>JBBGZY010000065.1:5072500-6272500 GCA_037952925.1 Lithobates clamitans
GTGACTGGGTTGCCTGGTGACCGGGCTTGGCCGAGATTCAAGATGTTAGAGACGGATGTGGGGGAGGGGGAGTTCAGTCTGGACCTCGGATCACCATTTTGCAGATTAGTGAACGCTCGTCCGCTGGTAGGCGACATGAGAGGCAGGCCGGCCTCGGCGCTTTCCATCGGGGCAAAAGAACTTTACTAACGACGGGGGACTTCCCCATAATTCATGTGGGCCCTGGATAGGGGGGATGACGGCTTTGTGCTCATATTTATCTGTAATGACCAATTAATAAGTAAGACTTTAATAGAAGGGCTGTAATAATGATACTGATGTTATTACATGTGTTTTCCAGGAAAAAAAGTTCCTGTGTAATGATCAGTAAATTACTTGCTTTATAGACGCGTATTTGTACATTTATTTTTCCCTTCTGTTTAGACGTTATGTGCGTACAAACGCGTATATATCGAGATTTATAGTCATAAGCGTGTAAAACGCGTGTTCTTACTTGAAGATTTTTGGGATCTGTTACAGATCTGAATGCGATGCATGTGTACGTGCCTGTGTGAATGGCTCCATTGGAAATGATGCAGCTGTGTTCAGATCCATAATTGAAAAATAACTTTTATATGCGTGTGTTATTTTTTTACAGTCGTGTAAATTCTTACACAGGATTTATCTAGTGCCAACAGTTTGCGCAGTGCTTTTAGAATATAAAGGGAGACCATACAATTTAATACAAGAGGGTGGCGAGGGCTCTGGACCCGGGAGCTTGCAATCTAGTAGAACAAAAGGTAACGACTGCAAGGGATGAACTGATGGGAGAAATAAGATTTGGTTATATGCTGAAGGCAAGATAGGCCTCCATGAAGGGGGTCGCCTGAAAGTGGACAGAGTAAGAGCTAGCCGGACAGATTGGGGTAGGAAGCTCCAGAGGCTCTGGAGAAGTCCTGGAGACAAGGGGGAGGTAGAGAGCTGGGGGTCTTGGAAGGAGAGGACAGTTTAGGAGATATTTGGAGATAAGATTGGTGATGTAGCTCAAAGCACAGTTGTAAATGGCTTTGTATGATGATAGTGTTTGAATTTTATTTGTTGGGCAATGGGAAGCCATTGGAGTGATTGGCAGAAAGGGGTGGCGGAGTCTGGCAGTAGCATTCATGATAGAGGGGATAGCTTGCGGAGAGGTAGGCCAATGAGAAGTCAAGGCGAGAGATAACTAGGGAGTGAATAAGTTGCTTAAAGAGGTTGTATACCCTCCTGTATACTTTGTACTTACAGGTAAGCCTTATTCTAGGCTTACATATAGGCACTGTAAATATCTCCTTTTAACTTGCGCCGTTCAGACGATATTTACTGTGTACTGCGTCGGTGATATGATCAGCGTATGAGGCTTTGAAGGAACGGCCGCGTGTGCTGTGACCATTGGCTCCGGCCAATCACTCAGCCGAGTGGCGACCCTGGAAGAAAGATGGGGCCTGCAGCGGGGATGATGTGGGCTTCATTTGCAAGTGTCACATAATGTGCTAGTATGTGATGCATACTAGCACAGTATGCCTTCACTTTGCAGGGAAGACACTACAGTCTGACAGCTCCGGTCGGAGTCGCTGTACTAACCATGTGAGGTTAGTTCTGCAATCTCCCCCGCTGAGCTGTTGTGTTCTGACAGGGACAGCTGATCGGGAGTCATTCGGCTGCTGGATTTCCAGCATGCACACAAGCCAAATGTCGGCCGCTTTTTTTTTTTTTTTTTTTTTTTTTTTTTGAAGCAGCCGTTGTCTCCTGACATTCGGTCCGTATGTACGGAGCTTTAGTGGTTTCAATGGTTAAAAAGGAACATATTTTGGAGATGTTAGAGGTGAAGTCTACAAGATTTAGGCAGTGTTTGGCTTTGGAGCTGAAAAGACAGATCAGTGTACAGGATTACACCTAGTACCCTGGCGTGAAGGGGGGGGACTGATGGTTGTATTATTGATCTTGAGCCTGGGTTCACACATGTAATTCAGGAACCAGTCCAATTCCAGTGCTGGTTCCCGCATCACATCTCCCCATCAGGCAGTTCACACTGCCCTCTGCGAACCGCTGAGGGTGTCAATACAAAGTTAATGGCAACCCCAGATCGGTTCACAGTGGAAGTTCGGACAGGAATCGGATCCGATTCCGGGGGGGGGGGGTCCTGCACCTTTTTTGTGCGAATCCAATGCGAGTTCAGCCATGGCTGAATTCGCATTGCACAGACATTGCATGTGATCAACACAGCAATGTGGTGCAAATCACATGCAATGTCTGTGTTCGCATATGTGTGAACTCAGAATGATGGCGAAGTTCATTAGGCCCCGTTCATATCCAGTGACATGGAGGTCTCGTGTTTTTGGAGCAATGTCATTGACTTTTTAATGGGCTGCTCTCCGCTAACTCAAGTTGGTGTGTTTTTGGACTGGGTTTGGCCCTTTTTCTTTGGCGCATTTGATTTGCCATTGAAAACGAATGGCACCCAAATATGCATTCTTCTGTGTTCCGAAATGGCGTAATTATGCTGTGCTCAGACGTGAATGGGGCTCTAAGCCTAGTACACGGTGGCTGAATATCAGACGATATTGGGTAGTTCAACAGTTGGCCCGTGTATACAGCAACTTGTCTGCTTTCTGTTGAACAGGCATGCTGGGAAAATATCAGCCAATCAGTACATGCAGCCAATTGCTGCGATCGCTGACTGGGGGAGAGGGTGGGGGGGTCCCTCTGACAGCACAATAACTCAATGTGGAGATTGCTGTACTAACAGTATGAACAAATGGCAACTGGCCTATACAGCAAGGAGCACATGAAAGGACGACACATGTAAAAAAAAATTCCCAGGCCACTTGCCAGTCTGCAACAAAACGAATTGACCCTGTTTTAATGGGAACTGTTAGACAAGGTAATTTAGTTTGTTGCTGGCTGGTAAGTGAGCTAGCAAATTTTCTTGTTTTATGACATGCATTGACCTTCCACGTGCTCCTTGCTGCATAAGCCAGTTATAGGTTTGTATGGTTGCCATTTGTTTGTACTGTTGGTAATTGATGAGGGGAAATACTGGATACCTTCTCTGCCATTGCTGGGTGTCCAGTACGTCCCAAAACCTTTTGAGGAGTGGGCTCCCCCCCAGGCATACCTGCCCTTAATCTATCTATTGTTATATATGTATGTGTAGCTTACACATGTATTTGCAAATGTATGCAAACCAAACGCCTTGTTTTTAACGTGACCTGTTAGAAGGGAAAATTTGGTTTGTTGTGGGATGGCTGGGAAATCTGTTGGGTTTTTTGTTTGTTTGCTGTACTACTCTCACATAGTACAGCAAGCTCCTCCCTGTTTTTTTGTTTTTTTTTCCCTTTCGTTCAGCCCACATATATGCCAGGCATTAGTGATAGCCAGCCCTCTTAACATTCCTCTTAATGTAAATACAAATGCAATCCAATTCCAGTGCAGACCAAAAAAGGTCCTGCAACATTTTAAAGAGGAAGTAAACTCCCCCCCTCCAATGCTGCTTTTTAACAAGCCAGTAGGTAAAGGTAATATACATTCTGCATTATATTTCAGTCCCAATCGCATATTCCTTACTTTATTACAGCTGTTTTAAAGTTTGTACTTCCTGTGATCAGACAATGTCATCTTCATTACTAGGGGTGCAACGGATTGGCACCGATCCGTGATCCGAATGGTTCAGCCTGTTCGGGTCGGCACACATGCGCTCCACGGAGCGCGCCTTGGCCTTAGGAAAGGCCGCGGCTTCGGCCTAGCTCCGGAGCGGCGGCCATCTTGGTACACCCGGCGGCCGTTTACCACGTGATCGCTCCGTCAAATGACAGAGCGATCCCTTGTAAACAAATCGGCATCATGTCATGACGCCGGTTCCTCTCTCCCCTCTGTGTACTGATCTGTACAGTGGAGGTGAGAGATCGGATGGTAGCAGTGCCAATACTCTGCCATACCCTGCAATACTCTGCCATACCCTGCTAATATATTATTACAGTGGGGCAGATTGTGGCTATTATTACAATGGGGGAGATGACGTGGATATTACAGTGGGGGAGATTTTTTTTTTTTTTCTTGTTCCGAAAATGATCCGAACCGTGACTCACGATCTGAACCGTGAGTTTTTTTGATCCATTGCACCCCTATTCAGTACTGTCTTCTGAGTTCTTAGTGCAATTTACTTCCACCCTTTCAGCTGCAATTTCGTGCATGGACATGGGGTGTATGAATGAGACTAGTCTAGCAATATCTTGGTGCAATGCCAGGGGGAGCTGATATGATAGACAAGGTGTTCTTAATAGAAAGCGTGCTATGAACTGGGGGGGAGAGATGCGCCGCTGACATCACTACAAAGAACAATACAGATTACAAGCCAATGGAGCAAGTAAGGTGACATCTACATACAGCGACTAGCAGTGCTTTTAATGCTGATTTGTATGTGCAAAGTTATGGGGGAGGGTTTACAACCACTTTAATGCAATGCAAATTCAGCCATACAATATTTATGACTGAATTCGCATCGCACAGACCTTGCATGTGATCTGCACAGCAGTGCGGTGCAAATCACATGCAGTGTCTAATGACGCCCCAGTGTGAAAACCCAGCCTTAAGGTGTAGCTCACACAAGTGCAGCCGAGACTTCTTCTGATTTTCAGTGCAATTTTGTAGTGTTTTTCATGCTTCATGCATTCTTTTTACTTTTTTTGTAGGCAAAGGAAACTGAAGTTTGCACGCAAAATATTGCCAGAATCGTATGTACATGTGTTTTTGGTGTGTTTCTGTTGACGCATATGGGGCCAAATTCGTACTGCAACTGCACCAAAGTAGCACATGACCCTTTTCCACAAACACGTTGTGCTGCATTGATGTGACTGGGCACTGTTGAAAATAATTAAATTTGCATTGTTGTGTGACTGCAGCTGCATATGAAATCACACTGGTGTTGCCAGGCCTAATTGCAGTTGTGTAGACCTGTTTATGAAGACTTTCTGTTCCCAGGTTTGACTTCATGTTATGGATGAATATTGAGAGGTGAAGCAAAGAGACTACATAGCATGTCATCGCTGCTCCTGTAACAGTTGATTGACCTTTGTGTGTGCCGTCTTCCACCCGTCCCAGCGTCCTGATCCACCTTGGTACACACAGAGAGCACTTCCTTGTGTCCTTTTCACCGTTTTGAGTGTACCAAGATGGCTGTGAGTGCACTTTCTGTCTCACCGCCGGAAGTTATGTCACGCACTTCTGGACACCGAGCCTCTTCATGTTTGAAAAGGACTGGTTGAGGCACACATGCTGCTGCAGATTTTTTGCTGGCTGTACAGCAAACGGACAGCGTCCAAGCTCATTACAACGCTCCCCTACCTGGTCCTTTTCATCATGGATGTTAAGGACACCCCTGAGGATGGTGCACCCGCTCTGTCTAATCAAGCAGCTGCAATCGGGTCCTGTGTTGCCGCCTAAGGTTAGTACTTCTCCACTGTAATGAGAGAATGTATATCCAGGGGTAAAATGTGTTAGAAAGTGTAATTTGTATGCCTTTCTTATTATGGTTTCTTTTTTTCTAGGTTGACAAACCTGTGAAAAGGAAAAAAAAATGAAATGTGGAAATTGTAGATCCAAGCTTCCTGATAGCTGTAGGAAACTGTTATGTGAGACATGTATTTCTTCAGTGGCAGGGGCTGAGTCTGCTTCTAACCTAAAGGAATTGATGGTTTCCATGAAGGAAGTAGTTTCCTCCTTTCAAGCCTTTAATGACAGGTTAGCTGGGTTGGGCCCTTCCACACCAGTGTCAATGGCAGTACCCCAGGTTCCTTCGGTCTCGTCAAGATCTCTACCCCCTTTGGTGTTAGAGACCATTAGTTCCCGTGTGGTCTCTGATCCAGAGGAGGGGGGAACTCGAATTCCTCATCTGATAAGGAATCCGGGTCAGAGACTGAGGAAACTGTTAACACGGCTAGATATCTATTTCCAGATATTGAAGAACTGTTGAAAGCAGTTTTTACTTCTGAACAGATTGAGCCACCACAAAAATCTCAATCGGTTCAGGATAGAATGTATAGGGATCTTCAAGGGCGTAGGCCTAAATGTTTTCCAGTACACCAGTCACTGTATCAAGACTGATATGGTCTTGTTAGAATGGAAAGAGCCTGAGAAAAAGTTGTTCCAGTCCAGAGGGCATAAGAGAAGGTTTCCTTTTCAGTCTGACATTGAAGAGACGTTTTTCCAGTGTCCCAGACTGGATGCTCCTATGTCTCAAGTGTCTAAAACATCTGAACTTTCATTTGAAGACTCTGGAGTTCTTAAGGACCAGATGGATAGGAAAGCTGACTCTTTGCTCCGTAAGGCTTGTTAAGCTTCAGCCTTCTCTCTGGGACCAGCCCTGGCATCCACCTGCTTAGCTAGAAATCTAGATGTTTGTGTCCAGAGGCTAGTTGACCTGCTCTCCACCGACACGCCTGTAGAAGAGATCAAAAAATCTCTCCCCCTGATTGCCAAATTAGTGGCTTTCTTGGAAGACTCGGCAGCAGACTATTAGATCAGTGGCCAAAACGTCAGCTTTGATCAATTTCTCCAGACGGGCAATCTGGTTAAAATCCTGGGACGGGGATCTGACCTCCAAAAATAAACTCTGCGGCACTCCCTTTGAAGGCAAACTATTGTTTGGTTCGGCTTCAGAGGAAGCACTTGCTCGGCCCTCGGAAAAGGGTAAACGTTTCCCATCTCGGGAGGTTAAGCCTCAAACTGAGAGGCCCTTTCGTAGTTTTCGGGGCAAAGCTAACTTCAAACCAGGGGGTCAGCAGGCAAAGAAAAAATTGGTCATTTAGCAAAGACAAAGCTAAGGGTCGTCTCTCTATGCTCCTTCAACCCAGGCAAAAAGCTCTCGGTGATGCCAGGTCAGGGGTAGGAGGAAGGCTGACCTTTTTCAGCAAGAAATGGGCAAAAGTAACAGGAAATCCTTTTGTTCTCAAGGTCATAAAAGAGGGTTTCAGGTTGGAATTCAATCTCCCTCCTCCCCAGAGGTTTTTTTCTCACTCATCTGCAGAGGGACCAAGAGAAACGTCAGGGCATGTTAGGTCTGATTTCTCTTTGGAAATCAGAAGGGGTTATTTCCCCTGTTCCAGAGAATCAAAAATTCCAAGGATTTTATTCCCATTTTTTTTCCTGGTAAGGAAGGCATCAGGAGAATTTCGGATGGTCATCAATCTGAGCCTCCTAAACAGTTTATTGGTTTACAGGTGTTTCCGGATGGAAAGCATTTACTCACTCAGGAATCTGTTATTGCCAAAGGTATTAATGGTGACCCTGGATCTTCAGGATGCTCCCCTCCATGTTCCGATATACCAGGATCATCAGAGGTTTTTGAGGTTTGTGATCCTCTCGGAAAACGGCTTAAGTCATTGGCAGTTCAGAGCCCTTCCTTTTGGTCTCTTGGCAGCCCGAGAATCTTTACAGAGGTCATGGCCTTTTTTCGTTTGCAGAAAATTTCAGTCTCTTATTTGGACGACTTTTTGATCTTTGCCCGGGACAAAGAGGGCCTGGATCGGGATCTGCAAGTAGTTCTGCAGACCTTCCAAAGATTGGGTTGGAAAGTCAATCTGCAGAAATCTGCTCTGGTGCCCTCCCTTTTTTTTTTTTTTTTTTTTTGGGCTACCTCATAGACTCCGTCGCCCAAAGAATTTTCTTACCGTAAGAGATCTCCAAGATCCTCCCTTCCGTGCAGAAATTCAGGTGCAATCCCCAGGCATCACTGCGTCAGATAATGCAGCTGTTGGGCTTGATGACTGCAGCAATTCCGGGAGTGCCCTGGACCCAATTGCATTCCAGACCCCTACAGGCATTTATTCTGTGTTGTTGGGATCGCAAAAAGGCCTCTCTGGACCAGGTCATGCGGCTTCCATGAGACGATTCTCAGTCTGTCCTGGTGGGTCGACCGGAGCATCTGCAGGTAGGGAAGGCTTGGGCCCAGCGTTTCCCGGTAAAGATGACCACAGATGCCAGCTTGTGGGGTTGGGGGTGCACTCAGAGGATTGGCAGGCTCAGGGTGCCTGGCAGCCCAATTCTCAAACTACAGGGAACTGTTAGCAGTAGGAAAAGCTTTGGTCACTTTGAAAACCAGGGTTCATGCAAAGGACCTATTGATTTTTTTGGACAATGCCACGACAGTGGCTTACCTCAACAAGCAGGGGGCTACTCGCTCAGACAGCCTGCTAGTGTTGAGTCAGATGATCCTTTCCTGGGCAGAGGACAGTGTTTCCTCAATCGGGGCAGTCCACATCAATGGGTCGGCAGATTATCTGAGCAGAGTAACTGTCACTTCCAGCAGTTGGGAGCTGAACCAGGAAATGTTTTGGGAGTTAGTTGTCAAGTGGGGAATGCCCAAAGTGGATCTGTTTGCTTCCAGCTTATTTTTCCCTGGAGAGAGAAGCAAAGTCCCTAGGGACAGATGTGCTCTCTTTCCAGTAGAATTTTCCCCTGGCCTACTCCTTTCCTCCAATTCCGCTATTGCCTCTGGTGGTCAGAAAACTTATGCAGGAACAAGCAGAAGTGATTCTGATTGCTCCATGGTGGCCCACGAGGAGTTGGTTCTCCGTACAGAGCACTCTCAGTAGAGTCCCCCCTGGCCCCTGCCAGAGAGAAGAGACCTTCTACACCAGGGACCAATGCTACATCCAAACCCTCGGATTTATCGTCTGACGGCTTGGAGGCTGAGCGGCGCATTCTACAATTGAAAGGATGTTCAGCTAGGGTTATTGAGACTATTCTAGACAACCATAACTTAGTCACAAGGAAGATTTATGGCAAAGTTGCGAGGACCTTTGTAGCCTGGCAAAAAAGGGCTGGACTTTTTACAGGGAGGAGTGGAAAAGGGGCTTGCAGTCAGCACCCTTAGGGCAGCAACTTGAACCCTATCTCCTTTCATGGAGAAAGGGATGGCAGAGGAGCCTTTAATTAAGAGATTCCTCCTAGCTAGGGCTAGACGTACACCCAGAGTAGTCAAGCAGGTTCCCCCCTGGGATTTGTCATTGATATTGCACTCCCTTACTAGACCTCCTTTTGAGTCGCTGCATGACGCCTCTTTTAAAATTAGTCACCCTAAAGATGGTTTTCCTTTTTGGCGATAACTTCTAGGAGAAGGGTCTCTGATTTAGGTTCTTTCTTGTGTAAAGATCCTTTCTTGAGGATTTTAGACGACAGAGTAGTGATCAGGCCTGAACCTTTATACTTTCCCAAAGTTTCGACTTCCACAGCTCCCAGGAAGTGGTTCTTCCTAGCTTTTGTTCCTCCCACAGGAATCCAGAGGAAGAAAGGTTCTGGTTTTTTTTTAGATGTCTGAAGATGTCTTCTACACTACTTAGAAGTTACTAGTGAATTTAGGAAAGATTCCCAATTACTGATTATTTTTAGTGGTCCCAAAAGGGTTCCAAAGCTTCCAGGGGTTCTATTTCCAGATGGATTAGAGAAGCTATATGTAAGGCCTACAAATCTTCAGGACAATCCCCTCCTTCCAGAGTTAGGGCTCACTCTACTAGGTCGCTAGCTGCATCTTGGGCAGAAAGAGTGGGTGCATCATGGGGAGATTTTTCCAAAGCTGCTGTTTGGTCCTCCTCTCATGCATTCGTCAGGCATTAGAGTCCAGATGCTCTCCAGCCAGGACCTCTCCTTTGGAAGGAAAGTACTTCAGGCTGTCGTCCCTCCCTAAGGTATAGATCTTGCTTATCCTCTCAAGTAGCTGTCCTGGAAGATGAGGGGGGAAAAGACCCCCATTAGACTTACCGGTAGCGGTATTTCCATTAATCTTCCAGGACAGCGTTTTTATATTCCCACCTTATTTTTTTTTTCACTGATCACCTTTTATTTAACCTGGTGGTGGTGTATTAATGAGTCTGTTATTCCTCTTCTGAGTTCAGTTTTGGTGGAGGTTTACTTGATCTTCATACAACTGAGGGTCAGGGGAAAGGGAGGGGCCTTTTAAATTGTGTCTGTTTTTTATTTTTTTTCCTGTAGCAGGCAGAGCCAATCACCTCTCAAGTAGCTGTCCTGGAAGATTTGTGGAAATGCTGTTACTGGTAAGTCTAACGGGGGTTTATAGTGTGTTCCCCCACGATTAACCATTGTGTACAGCCCATGCAACTTCTGCTATCCTCATGTCCAGTTATTATTTTTTTTATCTAAATCTGTTTGGACATGGGGTGAACCAAGGAGGGTTTTCTGGGGAAAAATTGTCACATGAGTGTCTGTGGCATACAAGGGAGTTTTCCCATTAAATAGGGATGGCTGTTATGGCATTGCCCCGAAGGTCAGAGCTTGCCTACCTTTTACTGAGCAACCAATATCTAGCTTAAAGCGGAACTAAACCCGCCTGTCCTTTTCAGCCAAGGAAGCTGCCATCTTAGTCTGTGTTTGATCTGCAACTGCCATGTGATCAGTTATAACACCAACCAGCTATGTGATTGACTGGTTGAGAGTTCTAGCAATTGATGACAGCATTCCTGGCATGTTTTGTTTTTTTTTTGTTGTTGTTTTTTTTTTTACTGTTGACTCAATGGGTTTAGTTCTGCTTTAAACCCCCATCGGGGGCAAAATATGAACACCTATAACCCCCAATGTTCCAAAGTTTTTTTCTTCTCTTTCCTGCTAAAGAAAGTTTTATACTAACCTAAGCCCCCTTTCCAGGTGTGAGGGGACCCACTATTCCAGCTCTGCAGATGTGCCCAAGACTGCCTGCCCCCTCAGTTGACATCACTATTCTGGATCCTTAGAGGACCCCACTGATGGACACACGGGAAGTGTCCAGGTCATGTGGGCAGTGATGTGGACAACCAAAGAAGGACCCTGCAGGAAGTAAACAAGGAGGGAACATGCAGGACTGCAGCTTCAGGTAAGTAAAAAGGGGATTTAGGTAGGGTTTTTTTTTTGTTTTGTTTTTTATTTATTTATTTTTTGGCATGCCAGTGATCAATTAATGGGGAGTGAACTTTATCCCTAAGATGGGCTTTAAAGTGTTCCTAGCGAGCAAGGCTCTTTAAAGTGTTCACCTTTTAAAAAAATAAAAAGGGGAATTAACACCATACGCCCCCCTGGGCACTGCTGTACCTCAAGGAATACTGAGCTGTCAATGCCCACACAGCCAGTCCAGTGGTCTGGGGATTTGAAATCTCTTCTCTTCGCCATCTTCGCTGTGTATCACTTCCAGGACGGACCAGAGAAATTCTGTGTGTAGGCGCTGACCAATCAGAATCATTCTGGTTCATCTCGTTGGCGTTGCAGAGAGAAGAGTGGTGGAGTGGTATACGATGTTCACTTTTACAGAAAAAAAAAATTTGAAAAGGTGAACTAACATTTAAACCGTCTCGATTGCTAGGAAAAAATGTGACTGTGCCCGCTTTAAAGAACATGTCCTCTCCCACACTGCCACTTTTCGCTGTATTGAAGAGGGACAGCTGTCTGAAGAATCTAACAATTAGAAGTGTCCGCTCCCCATGTTCCCTGGTCTGCTGTGGTTCTTCCTGCCAGCTCCTATGTCTGCACAGGACACAGCAGGGGTGGTGAATCCTCTGCACTCACTACTTTGAATTCAACACTCCCATATGTGTCTGCTTCTGAAGATTCTTCAGTGCAGAAAGAGAATTTGGTGAGGAGGTATTAGTATAGGGCACTTTTCACATCTTTATTCTAACAATAGGTGAACTTGTGTTCATTTTAACTGCTCTGATCTGCAGGCAGCCATGCGTAGTAAGCATTCAGGAGTGTCTGCACATTTGGTTAGGTGCTTTGTTATACTTTAGATACCCTGCTATGCTTCCATGAACAGCCTCACTGACAAAATGGGTAAAGTCAAGTGCAACCTGAGGAATTGTAGTGCCAGTCTGTTGGGGCACCTTTTTAAGAGATCTTTAGGATATAAGACCAATGCATACTGACACCCTTCGTTTCCTGCTATGCATTTTGGGCAGCCTGCCTACGTTTTGTGGAGCATTAAACATATGCTTCACTTTAAAATTGCCTTGCAGTAAGTGTGTTGTTATCCAGTAAAAATGCTTATCTGCTGCTATGCAGGCGCAAACATTTTGGAGATAGTGTTTTAATTCCATATGCTGTAAGAGTTATTAGGACAGGAACCAGCATACCCAAAGCCTCTCTGCCCCGAGTCAAAGCTTTACACTGTTATATTGAAGTAATGCTCATTACAGGTGTTGTAGTTTCAATACTTTTCAGTGGCTCCCCAAAGCACTAGGGGAATACCCATGTGTTGCTGCTTACCCAGTACCATGTGTTGTGAAAAAATGCCGAACAAAGCTATGCAGTAGGAAGGCAAGGTGCGAGTGAGCGCTAAAGGGATCTGTGAGGATAGAAACACTAGAGCTGCTTGTTGCTGATTTGGCATTTAAAAATGCAGGCTAAAGGGCTGTCATCCAGATCATGACTACACCAACTAGCCAGTAACTTAACAAGCATGCAATGCATTGGTTCAGACTTACCTGGATGCGTGCTTGTTCAAGGTCTGTTTCTCACTGGATATTAAAAGTAGGGATTGGATGACAGCCCTGATGCATGTTAAAATGATATATGCAATGCCGGCTCCTGTATTTCTATCCTCACCGGTTCACTCTCTCTAAAGTGCAGAAAACCACTCATTCTGCATTTCTAAATCTGGCACTATTAAGATCACTTCCTGTCCCTATACCACAGCGGTATACATACTTTCAGACTGCTGTGGCTTGCCCCAAGTTGTGTTTTCTGACGCATTTAGTTGTAATTCTCTCTTCTGTTGGACATGCAGTCCTTAGAGCCCAGAGACTGTGGTGCCGTCTTGCATCCAGCTTCCTCTTCTGGATTTAGAAACTGGCCCACCAATGATGTAATGAAGTTTTGTACAGTATAATCACATTGCATCTTCTGTTCTTCCACAGCATGTTTAGATGACAAATGTTTTCAAGACTCCTCCCAGGCAAAGCCATGTGAGCTGGGATTCTGATCTATTTTTTTATTTCTTTGCAAAATTAGGTTTAGTATCTGTAAATGGGTTAATGAATACTTGCCTTAAAGTGGTTGTTAAACCACTCTGTTCTCTTTACACAAACTTCCCTGTTTGCTAATGACAAGTGTCCCAGTGTCTGTGCCTTATAAATAAAAGCCTGCAGCGCTGACATCTTGGCTGCAAGAGCTTCGTTTTAAGGTAAATTTAACATTATGTGCTAGCATGCAATGCATACTAGCACATTATGCTTTTACCTTGCAGGTACAAAATAAAGTCCAGCAGGTTACAAAAGGTTTAATAACACTATAACGGATAGGTAATTTGATAACTGTGGACCCAGTTTGGCACCCTGGCACATGGACTTCCAAAGTATTTACTTGCAACGCACAGCTACGTGCCTTACTACTAGCAAGGCAAATGATCAAATTGCACAATTTACACTAGTAAATATCCTCTGGGGGAGGAGGCCTGACCAGTATCGGTAAGTTTCTGACCGATTATTTGAAAATTCCCAGATATCAGCCCTAATAATCAGCTGCTCCGCTAATCGGTTGACCCTTAAAACATATCAAATAATATAAAAAAAAAATTGAAAATCGCATTTCTTCATAGATTTAGGCCAATATGTATTCTGCTACATCATTTTGGTAAAAATAAAAACCCCAATAAGTGTATATTGATTGGTTTGTGCGAAAGTTATACCTTCTACAAACTACGGTATGCATACTGGGAATTATATATATTTATTCAGCGACTTGTATATAATTAGCGACTTATACTGGGACTTTGTTAGGCGGGCAATCTGACACTGACCATTTTGGCACTTTGTGGGTACCAGTGACACTGATACAGTAATCAGTGCTAAAAATATGCACTGTCGCTGTACTAATGACACTGGCTGAGAAGGGGTTAAACCTCTAGGGCGATCAAAGGGTTAAATGTATGCCTAGCTATGTGAGGTGCTTTTATTTTCTGCTTTGCAGGGAAACAAAATCCAGCACATCCCCATTGTCAGCACAGAGCTCTGTATTGTTTACATTGACAGAGCTCTGCTGTCTTCCTCCTCACCGATCAGTGGGTGCCAGGGGTCAGTCATTGGATGGCACCAACTGATCGGCTTGTGCGGTGGACGCGATTTCCCCCTACCCGGAAGTGCTGGATCACGCATTGGATACGTGATCCAGCACAGGAGAGCCACCATACTCTTACAAGAGGCGATTGGCAAGCGTTTAACCACTAGCTCGCACACATGTACGTCAGCAAAATAGCTCATTCCCGCGGATTGCCGTATCTGTACGGTGGCTCCTTTAAGAGCCATAGCAGGCACACGCCCCCTGCACGGCATGTAAACACATAAAGGCAGTCCCCGAGTTACGAACGGGTTAGGGACTGCCTGTTTGTTCTTAAGTCGGATTTGCTCGTAAGTCCGAAGCGCATGCACAGAACGGCAGAGATGTCGTTTTCTGATGTGTCCGCCAACGCCGCCTCCCGTTCGTAAGTAGGAGTCGTCCGCAAGTCGGAGGTTCGTAACTCAGGGACCTCCTGTACAGTGCCTCGCAAAAGTATTCACCCCCCTTGGCTTTTTACCTGTATTGTTACATTAAAGCCTTTAGTTAAATGTTTGGGTTTTTTTTATCTGAATTATATGTGATGGATCAGAACGCAATCGTCTAAGTTGGTGAAGTAAAATTACAAAAATATATACATAAACTATATTTCAGAAATAAAAAACTGATAATTGGCATGCGAGTATGTATTCACCCACTTTGTTATGAAGCCCATAAAAAGCTCTGTTGCAACCAATTGCCTTCAGAAGTCACTTAATTAGTGAAATGATGGTCCACCTGTGTGCAATCTAAGTGTCACATGATCTGTCATTACATATATACACCTTTTTGAATGGCCCTCAAGGCTGCAACACCTAAGCAAGAGGCACCACTAACAAAACACTGCCATGAAGACCAAGGAACACTTGGGGTCAATGTTGTTGAGAAGTACAAGTCAGGGTTAGGTTAAAAAAAAAAAAAAATATCCAAATCTTTGATCCCTAGGAGCACCACCAAGTCTATCATAACCAAATGGAAAGAACATGGCACAACAGCAAACCTGCCGCACACCAAAACTCATGGATCGGGCAAGGAGGGCATTAATCAGAGAGGCAGCACAGAGACCTAAGGTAACCCTGGAGGAGCTGCCAAGTTCCACAGCAGAGACTGGAGTATCTGTACATAGGACAACAATAAGCCGTATGCTCCATAGAGTTGGCAGAGTGGCCAGAAGAAAGCCATTACTTACAGCAAAAAACAAAATGGCACGTTTTGAGTTTGCGAAAAGGCATGTGGGAGACTCCCAAAATGTATGGCGGAAGGTGCTCTGGTCTGAGTTTAAATTTGAACTTTTTGGCCATCAAAGAAAACGCTATGTCTGGCGCAAACCCAACACATCATATCACCCAAAGAACACCATCCCCACAGTGAAACGTGGTGGCAGCATCATGCTGTGGGGATGTTTTTCAGCAGTCGGGACTAGGAAACTGGTCAAAGCTGAGGGAAAGATGGATGGTGCTAAATACAGGGATATTCTTGAACAAAACCTGTACCACTCTGTGTGTGTTTTGAGGCTAGGGCGGAGGTTTACCTTCTGCCAGGACAATGACCCCAAACACACTGCTAAAGCAACACTTGGGTGGTTTAAGGGGAAACATGTAAATGTGTTGGAATGGCCTAGTCAAAGCCCAGACCTCAAGCCAATAGAAAATCTATGGTCAGAATTAAAGATTGCTGTTCACAAGTGCAAACCATCCAACTTGAAGGAGCTGGAGCAGTTTTGCAAGGAGGAATGGGCAAAAAGCACAGTGGTAAGATGTGGCAAGCTCATAGAGACTTATCCAAAGCAACTTGGAGCTGTGATAGCCGCAAAAGGTGGCTCTACAAAGTATTCACTTAAGGGGGTGGATCGTTATGCACATTGACTTTTTCTGTTATTTTGTCCTATTTGTTTGCTTCACAATAAAAAAAAAATCTTCAAAGTTGTGGGCATGTTCTGTAAATTAAATGATGCAAATCCTCAAACAATGCATGTTAATTCCAGGTTGTGAGGCAACAAAACATGAAAAATGCCAAGGGGGGTGAATACTTTTGCAAAGCACTGAAAATCCCCATTCTGAGAGGAGAGACAGATGATCTGTCTCCTCAAGTCAGTCCCATCCCCCCACAGTTAAGCCACAGCTTACTCGCAATATGAAAATTTTCGTACGACAATACGTCAGAAGTGACATACATACGTCAGATAGTTTTGTATGTATTTTTCCGTTTCTGAGCATGTCTTGCTCTTACGATGTTTTTCGTACGAAAACCGTACTAATGAAGCGAAAATCGGACATTGAGTTCACATCCGACAAATTTTATAGTCTGCACATCCAGCTTTTGTCTGACGAAAAAGCAAAATTGGCTGTCGAAAGCACTGTACTAATGATCCAAAAATCGGCAGACAGCTCGTCGTACGAATTTTTCCATCCAATTTTTATATTGTGTGTATGGGCCTTTAGAAACATTCATGAGGGAACACATTTAACCCCTGAGCGCCCTAGTGTTAACCCCTTCCCTGCCAGTGACATTTATACAGTAATCGGTGCGTTTTTAATAGCACCAATCGCTCTATAAATTTCAATGGTCCCAAAAAGTGTCAAAATTGTCCGATCTGTCCGCTGCAATGTCACAGCCCCACTAAAAATCAGATCACTGCCATTACTAGTAAAAAAAAAAAAGGTTTTTTTTTTTTTTTTTTTTTTTCTAGCGCTATAGTGATAGTGCTGTCAATTTTGTTTGGGTACAACGTCACACAATCGTCAGTTAAAGCGATTCAGTGCTGTATCGCAAAAAATAGCCTGGTCATTTAAGAGGGAAAATCTTCCGGGGCTGAAGTGGTTAAATAGGTCTCGGAAAATGTATACAGATTCTCTTTCTTGCAGGCCTGGGTGGCAGCTTAAGAATCTTAATTTGTCCTGCTCCCTGGGCACGATGTAAGACAGCTGGGCAGTGGATGCTGACACTATGAAAATGTCAGATTAGAAAAACATATTTTTATATAGGGATGAAGGGATCTTTTGAGACAAATACTGTATTCAGTTTTTATGAGCCAAAGCTGTACTTGCCCTCTGTGTCAGCGCTGTCCTCAGCTTGCTCCAGTGCTGCCAGTCTGTCATTCTACCCTATTTTATTTTGAGTCCAGTCTGTCACTGACAAAATGCCCATGGATGTACATCATCATGCAGGCAGGAGTCTCGGTACTCCAGGGCTGAGTGGCATTGCACCTTACTATGTGAGCGCTAGTCATTCCAGGAAGAATGGGAACATATCAGAAGCTCGCATGATCTCAAATGTATCTCCAGCAAAACATTTATGTGTGAGGAAATCTCTCATATGAGAGCAGTATAAAAGAATATATAACCACTTTATTCAGAATGGGGGATATACAATATAAAAATTAAATGTGTGTGTGTGTGTATGTATGTATATATATATATATATATATATCAGGTGGGGGGCTTCATACAGAAGGGTTTTTTAACTTAAAATGACGTTCCACCCAAAAATGTAACTTCCGCTTTAAGTGCTGGTGACCCCCCCCGGCATGCCACATTTGGCATGTCATTTTGGGGGGGTGTGGGTACCCTGTTTTACAGGCTCCCACTTCCTCCCCTGGCGCCCCTCCCTCCCTGCAATCTTCTGGAACACGTTACAGGTCCCAGAAGATTGCCTGGCCATTCGTAGCGCGGCTTCAATGGGCAGGGGGGCGGTGTATACACCGCTCATCCACCTACAGAAAGATGCTGCTTGCAGGACCTTTTTCTTGCATCCTACAAGCGCACCGCCCCAATGTGAAAGCACTCGGGCTTTCACACAGGGGAGGCATTTTTCAGATGCTATTTTTAGCCCAAAAGCGCCTGAAAAACGCCCCAGTGTGAAAGGGTTCTAAAGGTTTTTCAAGTGGGTTGCAGCACTGCATTGGTGTGATTGGGAGGTGTTACATGTTTAGATTCCCACTTTAGGCCCTGTTAACATTTTTGTTTTTTGTGTTTTAGTCAAAGCTATACAACAGATAATGTGGCTTTTCATCTTTCTGGCCTTGTCCCAAGTACTCTTACCCAATGTGGCCTCTTTGGGGCATTCCAGGTTTCTCCCTAAATCTTTAATGACGACTTGGAATTGCCCACCTGCTCTACTTGTGTTAGAGCCCTTTCACGCTGGGGCGGGCGTCGGCGGTAAAGTGCCGCTATTGTAAGCGGCGCTTTACCGTCGGTATGCGGCCGCTAGCAGGGCGGTTTTACCCCCCGCTAGCGGCTGAGAAATGGTTAAAAACCACCGCAAAGCGCCTCTGCAGAGGCGCTTTGCCGGCGGTATAGCCGCGCCGTCCCATTGATTTCAATGGGAAGGAGCGGTATACACTCCGCTCCTTCACCGCTTCGAAGATCCTGCTAGCAGGACTTTTTTTTTACTGTCCTGCCAGTTCATCGCTCCAGTGTGAAAACCCTCAGGGCTTTCACACTGGAATGAAAGCAGCGGCACTTTCGGGTCGGTTTGCAGGCGCTATTATTGGCGCAATAGCTCCTGCAAACCTCCCCAGTGTGAAAGGGCCCTTAGAGATGGTTCTAGAACATTGCATCACTTGTGCACTGGAGTTTGTTGGGAAGTGGATGATAAATGATATGACCAAGCTGTAGTCTCTATGCTGAGGCATCTTCTGCAGGGTAACTTTTTACTTTGGAAACCAATACGTTTTTACTTCAAGTAACTACTTTTGGGAGGGGGTGTATCGCTGCATATTAAAAGATAAGTGTTCTGTAAAAACAAATTGCCTCTTCTGATATACCTAAGGACATGAAGCAACTAATTATAACCTTCCTGCTGTTTCCTTGTGTTAGGTGGTTATTACAGAATACAGTCATTCTGTTATAGCTTTCATTGTGCTTGAGTGGCCATCACAGGCTAGTGAAAAGGTCCACCATGACAGCCCTAACATTTTTGTTCAGCTGCTTACCTTACACTTTCTCATTATTGACTGCAATACTTAAAGAACTAATGTGATACTGCTATGCAGATCTCTCTAATTTCCTGTATTTTTTTTCAGGTTATTAACTCGGTATTGTCAAAAGCAATGTCTACAGGTGGTCTATAATGCTAGCCTCCTTGTATCTTTGAATGCATGGTTCCTTTAATTTATAGGCTTGGTTTTTTTTTTTTTTTGTTTTTTAACACTGAGTTCCGATACTTTTTTCAAGTACATGCCGATACCAATTACTGATACCTATCTCCTAGGAAAGGTAGGTACGTGGGTGGTTTGGGAAGTGGGGGTTGTTAGGGAGTTGGGTGAAGGTGGGGTGAAATGGTGATTGTGGGGTGAGAGCGCTAGGATGGAAAAGGATGTGATTGCTTGGGGGGGGGGGGGGGATTGAGGATCATTGGGAGACATGGGGGCAGTGGTGACAGCTGGTGGAGGGAAGGAGGATGAAACGCAGGGCGGGCAAAGCACAGGAGGTTTAGGAGGGCAGGGATCAAGCAGAGTCAGTGGAGGGAAGGAGGATGAAACACAGGGCGGGCAAAGCACAGGGGGTTTAGGAGGGCAGGGATCAAGCACAGTACATGCAGAGTCAGTGCAGGGCTCAGGCACAGAACATGCTGAGTGCAGGGTTCAGTTCTCCACCACTCCTTTCCACTGCACTCTAATCCGCATTATTCCCACATCCACCCCTCCTCAGCTCTGACTTATGTTCACACCTCCTCTACTGCCTTTCATCTTCTCACCCCTCCCTTAAAAGCTAGATCCTGCACATGCCTTACCGTTGTACTAATGTAAAGTACCTGGCCAGCTCTAGCTCAGACATCTCCATTGCAAGCGCTGCCTCTCTGCAGGCAGATCTGGGGGCGTTGGCATCAGGGTCAGAGAAAATGCAGCTTACCTCCCGTGGCCCTCCTCCCGTCCTTGACAGTACTACCTGGAGTGCCACCATCTCCTTTGTCACCGCATTGCACTCAGGGAGACAAGCTTTCAAAAAGCCCCCATCCTAGTACAGATTTAGCTGACAGGTTGGGATTGATTTTGTGTCCAGTTCAGGGCTGAGGTCAGTTCCGGTATTGGTTTAGGGTATCAGAGCATTTTCGAGAATACTCTCGAAAATGCCTAGTATTGGTGCAACCCTACTTGGTAGTGGTATGGAAACCTAACAAAATATTCTGACTTGGGGCTTCAGGGTGTTTCTTTTTTCTATGCACTTGGTTTGTCATAAGCAAGCAGGCCTACCCAACTGCTGCCCACTGGAGAATTTTAACAAGTTGCAGGCATTGCTGACATACTCCACAGCTGATGTCACTCAATCGGGGAGTAGCAATTATGATTATCTCTGATAGATCTAGTCTAATGCCACAAGTAAGTAGAAGGTGCATTCGAGCAAAGGCAGAAGGGGGGGGGGGGGGCACTTAAAGTGGTTGTAAACTAGATATTAAGCGTTAAACTTTAACATTTTTGCTAAATTGTAAATTGCATATGCTTCATTTCTCCAATAACATGCACCATTTTATAGTTTATGTAAAAATCCAAACCGCTGTTTACCTCTGTTCTCATATCTGATCCTATTACAGCTCTCTGGTCCATGGGCGGTGGAGTCGTGCCATCTCTGGCCCCACCTCCCAGCAGGGAGTGACATGCGTGCACACTTCCAGCACTGTGCGTGTTGCTAAGCCGGCATGAGTGTACAGCGGGAATGTGGGGCCAGTGATTCCATGAATCCACCTCCCGAGACACGCCCATGGACCGGAGGTTTTCAGAGAGTTGTGATCGGCTTAGAGATGAGAATACAGCGGTTTGGATTTTTAAATAAACTATAAAATGGTGCATGTGTTGGAGAAATTATGCATATGAAGTTTACAACCACTTTAATGATTTTCTTTGTAGGCACCAGTATCATTTACCCCTTCCATTTCCCATTGTTACTGTGTCATTGACAGCTCCAGACTGATAAGGAGCCCGCACTTATCTTTGGAATTGCTCTTCAAATTCTCCTGAGACTTTCTGCAAGTTTGCCTACAAAACTCTTTCAGATTGTAACAGGAGGCTGGCCAGGGCCAAAGGAATGGTAAGCTGTAATGTACTAAAGAACTATTAAAGTTGCTATTGTTTGAGTCGACCTGCGTGTCACTTTTGCTGGCTAGTGACGGCTGAGTTGCCATTAGATCTAAAAAGTGTTTTGTTTTTTTTTGGGGGGGGGGGGGGGGTTTGTTTTGTTTTTTTGCAAATTTTGTTTTCTTCTTACACTGAACCTGTTACTGAGATGTCTTTATTAGGAAATCCTTTTGCAAAAGTGAAACATTTGTCAAGGGAAAAACTGTATATCATTTTTCAGCATGTGGTTGTCTACCTCCTAAAAACATATGGAAATCTTATGTAATGTTTTTGTTTTTTCTAGCGCCTCAGGTATATTTCACGATAGCATCTGCATGTAACCATTTTTTGCTTATCAGAATTTGAGAACATCTGATATTTAAACATGCTGTTATTGCCTAACTTTAACTTCTCTTTATGTCCAATGGGGAGATAAGCCTTATTGCTTTTACCCCTTTCCCATTTCTTGGAAGAAAATAACACATAATTTAACCACTTCTCTACCCACCCATAGACACATGACGTCTGCAGATGGGATCTCCCATCCTGGGCTGGCATCATATGACGTCCTCGGCTTCCCGGTGGTGTTGGGGGCGCATGCCTACCGCATCACCGAGGAGCCCATGCGCAGGCGCGATGTCCGCCGGGCACTCGTGATCGCTTGTTGCGGATCCACTTTTTTTTTTTTTTCAAACTTGTCGCTCTTTTGTTTATAGCACAAAAAATAAAAAACGCAGAGGTGATCAAATAGCAACAAAAAAAAGCTCTATTTTTGGGGGGGAAAAAAGATGAAAAAACTTCATATGGTTACAGTGTTGCATGACTGCGAAATTGTCATTCAAAATGTTATAGCGCTGAAAATTGGCCTGGGCAGGAAGGGGATGAGAATGCCCTGCATTGAAGTGGTTAAAAGTCTGTGCATTTTTAATTGATTTGATTTCAGCTGTAATATTACTTTTTTTTTTTTTTTCTCTCCAGATCATGTGAAGATTGTAGCATTTGCTGCTGTAAAGTATGACAAGCGTGTAGAGCACCTACAGTGTCTCACAAAAGTAAGTACACCCCTCACATTTTTGTAAATATTTGATTATATCTTTTCATGTGACAACACTGAAGAAATTACACTTTACGTTGCAGCAAAGTAGTGAGTGCACAGGTTGTATAACCGTGTAAATTTGCTGTCCCCTCAAAATAACTCAACACACATCCATTAATGGCTAAACCACTGGCAACAAAAGTGAGTACAGCCCTAAGTGGGTTCAATTTGGACATTTTCAAAGTGTCAATATTTTGTGTGGCCTTAACCCTCTTGGGCATGGATTTCACCAAAGCTGCCACTGGAGTCCTCTTCCACTCCTCCATGATGACATCATGGAGCTGGTGGATGTTAGAGACCGTGCGCTCCTTCACCTTCCGCTTTGAAGATGCTCAATAGGGTTTAAGTCTGGAAACATACTTGGCCAGTCCATCACCTTTTACCCTCAGCTTCTCTAGCAAAGCAATGGCCGTCTTGGTGTGTTTGGGGTCGTTTATCATGTTGGAATACTGCCCTGCGGCCCAGTCTCTGAAGGGATGGCATCATGCTCTGCTTCAGTATGTCACAGTTCGTGTTGGCATTCATGGTTCCCTCAATGTACTGTAGCTCCCCAGTGCCAGCAGCCCCAGACCATGACACTCCCACCACAATGCTTGACTGTAGGCAAGACACACTTGTCTTTGTACTCCTCACCTGGTTGCCGCCACACAAGCTTGACACCATCTAAACCAAATACGTTTTATTTTGGTCTCATCAGACTACAGGACATGGTTCCAGTAATCCATGTCCTTAGCCTGCAAACAGTTTGCTGAAGACAAGCATTCTTGTGCATCATCTTTAGAAGAGGCTTTCTTCTGGGAGGACTGCAATGCAGACCAATTTGATGCAGTGTGTGGCGTATGGTCTGAGCACTGACAGGCTGACCCCTCACCCCTTCAACCCCTGCAGCAATGCTGGCAGCACTCATACCTCTATTTCTCAAAGACAATCTCTGGATATGACGCTGAGCATGTGCAGACAACATGGCGAGGCCTGTTCTGAGTGGAACCTGTCTTGGCAATCTTCTTATAGCCTAGGCCAGTGATGGCGAACCTTGGCACTCCAGATGTTTTGATAATTTCCCATGATGCTTAACTACACAGTGCATGAGCATCATGGGAAATGTAGTTTCAAAACATCTGGGGTGCCAAGGTTTGCCATCACTGGCCTAGGCCATCTGCATGTAGAGCAACATTATTTTGAGGGGACTGAAAATTTACACTGTTTATACAAGCTGTACATTCACAACTTTATAGTGTCATTTCTTCGGTGTTGTCACATGAAGAAAAGAAATAAAATAAATTCTATATAATTTTAATGTATATTTTTACAAAAAAAATGTGAGGGGGGAGGAGTGTACTCACTTTTGTGAGATGCTGTATTTGGGTTCTTGGTTGCAAAGGGGAAGACACACTGTCCTGGAAAATGTAGTTGTCAAGACCTGAAAAGGGTTTATTAATTTGATCTTGGTGGATTAGAGTTTGTTGCCAAGCAGTTCTCGCCTTCAGCACTGCTACACACATTTTCATCTGTGGTTCTTTTCCTTCCTCTTCTATCAGTGGTTCTTTTTTCTATATTTTTTTTCCCCTCACTTCTAGGATGTCCAAGAAAGGAGGAGTAGGGGTTTTGGGGAGGGGGGGGGTGTTTCCCTATTTTTGCTTATACTGTTTTCGTCTTCTTTCTTCTTCTTTCTTCTTTCTTTCTCCCTCCTTTCTCACCCATCTTTCTGGCCCAGTAATATTCTGCTACGAAGTTATGAGCTGCCTTTGTTACACATGTTTTTTTCCCTGATCATTGCGCCCCCGTGGCACACCAAAAAATGAAAGCTACGATCTAATGGGAGTCTTGGATCCTCTCTGTTGTTGGTGTGCAGGCACAGTTGCCATAGGGATGGGTGCACAGAAATGCCAGGTCTTTGGATTCCGATGTTCTTTGTCTTAGCTTAGTTGGGCATGTATGCTCAATTTTATCCATAGGTTTGTAAATAATGTTGATGGTTTGTAGTTGCAAATGGGTTGCCTTGATGTCATAGTTACTGGGGAACCACACAACTAATGTATTTTTATATTTTAAACTTTAAAAATTTTTAAATATTTTGTCACTTTGCCTTTATGAAAGAACCTTGTGAGGTTTAGAACATAGCATTTGTTTGTTTTTTTTGTTTTTTATTCCTATGCACAAATAAAATTAAATTCTTGCAGAGAAAAGTGTGCTGATAACAACATATATTTTACAATAGTTGAACTTTTTTTGCTATCAACTAGCTGTTAGAGCATCCTGTAGGAATCAACAAATGGTATGGAATGCAATAGAAAGGGATATTGTAGAATCAACCACAATAGATGCAAGCTTTTAACCACTTGAGCCCCGGACCATTATGCTGCCTAAGGACCAGAGGTCTTTTTCCAATTTGGCACTGCGTCGCTTTAACTGCTAATTGCGCGGTCATGCAATGCTGTACCCAAACGAAATTTGCGTCCTTTTCTTCCCACAAATAGAGCTTTCTTTTGATGGTATTTGATCACCTCTGCGGTTTTTATTTTTTGCGCTATAAACGGAAAAAGACCGAAAATTTTGAAAAAAAATGATATTTTCTACTTTTTGTTATAAAAAAAATCCAATAAACTAAATTTTAGTCATACATTTAGGCCAAAATGTATTCGGCCACATGTCTTTGGTAAAAAAAATGTCAATAAGTGTATATTTATTGGTTTGCGCAAAAGTTATAGCGTCTACAAACTAGGGTACATTTTCTGGAATTTACACAGCTTTTAGTTTATGACTGCCTATGTCATTTCTTGAGGTGCTAAAATGGCAGGGCAGTACAAAACCCCCCCAAATGACCCCATTTTGGAAAGTAGACACCCCAAGGAAATTGCTGAGAGGCATGTTGAACCCATTGAATATTTATTTTTTTTGTCCCAAGTGATTGAAAAATGACAAAAAAAAAAAAAAAAATATATATTTACAAAAAGTCGTCACTAAATGATATATTGCTCACACAGGCCATGGGCCTATGTGGAATTGCACCCCAAAATACATTTAGCTGCTTCTCCTGAGTATGGGGATACCACATGTGTGGGACTTTTTGGGAGCCTAGCCGCGTACGGGGCCCCGAAAACCAATCACCGCCTTCAGGATTTCTAAGGGTGTAAATTTTTGCTTTCACTCTTCACTGCCTATCACAGTTTCGGAGGCCATGGAATGCCCAGGTGGCACAAAACCCCCCAAAATGACCCCATTTTGGAAAGTAGACACCCCAAGCTATTTGCTGAGAGGCATATTGAGTCCATGGAATATTTTATATTTTGACACAAGTTGCGGGAAAGTGACACTTTTTTTTTTTTTTTTTTTTTTTTTTTTTTTTCATAAAGTTGTCACTAAATGATATAGTGCTCACACAGGCCATGGGCATATGTGGAATTGCACCCCAAAATACATTTAGCTGCTTCTCCTGAGTATGGGGATACCACATGTGTGGGACTTTTTGGGAGCCTAGCCGCGTACTGGACCCCAAAAACCAATCACTGCCTTCAGGATTTCTAAGGGTGAAAATTTTTGATTTCACTCTTTACTGCCTATCACAGTTTCGGAGGCCATGGAATGCCCAGGTGGCACAAAACCCCCCCAAATGACCCCATTTTGGAAAGTAGACACCCCAAGCTATTTGCTGAAAGGCATGGTGAGTATTTTGCAGCTCTCATTTGTTTTTGAAAATGAAGAAAGACAAGAAAAAACTTTTTTTTTTTTTTTTTTTTTTTTCAATTTTCAAAACTTTGTGACAAAAAGTGAGGTCTGCAAAATACTCACTATACCTCTCAGCAAATAGCTTGGGGTGTCTACTTTCCAAAATGGGGTCATTTGGGGGGGTTTTGTGCCACCTGGGCATTCCATGGCCTCCGAAACTGTGATAGGCAGTGAAGAGTGAAATCAAAAATTCACGCCCTTAGAAAGCCTGAAGGCGGTGCTTGGTTTTCGGGGTCCCGTACGCGGCTAGGCTCCCAAAAAGTCTCACACATGTGGTATCCCCGTACTCAGGAGAAGCAGCAGAATGTATTTTGGGGTGTAATTTCATATATTTCCATGGCATGTTTGAGCAATATATCATTTAGTGACAACTTTGTGCAAAAAAAAAAAAAAAAAAAAATTTGTCTCTTTCCCGCAACTTGTGTCGCAATATAAAATATTCCATGGACTCGACATGCCTCTCAGCAAATAGCTTGGGGTGTCTACTTTCCAAAATGGGGTCATTTGGGGGGGTTTTGAACTGTCCTGGCATTTTATGCACAACATTTAGAAGCTTATGTCACACATCACCCACTCTTCTAACCACTTGAAGACAAAGCCCTTTCTGACACTTATTGTTTACATGAAAAAGTTTTTTTTTTTTGCAAAAAAATTACTTTGAACCCCCAAACATTATATATTTTTTTAAAGCAAATGCCCTACAGATTAAAATGGTGGGTGTTTCATTTTTTTTTTTTCACACAGTAATTGCGCAGCGATTTTTCAAACGCATTTTTTGGGGAAAAAACACACTTTTTTTAATTTTAATGCACTAAAACACGCTATATTGCCCAAATGTTTGATGAAATAAAAAAGATGATCTTAGGCCGAGTACATGGATACCAAACATGACATGCTTTAAAATTGCGCACAAACGTGCAGTGGCAACAAAATAAATACATGTTTAAAAGCCTTCAAAAGCCTTTACAGGTTACCACTTTAGATTTACAGAGGAGGTCTACTGGAAAAATTACTGCACTCGATCTGGCCTTCGCGGTGATACCTCACATGCATGGTGCAATTGCTGTTTACGTTTGACGACAGACCGCCGCTTGCGTTCGCCTTAGCGCGAGAGCAGGGGGCGACAGGGGTGTTTTTTTTTTTTTGTTTTTTTTTTTCTTTATTATTTTTTTGCTTTTTTAATCTTACTTTTAAACTGTTCCTTTCATATTTTTTTTTTAATCATTTTTATTGTTATCTCGGGGAATGTAAATATCCCCTATGATAGCAATAGGTAGTGACAGGTACTCTTTTTTGAAAAAATTGTGGTCTATTAGACCCTAGATCTCTCCTCTGCCCTCAAAGCAAATGACCACACCAAGATCGGTGTGATAAAATGCTTCCCCAATTTCCCAATGGCGCTATTTACATCCGGCGAAATCTAAGTCATGAAATACTCGTAGCTTCCGGTTTCTTAGGCCATAGAGATGTTTGGAGCCACTCTGGTCTCTGATCAGCTCTATGGTCAGCTGGCTGAATCACCGGCTGCATTCTCAGGTTCCCTGTTGAGACAGGAGAGCCAGAGAAAAACACGGAAGACGGTGGGGGGGGGGGGGGGCATTCCCTCCCACGGCTTGTAAAAGCAGTCTAGAGGCTAATTAGCCGCTAGGATTGCTTTTACATGAAAGCCGACCGCTGGCTGAAAAGAGTGATACCAAGATGATACCTAAACCTGCAGGCATCATTCTGGTATAACCACTCAAAGTCGTGAATGGCGTACCTGAAGACAAAAAAATGGTTAACAATGGTTAACAATAAAGCACAGTAAAGTGTAAATAATTACACACCTGAAAAACAAACATGATAAAACATAATAACAATAACAATCAATAACAATAACAATAAAACATTGCAGAATAGAATACAGTAAAAAAGAGCAGAACAATAGAGAGAGAGAATAGAGAGAGAGAGAACAATAAAACAACAACTATTTTTTTTTATTTCATATTTTTTTTTTTTTTACACTTTTTTTGTAACTAACTTTTATAACGGTAACCGGTTCCAGGTTCGGGTCTCTCAAAATGCGATGGCATCTTGGGAGACCCTGTGAAAGTGTGCCTAGTCTGTGCAATGCTGTACCCTACGCTAATACTCAACTAGTGAATGGTAGCGTTCAAAACATTCACCAATGCAAAGACCAGGATTGTCAGGACAGGAGGGACAATAATAGTGGGTGTCACGCCTATATCCTCGCTTGCTGCAGACACGACATCTTTTTTGGGGGGTTCGTTGGGTAGGGGTACTCGGGAGGACATAAAAATGCCTCTCATGCAGCCGCCTGCATTTGGTTGGGGATGTGAATGGGGGAAGTACGGGCGCTGCAGAAGCGGTGGGTTCCCAATTAGGATTGGCGAATGCAGCAGGAAGGGCATTATGGGCACGACGGGCCTGTGTTTGTCTTTTTGGTGGCGGCGGGACACTACTTGTGCTTGCCACCTCACCAGCTTGAACTGCACTTATGGGACTCGCCACGTCACCAAGTGTTACTGCAGTGCTGGTTTGACTACGACCGGGGTGTACTAGGCCGCTGGCGCTTGCCAGTTCACCAAAACACTACCAAAAAACTGTTAGCGATCGCAGGGATCAGGCCTGACTCTGCGAACGCTGCAGTTATGCGTTTAGTGTTTTGTAAGTGACAGTGATCGATCGATACCGCACTTGGGTGGGCTGGGCTGGGCCGGGCGGAGGGGCAAAACGCAGGTGCTAGCAGGTATCTGGGCTGATCCCGCTAACACTGCGTTTTTGGGAACCCTAAACTGCTGGTGACGCTAGTATAGATCTGATCGGATCAGATATTGATGCGATCAGATACTATACCACTAAGGGAGGTGTACGGTGCGTGCGTGGGTGTTAGCGGTACTGGCGCTAATCTGACGCTGCCTGGGGCTGGTGCTTGCCAGTTCACCAAAACGCTACAAAAAAAACTGTTAGCGATCGCAGGGATCAGGCCTGACTCTGCGAACGCTGCAGTTATGCGTTTAGTGTTTTGTAAGTGTCAGTGATCGATCGATACTGCACTTGGGTGGGCTGGGCTGGGCCGGGCGGAGGGGCAAAACGCAGGTGCTAGCAGGTATCTGGGCTGATTCCGCTAACACTGCGTTTTTGGGAACCCTAAACTGCTGGGGACGCTAGTATAGATCTGATCGGATCAGATATTGATCCGTTCAGATACTATACCACTAAGGGAGGTGTATGGTGCGTGCGTGGGTGTTAGCGGTACTGGCGCTAACCTGACGCTGCCTGGGGCTGGTGCTTGCCAGTTCACCAAAACGCTACAAAAAAAACTGTTAGCGATCGCAGGGATCAGGCCTGACTCTGCGAACGCTGCAGTTATGCGTTTAGTGCCTTGTAAGTGACAGTGATCGATCGATACTGCACTTGGGTGGGCCGGGCGGAGGGACAAAACGCAGGTGCTAGCGGGTATCTGGGCTGATCCCGCTAACACTGCGTTTTTGGGAACCCTAAACTGCTGGGGACGCTAGTATAGATCTGATCGGATCAGATATTGATCCGTTCAGATACTATACCACTAAGGGAGGCGCATGCTGCGTGCGTGGGTGTTAGCGGTACTGGCGCTAATTTGACGCTGCCTGGGGCGACGCATATCACCGCCGGGCGATCGGGGGGCTAAACCTTTATTCGGTAATAAACGGCGGGTGCCCTGACACTATAAAAAATAAACGAACTAACCAGCGTCAACCGTAACGGTTATACGGTGATCAGTGGTGAAAGGGTTAACTAGGGGGCAATCAAGGGGTTAAAACATTTATTAGGTAGTATATGGGGGTCCCTGACGCTATAAAACGCTGACGGCGAACCTAAATATTTACCTCACTAACTAGCGTCACCAGCGACACTAATACAGCGATCAGAAAAATGATCGCTTAGCGACACTGGTGACAGGGGGTGATCAAGGGGTTAAAACTTTATTAGGGGGGGTTAGGGGGGTACCCTAGACCTAAAGGGGGGTAATATACACTGTCCCAACACAGTAACTGTCACAAACTGACACTATGCAGTAATCAGAAAAAAAAACAAAAAAAAAAAAAAAAACTGCTGGTGTCAGTTTGTGACAGGGGGGGGGGGGGGTGATTGGGGGGGGATCGGGGGGGGGGGATCGGGGTGATTTGTGTGCCTGGCATGTTCTACTGTGTGTGTAGTGTTTGTGCACTCACATACTTGTCGTCTCTCCTCGGGCCGGAACGGAAAATACCGACCCGAGGGGAGATGACATCACTTCCTTTGCTGCTGTTTAGCATACAGCAGCAAAGGAGTGTTCTCATTGGCCGGCGGCGATCGCGAGGGGGGGGCCACGAACGGATGGTCTCCCCCTCATCACCGATCGCCGCTGGACAAACGACGACCCCCCACCCGCGGAAGGCAAATCACGTACCCTGTACGTGATTTTGCCTGTCCGTGCCACTTTGCCGACGTACATCGGCGTGAGGCGGTCGTCAAGTGGTTAAAATGATATCCGGGATGTTTTAACCAGTTACGGTCACCAAGTAACTACGAAGGCAGCAGCATGTAAATGGCCACAATAGCAGCTATATTGTATAAGTGATCCAGTGGCTATACAGACACTTAGTCTCTTACCATGCTGTTTTTGGTGAGCTCCCTTGCTTTTCCTGGGAGTGGAAGGAAATGCATCAGGATGGTGAGCGGGGCGGAATGCATGTATGGTGCACCTGTGTACATAAATGACATTTACAGAATGCGTGTTGGGTTCTACTGCAATGAAGGAATAATTATAGGGCCATCATTGATAGTTAACTCTTTTTAAGGCCTAAGGTGTTTTCTATGGACCATTTTGGGAGTTGTAGTTTGTAGGTGCATTCTTTTTGAATCGTGGCACATTTTTCAATTCACATATGCTTTTTTTATAATTTATTTTTTTTAAAAAGGTAGTGCAGATCTTGTGTGATGTAAGATTGCATCAGCAACTATCTTTCCTTAATGTCTTTGCTTTCAGAAGATACTATGTTTTGAGAAGCCTAAGCAATCCTTTAGGCCTAAAGTGTGTGTGTGTGTGTGTGTGTGTGTGTGTGTGTGTGTGTGTGTAATTTATGTTGTATTGAAAAATGTCTATGGCAGCAAAAGGGGCAGATAATGGAGTAAAAATAGGAGTATGTCAAATAAAATATCTGTCAAACCTGTTTGGTGTTTTTATTTGTAATAAAAAAAAAAAAAATATTTTGTGAACAAATTTTGGATCTACACTGTATTGGGACACCTGCCTTTACATATGTGAACTTTCCAGTCTAAAGCCTCGTACACACGATCAGATTTTCGGCAGAGAATTGTGTGATGACAGACTGCCTAAAATCTGATCATTAGTACGCTTCATCAGACAATTGTTGTCCAACATTCCGCCAACCACTGTTGGATGGCAGGCTAGTAAATTTTCGGCAGACAACGGTCTGTTGTCAGATTTTCATATCGTGTGTACACAAGTCCGTCACACAAAAGTCTAAAGTACAAACATGCATGCTCTGAATCAGTGCTCGCCAAACACGACATTAGCAGAAGGTGCCCAAAGGGTGGCGCTCAAGAGCTGAAATTCCACGTAGTACGTCACTACATTCGTGTTTGTTGGCTGACAATTGTGTGCAGTTAGTATGCAAGACAAGTTCCTGGCACACGCCCTTCAGACAAAAGTCTGATGCTCTGTTGGCCAACAATCTGATTGCGTGTACGAGGCTTTAGTCCAGGGGTCTTCAAACTGCGGCCCTCCAGGTGTTCAGGAACTACAATTCCCGTCATGTCTGTGAATGTCAGAGTTTCACAATGCCTCATGGGCTGTGTAGTTCTGCAACAGCTGGAGGGCCGTAGTTTGAGGATCCCTGCTTTAGTCTGTAGGGTTAAATATTGAGTTGACTCACCCCTTGCAGCTTCTGGGAAGACTGTCCACAAGATTTATGAGTGTGTCTATGAGAATGTTTGACCATTCTTTCAGAAGTGCATTTGTGAGGTTGGGCACTGATGTGGATGAGAAGGCCTGGCTTGCAGTCTCTGCTCAAATTCGTCCCAAAGGTGTTCTGTTGGGTTGAGGTCAGGACTCTGTGCAGGCCAGTCAAGTTCCTCCACCCCAAACTCGCCCATCCATGTTTTTATGGACCTTGGTTTGTGCACTGGTCCAAATCATTTGGAGGGGAGATTATGTGGTGGTGTTTTTCAGGGGTTGGCCCCTTAGTTCCAGTGAAGGGAACTCTTAAGGCGTCAGCATACCAAGACATTTTGGACAATTTTATGCTCCCAACTTTGTGGGAACAGTTTGGGGATGGCCCCTTCCTGTTCCAACATGACTGTGGACAAAGTAAGGTCCATAAAGAAATGGATGAGCGAGTTTGGGGTGTGGAGGAGCTTGACTGGCCTGCACAGAGTCCTGACCTCAACCCGATACAATGCCTTTGAGATGACTTTGTGCAGAGACTGTGAGCCAGGCCTTCTCATCCACATCAGTTCCTGATCTTACAACTCTTCCCATAGACACACTTGTAAACCTTGTTGACCGCCTTCACAGAAGAGCTGAAGCTGTTATAGCTGCAAAGGGTGGGCCAACTCAATATTTAACACTATGGGCTAAGACTTGGATGCTGGTTTTAAAGTTTTGTATAAAGGCAGGTGTCCCAATACTTTTGACTAGTGGGGGTGCATAACGCTCCTCCCTATTTATATCTTCCCTAATCTATTTTGGGAACTAGGATTCTAGTAATACATTAAGGCCCCTTTTCACTATGGTGAAAGATAGTTCCACTTTCTCATGGACTTCTATTATGTCCTGTAGTTTTAGTGTACTTTCTGGTGTGGTCACACTGCATCAGGGTCAAAAGGGGCAGAAAGCTCCTTTCTCAGCAACTGTTCAGTTATTTGCCTGGATCTTAACAAGACCCTTTTGAGGCCTTGGAGCCCTTTCACAACCACAGCGCGTGGGCAGTAAAGCGCCGCTATTTTTAGTGGCGCATTTTTAACCCCTGCTAGCAACTGAAAAAGGGTTAAAAGTGCCGCTGCCCAGTGATTCCAATGGGAAGGGGCACTTTAGGAGCGACGTGTACACGGCTTCTAAAGTGTTTTAAAGAAGCTTCTTGCAGAACTTTTTTTTTTTAAATCAGCCTCCTCATAGAGTTCCATTAAGCTTTAGTTCAGATTTGTCTGAACACCTTAGGCTCCTTATATACAGGCCGGATCTGTTTTTTACCCCCTCAGCGGGGGCTTGTTTTGCTGATACCCTGCTGCGTGGAGCAACCGAATGATAGTGTCAGCTCTGCTCTATGGGTAGTTGGGTGTAAACAGACAAGACTGTCCTCTGCTCTGGCCAGATGGAGAGAAACATCCTTTCTGTTTATTTTTGCTGGTTTGAAGATAGCTGGGTGTAAATGGACACAAGTCAGTTTGTATCCAACTGCCCAAAGAAGAGACTGGAGGATCTGATCGGGTCACCCTATAAAATGGAGATATTACCTCTTGTGTGAAAGTGCTTCTAAAGTTCTATGTGAAAAATCCCATTTGATTGAAGAGTGTATTGACCGGCAAAGGAAACCCTATAATCATTGAAGGACAAATTCAATACCTGTGTGTGTAAAAGTTTATCCTAACTTAAGCATGCAGTAGAAAACAGTGTGCAGCTGTTGCTGGTGAGTGCACATAGGAATTGGCTGCAAAGGAAGTGAAATGTATAAAGTACCTCTGCATTGGGAAAAAAAAAAAAAACAATCTTCAGTGTGCAGCACCCCCTCCCCCTTTCTCAGTGCCTCCTAAAACTTATCTAAGCCTGATCTCCATCCAGTGATGTGCATGGGAGCAGCTGTTCTGCTGGGTCTCTCCTCATTGGCTCCTGCTGCTGTCAATCACAGCCAGTGAAGTGAGCAGGGCTGAGCTGTGCTCTCTATGTTATGGACACAGAAAGCCGGCTTGGGGCTGCGCACACACAAGTGCACATAGCAAGTGGCTTACACTTGGCAAGGTGAGGGACCCACAGTAATGTTGGGAGCCTGGAAAAGAGGAGGATGGGGCTGCTCAGTGCAAAACCATTGCGTAGAGCAGGCAAGTATAACATAACATGTTTGTTATTAAAAAAAAAATCCTTTTACAAACATTTTAACAGGGAAATATGCCAGATGGATTAAATGTACACAAATATTAGCCATATTAAAATACAATAAGTGTAAGCCCCCCCGGTCCTACTGTACCAGTGTCCTTTAAATCCCCTGCTGTCAGGCACTGGGTCACTGCTTCACCAGTCCAGGGATTTGAAATTGTTGTGGCTTAACCTCCTGTCCCTACCTCTCAGCCTCTAGGGATAAGGGACATTCCAATTGGTCAGCACGGTTACAGATGTGGATGGCACTGAATGATCAGAATATGTCTACCCTGTCCAGTCTGTGCTGAGAGGTAAGAAAGCCAGGATGATTTTAAATCCCCAGGCCGGTGAAGCGGCGTTACGATGCCTGACAGTTGGGAATTGCAGGACACTGTAAAGATGAACTTGCACTTTAAGCAAAGAACTTTTGCTTGCATTTGGGTAGGGATTAATCCATTTTCTATGGGCAATACTATACATTTGCACCAGTTATAAATGCCATAAAAATGAATTGCAGTGTACAACTAAGAAGTAGTACGACAAAATCCAAGTATAGCGATGACCTACAGTAGGTAAATTGTTTATTTTTGGATAGAAAAGACCCAGTGGTCCATGGAGTCTGTCAGTCCTATTAGATGATTGTGTTAAATAAACTACTACCTAATATAACCTGCAGCATTACTACTAAATGGAGCATTGTTTCTCAACTCCAGTCCTCAAGGTACCCCAACAGGTCATGTTTTCAGGCTTTCCATTATTTTGCACAGGTGATTTGATTAGTTTCACTGCCTTAGTAATTACCACAGCTGTTTCTTCTGAGGGAAGTCTTGAAAACATGACCTGCTGGGGTGCCTTGAGGACTGGAGTTGAGAAACACTGAAATGGACAATGGGTGGCTGAATTTTGTAGTTATAAAGACGCTAAGGCTAGCTTCACACTTGTGCGGGTCGGGAACACTCACAAAATTGCGCACCTTCCCAGCCCACAGACAGAACTCACTGCACCAAAATGTGGACTGTTTTTGCACGTGTCACATGCCACCATGGGACTCGGTGTGGCATGATTTGAAAAAAAATGACTTATTTTCCTGTGTTTCTGCAGGTAGGGCAGCTCATTAAAATGCATGGGCTGTCTACTTGCAGAATACAGGTTGCACAAGTGTGAACCTACACTAAAAGTGAATTTGATTAAGTTTGGACAGAAGAAATAGTTACATTTTCTATTGGTTTTAATTCCAGTCTGTGACCATACTTTTCCTGTCCCCATGACACCAATAAATGAAGTTGTGGGAGTAGTTGTCAGTGGGCCAGGAAGGCACAGAAATCATTATCAGAAGTGCAAAAACCTTTCTTAAATTTTTTGTAGTCTGTGTTCAGTAACAGAAATTTCTCAACATTTCTTGTCCTGACAGGAAGTGAAGGGAATTTCCCCCAACTGAAACACAGACTAATAAAAACAGGCGGAGGCATTACCCCTTCCCCGCATTATTCAAAATGCAAGTATTTGGACAATTGTAACTTGTGAGTTTACAATAAAGGTCAATACATAGATTAGCCATAACTTTATCATCACTCACCTGATATTAGGTAGGTTCCTCTTGCTGCCAAAACAGCCCTGACCCATCAGGGTATGGATGCCACTGGACTTCTAACAGTATGTTGTGTGGTATCTGGCAGTTGTGAGGTGAGGCCTCCATGGATTGGACTTGTTTTTCTAGCAACTCCCACAGATGCTCAATTAGATTGAAATCTGGAGCCCAATTCAACATTTCAAACTCCTGTCCTTAAACCATTTTTGCAGTCTGGTAGATGCATTATCCTGCTGAAATGGGCTACTACCATGAGGGAATAGTGTTTCCATGAAGGTGTGAATATGGTCAGCAAAAATGTTTAGGTAGGTGGTACGTGTCAAGTAACATCCACATGAATGGCAGAACTCAAGGTTTCCCAGCAGAACATTGCCCAAAGAATCGCACTACCTCCGCTGGCTTGCCTTCTTCCCATACTGTTCCCTGGTGCCATCTCTTTCCAAGGTCAGTGGCACACACATACCCAGCCATCCATATGATGTAAAAGAACCTGATTCATTAGACTAGGCCACTTTCCTCCATTGATCTGTGGTCCAGTTCTGATGCTCACATATCCACTGTAGGCTCTTTTGGCTGTGGACACATCTCAGCATAGGTACCTCGATTGGTCCGTGGCTATGCAGCCCAATGTTAATGGTCATAAAGTTATGGCTGATTGGTCTATATTTATACACACTTGCATGTTTGAGGCAAAAATGTGCACCTGTCAATCAGGGGTTTCCTAGAGGTTGCTTGAGCATGCAGTGGCATATTGATCTCTCTGATGGTGCCTGCATAGTTAGGCACCAATGTCACTTGGCAAACCAGAGCATGGGACCGGTGCACCTTGGATTTCTCAGGTAGGTAACTGCCAACCAAAATGGCCTTGTTACCTGGGTAATGGGGTATTTTTCTCACTGACTACCAGCATAATGGGGCATGCTTCCCATTGATCACCAATGTTACAGGGCATTCTTTCTACTGACCACCAGTGTAATAGGTCTGCCAACTGATCACCAATGTTACAGGGAATTCTTTCTACTGACCATTGCTGTTAAGTTGTCCGCCAACTGATAACCAATATAGGCGGCACTTCTCCCTCTAACCACCAATATAAGGCCACTCTCTAATGACCACCAATGTAAGGGAGCACCACATTGGTCAGCAATGTCAGGAGGTACTTTTTTTTACTGACCAAAGTAAGAGGGCTTCAATGTGTGATGTCATGCCAACACTGGCATGTGCTAGTCTTGTGACCATCATCCTGAGTATGGCTGAGCCAAAGCATCTTGCCTTATGTGAATCCTGCCATGTGTAGTTCCCCTGACCTTGTCACATTCAGCACACAAGATGCTGGTCAAAAGGAAATGAGATATGAGACTGGCTGTATTTATTTCTTAAATCGGGAACAGTTTGTGAAGCACCCCTGATCACATCTAAATATTGTCAGATCAGCCATTCCCACTGCAATTTAGACTTTGAGCACTCGCTGGACTTAAATATTGTGAGTTTTAAACTTTATTATCCCAAACGGGATACTTGCCAATTGTAGTGAGCGCATCATGTCAGGTCTCTCTTGCCAATAATATGGTTGATTTCCCCTGGTAGTTAATTCCTGCCCAGATCAACCTGTAAAATGTTATAAATGGGTTTATACGGCTGGCTAGCGATGCAGAATTTTGTGTTTTTGTTTTGTTTTGCAGCTTGCATTTACTTCCTGCTGAAGGAAGTTGGGAAGGAAAGATCACAAAAACAAAGTGGGTACGTTTAATTGCCAATGCTGCTCTCTTGTGGCCATATATCATTATTGCAACAGTATTCATTCAACTCTTTTACAGTATCTCACAAAAGTGAGTACACCCCTCACATTTTTGTAAATATTTTATTATATCTTTTCATGTGACAACACTGAAGAAATGACACTTTGCTACAATGTAAAGTAGTGAGTGTCCAGCTTGTATAACGTAAATTTGCTGTCCCCTCAAAATAACTCAACACAGCCATTAATGTCTAAACCGCTTGCAACAAAAGTGAGTACACCCCTAAGTGGAAATGTCCAAATTGGGCCCAAAGTGTCAATGTTTTGTGTGGCCACCATTATTTTCCAGCACTACCTTAACCCTCTTGGCCATGGAGTTCACCAGAGCTTCATAGGTTGCCAGAAACACAAACCATAAAAGACTGTGCTATATTAGAGACCTTGCACTCCTCCACCTTCCATTTGCTGATGCCCCACAGATGCTCAATAGGGTTTTGGTCTGGAGACATGCTCGGCCAGTCTATTACCTTCACCCTCAGCTTCTTTAGCAAGGCAGTGGTCTTGGAGGTATGTTTGGGGGTTGTTATATTGGAATACTGCCCTGTGGCACAGTCTCCGAAGGGAGGGGATCATGCTCTGCTTTAGTATGTCACAGTACATGTGGGCATTCATGGTTCCCTCAATGAATTGTAGCTCCCCTAGTTTTTTCACTATATATATATATATATATATATATAGGTATATACACACAGGGAATGGCTCTGTTCTATGTGAAAAAACTATTTTGTTTTTTATATTGTCGCCACACATGCTTGACACCATCTGAACCAAATAAATTTATTTTGGTCTCAGACCACAGGACATGGTTCCAGCAATTCATATCCTGTCCTTGGTCTGCTTGTCTTCAGCAAACTGTTTCTGGGCTTTCTTGTGCATCATCTTTAGAAGAGGCTTCCTTCAGGGATGACAGCCATGCAGACCAACTTGATGCAGTGTGCGGCATATGGTCTGAGCACTGACAGGCTGACGCCACCCCTCCAACCTCTGCAGCATTGCTGGCAGCACTCATACATTTATTTCCCAAAGACAACCTCTGGATATGATGCTGAGCACTTGCACTCAACTTCTTTGGTCGACTACGGCAAGGCCTTTTCTGAGTGGAACCTGTCCTGTTAAACCGCTGTATGGTCTTGGCAATCTTCTTATAGCCTAGGCCATCTTTATGTAGAGCAACAACTCTTTTTTTCAGATCCTCAGAGAGTTCTTTGCCATGAGGTGCCAAGTTGAACTTCCAGTGACCAGTATGAGAGTGATAACACCAAATTTAACACACCTGCTCCCCATTCACACCTTAGACCTTGTAACACTAATTAGTCACATGACTCCGGGGAGGGAAAATGGCTCATTGGGCCCAATTTGGACATTATCACTTAGGGGTGTACTCACTTTTGTTCCCAGCGGTTTTGACATTAATGGCTGTATGTTGAGGTATTTTGAGGGGACAGCAAATTTACACTGTTATAAAAGCTGTTCACTCACTACTTTACATTGTAGCAAAGTTATTTCTTCAGTGTTGTCACATAAAAAGATATAATAAAATATTTACAAAAATGTGGGGGGTATACTCACTTTTGTGAGATACTGTACATACCGCATGCAATCTGGTTCTGTGAATGTAGCCCACAGAGAGGTGTGGGATGTGGTAATGTCTAGAGTCCTGAAGTTTATTTAAAATACAATTACTTAAAGTAATTGTAAAGGCTCGTTTTTTTTAAAATAACAAACATGTCATACTTACTACCACTGTGCAGCTCATTTTGCCCGATCCTCGACTTCTGGGGGCTCTCGCGGCTCCTCTCCGCATCAGATAACCCCCTAGGAGAAACGCTCTCCCAGGGGGTTACCTTGTGGGCTTGCTCCCGAGTCCAGCATTCGGCATCCATAGACATGAATGCCGGACTTGGCCCCGCCCCCCGGTGCCCGCGCCATTGGATTTGATTGGCAGCAGTGGGAGCCAATGACTGCTCTGCTATCAATCAAGAGCCGGGACCCCGTGCAGAGTGGGACAGCATAGGATGCATTAAGGTGAAAAAACACAAGGGTTTACAACCCCTTTAACTCCCACAACTCATAATATACCTACCACTAACCCTTGCATTCATAATATTAATGAATATGCATGATTTATAAATTATAGAAGCTAAAACGTATGTATCACATAGGAACTGAACCAGGGTTTCCATTAGAAATCATAGGGCACTGTAAAGCTTATCTGGCAGGGAAAACTTCCCCTCACAGCATTGTAAACATTTGGAAGCACCCAGAGAAGAAAATCTTCAAACAGAGTGCAGGGATCAAAAGTTTGTAATGTACAGAGTGCAGGTGTCAGGACTATATAAGGTACACAGTGCATGGGTCTCAAGTACAGTATATACAGCTCAGTGCACAGCATCTCGTATGATGTGGTGAGCCATACGTTTCAGGGACCATACAGGTGAGTGCCAGCAGCAGGATCCAAAGATCAAGAAGACATGCTGGTAGATTAATTGGATCCTGTCTAAATTGTCCCTAGTGTGTATGAATGTGAGTTAGGGACCTTAGATGGTAAGCTCCTTGAGGGTAGGGACTGATGTAAATGTACAATGTATATGTAAAGCGCTGCGTAAACTGACAGCGCTACATAAGTACCTGAAATAATCAAGGTAACTGAGGTATACTAGACTCAGAGGTTCCTGGTGTAGGTTGGGGCTCTGGATCTCCAGGAAGAGAAGGTAAACTTCGGCAGTGATCAGACACACACACGTTCTCTGTAGCTGATAAATGAGGGCCAGAGTTACACACACACACCTTTTTTCTGGGGAGAGTTAAATAAGTGGTCCAGAGTTTCACATTCTCCAGAGTTTCCAGGAGCATCCAAAGGGGCCCCATTAGAAATGACAGGGGCCCTGTATAACGCTCCATTGAGCTCACCCACAGGCAGCCCATGGCCCTATCAGGTCGGAAGGGGGCCAGGTATGTGAAGGCTGCTTGTACTTCCCTATCAGAGGCCCTGATCTGAACCCATAATTAGTACTAAGTTCTAAACCTATTGAGCCAACTATGCAAATTTCTCATGTACTCTAGTGATTCACTCACTTGTTCAATTACCTAAGCAATAACCCCCATTCACATGTATATGACATCATCAAAGGAGTTTTACCACCCTTTAATATAGCGCCACTTGTGGCTGCACTGAGAGTGCTAAAATCATTGTTGCCGCTACAGCCCATGGGAAATGTATTCACAATTTGATCCAAAATATATCACAAATGCAGCTTGCAAAGCAATTCTCTAAAATGTAAAGCACACTGATTAAAGTTAAAAACTTTCTGTCTTCTGACTACAATTTTCTTAGTAATGCATAACTCTCTAAGAACCAGATGATGATGCAGCAAGCAAATGGTGGATGTGGCCTCGTGGGTTTAAAGGGGGTATGATTAAATAAAAACTGAATACGCTCCAAACATATACCACAGTTCTTTAATAGGCGCAAAATATGATTTAATTACCAAGTGTCAATGGGAGTCTGCCACGTTCAAAACAGTTCCCTTCAAACACCTTTGTTTTTGCCATTTTCAATAGTACATTTTTCAGAAGTAGGTCTCTGGATAAGGATAGAATACTGTCCCTCAATCGGTGGCTAACTTCCCTTATGCTGACAGAGAAATAATTTCTACTCAACAAAAAATTCTAACGGCGCATGCAAGATTCAGGGAGCAGTGCTGAACTCTCAACTCTCGTTTGGTGGTCAAAGAAAGAAACTCTACTACTGAAAAGATAATAGCAGAGTGGTATAGAGGATTTAATAAACAATAATTACTGTTAAAGTGTTTGTACACCCTTACAAATATCCACTGAAGTGATTGGCCTCAGGTGATACCCAGAGATTAAACAAATCCTTTTACATAAGTTTTACAAGTCTATCTGCAGTCTTCTCTACATCCATTCAAATTGCAGAATTTTTAAAGCTTGTCTGAGCTGTCAGAAAACAAGAGACGGAGAGCTGAAATTACACACTGTATAGCTCAGTGAGGAGCGTTCTGAAAGCTGATTGGAGGGAAGAGACATTTCACACAGGAAAAGAGATGAGACTGTCAGCTGGAGATCCCTCACCTGTCACCTTTTTTCTCTTGGTGTCAGGAAAACTTGTCAGAAGTGATTTATGCTGATAGCAGAGGAACAAAGCAGCAGGCAGAAATGACACTTATGCCACGTACACACGATCAGACTTTACGGCATACTTGGTCCGGCGTACCGGATTTCGTCGGACAATTTTGCAAAAGCATTTGACACAGTTCCCCATAAACGTTTACTGTACAAAATAAGGTCTGTTGGCATGGACCATAGGGTGAGTACATGGATTGAAAACTGGCTACAAGGGCGTGTTCAGAGGGTGGTGATAAATGGGGAGTACTCAGAATGGTCAGGGGTGGGTAGTGGGGTCCCCCAGGGTTCTGTGCTGGGACCAATCCTATTTAATTTGTTCATAAATGACCTGGAGGATGGGATAAACAGTTCCATCTCTGTATTTGCAGACGATACTAAGCTAAGCAGGGCAATAACTTCTCCGCAGGATGTGGAAATCTTGCAAAAAGACCTGAACAAATTAATGGGGTGGGCGACTACATGGCAAATGAGGTTCAATGTAGAAAAATGTAAAATAATGCATTTGGGTGCCAAAAATATGAATGCAATCTATACACTGGGGGGAGAACCTCTGGGGGAATCTAGGATGGAAAAAGACTTGGGGGTCCTAGTGGATGATAGGCTCAGCAACGGCATGCAATGCCAAGCTGCTGCTAATAAAGCAAACAGAATATTGGCATGCATTAAAAGGGGGATCAACTGCAGAGATAAAACGATAATTCTCCCGCTCTACAAGACTCTGGTCCGGCCGCACCTGGAGTATGCTGTCCAGTTCTGGGCACCAGTCCTCAGGAGGGACGTACTGGAAATGGAGCGAGTACAAAGAAGGGCAACAAAGCTAATAAAGGGTCTGGAGGATCTTAGTTATGAGGAAAGGTTGCGAGCACTGAACTTATTCTCTCTGGAGAAGAGACGCTTGAGAGGGGATATGATTTCAATTTACAAATACTGTACTGGTGACCCCACAATAGGGATAAAACTTTTTCGCAGAAGAGAGTTTAATAAGACTCGTGGCCACTCATTACAATTAGAAGAAAAGAGGTTTAACCTTAAACTACGTAGAGGGTTCTTTACTGTAAGAGCGGCAAGGATGTGGAATTCCCTTCCACAGGCGGTGGTCTCAGCGGGGAGCATTGATAGCTTCAAGAAACTATTAGATAATCACCTGAATGACCGCAATATACAGGGATATGTAATGTAATACTGACACATAATCACACACATAGGTTGGACTTGTGTCTTTTTTCAACCTCACCTACTATGTAACTATATAATTCGATCATGTGTGGGCTCCAGCTGAAATTACACACTGTATAGCTCAGTGAGGAGCGTTCTGAAAGCTGATTGGAGGGAAGAGACATTTCACACAGGAAAAGAGATGAGACTGTCAGCTGGAGATCCCTCACCTGTCACCTTTTTTCTCTTGGTGTCAGGAAAACTTGTCAGAAGTGATTCATGCTGATAGCAGAGGAACAAAGCAGCGGACAGAAATGACACTTATGCCACGTACACACGATCGGACTTTACGGCATACTTGGTCCGGCATACCGGATTTCGTCGGACAATTCGATCGTGTGTGGGCTCCAGCGGACTTTGTTTTCTCAAAAGTTTGACGGACCGGTCGTATGTCATCACGTACGAATCTGTCGGACTTTGGTTGATCGTGTGTAGGCAAGTCCGTTCATTCGTAAAGTCCGCCGGGCAAAGTATGCCGTAAAGTCCGGTCATGTGTACGCGGCATTAGTGCTCTTAATTGAAACAAATAAATGCTATGCTTTGTTCATATTTCATATCTGAGGTTTACAACCACTTTAAAGCAATAACAAAAACAAGTGATTTAAAGAGGAATTCCAGTCTGTAAAAAATAAATAAAAGTCAGCAGCTACAAATACTGTAGCTACTGACATTTAATATAAGGACGCTTACCTGTCCAATGATCCTGTAAAGTCGGCATCCCTACCTGATTCATCAATTGGCTTCGGGTGCAGGCGCCGGCATCTGTAGTAAGGGAAACAGGAAGTGAAGCCTTGGGGCTTCAAAGCCTGTTTCCTACTGTGCATGCACGAGTCATGCTGTGCTTTCTGAATGGTCCCACCATCGTCTGGAACCTCTGTGTGTCCCAGAAGGCAGCGACTGGGGGAGGAGGAGGGGCCAGAAATGTTGTAGATTGCCGTGCACCAATCTTACGCAGAAGTGGGGGCGGGTACCTGTCAAAACCAGGTACTTGCTCCCCCCCCCAAAAAAGTGCTAAATGTGGTAGTGAAGGTGGGGAGGATGCAAACAACCGGAACTTCCCCGTTTGAGTGGAGCTCTGCTTTAACTGCTTCCCATAACAGTTACATACAAGGGACGCTGTAAATAATAACTGTCATATTTGCTTGTGGTCTCCCCTGAACTGTTAAGCCATTAAATGACTTGAGTCATTGCTGATCACATGTGCAACACCATTGCAACAGTAGATAAAACAGAGGCTTAAATGGCAGCTTCCTTGGCCGTAAAGGATAGGAGGGTTTAGTTAAACTTTACGTAAGGGTCTTTAGTGTTAAATAAAAATATTTTCCCAAGTCACCATCCAGGACAGCCTCACAAAAGAGAAAGAAGCTCCTCCCACCTAGACAGGAAACACATGATCCTGTCATGTTAGGGTGTGGGAAAATTCAGATTAATCTTGAACCTTAAGAAAGTAAACAAGTTCGAAAAATCGCAGAGAAAACTTCTATCTCCAGGGATCTTTACATAGACCTGAAGGATGCATACCTTCACATCGCGATAAGGAAATCTTTTAAGAAGTTCCTCAGGCTCCAGTTCAATGCCCCGCCTTTTGGTCTGTTTTCAGCACCTCACATATTTGCAAAGGTTGGCAGAGGCACTGCAAAAAAAAAAAAAAAAAAAGCGAAGGGAATGGGGATTATTGCCTATTGATATTCGCAAGCTCAGAAACGGAATTGAAATAGAACCTGAACATCCCAGAGTTATATCTGCAGGACCTAGGATGAATATTCAACGTGGAGAAATTGTAGCTCACCCCAGCAAGAAGAGTGATGTTTCCCGGTTATACAACAGACTCAGTGGGTGCAAGTTCAAAGTTTCTGGTATCTTTAAAGTGTTCAAACAGAGAAGCCATGGGATTAATGGAATGGATGAGTTTGGCCATTTCAGGAGTACAATGGGCGCAACTGCTTATGAGACCGGTACAAAACTTTGTCTTCTCCCAATGGGATGGTCGACTGGAATCCCTTGACAAAATGATAAGGGTTCCAGACTATGTAAAGGAAGACAGGTGGTGGGTGAAGCCTCAATATCTGCAGGAGGGGCATCTGTGGACACAACTGGAACCCCTAAAGTCAACCAGAGATGCCAGGGCTGGGGTGCACATTTGTGTGAGCATCTAGCCCAAGGAAAGTTGGGCCTATATTGGGATTTTGACCTCTTCAAGGCTTGACCAAGCCTTCAATCCAGAAAAAGCACATTCAGATCTTGACAGACAACATGACAGCAGTATAATACTTTAACAAACAAGGCAGAACAAAGTCACATCAAGTAATGCAACTGGCAGAAGAAATCCTTCTCTGGGGAGAAAGGAACCTACTCTCTATTATAGCAATCCACCTAAAAGGAGACCTAAATATGCTGGTCAAAGCAATGAAGATAGATGTAATAATGTCTAAATCAAGAAGTATTCTGTCTGATCTCAGGAAGATGGGGGATACCATAGATGAACCTCTTTGCCTCCAGAGACAACAAGAAATTGAATCTCTACTTCTCCCTGCAGAGAGACAGGAACAGTCTAGGAGAAGAAGCTCTAGCTTACCCATGGACAGGGAAACTCCTGTACACCTTTCAACTTTTACGGCTCATTCCCAAGGTTATTCAGACTGTGAGGAATAAGGAGGCCAAAGTAATTCTCATTGTGCCATTCTGGCCAAAGAGAGCCTGGTTTTCAGCCCTCTGCAAACTAAGCATAGAGGAGCCATCCAGGTTGCCATCAAAACCGAACCTAATTTATTGAGAAGTATGGCATCCAGGTATAGAGAATATGGCTCTCTCACTGTGACTTCTGAAAGGGACCTATTGAAATGTAAGGATCTCTTAGATGGAGTCATGAACACAGTTTTGAACAGCAGAAAGCAGTCCACTAATACAATTGATGGAAAAGTGTGGAAGAAATTTTCAGCATGGAAGAAAACTAACTGTAAAATAGTCCAGTAATTAACTCAGTTTTGGAGGGCCTGCAAGAAGGAAAAGATCTGAACCTAGCAGCCAGCACATCCAAGTGGCGACTCTATGAAGCTTCTTGGAGATATTGAATACATTGAGCAGACCACAGAATTGAGAAAGTCATCCAACTTGTTTATTCTTTTTAAAGGTCCAAACAAAGGGACAAAGGCTACAAATAATACTTTCACCAGATGGATGAGAATGGCTTTTGAAGAAGCATACAGGGCCCGAATGATAGACTGGGGATTCAAGCACATTCTACAAGAGCTTTAGTCACGACTTAGGATGAAAGGACGGGAGGATCCCCAAGTCAGATTTGCAAGGTGGTTACATCGTCCAGCTTCTAGATATTTGCCAGACATTATCCATTGGACCTAGTTTCTAGCTCAGATCAGGCCTTTGTTAGAGGTCCCACACTAATGCCCCGTACACACGGTCGGATTTTCCGATGGAAAATGTCCGATCGGAGCGTGTTGTCGGAAATTCCGACCATGTGTGGGCTCCATCGGACATTTTCCATCGGATTTTCCGACACACAAAGTTGGAGAGCAGGAGATAAAATTTTCCGACAACAAAATCCGTTGTCGGAAATTCCGATCGTGTGTACACAAATCCGACGGACAAAGTGCCACGCATGCTCAGAATAAATAAAGAGATGAAAGCTATTGGCCACTGCCCCGTTTATAGTCCCGAGGTACGTGTTTTACGTCAGCGCGTTCAGAACGATCGGATTTTCCGACAACTTTGTGTGACCGTGTGTATGCAAGACAAGTTTGAGCCAACATCCGTCGGAAAAAATCCTAGGATTTTGTTGTCGGAATGTCCGAACAAAGTCCGACCGTGTGTACGCCCTATAACAGGTATTTCTAGCTTGTCCTCTCGTGAAGCTGTCCTGGAACATATAAAGAGTTATTTACCCGTTAATTTGATTTCCAGGAATCTTTCATGACAGTGTGCGTTTGCACCCTGTATTGTTTTCAGTAGTCCTTTTAATTTACCTGTTTATATCTGGGTTATGTGTATGCTTTATTTCCTACAACTATAAGAGCCTGAGGAGTGGATGGTCTTTTTTATATTTATGTGGATCATGTGTTTCCTGTTTAGGTGGGAGGGGCCTCTCTCTCTCTCTCTCTCTCTCTCTCATGAAGCTGTCCTGGAAGATTTCTGAAAATTAAGTTAACAGGTAAATAACTTTTACACACATCAGTGGCTTAAAAATGAAGGCTACAACAGTAAATGCCAGAAGAACAGGAATGGGTTATTAAACTGACAACTCAGTCCTACAAATTACCCTAGGAGAGTGTAATTATTACACTGACTGAGGAGCTCCACTAGTTATATAGTAAGCAACTCGCTCTCCCAGTGACTTTGCAGGACTGAGCTCAGTCCTGCACAATGAGATGCAAATTTAAGAGTGGGGAAATTGGAACACAATAGGCAGCTAGAAGGAATTTGCTTAAAGCGGTATTAAACCCAAAAACAAACTTTTTATAAATGGCAGTTTACCAATTCTTAGATGTGATGCTGTATCAGATTTCTTTTTTAGGCTTTCTTTCTTTTAGGAGATGCCGCCAGTAAGTCTGTTGTTTTTTTTAACAGAACACACTGTCCTGCAATAAAGCATTTAGAGGGTTAAGACAAACCATTTACCACTGGCAGGGGTGCTTACAATGGCCATCTTTTATTCATTTATATAAAACTTTTATCCCAAATGGTACAAAACTGTTGCTGTAACTATATATAAAGTTTGTCTTCAATTTGTTAGTGTATCTAAACCTGCTAGTGCATCTAACACTCCACCTACCTTCAGACTGACAATGCTGATGTCCAAAGGTGTCTCTGTTGCTCCTCTACCCATAGTGTAAGCACTCTAATACAGAAGGTGTATTACTGGTGAGATCACCAGGTGGAAACAGAGGGAAAAAAGCCCCAAAAAAGGAAAATGAATGCAGCCATCACGGCATCCTCATGTTTTGACCACCAGAAAGTGAGCAGACCCACAGTAGTAAAGGTTGTGCCACTCACAGCTATGTCAATTTGACAAGTACTCTGCTCTGCATTAAGGGCTTATTTGCATTTGCATTGCCCTCTGAAGATAAATCTGTGGGGGATCACTTTTCAGAGGGCAGTGGACAGCCTTCTGTGTAGGAGTGAATACCTTGCTCCCACCTATCCCCGCCTTGTTTGTCTGGCACGCCTTTTAGCCGATTGGTAGATGGCATACACCTGTCTCTGCCATTACATGAATCTGGCAATACCCAGCAAACAAGATTTTGGTACTGTTTGAGTATCAACCAATCGATTTCCCCTCTGTCTCACCCACTTATTAGCCAATTGGTTGAAATTTGAACATTAACAAAAACACATTTTTTTAAGAAAAATGACAGTCAGTAAATCCTCCTTTTGTCCTTTTAGCTTAGAAATGGGCACATACTGTATGTGGAAAAACTCAAGATCAGCTGCCAGTTTACGTGTATATATGCTGATAAAACGGGAAAACTTCATGTAATCTTGTGACTCACCTATGATGAACATTGTTTCTATACATAACAATGCAGGTATTCCCTGTTGTTGAGAAAAATACTCTACACGTGTTGGTTTACACATATCGTGGTTTTATTGTTTGAAGCTTGGGTGCCACTTAGTGGCTATATAGCAAAATGCAGCTTTGGCAGAAAGATAAAAGTGGAACTTACTTAAAGTGACACTAAACTCTTTTTTTTAACCACTTAAGGACCGGAAGGATTTGCCCCCTTAATGACAAGGCGATTTTTTGCGATACAGCACTGCATCGCTCTAACTGACAATTGCGTGGTCGTGCGACACTGTACCCAAACAAAATTTACGTCCTTTTTTTCCCACAAATAGAGCTTTCTTTTGGTGGTATTTGATCACCTCTGCGTTTTTGTTTTTTTTCGCGCTATAAACAAAAAAAGAGCGACAATTTATAAAAAAACAAATATTTTTTGACTTTTTGCTATAATAAATATCCCAAAAAAAAGTAAAAAACTAATTTCTTCATCAGTTTAGGCTGATATTTCTTCTACATATTTTTGTTAAAAAAAAACGCAATAAGCGTATATTGATTGGTTTGCACAAAAGTTATAGCGTCTACATAATAGGGGATAGATTTATGACATTTTTCTTTTCTAGTAATGGCGGCGATCAGCGATTTTTAGCGGGACTGCAACATTGCGGCAGACAGTTCGGATACTTTTGACACTTTTTTGGGACCATCGACATTTATACAGCGATCAGAGCCACTGATTACTGTATAAATGTCACTGGCAGGGAAGGGGTTAAATGTGTTCCCTCATGTGTGTTCTAACTGTGGGGGGATGGGACTGCCTGGAGGAGGAAACCGATCGATGTTCCTAATTTTTAGCAGCAGCAGATCTGTCTCTCCTCCCCTGACAGAATGGAGATCTGTCTGTTTACATTGACAGATCTCCGATCTGTCCCTGACAGGAGCGATCGCGGGTGGCCGACGGGCATCGCGACCGTCGGCCATGCGCATTAGCTCCGGCGTCCCGCCCCCACCCCCTAGAGCTCCTAAAGAGGTCGACGTACCATGACAGCGATTCGCCCAGTTCACACTCTCTGATCAACTCCTGTATAATGTCCGCGCACTCTCTGACCAACTCCTGTATAATGTCTGCACACTCTCTGACCAACTCCCGTATCATGTCCGCACACTCTCTGACCAACTTCTGTATAATGTCTGCACACTCTCTGACCAACTCCTGTATAATGTCCGCACATTCTCTGACCAACTCCTGTATAATGTCCGCACACTCTCTGACCAACTCCTGTATCACGTCCGCACACTCTCTGACCAACTCCCATATCATGTCCGCACACTCTCTGATCAACTCCTGTATCATGTCCACACTCTGATCAACTCCTGTATCATGTCCGCACACTCTCTGACCAACTCCTGTATCATGTCCGCACACTCTCTGTCCAACTCCTGTATAATGTCCGCACATTCTCTGACCAACTCCTGTATAATGTCCTCACACTCTCTGACCAACTCCCGTATCATGTCCACACACTCTCTGACCAACTCCCGTATCATGTCCGCACACTCTCTGACCAACTCCTGTATCGTGTCCACACACTCTCTGACCAACTACTGTATAATGTCCGCACACTCTCTGATTAACTCCTGTATAATGTCTGCACACGCTCTGATCAACTCCTGTATCATGTCCGCACACTCTCTGACCAACTCCTGTATCATGTCCGCACACACTCTGACCAACTCCTGTATAATGTCCGTACACTCTCTGACCAACTCCTGTATAATGTCCGCACACTCTCTGATTAACTCATGTATAATGTCTGCACACGCTCTGATCAACTCCTGTATCATGTCCGCACACTCTGTGACCAACTCCTGTATCATGTCCGCACACACTCTGACCAACTCCTGTATAATGTCCGCACACTCTCTGACCAACTCCTGTATAATGTCCGCACACTCTCTCATTAACTCCTGTATAATGTCCGCACACGCTCTGATCAACTCCTGTATGATGTCCGCATACTCTGACCAACTCCTGTATAATGTCCACACACTGTCATGTACCTTGTGGTTTTGAGCCCGAACTGCAGAGAGAGGCCTCCCATACGGCTTCCACTCACGGCCCCCTGGAATGGAGACAGAGGGCACAGGAGTGAGGAGTGGTATGAGTGCCTAGCAGGATCAACAGTCAGTTCAGAGGTCCAGGTATCACTAAGGGCCAGGAGACTGAAACTGGAGAGTAGACTGGAGTGCTGGACTGGAACCAGGAACAACATCAGGCAAGTACACTGGAGTGCTGGACTGGAACCAGAAACAACAGCAGGCAAGTAGACTGGAAACTGGAGTGCTGGAATGGAACCAGGAACAACAGCAGGCAAGTAGACTGGAGACTGGAGAGGTCAGGCAGGCCGGGTTAGATATCAGGCAGGCAGGAGAGGTATCAGGGGTCAGGCAGAAGAATCGTCAGGCAGGCCAGTGGTCAAGTATCAGACGGACAACGGAGGTACCAGGGATCAAACAGAAGAATAGTCTAGGCAAGCTGGAGGTCAGATGCAGACAGACAGCTGGATTGGTCACAAACAGATAGCCAGGTCTTAACACGTAGTCTCAGATCAGATCAGATAAAGCACACGGAACGCTGTAGAGCAGACAGCGGGGACTGAGTGTGAGAGACAGGCTTAAATAGCCTGCCTGGCGCCAACAGGGATGCACGCGCCCAAGCGCGCATGCACAATGGCGCCTGCAAACGCCTATTACTGGCATGATCTTCCTGGCCTTTCTCCCCCCCCCAAGGGGCAGCCTCCGGATGCCCATTCGGGCAAACCTTTCGGGAAGGGACCTTTTGAAGGACTGCAACAGACTTTCAGTGTGGATGTTGCTCTCGGGTTCCCAAGAATTTTCTTCGGGTCCAAACCCTTTCCATTTAATCAAGAATTGGTCTTGATTATTTCTCCTGTAGTCCAAGATAGACTCCACTTCCAATTCCTGCTCGCCATTTACCAGAACAGGATCAGGGGGATCCGTACTTCGACTTGGAAATGGAGCGGAAATGGAAGGTTTTAGTAGTGATACATGGAATACCGGATGGATCTTCAGTGAATCAGGAAGTTCTAGTTCATGGGCTACCTCGTTGATCTTCCTTCTGACAGGGAATGGCCCCAAGAACTTAGCACCCAACTTTTTTGAAGGACAGGCCAACCTAAGGTTTACTGTGGATAACCATACCCGGTCACTGGGTGCAAGTATCAATTCGCCTCGTCTCTTCTTGTCAAAGGTTATCTTGTTGTGCTCCTGGGTCCTGGTCATGGTTTCCTGTAGAATCTGGTTGTTGGAGGCAAAGAAATTTATTGTTTCCTGAACTGCTGGTACCGTACATTCGGGAAGGGAATTGGGTAGAAACGAAGGATGGAAGCCATAGTTGGCGAAGAATGGAGTTTGCTTGATAGCGGAAGGGGGGGAGTTATTGTAGGCGAATTCAGCCAATGGAATCAAAGAGATCCAGTCATCTTGGGCAAAAGAGGAGAAGCAGCGTAGGTATTGCTCAAGAGTTTGGTTAGTTCTCTCTGTTTGCCCATTGGTCTGGGGATGATAGGCAGAGGAGAACGACAATTCAATATTCAGAGCTTTGCAAAGGGACCTCCAGAACTGGGAGGTAAACTGTACCCCCTGATCTGAGACGATATTGGCTGGTACCCCGCGGAGTCTGATGATCTCTTTAATGAATACTTGTGCTGTTTCAGGAGCTGAGGGAGTACCTTTCATTGGGACAAAATGTGCCATCTTTGGCAGTCGATCTACGACCACAAAGATGGTGGTATGGCCCTCGGCTAGAGGTATCTCGACAATAAAATCTATGGATAACATCTTCCATGGCCTGTCTGGGACAGGCAGAGGTCTTAGTAGCCCCCATGCCTTGGTTTTGTAACCCTTGCTCCTAATGCAGGTTGTACAGGATTCCACGAATTTCTTGCAATCCTCATGAGGCCACCAAAAGGTACGCTGTACCAGGTCAGTGGTTTTGGTTATACCGAAATGCCCAGCCAGTGCATGATCGGGACAAAGCTCCAATATGGACACTCGTAGGTTTTCGGGTATGTAAATTTTGTTTTTGTGCCAAACTAACCCATCTCTGACCTGTAGTTCTGGCCCAACAGAAGGTCTCAGTCCGGCAGGGGCTTGCTTAATTTGTGAGAGCAGGTTTTCTTGAAGCAGAAGAAAATTCCCCGGGGAGAGGATAGTGTCTGGAGGTGAAATCTCTTGGGGTTTGTGGATAGGGCATCGGGTTTACTGTTTTTGGAACCAGGACGGTAGGTGACAGGAAAAGAGAACCGGGAGAAGAAGAGGGCCCACCTGGCTTGTCGTGGCTTCAATCTTTTTGCAGATCTCAGATACTCCAGGTTCTTGTGGTCAGTAAATATCAGGACTGGGTATGCGGATTCTTCTAGAAGATATCGCCATTCTTCTAGCGCCGATTTTATTGCTAACAACTCTCGGTCTCCTACGTCATAATTCCTCTCTGCTGCCGACAACTTGCGGGAGAAGAAGGCCACCGGGTGAAGCAGGGCCTTGGTTCCTAGTCTTTGGGACAGCACTGCCCCCACTGCAATTTCAGATGCGTCTACTTGGAGTACAAATGGTTTGTGAAATACACAGAATGCCTCATCACTCACAGTAAGGGGGAAGAACTGACTGGTATTTGTCTGTTTTTATCCCACTGAAAGAAGATAAGAGGATTGCTCAGAGCTGTATTACCTCTTTGTGGCAAAACTGGGCACAGATGACATGAAATCCTATACTGTAAAAGTTATAAGCCTTAATTAAAATTTTATTTTCGAGTTTACATCCACTTTAAGTATCACTTTTTTTAATTTTTTTTAAAAATTCTAAACATGTCATACTTACCTGCTCTGTGCAATAATTTTGTACAGAGCAGCCCTGATCCTCCTCCTTAACCAGTTGCCGACCGCCGCATGACAATGTACGTCGGCAGAATGGCACGGGCAGGCATAAGGACTTACCTGTACGTCCTTGCCTGCCCGCGGGCGGGGGGCCTGATCGGACCCCCCCCCCGGTGCCTGCAGCGGTCGGATTCTCGTCAGGGGCGATCAAAGGTGAGGGGGAGGCCACACATTCGTGGCTCCCCCCTCGCGATTGCTCTTGGCGAATGAAATGCTTCCTCGGCTTCTGTATAGTAAACAGAAGCGGAGGAAGTGATGTCATCGCTCCTCAGCTCGGTATTTTCCGTTCTGGCGCCGAGGAGAGAAGACATCGATGTGAGTGCACAAACACTACACACACAGTAGGACACGCCAGGCATACTGTACACCCCCCATTATCCCCCGATCACCCCCTGATAACCACCCCCCCCCGTCACACTGACACCAAGCAGTTTTTTGTTTTTTTTTCTGATTACAGCATTGGTGTCACTTTGTGACAGTTAGTGTGGTAGGGCAGTTAGTATTAGCCCCCTTTAGGTCTAGGGTACCCCCTTAACCCCTCTAACAAAGTTTTAACCCCTTGATCACCCCCCGTCGCCAGTGTCACTAAGCGATCATTTTTCTGATAGCTTTATTAGTGTCACTGGTGACGCTAGTTAGGGAGGTAAATATTTAGGTTTGCCGTCAGCGTTTTATAGCATCAGGGACTCCCATATACTATCTAATAAATGTTTTAACCCCCTGATTGCCCCTAGTTAACCCTTTCATCAGTGATCACCGTATAACTGTTATGGGTGACGCTGGTTAGTTAGTTTATTTTTTATAGTGTCAGGGCACCCGCCATTTATTACTGAATAAAGGTTTAGCCCCCTGATCGCCCGGCGGTGATATAACTAAGGTTTTAGGGTCAGATAGGGTCTGCGTCGCCCCAGGCAGCGTCAGGTTATCGCCAGTACCGCTAACACCCACGCACGCAGCATACACCTCCCTTAGTGGTATAGTATCTGAACGGATCAATATCTGATCCGATCAGATCTATACTAGCGTCCCCAGCGTTTAGGGTTCCCAAAAACGCAGTGTTAGCGGGATCAGCCCAGATACCTGCTAGCACCTGCGTTTTGCCCCTTCGCCCGGCCCAGCCCACCCAAGTGCAGTATCGATTACTGTCACTTACAAAACACTAAACACACATAACTGCAGCGTTCGCAGAGTCAGGCCTGATCCCTGCGATCGCTAACAGTTTTTTTGGTAGCATTTTGGTGAACTGGCAAGCACCAGCCCCAGGCAGCGTCAGGTTAGTGCCAGTAGCGCTAACACCTACGCACGCACTGTACACCTCCCTTAGTGGTATAGTATCTGAACGGATCAATATCTGATCTGATCAGATCCATACTAGTGTCCCCAGAAGTTTAGGGTTCCCAAAAACGCAGTGTTAGAGGGATCAGCCCAGATACCTGCTAGCACCTGCGTTTTGCCCCTCCGCCCAGCCCAGCCCAGCCCACCCAAGTGTAGTATCGATCAATCACTGTCACTTAGAAAACACGAAACGCATAACTGCAGGGTTCGCAGAGTCAGGCCTGATCCCTGCAATCGCTAACAGTTTTTCTGGTAGCGTTTTGGTGAACTGGCAAGCACCAGCGGCCTAGTACACCCCGGTCGTAGTCAAACCAGCACTGCAGTAACATAGTTGCCAACATTGCAAAAAAAAAAATGTGGGACACTTTTTTGGCTGTAGGCGGAGCCGTACAATAATAAGGGGGCGGGGCATTCATTTGTAGTCGTGGTTTAGCAAAAAAAAAAACAAGTGCGGCGCGAAGCGCTCCGCTGCGAAAAATGGGCGTGGTTTACATGAAATAGTGAGCGTGGCTTAAATGGGCGTGGCTCAAGAGGGTGTGGTTAGAGTCTGAGATGAATGAGAGATGGAGAGGGAAAGGGGGAGAGGGGAATGACGGGACAGCAGCCCCAGATCCTACACAATAAAAATATGTGTATTCTAGAAAGTTTAACAATCAGCAGATAAAGATACTCCAAACACCTGGTGTTGGCGCTTCAATCATCCCGTCACCATGGTTGTTATGGTGTCAGAATGATTGAATCGCTTTATTTCTATTATTACATTGTAATATAAAATTAAATCATTCAACTCACCATAATGCCGAATCAGTGGGATCCCTGAGCATGTCACTAGCCACGTCGCCTGCCACCAGCAGAGTCTGTCCTTGCATCAGGTGTGCCCAGCAGAGTCTGTCCTTGTATCAGGTGCCCCCATCAGAGTCCCTCCTTGCATCAGGTGCCCCCAGCAGAGTCTCTCCTCGCATCAGGTGCCCCCAGCAGAGTCAGTATAGACCCCCTCAGTGCAGACCCCCCTCCATCAGTGCAGACCCCCTCCATCAGTGCAGACCCCTCCATCAGTGCAGACCCCCTCCATCAGTGCAGACCCCCCTTCTTTTAGTGCAGCCCCCCCCTCTATTAGTGCAGCCCCCCCTCTATTAGTGCAGCCCCCCTATTAGTGCAGCCCCCCCTCTATTAGTGCAGACCCCCCTCTATTATTGCAGCCCCCCCTCTATTAGTGCAGCCCCCTCTCAGTGCAGCCCCCCCCCCCCTCTATTAGTACAGGGAAGTACAAAAACACTGCGCTCTACTAAAAAAACCTAAATATATATAAAACAGCTGCTGCATACATTGTGACAAACAATAAATGACATATAGAAGGAAAATGCAGCGCTAAAAGAATGTGAAGTGTTTGGTGTAGCCAAACCTTATAAAAGGATAGTGCGCTTAGCAATGGAACATGTGTTCAAAAATCCATATATAGAATATATAGCCAATGTGTAATAAATTCGAACTAAACAGAGGAATTGATCCAAATAATCATATGAAGAAAACCTGCATGAGCATCTTACCGGATGGCGTGGACTCCCCTGTCTTATGACATGGAGTCAGTAAAACATTGAGCCCCACCAAGGCTGTAAAGGATCTCCGGAAAGCTGGAACCTCTGCCACACTCCTCAACCTTTCCGAAGCGGTGAAGGGATATCCAGAGGACTAGAAACGACCCAATAGGTGTCAGCCGATGAACATCAAATTATCATCCGGAAGAAACGTGAAGACAAGCTTGGTCCAAACCTCCTGGTGAAAGTGGCTAGTGGAATGCAGTCTTGCTCATCAGGATATTATGCAAAAATAAAATAAAAACTTCCGCATAGTGCAGATAAACCAGGGATTTTTATTTCTAAAAACGCCATACAAAATAAAAGTGATCACTATAAAAACAAACAAAGGCAGCGTCAAGAAGGGGAGATCGTCCGACGTGTTTCGACCAAGAGGGTCTTCAACAGGGGCCTCAACAGAAATTGGGAAAGCATTTTATCACACCGATCTTGGTGTGGTCAGATGCTTTGAGGGCAGAGGAGAGATCTAGGGTCTAATACTAATAATAGACCCCAATTTTTTCAAAAAAGAGTACCTGTCACTACCTATTGCTATCATAGGGGATATTTACATTCCCTGAGATAACAATAAAAATGATTAAAAAAAAAATTAAAGGAATAGTTTAAAAATAAGATAAAAAAAAAATAAAAAAAAAAGCACCCTGTCCCCCCCTGCTCTCGCGCAAAGGCGAACACAAGCGTCGGTCTGGCGTCAGATGTAAACAGCAATTGCACCATGCATGTGAGGTATCCCCGCAAAGGTCAGATCGAGGGCAGTAATTTTAGCAGTAGACCTCCTCCGTAAATCTAAAGTGGTAACCTGTAAAGGCTTTTAAAGGCTTTTAAAAATGTGTTTAGTTTGTCGCCACTGCACGTTTGTGTGCAATTTCAAAGCATGTCATGTTTGGTATCCATGTACTCGGCCTAAGATCATCTTTTTTATTTATCAAACATTTGGGCAATATAGTGTGTTTTAGTGCATTCAAATTGAAAAAAGTGTGTTTTTTCCCCAAAAAATGCGTTTGAAAAATCGCTGCACAAATACTGTTTAAAAAAAAAAAAATGAAACACCCACCATTTTAATCTGTAGGGCATTTGTTTTAAAAAAATATATAATGTTTGGGGGTTCAAAGTAATAATTTTTTCATGTAAACAAAAAGTGTCAGAAAGGGCTTTGTCTAAGTGGTTAGAAGAGTGGGTGATGTGTGACATAAGCTTCTAAATCAGGGATCTCAAACTGGCGGCCCTCCAGCTGTTGCGAAACTACAAGTCCCATCATGCCTCTGCCTGTGGGAGTCATGCTTGTAACTGTCAGCCTTGCAATGCCTTATGGGACTTTAATGTAGTTTCACAACAGCTGGAGGGCCGGCAGTTTGAGACCCCTGTTCTAAATGTTGTGCCTAAAATGCCAGGACAGTTCAACCCCCCCCCCAAATGACCCCATTTTGGAAAGTAGACACCCCAAGCTATTTGCTGAGAGGCATGTCGAGTCCATGGAATATTTTATATTGTGACACAAGTTGCGGGAAAAAGACAATTTTTTTTCTTTTTTTTGCACAAAGTTGTCACTAAATGATATATTGCTCAAACATGCCATGGGAATATTGACATTAGTGACATTACACCCCAAAATACATTCTGTTGCTTCTCCTGAGTATGGGGATACCACATGTGTGAGACTTTTTGGGAGCCCAGCCGCGTACGGGACCCCGAAAACCAAGCACCGCCTTCAGGCTTTCTAAGGCGTAAATTTTTGATTTCACTCTTCACTGCCTATCACAGTTTCGGAGGCCATGGAATGGACAGTTGGCACAAAGCCCCGCCCCAAATGACCCTATTTTGGAAAGTAGACACCCCAAGCTATTTGCTGAGAGCTTTAGTGAGTATTTTGCAGACCTCACTTTTTGTCACAAAGTTTTGAAAATTGAAAAAAGAAAAAAAAATTTTTTTTTCTTGTCTTTCTTCATTTTCAAAAACAAATGAGAGCTGCAAAATACTCACCTTGCCTCTCAGCAAATAGCTTGGGGTGTCTACTTTCCAAAATGGGGTCATTTGGGGGGGTTTGTACCATCTGGGCATTCCATGGCCACCGGAAACTGTGATAGGCAGTGAAGAGTGAAATCAAAAATTTACGCCCTTAGAAATCCTGAAGGCGGTGATTGGTTTTCGGAGCCCCGTACGCGGCTGGGCTCCCAAAAAGTCTCACACATGTGGTATCCCCATACTCAGGAGAAGCAACAGAATGTATTTTGGGGTGTAATGTCACTAATGTCAATATTCCCATGGCATGTTTGAGCAATATATCATTTAGTGACAACTTTGTGCAAAAAAAAGAAAAAAAATTGTCTTTTTCCTGCAACTTGTGTCACAATATAAAATATTCCATGGACTCGACATTCCAAAATGGGGTCATTTGGGGGGGGGGTTGTGCCATCTGGGCATTTTATGGCCTTCAAAACTGTGATAGGTAGTGAGGAGTGAAATCAAAAATTTACGCCCTTAGAAATCCTGAAGGCGGTGATTGGTTTTCGGGGCCCCGTACGTGGCTAGGCTCCCAAAAAATCCCACACATGTGGTATCCCCGTACTCAGGAAAAGCAGCTGAATGTATTTTGGGGTGCAATTCCACATATGCCCATGGCCTGTGTGAGCAATATATCATTTAGTGACAACTTTTTGTAAATTTTTTTTTTTGTCATTATTCAATTACTTGGGACAAAAAAAATGAATATTCATTGGGCTCAACATGCCTCTCAGCAATTTCCTTGGGGTGTCTACTTTCCAAAATGGGGTCATTTGGGGGTTTTGTACTGCCCTGCCATTTTAGCACCTCAAGAAATGACATAGGCAGTCATAAATTAAAGGCTGTGTAAATTCCAGAAAATGTACCCTAGTTTGTAGGCGCTATAACTTTTGCGCAAACCAATAAATATACACTTATTGACATTTTTTAACCAAAGACATGTGGCAGTATTCAAACCCTGCAGACTGAGATGTGAGTGTGACCCTGTGTAAGCTCCCATGCAGAGAGAGGATACAGAGAGCACACCCCGCACCTCCTCCCGGTTTTCTCCTCCTCCCTGCTGCAATGTGTACTATTACCAGAAAACAGGAAGGTGTGTGTGCCGTGCGACATGTTCTTAGCAACTGATGACGTCATTGGTTGGTAGGACGCAGGCGGGAGGCTGGCATAGCTTTCTGTTTTGTCTGCAATAGTACACATACAAGCAGGGAGGAGGAGAGAGCCTCTATAGTTTACACAGGGTCGCACTCAGACCATGATGTTACCGTAGAACCCCTGAGGACACTCTGTGGCACCCCATTTGAAAAGCACTGTTTAGGGGATGTCTTTTTATAATTTATTGCTGGATAACTTGAACAGGAGAGGGATTTAGGGTCACAGGATACTCTAAAACAATAAAGGCAACCAGTGGAAGATCAATCTTCACACTAAATATTCATAATTGCAGACACACTGGAGGGTCCCACATCAGGTCTTACTCACAATGTCCCAGGAGCCGTCCACCACCCAGTTTCCACTGGGAAATTTTCACTGAGGGAGACAAAAGATCCTTTTCCAGACTAATGCCCTGTACACGCGGTCGGATTTTCCGACGGAAAATGTGTGATAGGACCTTGTTGTTGGAAATTCCGACCGTGTGTAGGCTCCATCACACATTTTCCATCGGATTTTCCGACACACAAAGTTTGAGAGCAGGCTATAAAATTTTCCGACAACAAAACCTGTTGTCGGAATTTCCGATCGTGTGTACACAAATCCGACGCACAAAGTGCCACGCATGCTCAGAATAAATAAAGAGATGAAAGCTATTGGCTACTGCCCCGTTTATAGTCCCAACGTACGTGTTTTACGTCACCGCGTTCAGAATGATCGGATTTTCCAACAACTTTGTGTGACCGTGTGTATGCAAGACAAGTTTGAGCCAACATCCGTCGGAAAAAATCCTAGGATTTTGTTGTTGGAATGTCCGATCAATGTCTGACCGTGTGTACGGGGCATTTGACTTCAGAGAGCACCATCCTGCAGCAATCCCTTAGCAGTCTTTCTCAGGCCCTCAGCCCAGCTACCGCTGAGATCCAGACTATAGCAAAAAATATTCTTTTGCAATCTTCTCCAGGCCCTCAGGTCAACTTACTGCTAAGGCCCAGACTTCAATCCTTGACTCAGTAATGTTGCCTCCAGGGGCATCAGTCCCAAGAGAACTGCAGGAAAGAACACCCTGGGCAGGCCTCCCAAACATTTATTCCCTCCCCAGCCACCTTCTGGATGCCTCCTTCCAGGGATTGACTGAGGCAGGATAAATATTCATACTGGTCATTTGACTCTCCCTGCCATATATCCTGGAAACTTCTTCCAGAAGCAGAAGGGAGAAATCAAACACCCAGCTCAGAAAACCCTGACTTGACAAAAACAATCAAATCCTGCACCACTGACTACAGTGAGGCCAAAAACTAAATTTAGCTTAGCAGCTGACAAGAGGAGTGCGACAACAAAGTATCTAACATGCAACAGTTCACTATTAGTAACAAAGTGATTGGCTTCACTACTCACATGGAGCTGCATCAATAAAAGTAAAACAATGTAAAGACATGTCCCCCCTTGATATGGCAGACCTCTACAAAAGCAAGGAATCGCTTCCTTTCATCTACTGCGGCACAGTGCATTGAGTAATGCATTCTGAACACCAGGGCATCTTCTTTGGTGCCTAGGATTTGATGAGTATGCAAAAGCATACAGTGGCTTAGCACTTCCACACGGCAGCACTAGGGTCTGTCAGTTTGAATCCCAACCGAAGCACTACCTGCCTGGAGTTTGCATGTTCTCCCTGTGCCTTTGTTAGTTTACTCCCACACTCCATAGACATGCTGGTGGGTAAATTGGCCCATATATATATATATATATATATATATATATATATATATATAGTGCTGCATGAGCTGTCAGCACTTTATAAATACCTGTAATATACATGGGCCTGGTGCTGAGGATTGTGGTGGGGCTTTTTATTTTTAAAAAAATGTAAACAATTTTTTGTTATGACCAATTAAATTAAACAGAGAGAGGGAGGATGAGAGAGAGAGAGAGAAAGGGGATGAGAGAGGGGTGAGGGGTAAGGGAGGGAGGATGAGAGAGACAGAGAATGCGCATGAGCATGCGTGGGACTGACATCAACGCAGCCCGGGCAAGGCAAGTGACCGAAGGCACAGAACCCGGAAGGAAGATCGAGTGAAGAAGGAAGCGCCCATAACCCACTGGATTGATCACAGCGCAGAGCTGGAGGGCTCATTCTGACAGGTAAGTGTATCCTAATGTGCTAATATGCTGTGCATTCTTGTACATTATGGCATAACCTACCGCAGGGCCTCTAAAAAGTAGTAATGTCAGCAAAGTTTACTACAGCTTTAATATGACAGGAGCCCTTGGGAAGTGCCCAAGTGCATAGTTGCCAACATTTCAAAAATATTTTTAGGGACACTTTTTTTTTACCTGTGGTATAACATCCCCTATGTTCCTCTATACATCACAATAGTAATCCCAAAATTAAATGAGTACTAATAATGGGCAGAACAAATATGAGGACTGAGAAGCTATCCTTTAGTTAAGCTAACAAAAGTGTGCCCATTCTAGACCTGGTAACATTGAGGATATTCAATATAATTTTAAAGAACTGTTTTTGTGGGTAAGAGGCATAGGGGAGGAGTATGGATGGTATAAAAGTGGGAAGTATGTGCAGGTGAGGGAGAGGAATGTGGATGGTATAACAGTGGGCACTGTGTACAGGAGATGAGTGTGCAGGGTATGACAGTGGGCAGTATGTACAAGGGAGGAGTGTGGAGGGGATGACAGTGGGCACTATATACAGGAGAGGAATGTGGAGGGGGGTGACAGTGGGAAGTATGTACAGGAAATGAGTGTGGAGGGTATGATGGGGGCAGTATGTACGGGAGAGGAGCGTGGAAAGTTTTATGGGGGCAGTATGTACAGGAGAGGAGTGTGGAGAGAAGGACAGTTGGCAGTATGTATAGGAGGGGAGTGTGGAGGGTATGACAGTAGGCAGTATGTACAGAAGAGGAGTGTGGAGGGTATGACAGTGGGCGGTATGTACAGGAGAGGAGTGTGGTGGGTATGACAGTGGGCAGTATGTAAACAATCGGTGCTGCCAGCTATAGTCAGCAAGACTGATCATTGTATTGTGTGGGTAGGGAAGGCTCACCACTGGCAGAACACAACACTGCGGGAGTGATTCCCCCATCCACAGGTCAGCAGGTGAGAGGGTCTGTGGGGACAGGCTGGGGAGAGAGGTCTAACAAAGAAAAGAATCTTGCGAGCCACAACAGTCCAATACCAGTAAAGTGACAAGTGATAATGCCCAGCTGCAGGCGCAGATCACGTTTCACAACCGTGCAAATTACGTAGAGAGATATAATACGCTGCGCTAGGGATGAACCAAATTAATATGTAAACTCCTAAAGTGTAAATATAAACAGTGTATCAATCAAAAAATAAAAAATTGGTATAAACAACTTAACATATAAACCGCATTTTAAGTGCACAGTGCATATAGTATATCAACAAATGTTAAATTGCATGCATAAATATAAAGTGCCCAGTGCTCACACTGATATCAAACAGATTCTGTTGACCAATCCTGTGTGATAAGTGTAAAAAAGTCCCGAAAATCAAATATCAAAATAAATGTATAAAGTAGTGTCCATATTTGGTGTCATCCAACATACTCATCAGATCATAGGTGCCACAAACCATGCTTCGGTGCACTTCAGTGACCCTCCTAAGATGTTGCGCTCACCTCAGAGCGTGTGGGAGGGGCCAGGACGGAGTGAGCAGCATGGAGTCTGTTTGTTAGAGACGCATACCATACCACACGCTATACCTGCAGTTTTTATACTTTGGAGGCTTGTTTCAGAGTGGTGCACTTACGCACCAATAGAATGTGAGTACCCCATTGTGAGGAGTGTGTTTTTATCCAATAAATATACCCTACGTTATTACACTATGGAGTTTTCTTTTGTTTATATTTGTAGCGCTGGTAGATTTTCAATCTACTGCTGATAGGTAAATTTAGTGGGTTATCTGTTCATACATAGTCAGATTTGCCTCTGTTCTAGCTTGGCTGAGTTGCATGTAGTTTCACACTGTGCCTGTGGGCGTCGTTGTCATCGTGGGTCGGTGTTGGAAAGGCAACACGCTGAAGCGTATGAGTGCTCCTCTGTCCCGGAGATAACTCGGTGGAGGTGGTCCTCTGGGTTGCATTCTGGGGGAGGGTATTTATGGGACAGACGCAATGTTTTGAGAGTTTGTTTCGTTCCACCTGCTGGCCCTCCAGGCCGACAGGTATGTGCTAGGAGTACTACCTCGTGGTCCTCCGTCAGGGAGGCTGACGGTGCTGCAGCGTGTGGGTGGCCCAGAAGCCTGTCTGGGGCCTACCACAGCGGCAGAGGAATGGTCCTGGGCTGTCTGTCCTAGAAGGAAGAAGCTGGACAACTGAGAAGATCCCAGGGGAGGACCCGTCATGGAAGGATCATGCAGAGTTCTGGTCTGGAGAGGGGCCTGGTGACTCAGTTGGAGGACGTATCCTAAAGTAACCCTACCGCATAGTACTGCCGGGTCAGCTTAAAGGTTCTAGTGCTGTGTTTGCTATTCACCTTAAACCATTACATCCTGTGGCAGAGGACTGTACGGGTTTCATTCCAATCAAGTCTGTGGCAGAGACTTTTGTTCGTGCTGCGTACTGGTTGCTAGGTTAGTGAGAGAAACCTATCCAGGCGGGCAAAGATTCAACTCTACAGAGAGAGTATATCCATCTACAAGCTTTCAATTCCTAATACTACACTAAGACAAGGTATTTGAACTTCCCTGCAACTTTCCTTCTACCTCTTACCTGCTACTTCCTTCAATTTGTGTTTATTAAAGCATTGGAAAAGACACCCAAGTATCCGGTGCCTACATTGTCGGGTGTTGGACTCAACGGGACCCTAGACCCAGTCCTGGTGAAATAGAGGTAGCGGAGGTGACGGTAACAGCCCGCTTAAACCAGCAGCTCCACCAAGAGTAATTGCTACATATTCATGATATGGAGCTACATTGAACCAGGCTGGAGATCGGCACCTGTAATCAGTTTAGAGCCCGGGGGTGGCTCCAAGGCGAGTTTTGACACAGTTAGCAGCTGTGTCACACGCTCTGAGGTGAGCGCAACATCTTAGGAGGGTCACTGAAGTGTACTGAAGCATGGTTTGCGGCACTTATGATCTGATGAGCATGTTGGATGACACCAAATATGGACACTACTTTATAAATTTATTTTGATATTTGATTTTCAGGACTTTTTTTCACTTATCACACAGGATTGGTCAACAGAATCTGTTGTCAGTGTGAGCACTGGGCACTTTATATTTATGCATGCAATTTAACATTTGTTGATATACTATATGCACTGTGCACTTTAAAGCGGAGCTCCGCCGAATTTTTTTTTAAAAGTCAGAAGCTGCAAATACTGCAGCTGCTGACTTTTAAAACATGGACACTTACCTGTCCAGGGTGCCCGCGATGTCGGCACCCGAGGCCGAACCATCTCTCGGTCCTCGGGTGCTGCCGCCTCCATCTTCGGTAAGGGAATCAGGAAGTGAAGGCTTGCGCCTTCACTTCCCGGTTCCCTACTGCGCATGCGCGAGTCGCTCAGCGCAATACGGATGGTCCCTGCTGTCTCTGGGACCCGTGTGTTTCCCAGCAGACAGCGGCTATCTATGCCGGAAGTGGGTACAGATACCTGTAATATACAGGTATCTGCACCCCCCCTCCCCCCTGAAAGGTGTCAACTGTGACACTGGAGGGGGGGAGGAATCCGATGAGTGGAAGTTCCACTTTATATGCGGTTTATATGTTAAGTTGTTTATACCAATTTTTTATTTTTTGATTGATACACTATTTATATTTACACTTTAGGAGTTTACATATTAATTTGGTTCATCCTAGCGCAGCGTATTATATCTCTCTGGGGAGAGAGGTCTGTCTGTCAGCAGGGGGGGTGTGAGGTGGTCATGGAGGGATATCAATCAGCGGGTGGGGGGAGTAACTGGGAGTGATATCTTTTGGAGTAGGGTCTGCTATCTGCAGGTTGGGAAATGGTCACCTGTGATATAAGTTGAAGGGAGGGGGCTAACATGGCAAGTGGCTGGGGAGTGACCTGGTTGGTGGTGAGTGTGAAATGGATGATGTCTTTCAAGTTTCTTTCACATTTCACAGTAATGCTTACTGCCCTCTGAAAAGTGATCTGTGGTGGATTGCTTTTTAACGAGTGGTATAACAGCAGCTGACAGGCCTTCATGAGGTGCTACTGCTGCCTCCTTGCTTTTTTTTTTACATTGCTGAATGGTATTTTTACATTGTTGGACTATGCTGCTACTGCAAGCGAGTTTGGCTTGCAGTTGCATAGTGGCCCCATTGAAATCAATAGGCAAGTTTGACAGGCGGTGCTGCCTGTCAAACTCTGCAGTCTGAGTTGAAGATGCTGCAGCTAAAGAAATTACAAAAAAAAATTGCTGCTGTGAAGTAAAGCATCACAGCTACGGCATTCGTACAGCCCTGTCCAAATGTAATTTTAAGATTTGGGTCAGGGACGTGCGGTAAGGTGATTGGCTGGTGAGGCACTGGCTAGTATCAAAGACAGATACACACAGGTTACATACACCACGACCATTATAGTGAGAGCAATAATTCTAGCACTAGACCTCCTCTGTAACGCTAAACATGTAATCTGTAAAAATTTTAATGCGTTGCCTATGGAGATTTTTAAGTACTGAAGTTTGGCTCTGTCATGGACTTTGGGCTGCAGGAGAACCATTACTATGTGTTTTTATGTGTTCTTAAGTTATCCAGACAGAGCTGGTCACCAATTGCTTTTGGCTTCTTATGCATAAGTTAGTCCTATGGGTGAGCCGGACTGTCAAATGTGGTCATTGTTATGATAATAGGATTAGCTCTACTGTCTAAGGTGACCTTTGTCTGAGGTAATGGGAGTAGCCCTTATCTGATGGTTTGCTGTATAAATTCGGCGTGCTTCTAAAAATAAAGCAGTTCATTTTCTGGTGTACTCTAAAGCCTCATACACATGATCGGATTTTCCGATGGGAATTGTGCGATTACAGGCTGTTGGCGGAAAATCTGACCGTTTGTATGCTCCATCAGACAATTGTTGTCTGGTTTTCCGCAGACAAATATTGGATAGCAGGTTTTAAAATTTTCCTCAGACAAATGTCTGTTGTCAGATTTTCCGAGCATGTGTACACAAGTCCATCGGACAAAAGTCCAAAGTACAAACACGCATGCTCGGAAGCAAGGATGAGCCAGAAGCGGTCGGTCTTGTAAACTAGCGTTCATAATGGAGAATTAACATTTGTGACGTGACAAATTATGAAATGTTGAAATGCAGCGCACATTCTCTTCTTCTTTACTGGGATAATAATGAAGCTGCTTTGCTGGTGATACTGATGGAGTTATTGCAAACTAATTTTCAAAGGCTTTTTTTTTCTAGTGATATCAAGAATAGTATTATTACTATTATTATTATACAGGATTTATATAGCGCCAACAGTTTACGCAGCGCTTTACAACATTAGGGCAGACAGTACAAGTACAATACAATACAATTCAATACAGGAGGAATCAGAGGGCCCTGCTCGTTAGAGCTTACAATCTAGGAGGGAGGGTCAAGTTATACAAAAGGGTAATAGCTGTGGGGGATGAGCTAATGGAGAAAATAGTGCAGTTGTTAGATGGAGGCAGGATAGGCTTCTCTGAAGAGGAAAGTTTTCAGGGATCGACTAAAAGTGGATAAATTTGGAGACAGTCTGACAGATTGGGGTAGGGAATTCCAGAGGATGGGCGAGGCTCAGAAGAAGTCCTGGAGGCGGATATGGGAGGCGGTGATGAGGGAGCTGGAGAGCAGGAAGTCTTTGGAGGAACGGAGAGGGCGATTAGGTTGGTATTTTGAGACTAGGCTAGTGATGTAGCTGGGGGCAGAGTTGTGGATGGCTTTGTAACTTATTGTTAGTATTTTGAATTTAATTTGCTGGGCGAGTGGCAGCCAATGGAGGAATTGGCGGAGAGGGGTAGCAGAGACTGAGCGGTTTGTAAGGTGGATGAGTCTGGCAGCAGCATTCATGATGGACTGAAGGGGGGATAGTCTATTTAAAGGCAAGCCAATGAGGAAGGAGTTGCAGTAGTCGAGGCGAGAGATAACCAGGGAGTGAATCAGGAGCTTTGTGGTTTCATTGGTTAGAAAGGGACGTAGTTTAGAGAGGTTGCGGAGGTTGAGGTGGCAAGCTTTGGAAAGTGATTGGATGTGGGGCCGAAAGGAGAGTTCAGAATCCAGGATAACACCTAGTACCCTGACATGTGGGGAGGGGTGGATGGTTGTGCCATTGCTCTTGACAGACAAGTCAGGGGAAGAGGCACATGGGGGAGTAAATATTATAAGCTCGGTTTTGGACAAGTTGAGTTTGAGGAAGTGGTGTGACATCCATACAGATATGTCAGTTAGTTAGTTAGTGATGCGTGAGGAGACTGATGGAGTGAGTTGAGGGGTGGAGAGATAGATTTGTGTGTCGTCAGCGTAGAAATGATATTGAAAGCCGTGAGAGGCTATCAGCTGACCAAGGGAAGAGGTGTAGATTGAAAATAAAAGAGGTCCAAGAACAGAACCTTGGGGGACCCCGACAGAGAAGGGAAGAGGAGTGGAGGAAGAGCACAGTCACGGAGACCGAGGGAGTAAAGTTTTTTGAGGAGGAGGGGGTGGTCAACCGTGTCAAAGGCAGCTGAAGCATATTATTATGGGTTTTTTTGGGGGGGCAAGTTACCACAACACCATTATCCCGTAGTTTTTATGATCAAAGATACAACTATGTCGTGTCTCTTGTTAATTTTACATTGTATTTTTTTAAATGTAACTGCCTACTCCTAAACTGTCATTTGAAGTAAAACACATAGCCAAGTATTAGTCTACACAATTTTTTTGTGCATTAAAAAAAGAAAAAGAAAATTAGACATGCTATCTGCCAATAGAACTTAACCAAAAGTGCATTCTATGCATCCAAAAATATAGAAAATATACCAAAAAAAATCATTATTATTAAACCAAAAAATAAAATAAAAGCCTCATGCATGTGTCCTGCTTCTTAATATAGGGGGTCAACAATGCCAAGAGTTGGTAAAAGCAGGGGTCCGTTATCCGGAGATAATTCCAAAAATCATCTGGATAATTCTCCTGAAGCTCCTGCAGCAAAGGCATATGACATAATTGGTCAGGATTAATAAAGCAACCAATTTTTGGTTCAAGAACTCCTCCTCCTCCTCCTGTTCCTGGACTGGACTTGGGTCAAAGCAATAACTCCAAGGCCAATAATAAATAGCACGTTATCTCCTTCAATTCCGCAACATGTCTGGTTGACGAACGGCTGTTCAGAAACTAACTGAAAAGCACGAAATGGAAAGCGCAAACTGAAAAGCGCAAACTGAAACGCGCGAAATGAAAAGCACGAATCAACACTCACCAAACTTCTACTAACTTGAAATTAGCAGAAGGAGCCCAAAGGGTGGCGCTAAAGAGCTGAAAAACCACGTAGTACGTCAGTATGTTCGTGTGTGTTGGCCGACAATTCCTTGCCGTTTGTATGCAAGAAAAAAATCCAGGCACACTCCTTCGGACAAAAGTCAAAGTATTTGTCTGCGGAAAATCTAATCGTGTGTACGAGGCTTAAGACTGGTGTTGCCTGGTTCTTGGGGTACTATAGCCAGATCCATTGGTCTCGTGTTCCAGGACTTGGGAAGCAGCTTCTTGGTGGAAATACCCAACAGGGTATCCAGACTCCATCACAGGCACCATTCCACAAGTGTGTGCAATTGTAAAGCGTGACATCTTAGGTATCTATTTACTTGGCGTAACATAATCTTTCATAGTATACAAAAAAATCAGGCTAACTTTAGTGTTTTTTTTTTTTTTTTTTTATTCATGAAACAGTTTCTTTCCAAAAAAACACGTTTAAAAAATTGCTGCGCAAATACCGTGTAACATAAAAAGTTGCAACGACCACCATTTTAAAAGATCGCTTAGTGACACTGGCCACAGAGGTTAACTGGGGGGTGATCAAGGGGTTAAACGTTTGTTAGGGGGGTACCCTAGACCTAAAGAGGCCTACCACTAACTGCCCTACCACTTATAACAGTCACAAATGACACCAATGTAGTAATCAGTAAAAAAATAAAAACTACTGTTGGTGTCACTGTGACAGGGGGTGCCGGGGGGGGGTGGGTGATCCGGGGGGGGGGGTTTATGTGCCTATGTGTGCTAGTTTCAGTGTAGTGTTGGTGCAGACTCACAGTAGATGTCTTCTCTCCTCGGAAGCCGGAACGAAAAGGCTTCATGAGGAGAGATGACATCGCTTCCTCTGCTTCTGTTTACATTACAGAAGCAGAGGAAGCTTCTCATTTGCCAGGAGCGATCATGAGGGAGAGGCCATGAATCAGAACGATGCCGACCGCCTCGGGCACCGGGGGGGGGGGCGCAACATCGCCCCCCGCCCGCGGGAGGGGAGTAACGTACCCATACGTTACTCTGCCTGCCCGTGCCATTCTGCCACAGTATATCTGCGTGAGGTGGTCGGCAAGTGATTAAGAGGGCTGGGCTGGAAGGGAGCCCCAAATTTTGACCACTGGTGGGGTAGGTCTTCAGCTACCTACCACTCAAATTTGGAGTCTCTACGACCCTCCAAACTGAATCGATTTTATTTTTATTTATTTTTTGCGATTTTTTTTTTTTTTTTTTGGCAAATGGGCCTATCTTAAAGGGTTTGTAAACCCTCGGCATTTTAATACACTCTATGCGTTAAGTTGAAAAACATGGGGAAAGAGGAAAGGGGGACACGTAGTAGGTTTATTAGAAAGGAAAACAATGGTAATGAAACACAGAGGGTAGCTGGGGTTCCTCTTTTTTTTTTTTTTTTTTTGTGTGTTTTGTTTTTGTTTCTTCTGTTCTGCTATATGTAATACACAGCTTGGTATCAAGGGTGGGGTCTCACTTTGGTTGCCCCATGGGGGTTCTTTCTTTTTGCTTTCTGGGGGGAATTATAAGGGGTAGGGAGGTGTTAAAGCTTGGCACAAGACAGTATACCAAGTTAAAGATGCCCATTGTTGTTGGCCTTCTGGCACTAACTCATGTCTGTTGTTCGTCTAATGCAGCCTAAAGACCTTAAAATAGGCTCCTGGAACGTACGGGGGATGGGGAACCCAATTAAGAGGGCTGCCATTTTTTCACTGCTGGAGATAAGAGGGGTGGGCTTGGTCTGTCTACAGGAGACTCACTTGACAAAGGATACGATGAAAGGTTTTCCAAGCAGAAGGTTCCAGGCCCAATATCACTCGGTGTATTCCTCCTACTCCAGGGGGGTGAGTATATTGGTAACAAGAAGTGTGATGTTCTCCTGTAGGCAGACCAGGATAGATAGTTTAGGTCGTTATGTTTTTCTGTACTGTTCTATTGAAAACAAAATGTATGTTATTGCCAATATTTATATCCCTCCACCATTTAAACTGGAAGTAATGTATAGCTTAATGGATTTTATGGTGGATAAAACAGATACCCCGGTGATAGTAGTAGGGGATTTCAATGAGGTATTGAACAAAGAGTTGGACAGATTTCCACCGCGAGCCCAAGTAAATAGTGTAGCAGGGGGCCGGCTGGGTAGCTTCCTGGAGGAGGCAGGACTGTTGGATTTGTGGAGGGTCCGGAATCCTGGAGTAAGGCAGTACTCGTGCTTCTCGTCCTCCCACTCCACCTTCTCCAGAATTGATATGACCCTGGGGAACGCAGAGGCAGTGCCAATAATAAAGAATGTAGTATACTATCCGAGAGGGGTCTCGGATCACTCCCTGATGGTGGCTTCAGTGGGTTTAGGGGTCAGGGAGGTTAGAGGGCCCTGGAAGCTAAGTCCATATTGGTTGGAGTTAATAGGGGAGCCAAAGAAGATAATAACAAAGCTAGAAGAGTTTTTAAAATTTAATGAAGGCTCAACGACAGCAGGTGTACAATGGGACACACTGAAGGCATTCCTCAGGGGTATTTTGATCCAGGAGGTGGCAGGAGTTAAGAGGAGGGCAAGGGAGTGGGAGGAGGGAATTAGGAGGGAACTGGAGGTGGCAGAGAAGCAATTTATAGAAGGCCCTACACCAGAGAGGCAGAAACTGTGGGAAGAGAAACAGGAGGCCTATAGAACAGCAGTCCTGAAGAGGGGTGAAAATAAGCAACTCTTCCTGAAACAACGGACCTTTGGGGAAGGAGAAAGTGTGGGTCGTATGCTGGCCTATTTGGTAAAAACCAACTCCTCCTCCTCGGCGATCCCGGCAATCAGGACCCCAGGTGGTGAGATAACCTCTCAGAGCCCAGAAATTACGGATATATTTGAGAGGTATTATAAAAACCTGTATAGGTCACAGGGGTTCGTTGGGGAGGAGGATATGGAGAAGTTCTTTAAAGACATACAGGTCCCTGTAGTTACTGAAGAGGATAGAGAGGGTATAGATGCGCCAATTACACTAGCTGAACTACAACAAGCTGTAAATGGAATGGCAAATCAAAAATCTCCGGGGCCGGATGGTCTCCCGGTAGAGGTCTATAAGCACTACGGGAAAATCCTCCTGCCGGAGTTGCTGAAAACGCTGAACTGGGCTCTGCAGGGAGGGTGTCTGCCTGTCTCTATGACTGAAACAAATATCATCCTGCTTCATAAAGAAGGGGGTGACCCACTAGAACCGTCGGCATATAGGCCCATATCTTTGTTGTGTACAGACGCCAAGATTCTGGCAAGGGTTTTGGCTGCTAGACTTAACAAAATTATGCATAAACTCATCCACGTGGATCAAACGGGATTCATTTCCCGTAGGACCACGAGTATGAACATTAGGAGGGCATATATGAATCTCCAGACCCCGACAGAGAATATAGGTTCAAGAGCAGTGGTATCTCTGGATATAACTAAGGCCTTTGACAGTTTAGAATGGCCCTATCTCTGGCAGGTGTTGGAGGAGTTTGGCTTGGGTCCTGTCTTCAGAAAGTGGATAAAAATATTGTATAGGGGCCCAAGTGCGAAGGTTAGGGTTAATAAAGAACTGTCAGGGAAAATATGCTTAGAGAGGGGGACGAGACAGGGATGTCCCCTGTCCCCCCTGCTGTTTGCTCTCGCTATGGAGCCACTAGCAATCCATATTAGATCTAGCTCCAAGATCGAAGGCTTTGTAAGAAGAACAGGAGAGGAGAAGATTGCCCTGTATGCCGACGATGTCCTACTGTTTCTTGGAGATACGGTAGGTTCTCTTAGGCAAGTAATGGACATAATGGGAAGGTTTGGCAGCGTGTCAGGACTGGTGGTGAATTGGAGGAAATCTGCACTACTGCCATTAGATAACCCCAATGGTCCGGACATGTCGGGAATCCCACAATTAAAAGTAGTCTCAAAGATTCGCTACCTGGGCATAAATATGTCAAAAGACCCCCATCAATATATCGTAGACAACCTAGTTCCACTATTGGGTAAATTTAGGGGTAAAATAGATATCTGGAGCCGGTTGCCCCTGTCTGTAGCAGGAAGGGGCAACCTGATCAAGATGGTCTGGTTGCCCCAACTGCTGTATCTGCTACACAACGCGCCGGTGTGGCTGAACAAAAAGTGGTTCCAAAAGATTGACTCACTTTTCAGAGAACTGTTGTGGAGAAGGGGGAAGGCCAGGATTAGCCTTCAGAGCTTGCAGTTGCCAGTTAAAGAGGGGGGGATAGCCCTCCCACATCCGAGGTGCTATTTTCTGGCAGCACAGCTGCAGCACATTCGGGGTGGAAGTGCTGACAGAGGTTTGTTAACTCTAGAGACACCCCATAAAATTGTAGTAGAAGCATTGGAGGCAGACTCACTAGTTGGTAGAGGCCCCACAACTAAGTTAATAACTAAAGTCTGGAAGGCAACAAAGACCTTAATGGGATATGTTGGGTTTACAGAATATGCTCCCCTCTGGCATAACAAAAACCTACAGGAGATAGTGGCTATGGGGGAATTTAAGGAATGGGCGAGGTGGGGTATAAATAGACTATCCCAGCTGTATAGAGGGAGGGTATTGAAATCGTTTGAGGACCTCCAAAGGGAATACAGTATCCCAAGACAAACATTCTTTAGGTATCTGCAAATGAGAGCGGCACTGGAGGTACAATTTAGAGTAAATCCCCCAGCCTGGACAGACGCTACACTCCTCCAAAGGGTGATTAAGTCCGGGGAGGTGAAGGGCTTTATCTCTGGAATATATGCGCAGCTGTGCAAGGAAACCATTGTCAGATCAGAGCATCTGGGTTGTAGGCAGGGGTGGGAAAAGGATGTGGGAAAGCTGACTGATACACAATGGAAAGAAATACTGGAGGTGGGACAGGAGGTTTCAGTTTCACCTGCACAGAGACTCTCCCACCTAATGTTGTTACATAGAGCATATTACACCCCAAAAAAATTATTCCGTTTCGGTGTAAGAACTGATGCTAAGTGCCCCAGGTGTGGGGATGAGGGCGATCTGATACATATGGTATGGAGGTGCCCCAAGCTAGTACGTTACTGGCGGGGGGTTGTGGGCTCCATTGAGGGCAAATGGGGGCTTTCCCTGGAGATGGACGTCAGATTCTGTATTCTTGGATACAGGGTATGGAGGCGGGAGGAGGTAGCAGCTAAAATAGCCGTTCTGAGGTGTCTTTACCAGGCCCGGAAGCTCATTATGCAGAGATGGCAAACAGTCCTTCCCCCTGTAGTGGACGAGTGGGCTAAAACAATAAATGAGGTAATATGGAAGGAGAGATCCCTATATATTAGAAGAGGGAACCTTAAGAAGTTTGAAAAGATGTGGAACCCGTGGTTGGAAAGTCTAGGGTGCCAGGAATAAAGGGAAGGTTGTGGCCCAAGGTGGGGGGTGGGTAAGGGAAGGGTGGGAGGGTTGGGGGAAGGGAGGGAAGGTAAAGAGAAAAAGGGAAAGCTTCCGATCACCTTAGTGTACCATATGATGTATATCCCTTTTGTAGTGGAGTATGTCCACGTGTATATGTAGGTGTTTTAATATAATATGGTGTATGTGAATTAAGAATTGTTAATAAAGATTATTTAAGAGAAAAAAGAAAAACCTTCTTTAGTGCAGCAGTGCCCCCGAGCCCCCCTTATACTTACCTGAGCCCGGTAATTCCCACGACAGGAATGAGCACACCGGGTTCCAGGCGGTGTCTCGTGTTCTGATTGGATAGATTGATGGCAGCGCAGCCATTTGCTCCTGCTGCTGTCAATCAAATCCAATGACGCCGGCGCCGGAGGGCGGAACCGAATCCTGCTGTCTATGTCAACAGATGCAGCAGCAGGACACAGGAGCACGCCTGCACGGGTGTCCTGAAGGAGAGCGCTTCTCCAACTGGGCACTCGAGAAGAGGAGGAGCCAGCAGCACGGCGGAGGGACCCCAGAAGAGGAGGATCGGGGCCACTCTGTGCAAAACCAACTGCAAGTATGACAATGTTTGTTTTTTTTTTTAAAAAAGGAACCTTTACAACCCCTTTAAGGTAAGGGGCCTGGAGCTGCAGCTCCAATAGCCCCCATGTTAATTCGGCCCTGGTAATACACCTAATGCTGATTCTGCATATTTGTAAGTAGTATAGCCCACTATTTGCATTATAGACCTGTGTGATGTGTTTGATAGTTTCATGAATACCATATGCAATAATTGATGTATTAAATGTTTTATTTAGTTGTGCAATATGTGGATTGTCTTGTAAATGTTTTTTTAAGGCCCATAATACAGTATATTTCATTTCTATTTCAGCTTGTGCTTGGCTGTGCAATTATTTCTTGTGGTGTTCAGGTTCGAAGTGTTGAATTTGACACGCAAAAAGGCTATGTCACTTATAGAATAGAATTCTTCTTTTTTAACATCAGTCATGTGCTATCATTTTGAAGCATAGAGATGGCACTATGTAATAATTTACCCCTTCGATCGTAGGATTAAAACAGTGTGGTTGACATTAAAGATCAGGATCAACTATTATATTTGCTATTTACAGATTTTTCTTTATTGTTGGTACCAGGGAATTTATTGTTTGGAGTTTTTAATTTATTTTTGGTGCAAGAAATGACACATGCCCTGGTGCTACATTTTTTGACTGTTTATCAGATTGGCTAAATATAGAAGAGCTTTCCTCATGTGAGAAGAGCCTTTGTTGAATATTTCACACAAAAAAAAAGACAGAAAAGAAGAACATCAAGATAAATGTTACTTAAACCTATCTGCGTGTTACCTTTTTGAATACACCTATCATCCCCTTTTTGAATGAACAGTCAAATTGAGGAATTTCTATTAGTATGTGTGTTTTTTGTTTGGAAATGTCCACTTGTAGGCAGTTAGCCTACTGTGTGTGTAGTTAGCACACAGCTGCACAGGTCAGGGGGAAGGGGTTAATGTTTTGCCCACTTTCCCCACGATGTGTGCGCAAGCTTTCGCTGGAGCCCAGCCTGCCTCCCATGTTTCATAAAATGGAAGAGGTCCGGATCCTGTGGGGGCTCCAAGGAACACCTGGGGAAACCTTTGCTAGAGACTTGCTGGGACCTTTGGTCCGCTTTGGTACACCAACTGGAGCCCCTACATGGGCTTCTCTGTTAGAGCACTGCCAAGTTTGGACTTTCCTCTAAGAAACCTCATCTGTGCAGGTAACCAGGGTCAGCCACAGTTAGGTTCAGTTAGGAACGGAATGTTATTGCATGTTATATGTGTGTCTGCCAGGTTTACAGTAAACATTGATTAAACTGCTCAGAGCCTAGTCTGAAGTTATTCAAGGGGTGCATGTGAGAATTTGGCATATCATCAAGAACTTGGGTCCTTAACCACAGTATTGAATATGTGTAACATCTCTAGGGTAGAGGTTCATGAGTTACTCCAAGGAGAAAAGCAACCAGTCATTGGCATGGCACCTGATAGGTGACCGGTTCTCTGGAGGGGGTTAGGTACTTGAACTCCCTCCCCGGGTGTCCATCTCTGGAGTGTACTAGCGTTACGGAGATCTAATACCTGGTCACTTGGTACAGAAAGAGAAGAGTTAAGTGAGATCACGTCAGGGTCAGCAGGACCCCATTTTGTTACTGGGAGTGAGGTAACAGAGGTATGCTGACTGGTAGAGTGGGCAGAGGCTCAGCCTGTCCCTCTGAATGCAACACATACATCAGTACAAGTGTGTGGGACATGGGATGAAGAAATTTGAGGAAGAACTCCGTATCTTGGATCCTGCACACATGTGGCTCATCTCTTAGGAGAGTGCCTTAATGTTTGACTTTTCACATGACCATGGCCTGGTCCCCAAGCTTTCGTGAGCATGCCTTTGGCAGAGCATTACCCAACGTGCAAGGGTTCAGTGCCTGGCGTAGTCCAAAGAACCCACCCCGAGGGGAAACCTCTTATGTGACCCTTGCCTGGAGCCCAATGAGAGGGGGAATCATAAAAGACATAATTGACAACCTGTCTACCCTCCCCCCTCATCAGAAACCATTAAATCAGACCGAGACAGAAGTACAGTTAAATCACACTTGTTTAATAATAAAAGAATATAGAACAAACATAGTCAAAACATAGCCAGAGTTCAGGAACTGGAACGGATAGACAGACAAGCCAAACGTCAGGGAGCCATAGATCAGCGAATGCAGGAGAGCATCTCTGTGATGTTGACTAAGGCGAAGGCAGAGATCCACTGGGCTGGACGGCTTAAGTAGGCAGGACTGACGAGCAGGATATTATCAACAGCTGAGTAACTGTGGAGAGATAGGAGCTGGCAATTAGCTGACAGCTGAGCAGCCAGCTCTGAGAAGGAAGGGCTGAGCCCAGCCCTGACAGTACCCCCTCCTCAATCACCCCTCCCCCCTCGGAGGACCACCAGGCTTGAGGAGAAAACGAGTATGGAAATCACGGAGGAGGACAGGGGCATATACGCCTGAGGATGAGACCCAAGAGCGTTCCTCCGGACCGTACCCCTTCCAATGCACCAGGTACTGTATGCCCCCACAGAACCTACGGGAGTAAACAATGGACTGTACTTCATACTCCTCATGGTCCTCAACCTGTCCAGGGTGAGGACGTGGCACAGCAGTTGCAGACCAAAGGTTTTAATAAGGTGACATGAAATACATTCCAAATACGCATGTTAGAAGGAAGGTCTAATGTGTAAGTCACTGCGTTAATCCTGCGAAGAATACGAAAAGACCCAATAAACCGAGGTGCGAACTTCAGTGAGGGAACACGAAGTCGGAGGTTGCGAGATGACAGCCAGACCCTGTCCCCAGCCTGGTAGGAAGGCGCAGGCAGGCGTCTGGGGTCAGCATGGAGTCTGTATCTATCATTAGCATGTCACAAAGCCTCCTGGAGTTGTGCCCAAGTGGAACGAAGACCACGGAGATGCCCCTCTAATGCAGGAATACTCTGAGGAACAAATGAGTCAGGCAACATGGAAGGTTGGAAACCATAGTCCGCCATAAATGGGGACAATCTGGAAGCAGAATTCAAGGCACTATTGTGAGCAAACTCTGCCCACAGTAATAGGTCTGACCAGTTGGTATGATGTAAATATAAATATAGCAATGTAGGAATTGCTCCAAGGACTTCTTGGCTCGTTCTGTGGCCCCATTAGACTGTGGGTGATGCGCAGAGGAAAAAGCAAGCTAAATTCTAATTCCCAACTGTGCACAAAAGGCTCGTCAGAACCGGGACACAAACTGACTACCCCCTACGAGAAAATCACCTTGGGTAGCCCATGTAAGCGAAAGATCTCCCGAGCAAAAATGGAACCAGTTCCTCAGAAGTGGGCAACTTCTTAAGTGGAATACAATGAGACATTTTTGAGAACCGGTCAACCACCATAAGGATAACTGTGTTACCCTGGGAGTTGGGTAACTCCACAATGAAATCCATAGACAGGTGGGTCCAGGGCCTCTCTCCATTGGGTATGATTTATAGGAGGCCCCCTGGAAGATGTGGTGGAGTTTTACTCTGAGCACACACGGAACAGGCAGCTACGAAGGCAGTTACATTAGCACGTCGACTAGGCCACCAGAATTGTTGGGAAATGGCCCAAAAGAGTTGATTCTTCCCAGGGTGACCAGCAGCCTTGGGAGAATGGTAAGTCTGGAGCACAGCAGTATGGAGAATCTCTGGGACAAAGCAGCAGTCACAAGGTTTCTTAGGAGGAGCATGGACCTGAGCAGCAAAAATTTTGTCACCCAAAGGAGAAGTGAGACTGGTGCGAATTGTAGCCAGAATACAATCAGGAGGAATCACAGGAACTGGAACCGACTCCAACTTGGAAGTGGAGGAAAATTGTCGTGACAAGGCGTCACCCCTAACATTCTTAGTACCGGGTAAGAATGAGACAATGTAAGTGAAATTTGACAAGAAAAGAGCCCATCGCGCCCTCCTGGGAGAGAGGCGTTTAGCCTCAGACAAGAATGTGAGATTCTTATGGTCAGTAAGAATGATACCCGCACAGTGGTACCTTCGAGGAGATGTCTCCATTTTTTCATGGCTAAAATGATCGCCAACAGCTCTCTGTCACCAATCTTTTAATTGCACTCTGCAGGTGACAATTTCTTGGAAAAGTAGCCACAAGGATGCAAAGCGCTCTCAGAGATAGGACATTGAGACAAAAGGGCACCAACTCCAATCTCAGAAGCATCAACCTCAAGGATAAAAGGTAACGTAAGATCAAGATGTGCCAACACACAAGCAGAAACAAAGGCAGTCTTGAGACTCTCAAAGGCCTCAACGGACTCCGGAGACCAACTCTGTGGGTTACCGTACTTTATGGTCATATCAGTCAGGTGCTTGACCAGAGATGAGAAGTTACGAATAAATTTCCGATAATAGTTGGCAATAGTAAGGGCCACTGTAGGACTGCTGAAAGTTTCTCTGGGTCCATCGAAAAAACCAGCAGTGGAAATGACATAACCCAGGAATTAACCTGTTCACGATGGAATTCGCACTTCTCATTGTTCTCTCTTAGTTTCCGGAGCACACCACAGACATCTGTGTGGTGGCACTCCGGGGACTTGGAAAAAATGAGGATATCGTCGAGATAAACCACCACACATAACTGCAACAAAACTCGGAGGACACAGTTAATGAATTCCTGGAAAACTGCAGGGGCGTTACAAAGGCCAAAAGGCATTACGAGGTACTTATAATGGCCTGTTCTGGTATTTAACGCAGTTTTCCAATCGCCGCCCTCCCTAATCCTCACAAGATTGTATGCCCCTTTCAGCTTTGTGAAAACCGTTGCTCCCTTGAGGCAGTCAAATAACTCCGTAATCAACGGAATCGGATAACCATTCTTAATCATGAAATGGTTGAGACCCCTATAATCAATACAAGGTCTCAGTTCACCACTCTTCTTCTTCATGAAGAAGACACCAACACCAGCAGGGGACCAGGATTTGAGGATGAAACCTCGAGAAAGTGCGTCTGCAACATACTCCTCCATGGCCTTATCCTCCAACAAAGGGTAAACCCAGCCAAGAGGAGGTATGGCACCAGGTTGAAGGTCAATTGCGCAATCATACGGCCGGTGTGGAGGCAAACTACCGGCTTGACCTTTGTCAAAGACATCGCTAAAATTGCAGTACTCCTCCAGCAGGGAGGAGAGTGAACAGGTGCACAGGACCTTGGCTACCTTCTGGAAGCATGTCTTACTGCATTGTGGCGACCAGGAGAGAACCTCAGCATGAAGCCAATCAAAAGAGGGGTTGTGACTATGTAAACAAGGATAACCAATAACCAGCGGAAACTTAGGTGAGGAAATAACTTGGAATTGGATAATCTCATAGTGAAGAGCCCCTACGGCCATGGTCATTGGAACCGTCTCGTGAGTCACATGGCAGGGTGTATGGGTCTCCCATCAAGAGCCTCAATGACAAGTGAAGTGTCATGCAGCTGTAGCGGAATTGAGTGCTTCGATACAAAGGCAGCATCAATGAACAGGCCTGCAGCACCAGAGTCGATTAGAGCCTGTATCTCGATGGATGGCTCAGCCCAAGAAAGGGTGACTGAAACCAGGGGCTTATCCTTCTGGACGAAACAATGCCACCTAAGGTATGTCCGCGACAGGACCTCAAGGTTCGGGCGTTCCCTGGACGGGTAGGACAAGACTTCAAAAAGTGACCTGCCTGGCCACAATAAAGGCACAATCTCTCCCTCCTCCTAAAGGTTCTCTCATCGGCAGAGAGACGCGTGAAGCCAAAGTGCATGGGTTCATCTTCACTGACTGACTCGGTACCAGGAGGCATGGGAGGTGAGGGAGGCATGGGTGGGACTGCAAAGCGTAACAGGAGGCTTCCACAAGCACTCCTTAAAAGAGTCTTTCTCTGAGTCTGGAGTCAATGATGATGGCAAACTTGATCAACTTCTCCAGCTCAGTGGGTAAATCTCAGGCTGCTATCTCATCCTTGATGGAATCCGAGAGACCATGAGAAAAAACAGCCACAAGGGCCTCATTGTTCCAAGCAACCTCTGCTGCCAGAGTACGGAATTCAATGGCGTAGTCGGCAACAGTTCTCGTACTCTGTTTGATGGACATGAGGCACCTGGCAGCAGAAGCGGAACGTGCAGGAATGTCAAATACCCTTTTAAAGGAGGCCAGAAACTCAGGGTAACGCAAGACAACAGGTTTTTGCGTCTCCCATAGAGGGTTTGCCCAGGCCAAGGCTCTCTCAGAAAGCAAAGATATAACAAAACCTACTTTGCTTCTGTCCGTGGGAAACGCCTGGGGCAGCATCTCAAAGTATATCTCAACCTGGTTGAGAAACCCTCTGTATTGAACTGGATCGCTCCCAAATCGCTGAGGAAGCAGAGCGGAACCAGGCATACCTCTTATAGAGGTAATACTCGAGGTGGGTGCCTGCACAGAAACTGGCGCAGCAGCAGGAATGGCCTGCAACTCAGGTTGTACCGGAGCAGCCACAGTGGGAGATTCCAGGTAAGCCGTGCGACTCAGGAGCGTTTGTAACGCCATGGCAAACTGATCCATGCGGATTGTCTGTATCTTCTGAATTCATGGCCTTCGCCTACTGTCAGAAACCATGAAATCAGATCGAGACAGAAGTACAGTTAAATCACACTTGTTTAACCACTTCAGCCCTGGAGGATTTGGCAGCTCAATGACTGGAGGACTTTTTACAGTTTGCCACTGCGCTGCTTTAATTGATAATTGCGCGGTCATGCAATGTTGTACCCAAACAAAATTTGCGTCCTTTTTTCCCCACAAATAGAGCTTTCTTTTGATGGAATTTGATTGCCTCTGTGATTTTTTTTTTTGCGATATAAATGGAAAAAGACCAAAAATTTCGAAAACAAAATGATATTTTCTACTTTTTGTTATAAAAAAAAATTAATAAACTCAATTTTAGTCATACATTTAGGCCAAAATGTATTCAGCCACATGTCAGCCAAAAAAATGTCAATAAGCGTATATTTATTGGTTTGCGCAAAAGTTATAACGTCTACAAACTAGGGTACATTTACTGGAATTTACACAGCTTTTAGTTTATGACTGCCTATCTCATTTCTTGAGGTGCTAAAATGGCAGGGTAGTATAAACCCCCACAAATGACTCCATTTTGGAAAGTAGACACCCCAAGGAAATTGCTGAGAGGCATATTGAGCCCATTGAATAATTTATTTTTTTGTCATAAGTGATTGAAAAATGACAAAAAAAAAATACACAAAGTTGTCACTAAATGATATATTGTTTACACATGGCATGGTTATATGTGGAATTGCACCCTAAAATACATTCTGCTGCTTCTCATGAGTACGGGGATACCTCATGTGTGAGATTTTTTGGAAGCCTAGCCGTGTACAGGACCCCGAAAACCAATCACCACCTTCAGGATTTCGAAGGGTGTAAATTTTTGATTTCACTCCTCACTACCGATCACAGTTTTGAAGGCCATAAAATGCCAAGATAGCACAACCCCCCCCCCCCCCAAATGACCCCATTTTTGAAATTAGACACCCCAAGCTATTTGATGAGAGGCATGTTGAGTCCTTGGAATATTTTATATTTTGCCACAAGTTGCGGGAAAATGAATTTGTTTTTTTGTTTTTTTTGCACAAACTTGTCACTAAATGATCTATTGCTCAAACATGCCATGGGCATATGTGAAATTACACCACAAAATACATTCTGCTGCTTCTCCTGAGTACGGGGATACCACATGTGTGAGACTTTTTTGGAGCCTAACCGTGTACAGGACCCCGAAAACTAATCACCGCCTTCAGGCTTTCTAAGGGCATAAAATGGTGATTTCACTTCCTCACTACCTATCACAGTTTCGGAGACCATGAAATTACAGGATAGCACAAAACCCCTCAAAATGACCCCATTTTGGAAAGTAGACACCCCAAGGTATTTGCTAAGAGGCATGGTGAGTATTTTGCAGATCTCATTTATTTTTGAAAATGAATAAAGAAAAGAAAAATTATGAAGTCACGTGATGTGACGATACGCGTCGGGATTGGAGCACTGGGTACACTCACAGTTTGACGGCAGGAGACGAGCTCGGCGCTCGTGGATGCTCCACTTTGTATACAATCTTACATGTGAGTTTGTTTTTAATCTTTCACCAATAAACCGGCTTGTACATACGGGATTATGCTATGTATATTCTCTCTTCATGTTTTACCTACATCCACTGAGTCTATCTGATGGGCACTGGGGAGCAGGAGCGGACTGAAGTTTTTACAACAAGGGCATACGAACTCTGCGTTCGTGGACTCAACATGCCTCTCATCAAATAGCTTGGGGTGTCTACTTTCCAAAATGGGGTCATCTGGGGGGGGGGGAGGGTTGTGCTATCTTGGCATTTTATGGCCTTCAAAACTGTGATAGGTAGTGAGGAGTAAAATCAAAAATTTACACCCTTCGAAATCCTGAAGGTGGTGATTGGTTTTCGGGGTCCTGTACACGGCTAGGCTTCCAAAAAATCTCACACATGAGGTATCCCCGTACTCATGAGAAGCAGCAGAATGCATTTTGGAGTGTGATTCCACATATAACCATGGCATGTTTGAGCAATATATCATTTAATGACAACTTTGTGCAGAAAAAAAAAAAGTGTAATTTTCCCGAACCTTGTGACAAAATATAAAATATTCTATGGACTCAACATGTCCTGGCATTTTATGCACAACATTTAGAAGCTTATGTCACACATCACCCACTCTTCCAACCACTTGAAGACAAAGCCCTTTCTGACACTTTTGTTTACATGAGAAAATATTTTTTTTTTCGAAGAAAATTACTTTGTACCCCCATACATTATATATTTTTTAAAGCAAATGATCTACAGATTAAAATGGTGGGTGTTGCAATTTTTTTTTCTCACAATATTTGCGCAGTTATTTTCCAAACGCAATTTTTTTGGAAAAAACACTTTTTTTAATTTTAATGCACTTAAACACACTATATTGCCCAAATGTTTGATGAAATAAAAAGATGATCTTATGCCGAGTACATGAATACCAAACACGACATGCTATAAAATTGCGACAAACTATATACATTTTTAAAAGCCTTTACAGGTTACCATTTTAGATCTACAGAGGAGGTCTACTACTAAAATTACTGCCCTCGATCTGACCTTCATGGTGATACCTCACATGCATGGTGCAATTGCTGTTTACATATGACACCAGACCGACGCCTTTGCGCGTGAGCACGTGGGGACAGGGATGCTTTTTTTTTTATTATTATTTATTTTGCTTTTTTATTATATTTTTGAACTGTTCCTTTCATTTTTTTAATCATTTTTATTGTTATCTCAGGGAATGTAAATATCCCCTATGATAGCAATAGTGAAAGGTACTCTTTTTTGAAAAAATTGGGTTCTATTAGACCCTAGATCTCTCCTCTGCCCTCAAAGCATCTGATCACACCAAAATTGGTGTGATAAAATACTTTACCAATTTCTCAATGGCGCTATTTATATCTGGCGAAACCAAAGTCATGAAATGCTCATAGCTTCCGGTTTCTTAGGCGAGATGATTGGAGCCACTCTGGTCTCTGAACAGCTCTATGGTCAGCTGGCTGAACCACCAGCTGCATTCTCAGGTTCCCTGTTGGGACAGGAGAGCCAGAGAAAACCATGGAAGACGATGGGGGGGGGGGACGTTCCCTCCCACTGCTTATAAAAGCAGTCTAGAGGCTAATTAGCCACTAGGATCACTTTTATATGAAAGCTGACTGCTGGCTGAAAAGAATGACACCAAGATGATACCTAAACCTATATATGGAAAAAATGCAGCGCATGTGTAGTAAAAGTAAATAAATGTGATTAAAATAGTGAGATAGTGCTAAAATAATTAGCCAGAGGTGAGTTAAACAAAATGTCCATAGATGGGTATGAATGTCCAACTGCACAGGAGGTGTGGATACTCCAAGGGGTGGTGGTAATCTGATGGTTGTCAGAAGTCACCTTGCATCTTAAAACGACTTCCCAGCAGGAAAAGCCAATAAGAAGAAATGCAAAAAAGACTCTTACCGAATCCCGTGGATTCCCGTGTCAGCGACAGGGAATCGCATGCGCAGTTTGTCACTGATGACATGGAATGGAAGGTCTGGAGTCTCCAATCCTTTAGGTTGTGGTCTGCATAGGTCTCCGAAGGCAACCAGATGGGTCCTCGCACCGAACAGCCAAATTCGTGAATCAGGAGTTTCCAAAAAGACACCAAGGGGACGGTTGGAGGTATTGGGCCTCATGCAGTAAATGTGAAGACAAAAAGGATATGCCTCCACATGGTGCAGGTAAAAAGGGGTGTTTTTATTGAGAAAACAACCATAAACAAATAAAAAGGTGATCACGATGCATAAAAACAAATGGGCAACATAGAGAGTGGTATATGAACCCGACGCGTTTCGACCTAGGTGTCTTCAACAGGGGCATAGACCACCCACTCCAGGTTGCCATATATATATATAACTAAAAAATTTAAGAGAGGACCAATCACAATGGGTGAAAAAACAAAACATTTCATTGGGTGAGTATAATCACATGACTTGCTTATGTAACTAACCATGAGGTTTATACATAATGTTTATAAATAAATAAATAAATAGCACTTAGATGGAAAAAGGCAACTGTAGAAAAGTCACCCAACAGAAAGACAAATAACTGAGAAATCTCTCTGATAGTGATAAAGGACTTCGTATTAGGTTGTATTAAAAAACACTCCTCTGGTGACAGTACAGCAGAATGTACCGCCCTGCCAGCTAGAGGAGCCAGTCCCACATGAGTTAACAAAGGGTGTTAGATGGAGCGGCCAATGAGTGGCTGTGTGAGAGCCAGCCATTGTCCCTGCGCATCAGCATGTCTAGCCCGTGGAGGGAATGACGTCACGTCCGTGGGCGTGTCCGGCATCTCCCTCACACGTGACTTATTCGACCTAAACCTGCAGGCATCATTCTGGTAAAACCACTCAGAGTCCAGCAACATACCAGTATGTTGCTGGTCCTTGTTGGGCATACATTGTAATGTTCTTTTTTTCATGCAGCCTGTGGGCTAAACGAAAAAAAGAGATTGATCGGTGGGTATGCCCACCATTAGAATACCGCCCTTCAACCACCCACTTCTAATGATGGGCATACATACACCATTTTTTTTAACTGTGGTGGTGAAATCACCTCCGACAGCGCTGGAGTCACAGCTTTACATATCGTGGGAGCAAACACTGTTGCTGTCAAGATAAATAAACCCGTGCTGCAGCTGAATGGCGTACCTGCTAAGCAAATGATGGTTAACAATAAAACAAAGTAACATTACAGTATAACAGTAAGACTTACAATACCTGCAAAGCAAATACAATAAAACATAGTAAAAATAAAACATTGCAATCTGTGCCTAAAAAAATATATGCCGAAGCATGTGGGCAACCAGCCCCTAATGTTAGGAGCAAATCGCTCCTCCACCCCTACCCCATGCTTCGGTATATATGCTCTTTTTTTTTTTTTAATTGTGGTGGTGAAATCACCTCCGACAGCACTAGAGTCACGGCTTTATGTATCGTGGGAGCAAACGCTGTTGCTGTCAAGATAAATAAACCCGTGCTGCAGCTGAATGGCTTACCTGCTAAGCAAATGATGGTTAACAATAAAACAAACATTACAGTATAACATACCATACCTGCAAAGCAAATACAGTAAAACATAGTAAAAAAAAAACTGAGAGAATGAGAACAGTAGAACGGACAGTAGAGAGTGAACATAAGAGAGAGAACAATAGAGAGAGAGAAGAAAAATACAACCACAACTATTTATTTTTTATTTTATACTTTTTTTGTGTTTTTGTCTGTGTTTTTTTTTTTATCACTTTTTTCACTTTTATAAAAACTGTGAAAAAACTGTAAACTGAACGTTGCAGAATAGGGTCTCTTAAAATGTCATGTCCATCACATCTTTCGAGACCCCGAGACCTTGTGTTAGTGTGCCTAGGACTGTGTGGTGCTGTACCCTACGCTAAAACTCCACTAGTGTGAGATAGCGTTTGAAACATTCACCAATGCAGAGACTGGTCAGGACAGGAGGGACAATAAAACGGGTCTCATGCCTAAATCCACGTTTGCTGCAGACACATCTTTTTTGGGGGTTTCTTTGGGTAAAGGTACCAGGGAGGACAAAAGGAAAATGCCTTTCATGCAGCCGGCTCACTGCATTTGAATTGGGAAGTTGGGCAAGAGCACTGTCTGGAAACAGAAGGGCTCTGACGATCTCTTCCTGGAATTTAAGGAAGGATCCAGTCCGTCCTGAATCTTTGTATAGCACAAAATCATTCAGAAAAGCCAATTGAAATAAATAAACAGACACTTTTTTGTACCAGCGTCTGGCCTTACGGGCAATCAGGTACGGTGCCAACAACTGGTCATTGAGGTCCACCCCTCCCATGTTAAGGTTGTATTTGTGGACACAGAGGGGTTTCTCCACAACACCAGTTGCCGTAGAAATTTGGACTGCCGTGTCTGCGTGAAGCGAGGACAGAACGAAAACATTCCGTGAATCCCTCCACTTCACTGCTAACAAATTATTACACCTCAAGCAGGCTCTCTCCACCATCTAAGTCGGGATTGTACAAGCCGTTGGGGGAAGCCCCGGCGATTAGATCGCATTGTGCCACATGCGCCAATTCCATAATCAAAAAGGTGACTAAAAAGTGGCACGCTCGTGTAATAATTGTCCACGTATAAGTGGTACCCCTTTCCGAATAAGGGTGACACCAAGTCCCACACTATCTTACCAGCGCTCCCAATGTAGTCTGGGCAGTTCTCCGGCTCTACGTGACTATCTCTTCCCTCGTAAACCATAAAACTATATGTATAGCCTGTGGCCATGTCACAGAGCTTATACATCTTGATCCCATATCTGGCACGCTTGCTGGGAAGATAATGTTTGATAGAAAAAGCGGCCAGAAAACTTAATCAGGGACTCATCAACGCAGACAACTTGATCGGGAGTAAACAAGGCTGCAAAACGTTGGTTGAAGTGGTTTACGAGGTACCGAATTTTGTAGAGCTGATCAAATCTAGGGTCACCCCGAGGATGACAGAGTTCATTGTCATTGAAGTGCATGAACCACAAGATCTGCTCATTTCATGTCCTGGTCATGGAGGCAGAGAACACGGGCATATGGTGAATTGGGTCAGTGGACCAATATGACCGCAACTCACTTTTTTTAGTTATGCCCATGAGGAGGGATAGGCCCAGAAAGGTCTTAAATTCGGAAACTATAATAATTCCAATCTCTGGCAAGGGTAGGCTGGGAATTAGCGGCGATGAATTGACCAGCATATAAATTGATTTGGTCCACAATAGATCTATAGAGATCTTTGGTGAAAAACAGCGAATAAAAATCAGCTGTTTCCACCTGAATTCCGGGTTGGCCAGTGAATGGGGGAAGTACAGGTGTTGCAGAAGTAGTAGGTTCCCAATTAGGATTGGCGAATGCAGCAGGAAGGGCACTATGGGCTCGACGGGCCTGGGTTTGTCCTCTTCTTGGTGGCAGCGGGACACTACTCGTGCTTGCCACCTCGCCAGCTTGAACTGCACGTATGGGACTCGCCACGTCACCAAGTGTTACTGCAGTGCTGGATGTATGACCAGGATGTACTAGGCTGCTGGTGCTTGCCAGTTCACCAGAAGGAATAGTGGTGCTAGTACTGGCTCTCTGCTCCATACGAGGGACCTGCGGTTCTTGCACCTCAACGACAGCAGAAGAAGATCGGGGTCTGGTACGCCTGACCTTGGTAGGGACCACAACTCCATCGTCAGAGCTATCTGTCAGGGTGCCGCTGCTGTCTACAGGTTCGTATTCTGAGCCTGAATCTGATAGAAGAGTGACTTCCTCTTCACTATCTGTCATGCTCAGAAACGTGTAGGTCTCTTCACTAGTGTACCTTTGATTTGACATTTTGGTCTCTAAATTTACTGGTACACTAGTGAGACTCACAGGTAAAAAAGCTCCTGACTGTTAGCGACTGATTCAATCACTACCAAAAAAAACTATTGGTGTTCGCAGGGATCAGGCCTGACTCTGCAAACGCTGCAGTTATGTGTTTTGTGACAGTGATTGATTGATACTGCACTTGGTTGGCTGGGCTGGGCAGAGGGGCTAAACGCAGGTGCTAGCAGGTATTTAGGCTGATCCCACTAACACTGCATTTTTGGGAACCCTAAACTGCTGGGGACGCTAGTATAGATCTGATCAGATCAGATATCGATCCGTTCAGACACTATACTACTAAGGGAGGTGTATGGTGCGTGCATGGGTGTTAGCGGTTTGGAAAAATCAGTTTGTAAATGGATAGAGAACTGGCTAAAGACCGTATTCAGAGAGTAGTGGTTAATAATTCATACTCTGAATGGTCTAAGGTTATTAGTGGTGAACCCCAAGGTTCAGTGTTGGGACTCTTGCTTTTTAATATCTTTATAAACGATATAGAGTCTGGGATTAAAAGTACAATTTCAGTCTTTGCAGATGACACCAAGCTATGCAGTGGAATAACATCCTTACAGGATGTCTCCAACTTACAAGCTGACCTCAATGCACAGTTTAATTGGGCAACTATGTGACAAAGGAGTTTTAATGTTGAAAAATGTAAAGTTATGCACTTGGGGGCTAAAATATGCATGCACCATACTTATTAGGGGGAGTACAACTGGGGAAATCAATGGTGGAGAAGGGTGTTCTGGTAGATCACAAGTTTAATAACAGCATGCAATTCCAAGCTTGCGGTTTCCAAAGCGAGCAAAGTCCTTTTTTAGAGTGCTTAAAAGAGGTATAGACTATAGAGAGAGAGAGAGAGACATAACTTTGCCCCTTTACAAATCATTAGTAAGACCTCAGCTGGAATACACAGTTTTGGGCACCAGTTCACAAAAAGAATATTGGGGAACTGGAGAAAGTGCAGAGGAGAGCAGCCAAACTGAAAAAAGGCATGGAGGAGCTCAGCTATGAGGAAAAATTAGCTGAACTTAATTTATTCTCTCTTGAGAAGAGGAGATGAAGGGGTATATAATCAACATTTATAAATACATAAGTGATCCATATAGCCAACTCGGTGGTGAGTTATTCAGCTTAAGGTCATCCCAGAGGACAAGGGGGCACTCTTTACGTCTTTAGGAAAAGAGATGTAATCTCCAAACACGGAAGTAATGTTGAATAGACTCCCTCAAGAGCTGATCTGGCCAGCTCAGTAAATTGTTTAAAAAAAAGGCCTGGATTTTTTACTTAAATGCACATAATATAACTGGATACTAATATTTTTTGCCTTTTGGGGAATCGGGAAGGATTTCTTTTCCCTCGCTGGAGCAAATTGGATCATGCTTTGTTTTTTGTTTGCCTTCCCCTGGATCAACTGTGGGTATAGGATAGTGTATATGGAGTTTTTCTATTTGTTTATGTGTTTTATTTTCTTTGTTGGTTGAACTGGATGGACTTGGTGTCTTTTTTCAACCAGATTAACTTTGTAACTATGTAATGTTAAAAGCAAACAAAATGTTGAAGTACTTTTTTACAATTTTTCTTTTATTTGTCATTTCTACTTGATTTTTTGATTATTTATTTTTACTGATGCGCAGTTAATCCCTTTCTCTTTCTCTGATACTTCTGTCAGGTCACCTTGAGGCTAGGTGACAGATGCACACCGTAGGGATCAGGAGTGTACCGCAAGGTAGTTACTATGACTCCATGCAGACCGTAATGGATGGCACTGCACAAATCCTTTTTTTTGGCTCCAGCTTTTTACCTTTTTTGCTCCATTGCAATTTGGTTCATACAAGTCAAACTTTACTACATCAGCCACACTGTGGCACAAGGTGCTGACTTCTCCTTCCCCTGGGGGGCGTCTATGTGGCTCCTTGTAAGCCCCTTGGGCTGGACTCATGCGCTCTGGGGAGACAGGGGCGAATATGGGGGCCCCCCGGATCCATTTACGGCTCTTACTGGCCAAAGGATTATTCCCTCTACTTTTCAGCGAACCAACTATCCCCCTGATGATGACCGTACACAGGTCGAAACGCGTCGGGGATTTATACCGTCAACAGCCCGGAAATGTATGACTGTATATAATTTTGTGTAAAGATGTGTCGACTTTATATTGTGGAATATGTATTGTACTACTTGGCCAGCGCTCTATGTTGTAATGCCAATTGAATTATAGCACTACAATTGTTCATGGTTCAATAAAAGCACTTACTGGTTATACATTTTTTATTATTTCTGAATATCAAGATATTGCTGTCTAAAGCCCCACCGGGGAAACTGTCCATTTTTTAACATTATTGTTTCGGGGTGTGCAGCGCATGCGTCTCTCCCACATGTGTTTTTCTCTTTAGTACCGCAAGGTAGTTGACCCTACGGCTGACTGCTGCAGAAGGAAGTCAGGGTGGTAAGGAAGGCAGGGCCGCTGGAACACCAGCATGGATCCCACCGGGGTTAGAGTGTAAGATTCCCTGAGGAGCGGAGTCTAAGAGCCAGCAGGTGTTCACCAGAGCCTCTAGTGGTGAGGATGGACTGGGCTGCAACTGGCTCCAGGTCGCGACCCCCAGGGTCCCCCAGCTCACACCCACAGTAGGAAACAGGAGGATAGGGATAGTAAGGGAATAAGCCAAGGTCGGGGCCACAAGCAGACAAGGACAACAGAGTTCACGCCAAGGTTCAGGGTCACAGGCAAACAGGGATAGTCAGGGACACGCCAAAGGTCAGGATCACGAGCAGACAGGAATAGTCGAGAACAGGCCAAAGTCGGTAACTGGAATCAGACGCAGGAAACACAGCAAGTACACACGAAAGCTAACACACAATGTTTGGTCAGCACTGCTGGCTTGCAGTTCACAGGTTAATATAGGGTTCCCTGATAGGGCCTGGAGTGGGGCCATGCTTAGAGGAGAGGTTATAGAACCAGTCAGGTGAGAGTCAGCTGGTCTTTAGAGATGAACACATGGAGACAGGTAAGCTGAAAGACAAAACTCTATTGCATAACCATGACAGTACCCCGCCTCTTATGAGGCCTCCCCCTCCCTCACCTGGGCCCTGGCTTAAAGGGAAACTCCAGATGAAACCTCCTCAACAGACGAGGCGCAAAGATCTCAGATGCAGTGATCCAAGACCTCTCCTCAGGACCAAACCCTTCCCAATGTATGAGGTACTGAAGAATGCCTCTACGGCGCCGGGAATCGAGAACTTGACTAACCTCGTACTTAAGATTATCCTCAGAGACCGAAACCGAGATAGGGAGAGGACGAGAGGACTTATTGAGGGCTAAAGGCTTCTTAGGAATGGGTAAAGGCATCAGGTGTCTGAGCAGGGTCCCCCAGACCCTTAAAGATGAGCTGGACATCCAGCACAGGCATAGGCTGAACTGGTGCAGAGGCCGACTGAACAGCATTGCCAGGGGCAGCGACCACTAGAATCGCATCACAGGGCGTAGCGACTGTGGAACTGGTAGACGAGTCAGCCTGGGTGTGCGTCCAAGGGGGTCCAAGAACAGGCAAAGGTAAATGACCACGCAAACTGGAGTGAATGATCGACTCAAGTTCACAGGTGGGCTCCTCATCCAGAGTGCCACATGACCCAGTGAGTGCCTCAGCCCGACTATTGGAGGAGACGTTCCAGAAATCGCTATATGCAGCGGGAAGAGCAAAAGATACTGGGATGGTGGCAACAGGAAGTTTCTCTTTTGGGGTAACCTTGAGTAGGCAGGAAGAGGAACAGGAGGAACCCCAAGCCAAGATCCGTCCAGCAGTCCAGTCAATGTGTGGAGAATGGAACCGTAACCAAGGAAGACCTAATATGATAGGAGATGAAGCCTTAGGTAAGACAAGGAAGGATATCCACTCCTGGTGGAGTGTCCCTACCGACATCGTAACAGGGAGGGTCTGGAAGCAGATAGGACCCCCTGGGAGAACAGTGCCATCAATCGCCAAGACCACTAATGGCGTTGAAAGGGGCAAAAGGGTAAGTCTCATGGAAGATGCAATTTCCCAATCATGAAATTGCCAGCGGCTCCGGAATCCAGATGTGCCGAGACTGAACGAGAGGAAGCGCCGACATGAAGGAAGACAGAAAGAAGGAGACGAGAAGGTGAAGGTGATACTTCAGGGTCTAATACTCCACCTTCCAGCTGTATTAGCCCCGATCGTTTTTCTGGACGAAGAGAACAAGTGTCACGAAAATTACCTTTGGCCCCCATTAGAGGCACGGTCCCAGAGTTCTGTGCCTAGCGCGTTCTTCAGGGGACAACTTGGTCCAGCCCAGCTGCATAGGTTCCTCAGCGAGCAGGGGGTGCTCCTTGTAACGAAGAGAAGGGACTGGGAGCTCAGGCTGCCTAAGGAACGGGGAGTGCTGGCGTCTTTTTTACAGGGCCCTCTCCTGAAAGCGAATATCGATCTGGTTACACAAGGTGATGACACCGTCCAGATCAGCAGGAAGAGATCTTCCTGCTAATTCATCCTTCACATCAGAGAGGCCAAGTAAAAAGGTTGCAACTTAGGGCCTCATTATTCCAGCTCAATTCAGCTGTGAGGATACGGAACTGAAGAGCATACTGTCCCACAGAAGCTCTCTTGACAGAGACGTAAAAGAGCGCTAACCGCTGAGGAGACACGACCCGGTTCCTCAAAGATATTCCGAAAAAGTTTCAAGAAATCAGACAGGCTAGAAACCACTAGATCTCTCAGTTCCCACAGAGGGGCAGCCCAAGCTAGCGCCTCGCCGGACAGGAGGCATATAATATAGGCTACTTTCGCCCGATCGGACAGGAAGTTTTGAGGCTGAAGTTCAAAATGAATTGTGCACTGGCTAAGGAACCCCCTGCAAGCCTTGGAGTCCCCGAGAAATGGGCCGGAGCTGGCAGTTGTAATGAATGTGTGGCTGCGACTGGTGCGATAGGTGCAGCAGCAGATAGCATTTGAGGTTGTTGAACCGGGGGTCCTAATGAGGCCTGAACCTGTTCAAAACGGGATGCCAAATCCTGAAGGAATTGCATCACTTGGGTCTGATGCGATTTCTGGGTCTCAAGTCTGCGAACTAAGCCCTGCAACGGATCATCTGCGGGTAGCGGAACATCAGCCGGGTCCATGGCTGATCAAACTGTCAGGTCACCTTGAGGCTAGGTGACAGATGCACACCGTAGGGATCAGGAGTGCACCGCAAGGTAGTGGACCCTACGGTTGATTGCTGCGGATGGAAGTCAGGGTGGTAAGGAAGGCAGGGCCGCTGGAACACCAGCACGGATCCCACTGGGGTTAGAGCGTAAGATTCCCTGGGGAGCGGAGTCTAAGAGCCAGCAGGTGTTCACCAGAGCCTCTAGTGGTGAGGATGGACTGGGCTGCAACTGGCTCCAGGTCACGTCCCCCAGGGTCCCCCAGCTCACACCCATAGTAGGAAACAGGAGGATAGGGATAGTAAGGGAATAAGCCAAGGTCGGGGCCACAAGCAGAAAAGGACAACAGAGTTCACGCCAAGGTTCAGGGTCACAGGCAAACAGGGATAGTAAGGGACACGCCAAAGGTCAGGATCACGAGCAGACAGGAATAGTCGAGAACAAAGTTGCCAAAGTTGGTAACTGGAATCAGACGCAGGAAACACAGCAAGCACACACGAAAGCTGACACACAATGGTTGATACGCACTGCTGGCTTGCAGTGCACAGGTTGATATAGGGTACCCTGATAGGGCCTGGGGTGGGGCCATGCTTAGAGGAGAGGTTATAAAACCAGTCAGGTGAGAGTCAGCTGGTCTTTAGAGATGAACACATGGAGACAGGTAAGCTGACAGACAAAACTCTATTGCATAACCATGACAACTTCCTTCAGGTCATTAGAGCCCCTAAACCAACACCTTTTTTAAAACAGTGATAAATCCTCTCTTTCTCTCCACCATCTGTCCAGGTTCCTTTTAAGAGCTAAAGATATCCATACAAGGTGATAGCATTGTCAGAAAAGAAATTTCAGTTCTTCTCTGGAGCAAAGTATCTTGCATATGAGCTATCGCTATTCTTGGTGGGTAAAGGATATCTGTTCTGGTAATGAGATAGAAGATGCAACTAATTGAGGATTGCATTGTCAACACTTGCCAGGACAAACTATATCTGTCAGATTTGCATTGGGAATTGCGCCATCTATTGCAGTCTTGGCAGTAGAGTAGAAACTTGAGAACGTCCATGGCATACAAAAAGTGTCCCTTTAGGGCAAAAGCGGTTTTAGATCAGCAAGAAAACATCGATAGTGAATTAGAATCACTTGCAGAATTGAGCGATAGTGATTAATGGGAAAATTTGTCATCAGACACGGAAAGTGAAGACAGTGACGATTCTGCGACTGAGCTCAGTGATGTGCGAACTTGGTGCTCTATTGACTGTACGGATCAGGCAGCCCCCCAAAGATTCTCATTTACTGGAGCATCTGGTATGAATGTATCCCTGCCCTTGGCATACTTACAATTATTTCTGACCGATGAGATTATTGAAAAAATTTTTACTAAGACAAACCAGTACAAAGAGCAACAATTAGCTACACATCAGAAGAAGCAGAAAGTGGGAACCAGTGACCAAAGATGACATTTGGAAATTTCTGGGCCTAATAATACTTAGGGAGTGGTGGGGAAACCCCTGCAGAAGTGGTATTGGACAACTAATAAATTACTTGCCACTCCATTCTTTGGCACAGTCATGTCAGAGTAAAAATTTTCCCTGATCATTAAATATTTACACTTCAAAAACAACAAAGAATTTGATGAAACTACTCATCCTGCACCAAAGCTAAAGAAAATTTGAGAAGTATCTCAAATGATTCTAAAGAATTTCCAACTAAGCTATGTGCCAGAAAGAGATATCAGCATAGATAAATGTCTAATGGCCTACAAGGGAAGGCTCAGCTGGGTACAATACATTGCATCAAAGAGAGCACGATTTGGTATAAAATCCTACATGCTATGTATATCGTCAACTGGCTACATTTGGAATTCAGTCATATACACTGGAAAAGGAACACAATTCAATCCAAAATACAGCAACTATGGAATGGCAACATCTTCCGTTCCTTCACTCATTGAGCCATTGCTAAATCAGGGCTATTATGTAACAACCGACAACTTTTATACGTCTCCTGTAGACATGTGCACAGCCAAAAAAATTCGTTCATTTTCGTTTTCGTTTCATTAGTTTATTATTTTTTTTGTTTTTTGGGTCATTCGTTATGATCGCGATTCGTAAATTCGTTCGTTCGTAAATGCGTTCATTCGTACATTCGTAAATTCGAACATTCGTACATTCGTTCATTCGTACATTCGTACATTTTACATTTGTACATTCGTAAATTCATACATTCATAAATTCGTAAAATCGTACATTTGTAAGTTGGAAAATTCGGAAATTTGTAAATTCTAAGTTTGAAAATCCAAAAACCCGAAAATTCAAAAATCTGAAATAGTAACTAACTATTAAATTATAGGTATTGTAATTTCCTTTCAAATTTGACTGTCAGTGAACGTAACAAATACGAATTTATCCAAAGTTACGAATTATCCAAAACGAATGCTGCATCTAAACAAATGGAACGGAACAAATTAATAATAAATAATAATAATAATAAAACGTTGTTATTATTATTATTGCTATTTATTATTAATAATTCATTACGTTCCATTCTGTTTTTTTTTGTCATTCATAACTTTGGATAAATTTGTATGTGTTACGTTCACAAACAGCCAAATTTGAAAGGAAATTACAATACCTATAATTTAAAAGTTACTAGTAATTACTAATAGTTAAGTTATTATTAGTTAACTATTATTTCAGATTTCCGAATTTTCGAATTTACAAATTTACGAATTCACTAATTTACTAATGTACGAATGTACATTCGTAAATTGCGAATGAATGAATGTACGAATGCCCGAATTTACGAATGTCCAACTTTATCGAATTTATGAATATTCGGAAAAAATTTGTTAAACGGGTTTTCGTTAATTCGGATATTCCCGAATTAACGAATTTGTCGAAATTCGTTAAAAAACGAATTCGGAACGAAATGAATTGCACATGCTTAGTCTCCTGAACTTTATGAATTTCTTCTACAAAACAAAACAGATACCTATGAAACCGTTAGGGCTAATCAGCATGACATGCCGCCAATGTTTGGCAATAGGAAGCTGAGGACTGGAGAAATGGTTGCCTGGCAGAAAGGCAAAATGATGGCACTGCAATGGCGTGACAAGAAAGATGTGTGCCTAATGAGTACAGTTCATAATACCTCCACTGTTATAGTATGCACGAAAGGTGGGAAAAAAATCATGAAGCCACAAGTAGTGACAGACTACAATAACACCATGGGAGGTGTTGACAGAGCCGACCAAGCAATAACATTCTACCCAGCAATGAGAAAAAGAAGTACTACAAGAAGATCTTCAGGCATCTTCTTGAGCAATGCTCGTGGAATGCTTACATTCTGCTCAAAAAAAAAAAAAGAATGACAAGCCTGTGATTCATTCTGACTTAATTTGGAAATTTGCCGAACGTATCTTTGTGAACCACCAAACACACATAAATGGCTGTGAATAGGACGTTGTGCTGTTGACGTTGTCAACCCAGAACACCTGACTGGTCGTCACTTCATGGTCTACATCCCACCAACCGAGAAAAAAGTCAGTACCTACAAGGATGTGCGTGGTTTGTTGCTCGAAGCGAGATAACAGTGAAAAGAAAGTCAGAAAGCAAACCAGGTTCCATTGTCCTGATTGTGACGTCGGACTTCGTGCAGTCCCATGTTTCAAAAATGTTCATACCCGAGATGTTTACTAAACCAATATGCAGTGTCTAGTATTACAGTGACTAGTAATATTTCACCCTTGTTTGGATAAATTTCAGTGTTTTTTGGTTTGATTACATTATTGAATTAAATTTATTATTATTATAGTATTATTTTTTATAATTACCGTATTTATCGGCGTATAACACGCACTTTTTTCCCCTTAAAATCAGGGGAAAGTCGCAGGTGCGTGTTATACGCCGATCCCCATGCGATCCGACCTGTCATATTTTCAAAATCGCCGATCGCGATTTGAAAATGGCGCCGCCGGCGCCGAAATACACAGAGCCGGTCCTCGGCTCTTTCCGGCGGCTGTCGTTCATTTTCGGCTCCACTCGTAGTCCCGAGCGGAGCTATCCGAACCTACTCGGCTAGGTTCGGATAGCTCCGCTCGGGACTACGAGTGGAGCCGAAAATGAACGACAGCCGCCGGAAAGAGCCGAGGACCGGCTCTGTGTATTTCGGCGCCGGCGGCGCCATTTTCAAATCGCGATCGGCGATTTTGAAGCCCAGAATGGCTGGGATCACTGGGGGAAGGCTGCACTGGGGAAAGCTGCACTGGGGAAGACTGGACTGGGGAAGGCTGCACTGGGTAAAGCTGCACTGGGGAAGACTGCACTGGGGAAGACTGCACTGGGGAAGGCTGCACTGGGTAAAGCTGCACTGGGGAAGTCTGCACTGGGGAAGTCTGCACTGACAAGGCTGCACTGGGGAAGGCTGCACTGGGTAAAGCCTGCACTGGGGAAGTCTGCACTGACAAGGCTGCACTGGGGAAGTCTGCACTGACATGGCTGCACTGACATGGCTGCACTGACAAGGCTGCACTGACAAGGCTGCACTGACATGGCTGCACTGACAAGGCTGCACTGACAAGGCTGCACTGACATGGCTGCACTGACATGGCTGCACTGACAAGGCTGCACTGACATGGCTGCACTGACAAGGCTGCACTGACAAGGCTGCAATGATGGGCGTTTAAATGTAAGTTTTTTTTCCCTTCAACTTCCCTCCTAAAAGTTTTTTTTTCCTTAAAATTCCCTCCTAAATTGGGGTGCGTGTTATACGCCGATAAATACGGTATTTATTATATTATAATTTATGATTTCGTGCTTCCATGCAAAACAATGTATCGCTTTGACATTCAAAAATACTGACATAATCAGACCGCCAGGGAGGTTAAAGTATTATGCCCCGTACACACGGTCGGACATTGATCGGACATTCCGACAACAAAATCCATGGATTTTTTCTGACGGATGTTGGCTCAAACTTGTTTTGCATACACACGGTCGCACAAAGTTGTCGGGATTTCCAAACGCCAAGAACGCGGTCACGTACACCACGTACACCACGTACGACGAGACTATAAAAGGGCAGTTCAGTACTAAGCGCAGCACCCTTTGGGCTCCTTTTGCTAATCTCCTGTTAGTAAAAGTTTGGTGAGAGACGATTCGCGCTTTTTCAGACTCGTGGTTTTCAGATCGTATTTCTGCTGTTCAGTTTGTGCTTGTGGGTTTATATCTGGTCTTCAGTGCATGCAGCGAGTTACCATTGACTTGTCATTGAGTTCTTGTTCGTTCGTTACTGATTTTCAGGTCGCTCTTCACAGGCCTTGCTGTTCTTCAGTGCATTCTGTTACTTCATTCTGAGCAGCCGACCGTTTTCTAGCCATATTGCGTATACGTACTCATCCTAGAGTTTGTGCTGTGCGGGGCCTTGGTGTTGGGGTCCTTACTTTGACACAAGCCCAGTCCATGAACAGGGTGGGGAGGAGTTCATGGACCAAGAATTGGTTGCTCCAGCGTGACCAGTTCTGTCACATGCCTTTGCTCCGTGAGAATAATCCTGACGATTTCAGGAACTTTCTCCGGATGACGGACCCCGTATTTCACCGTTTGTTGGCTTTGCTGACCCCCTATATCAGCAGGCAGGATACCTGCATGAGACAAGCCATCACTCCGGAGCAGAAGCTAGTCGCCACCCTGCGGTACTTGGCGACGGGGAGAAGTCTGCAGGACCTCAAGTTCTTGACAGGCATCTCCCCCCAGGCTCTGGGGATCATTATCCCGGAGACCTGTTATGCCATCATCCAGGTCTTGCAGAAGGAGTATATGAACGTAAGATTTTTATCCTTTAACATCACATTTTATTGTATTTAATGTTTGATAATATATTGTATTTCTTTCCTCATTCCCTAATTACCATGATTGTAATATGCTGTGAATGTCCCCTTTGTCCTCATGCATGCTGGAGTTTTATGTAATTGTTTTTGTCCTTCATACAAATTTGTCTTCACTTACCTCCCCAGCATGCTCTCCTGGCCCTATATCCACCTCGTCTACTCAATTTACAATGTATTTTGTCAGCTCCATAGTAGTGCTTTACCCTAAAAACCCCCTAAAATGTTGAAAATTGTGATGTGTGCTTGAAATTCAGGCAGCGTGCCAGAGGTTTTTTTTTTGGGTCCCAAAATCATTTGGACCCCTCCCTCCCCCAACTGCTAACTCAGCTGATACCAATCCTCTATCTGCTGACTTTGCCAATCCCATACACACTATACCCACCTCTTTTGTGGTCATATTTATAGATGAATTCACCAAAGCATGTAGTGCAAGGGTCTGCCTGAATATTTTCAAATGGTACTGTTTAAAGTTTTTGTATCCTATTATTATCTTGATAGGTAATAGCAGAATGTAAAAATGTTCTAAAATGTGTACAGTTTGTATTTATCTCTTGGAGAGGGTTATCTGTCCAAAACATCTCCCCCCCATACATTTTTTAAAATGGCTCTTGAGAGGGGGGGGGGTCTGATTAATTTTTTTTCTTGTTTGACTCCACAGTTTCCTTCCAACCCACAGGAATGGCAGACTGTGGCCTCCCACTTTGCCCAGCGGTGGGACTTTCCTAACTGCGGAGGGGCAATTGATGGGAAACACGTCCACATCGTCCCACCACCCAACTCAGGGTCATACTATTACAACTGCAAGGGGTTCAATAGTATTGTGATGTTGGCGGTGGTGTTGGCTACTTACGAGTTCCTGTATGTGGACGTGGGGAAGAATGGCTGGATGTCAGATGGTGGAGTCATCGCCCACACGGAGTTCTACAGGCATCTCCAGAATGGCAGCTTGGACTTGCCACCTCCAGAAGGCAATGCGGAAGGACTCCCATTCCTCTTTGTTGCGGATGAAGTGTTTGCGCTGGGGGACCATCTTATGCATCCATTCTCTATGAGGACCCTCACCCCAGACCAGAGGGTTTTTAATTACCGGCTGGCCAGAGCCAGAAGAGTGGTGGAGAACACGTTTGGAATAATGGCCAGCCGGTTCCGCCTATTTCTTACACTGATACACATGGCGGAGTATAAACTCAATCACATCATCCTCGCTTGCTGTGTTCTTCACAACTTTTTAAGGAGAAATTCTGTGAACTATGCTGGCTCAGTTTGGCCTGAAGCCGGAGTTATCAATCTCAATGAACCAACCCTGATGGCGCTTGAAGCTGGCCTTCCTGGGTTGCCCCCCCTGAGTGCCCGCGAGGTCCGTCTAAGATACATAGAGTACTTTGCAGGTAGGGGGGCCATCAATATGCCAGACAATGTCTGAGACATTTAAAAAAAAAATATTTTAAACTGAACCAATATTTGCTTACATTTACTGCTTGTGTTTCTTTTAGCTGACCATGACTGAAATTTGGGGAGTCGTGAAAATGGCGTGATTGTGTAAAATTATAAAGCACTGTTGGGTGTTATTTACTAAAGGCAAAGACACTTTGCACTACAAGTGCACTTGAGACTGCACTGAAACTGCACTTGTAGTGCAAATTGGATTTGCCTTTAGGAACTAACCCCCATTGTCACAGAAAACACCAATTTTACCACAAAAAAAGTTTTTGAGCATTGAAAGCAGAAGCCACACATTGTTGATTATCAGTCTTTTTAATCAAAGCACAATCACATGTGCATTTATAAAAGGTTTTTAAAACAAACCAACATGTTTGGTGTATAACAAATTTTTAGGTCACATTAATAAAAGTAGAAATGTCCTTTTAAGGTAAAACAGGCATGTTTCAAATCAACAAGAAATACCCAAATTTGGAACTTACAAAGTTCAACTTTAGTAGAAATTGAAGGCAACATCAGACCTGAGTATTTATAAACTGTGTTTGATATTGCGTTCAGCAGATGGGGTGATGTCACTCCTAGAAAAGCCAAATTTTGAAGATGCACACAAATTGCCAAATGTCAACATGTGCTAGCTGCCATCATGGGGGATCAAGGGACGTGTTTTGTGGGTGCAACCCCTTCCTCTCAGCTACTTTTTTATTGAGGAAGGGGTTGCACCCCCAAAACACATACATTGATCTCCCGTGATGGCAGATAGCACATGTTGACACACTGTGTGCATCTCCAAAATTTGGCTTTTCGAGAATATGTCAAAAAAAGTTTAAAAAATTCTCCGGACCGAAAAACTAAAATAATTCTGGATTTCGAGGGGTTTTAAACTCTCCCTAAAACATCACACCATGTATTATAAATATGCCGTCATCCATCTCCTATCTGAGCCTGTGGTCGCAGACACTCACCTGTTGTGGTGACAATTTCCACCACGTCTCCCTCCTCCTGTTGGCTTTGTGGCATTTCCACTTCTTCCTGAGGTGGGGGGTTTGTAGTCTCCTCTGATGAGTGGTGTCCTCCGAGTCTTTTCTCCCCTATGTAATGTATGTAAAATAGGTATACTTAGCACACAGATATTTGATGGCAGGAATAGGAATAGGAAATATTGCTTGGAAGTGGGGTACAATTGTCTATTTTGGCAGAGTTCCAAGATGAAAAAATATATTTTTCCTTTGTCAAGCCTGAATACTTACCTATTTTGTACAAGCTTCACAGATGGAGTCACCCCTATAGTATACACTGGAGCACCTGCGTGGGCCCCCTAATAAAAAGGGTGTTCTGGTGTCCCACACTAGTGCTACAGCATCCAGATGTGTAAACAGCTGCTGAGTATCCTCTCCTTACACAGAATCTAGTTTGCATTTCATTCTAGTTACTAACCCATCTAGACACCAAAATTATTTTAAGAGAAGTAGGCCAGAAAAAATGTATAGAACTGCATCTGGACAAAACATGGTGTTTTATTGGCCGAACGAACAATGTTTCCTATGAACGAATAATGTGTCCATGAACATGAAAGTTGCCATTTTAAACTGTACAACAGTATAAAGAAAAACACATGGAGTAGCACGAACGTAATAAAAAGTTGATCCTTGGAACGCTGTACCCCAAAATTTCTGTGCAGACTCTTCACAACTTTAGTCATGATCTTGGCCTTTTTGACATTGGGGTTGGGGTAAGGTCCATACTTCCCGTCATAGTTGGCCCTTTGCAATATGTCGACCATCTCCAACATCTCCACAAAGGACATATTTGATGCCTTAAATCTTCTCCTCCGGGATCCTGGCGTTTCTGAATCTGGGCTTTCCTCCTCCTCCACGTTGCTGTAATTAGCACGCACCTGTTGTGTCTCCGCCATGTGCTCTTCCCCACTGCCCAGAACGAGAAGGGGCGGGGAATAGACTAGAAAGAACGTCAGGGGCGGGCGGAGTTTAACGCATGCACAGTGTACATAAAGCGTAACACGCGTGCGTAGTACGTACAATCTGTGAGTGGAGGAAGGAGTATCGGAAGCGCCGATCGTGATAACGAAGGTAACATTTAAACTTGGGCCTATACTGCTTATAGATTGAGGCCTATATTAGGAGAGTTTAGCCTGACATTAGGGCTTGTCTTGTGTTGTGTCTTGCAGAGAAAATGGATATATTGAAGGATCAGGACTTTATCACCATATTCATTGATATGTTCAGGGAGCTGCCTTGTCTGTGGCAGGTAAACCACCCACATTATAAGAATCAAACAAAGAGGAAGGCTGCGCTGGATAAATTGCAGGAAATTGTGAAGCCGGTGATCCCCATGGCAGACATCCCTTATTTGAAGGCCCTAATTGGTGGAATGAGGAGCACTTATCTAAGGGAGCGCAAGAAGGTCCAGGATTCCCAGAGATCAGGAGCAGCAGATGACATTTATCTCCCCAGGCTGTGGTACTATGACAGGCTGCATTTTCAGGCAGGTCAGACTGAACCCAGGCCAGCACTCTCCACTCTTCCTTCCAAGCTTCCTTCCCCCTCAGCTGAGGCTTCTGACGTCCAACCTGGGAGTTCCAGGAAGCATCATGTGGAGGAGCCCAACTTGAGCCAGGTAATAGCATTCTTCTAAATATTTCTGGTTGACAAATTAATGATGTTAAATATATGTTAGTTTGGATTACTAATTTCTGATTGTGATTGATGAACCAAAAACTAAAACGATGTCCCTTTTTCATACACAGGAAAGTCTCAGCCAGGAGGTGGCCGGGCCAAGTAGGCTGCCCGATACCCAGGTCTGTCCCCTCCGCCTTCAAAGAAAAAGTGGCAGGAAGAGGAGTAACCTGGAGGAGGCAGCAATTGACCTATTTTGGAAAGCTACTGAGGCCCTCAGAACACCCCACAGTGTTGAAGAGGATTTTGCTGACCTAACAGCATGCAAAATGCTGCAAATGGAGGAGGGCCAACGCCTCTTATGTGAGTTTCTCATTTTAGAAGCACTAAATAAGGGGTTGAGGGGTTAACTCACATGCCAAAGCCACATTTGTGAGCTCACCCATGGTCCTCTTCCTCCTCCTCCAGGTTCTCCTCCTCCTCCTCCTGCCACACCTCCAACACCAGAGCCACAGGCAGGAAGGAAGCCTGTAAGGAAGACGAGAGAGTGATGGCCTGGGTTCAGTCTGATCTGGCAAAAGATGCAGGTTCTTGTATGACCACAGCTTGGGGACATGCATGTCATCTGCAGCTGTTCATGATCTCTTGGACTTCTGGACCAAATTGTACTCCCTTATATATGGGCTCCTCAGGCCACCAATTTTGCAGTAAAATAATTGATGTGTGCCCTGGGGGCAAAGGCTTTGCCAATTTCTGCTGTTTATCCAGTGTTGCCTTCCTCTTTGTTTGGTTATGAGCCCTTAATAAAGGAATTTTTTTTCAATTATACTCGCCTATGTGTGTTTTCCTTCAAAAAGGACAGTTTGTTTGTGAGGAGGCAGGTACATTTCAAAAATACAATGTGAAATTAACAAGAGACACTAACACCAAGCAATCTCCTTGAGATTAAAGCGGGGTTCCACCCAAATTTTAAACATTATCTCTATGCATTCTCTTCCTTGCCTAGATGCTGACATGCTGTGTAAAAAAATTTAAATCGCCGTAATTACTTTTTTTTTTCTAATCTTCTTAGCACTTCCTGGTTTTCCTCCCATGGGAGTAGGCGTGTTTCTAGCCTCTCCCAGACCTCCCACAGTCCCCTGGGAGCTAGTCTCAGACTTCCCAGCATGCATTGTGCAACTGTGTCATCACAACATCTCGGTGAATGCTGGGAGCACAGCATTCACAGCATCCAGGAAATACATGCTTGTGGGCTTCAAATGCCCACAATGAAGATGGAAACCGCCTTCAGTGAATTTTTTAAGTTATTCTTTACAACGAAATCGGACACAGGCGGACTTATTACACAGAACATGTGAGTAGATAATCATGAGAAGAAAAGTTTGTGAATGAACTCCAAAAAAAACAAAACGATAGATAGGTGGACCCCCGCTTTAAGTAATACAAGATAATAATGGTGTTGTGGTAACTTGACACACAAAACACACCCAAAAAATATGCTGCAGTAAAAAAAATAAAAAGATAAATAAAACACAAGATCAACAAAGACACAGCGGTTGGAGCTTGGTCTGGATTCCCTTATATGAATAGTAGATCTGATGAGTGCACCTTTCACCATCTATTGGGACACCTTGTGCTGCACACACCCCATAGGGGTTCAAACTCACCGGAGCCAGGAGGTTAACAAGCCTTGGATCAAATCCTCTCTCTGTTTACTCCCGAAGTCCTCCAGGGTTGATGATCAGATAACAACAGCAACAATGTCCACATGTAAAAAAGAGACCCCGAATAGTCCAGTACCGTTTTGATAATTTATTGTAAGTCACAAATAAGAGGAAAAAAAAAACTAATAAAGTAAATACACTGTAAAAATCAGTGGGCGCAGTTCCTTACAAAGGATAGCCTTATAGCTTTCAGTTGGTTGGTAATAGTGGATAACTCAAACTGCTTCTCTCAAAGCACAAGGGTACTGGTTGCAGACTGGATGGATGTTACACACTCACAGCTGATCAGTCCTTCATTCCACTAGTATACAACTACAAGCTCGTGCTCTTTAGAGCACGATACCACAGCAACCGTTATCATGTGAGGACGCAGTGTGCTTCTAGCCTGAAGCTTCAGACACGAGAGGGAGGAAGTGCGGATCAGCTGTGCCTGGTTGACATGCAGTGCGCTCCATGCTTGTAGTTGTATACTAGTGGAATGAAGGACTGATCAGCTGTGAGTGTATAACATCCATCCAGTCTGCAACCAGTACCCTTGTGCTTTGAAAGAAGCAGTTTGAGTTATCCACTATTACCAACCAACTGAAAGCTATAAGGCTATCCTTTGTAAGGAACTGCACCCACTGATTTTTACAGTGTATTTACTTTATTAGTTTTTTTTTTCTCTTATTTGTGACTTACAATAAATTATCAAAATGGTACTGGACTATTCGGGGTCTCTTTTTTACATGTGGACATTGTTGCTGTTATCTGATCATCAACCCTGGAGGACTTCGGGAGTAAACAGAGAGAGGATTTGATCCAAGGCTTGTTAACCTCCTGGCTCCGGTGAGTTTGAACCCCTATGGGGTGTGTTCAGCACAAGGTGTCCCAATAGATGGTGAAAGGTGCACTCATCAGATCTACTATTCATATAAGGGAATCCAGACCAAGCTCCAACCGCTGTGTCTTTGTTGGAATTTACCTGCTTGCATGTGTTTTGCTTGCATTTACAAAGACTTTGTTTTATCAGTCAGCATTGAGGACTGAAAATAGCGCTGCTTTGTTAGGTTAATTGCTGTTTCATTCATCCATATTTATATTTCTATTTTTTTTATTAAGTGGCTGCTGAGAGATATCTCACTCAGAATATGGTGACATCAGGTTAAATCACTGAGTTTATTACCATTATTATCTTCCATCTGTATATACCGAATATCCTTTAGCGCTGAGATAGGAGGATTGGAGTAGGGCTTAGTGTCTCCTTTTTGTTTGCAAAACACAAGATCAGGCTTTAAAAAACTAAAAAAAAAAGATTTAATCTAAAAACATCCCAAAAAGATTATTTTTTCGGGAGATGTGACAAATAAAAATATTATATTGATGAAATCACGAGAAATAATAAAGAAAAAAGTTTGTGAGAAGTCTGTGTGAATATGAGCAGCAAAACTACTTCATTCTTCTAGCATTATAAAGAAGAAGAGAGTGCGCTGCATTAAACAATTTAAAACATTGCATGGTGACGAAAGTGCTATATCCATTCCGAACGCTAATTTTACCAGACCGAGCAGTTCCGTCTCGGAATTTATTCTTAGCATGAGTGGCACTTTGTGCGTCGGAATTGTCCACACACGGTCGGAATTGACACGATCGGATTTTGTTGTCGGAAAATTTTATAGCCTGCTCTCAAACTTTGTGTGTCAGAAAATCCGATGGAAAAAGTCCGATGGAGCCCACACATGGTCGGAATTTCCAACAAGCTTCGATCACACATTTTCCGTCTGAAAATCCGACCATGTGTACAGGGCATGATACATTCAAACTAGCCATATTAACATAATGGAGAACGATTTGTTTTTATATCTGCCCATTTATATCTGTGCAGGTTTTTTGCACCTTGTCTCTAAACGCCCCTCTGTGTTAGCCTATATATCAATGCACACATCAGTCTTTACAGGTTTTTAGAGGCATAAAGAAACCCATGGCCAATACGTTCAAGAGAGAAGCGCTTTGCCGTAAAAAACGCCCAACGTGCCTAGCGTGTTTTTAATGCTGCTTTCTCCTATGAGGAGAAAGGCATTTAGAAAATTTGCAGTGTGCATAAGGCAAAAGGTCTGCATGGTTACAAATGAAACACATAGGTGTATAGCTGCTCTGTAGCCCACATTCCTCAGACCCTGGTATAGCCCAGGTGGATGATGCCAAGTTCTTAGTGATCCACTTGGCTCAGCTTGCAGTGGCTTTGAGGAGAATGACATAGTGAGTGAAGCCAAATAATGGGGCCGACCTGCTTTCATTCTAGATGATCTCTACGAGCATTTGGTGATTCAGCCAACCTTTTTTATTCTGCATAAGGGAGACCTTAGGAGGAAGGTGGATGTCATTGTGAGTAGTTTCATGCCAGCTTAGGCACCCCCTTGCATTTCGGCAGTTGCTTTGTTACTCTATTACTGCTTATGCCCCTCTGTGTTTGCCAAGACTGATACTAACTACTATTGTTTACTACTGGATTCTATGTTGAACTGTGTGAACTGTCAGTTTTATATCTTAATTGCTTATGCGTATGTGCTGTACGTTCCATATATATATCCACTTGACCTCCAGAAGATTTTACACCTTTCATGACCAGGGCAATTTTTTGCTATTTAGCACTGCTCTGCTTGAACTGGCAATCGAGCAGTCATGCAACATTGTACACAAATGACATTTTTTTCACACAAATGGGGCTTTCTATTGGTGGTATTCGATCACCACTGGTATTTTTTATTTTTTATTATACAAATGAAAAAAGAAGAAAAATTTTGAAAAAAAACAGCAATTTTTTTTTTTTTTTTTTAAATTTCTGCGACTTATGCACACATAAGTCGCGACCGCATATGTAAACGATGTTCAAATCACAAATGTGAGGTTTTGCCGCGATTTTCAGAGTGAGAGCAACAATTCTAGCACTAGACCCTCTCTGTAACTCTAACCTGGTAACCCTTTTTTTTTTTTTTTTTAAAGCGCCGCCTATGGAGATTTTTAGGTATGTAGGTAGTCGTCATTCCACGAGTGTGCGCAATTTCAAAGCATGATATGTTGGCTATCTATTTAATTGATGTAACATCATCTTTTCACATTATACAAAATGGGCTGACTTAACTGTTTAGTACTTTTTTAATTCATGAAAGCACCTTTGAAAGTGCCTTTTTTCCTAAAAAAAATGCGTTTGAAAGACCGCTGCACAAATACAGTGTGACATTAAATATTGCAAGGATCGCCATTTTATTCTCCAGATCTTCTGCTAAAAAAAAATATATAATGTTTGGGGGTTCTAAGTAATTTTCTAGCAAAAAATACGGATTTTAACTTGCAAGCAACAAATTTTAGAAATAGGCTAATGCCGCATACACACGAGCGGACTTTACGGCAGACTTGGTCCGGCGTACTGGTCGGCGTAAAAGTCCGCTCGTCTGTATGCTAGTTCAACGGACAAAAAGCCACGCTAGGGCAGCTACTGGCTATGAACTTCCTTGTTTTAGTCCGGTCGTACGTCATCACGTACGAATTCGACGGACTTTGGTTGATTGTGTGTAGGCAAGTCCGTTCATTCAGAAAGTCCGTCGTAAAGTCCGTCAAAGTCCACCGGGCAAAGTCTGCCGTAAAGTCCGCTAGTGTGTACGCAGCATTAGTCATGAAAGGGTTAGGTGAGGTTCAACCTCCCTCTCCTGAATGCAGAAGAATTGTGTTCAGGATAGGAATGTTTTGACCGCCGGATGTGGGAAAACGCAAAATGTGGCAAAATCGTGCAGTGATATTGCCGCGTTTTGCGTTTTTCTGTGGCCGCAGTAAATGATGGCCAACTGTACATGAAGCCTAACATTGTTTACTGTGTGTGTTATGTGCTGTTTTTACTAAACGATCTTGCTGTTTTTTTTCAATTGCATACAGTGTCACATTACCATTCAATTGCCAGTAGCACAGTACTAAATAGCAAAAAATGAAGAGGGTAAAATCTTGTGGAGGTCATGTGGCTATATACAGTGGGGATGGAAAGTATTCAGACCCCCTTAACTTTTTCACTCTTTGCTATATTGCAGCCATTTGCTAAAATCATTTAAGTTCATTTTTTTTTCTTCATTAATGTACACACAGCACCCCATATTGACAGAAAAACAAAGAAAAACACAGAGTTGTTGACATTTTTGCAGATTTATTAAAAAAGAAAAACTGTGACACTCATATATTTAACTCAGGTGCTGTCCATTTCTGATCATCCTTGAGATGGTTCTACACCTTTATTTGAGTCCAGCTGTGTTTGATTATACTGATTGGACTTGATTAGGAAAGCCACACACCTGTCTATATAAGACCTTACAGCTCACAGTGCATGTCAGAGCAAATGAGAATCATGAGGCCAAAGGAACTGCCTGAAGAGCTCAGAGACAGAATTTTGGCAAGGCACAGATCTGGCCAAGGTTACAAAAAAATTTCTGCTGCACTTTTTTTTAAAAATTCCTTTATTTATTTATTTTATGGCAAAATTCTATGAAAAAGAACAAGTCATGTCATTTTCTTATATATGGGTACAATTGGTCAACATATTTCACGAGACAAAAAATATATCGAAGCTTACAAAAAACTTTGTGGACATTTTTAGTGTTTCTTTGCCAATAGTATATCATTTTCTGAGATGAAACTGGCGGATTGGATACGAAGAAGATTAGATCATCGGCAAAAGCTGGGATTTTGTGATGCCTTGAGGGCTTCTGAACATCTGTGATGTTGGGATCTCCTCTTATAGTACACAAAAACGGCTCAAGGGTCAGAATAAAAATAAGTGTGGACAGGGGACAACCCTGTCTCGTCCCATTTGCTATTGTGAAGAACTCGGAGCGCCACTCATTCACCCGCACAGCCGCCGACAGAGTGAAGTAGAGAGACAAAACCCAATCAAGCATATTGGGGCCTAATCCAATGTGGTCAAAAGATAAGTGTAGCGCTAAAAAAGTTTAAGATGTCCAATATGAAGACAAAAATGGTCCAACAGTTCTAGATGTAAATTAGAGGAAGGTCCTCCATATATGTATGGATCCTAGTAATAGGCAATCCTTAGAAGTTATGTGACTTCATGAAAGGAGCAAATCAATAGGTGCATAGGATCTGGAGTGAAGACAGACACACCACCACCAACAATGAAGAGGCTTACCGGATCTCATAGACCCAAAGGGGCATACGCCCTTTTGGGTCAAAACAGGCTTAGGTGGTAAGTGGCTGTAGATGATCCAGAGGAATGGTGATCTTGGGATGAACCATGGGCTGATGAGTCCCCCAGAGTGATGTTAGAAACCAAGTGGCGGTGATGATAATTGGGGAGGAAGAAGGAAAGGCCACATAGGGTAAATCCATAAAACAAATATAAAATTTATTAAAAAATAAGAAATACACTCACATGTAAATCTTTTAAAACCAGCGCTGTGGAAATATGGCGGCAGTGGGGTCCTACGCAGTCTTATATTGTTTCTGCGACTGCGGTTTTCCCCATCATCAACAGAGAGTTGTAACATTATCAGGCGCCGTTTATAGTTATTCTGTGTCTCCTCCAATGCTGCCATTCTGGACTCCCAACGCACAGGAGGAGGTCTCAAATACGGTTACCCGAGAGTCTATGGTATCGATCCTTTGCTTGAGATCATGGATCTCTCTGGATAGGGTACTCACAATTGAAGCTGCTGATTCAGTGATATCCTGTTTAGTAGGAAGGAGGGCGATGATGTCTTTTCATGTCTCTGTGGACGGCTGCTCCTGAGCGCTGACTCCCTGTGACAGTGAGCAACCGTCTGCTCCCGGGATGTCCGGTGAGGGGATCGGGAGTCCGGTCCATTGGAGGGTTGTAATGCCACCTGTTTTGTGTTGGGCAGTCCTTTGCCTGCTTTCTTCAGAGAAGCCCCGCCGTCAGCGCCATCTTAGGATCCATGGCCTGTGACGGGGTTGCCGAGTTCCGCAAGAAATAGGCAGTAATGTCCGTGCCTCTGCACACGGTGGGTGACCCTGGTGCTCTGTCTGTTGCAGACATCTAAAAAACAATGAGGTCCACATTCTGAATTCGGCTCTCAACCCAAACGCTGCACGGAGCTCCCGGTCAAGCAGCCTCACATAATCCTTAAATGGAAGACGTTTGGGATGACCAGAACCCTTCCTAGAGCTGGCCGTCCGGCTAAACTGAGCTATCGGGGTAGAAGATCCTTGAGTAGAGAGGTAAAGAAGAACCCAAAGATCACTGTGGCTGAGCTCCAGAGATGCAGTTGGGAGATAGGAGAAAGTTGTAGAAAGTCAACCATCATTGCAGCCCTCCACCAGTCGGGCTCTATGGCAGAGTGGCCCGACGGAAGCCTCTCCTGACATGAAAGCCCGCATGGAGTTTGCTAAAAAACACCTGAAGGACTCCAAGATGGTGAGAAATAAGATTCTCTGGTCTGATGAGACCAAGATAGAACTTTTTGGCCTTAATTCTAAGCGGTATGTGTGGAGAAAACCAGGCACTACTCATCACCTGTACCTGTCCAATACAGTCCCAACAGTAAAGCATGGTGGTGGAAGTATCATGCTGTGGGGGTGTTTTTCAGCTGCAGGGACAGGACGACTGGCTGCAATCGAGGGAAAGATGAATGTGGCCAAGTACAGGGATATCCTGGACGAAAACCTTCTCCAGAATGCTCAGGACCTCAGACTGGGCTGAAGGTTTACCTTCCAACAAGACAATGACCCTAAGCACACGGCTAAAATAACGAAGGAATGGCTTCACAACAACTCAGTGACAGTTCTTGAATGGCCCAGCCAGAGCCTTGACTTAAACCCAATTGAGCCTCTCTGGAGAGACCTAAAAATGGCTGTCCACCAACATTTACCATCCAACCTGACAGAACTGGAGAGGATCTGCAAGGAGGAATGGCAGAGTACCCCCAAATCCAGGTGTGAAAAACTTGTTGCATCTTTCCCAAAAAGACTCATGGCGCTATTAGATCAACCTCTACTAAATACTGAGCAAAGGGTCTGAATACTTAGGACCATGTGATATTTCGAAATAAGGAAAAAATCTTGCGAGCCACAATAATCCAATACCTCAGTAGAGAACGAACTGAATAAATACCCGGCTGCAGACGCAGATCACGTATTCATGACTGTGCGATAGACGTTCATTTACATGGCACACGGATCGGAAATCATAATCACAGTGGATTTTTTATGTGATATTTTCAGTGTGTACACTTATTTAAGGATTTATATTTGGTTATTTCATACATTTATTCACATGTGTTCTTAGATCTATATTGTCTTAGCTATATCACATGATTTAGGTACGCATTATATGCACATTGCACTTTGTGATTCAATGCACATGGCACCTTGTACGTGGTTTATACAGAAAGTGATTTTAGATCCATATTTTCTGTAGATTGCACTTTACTTTATTATTATTATTTTGATTCACATGTTATCACTAAGGAGTATAGATATTTGGATACATCCCTAGGCGCAACGCATTTTTTGTTTACATGTGATATTTCGGTTTTCTTTTTTAATAAATCTGCAAAAATGTCAACAATTCTGCGTTTTTCTGTCAATATGGGGTGCTTTGTGTACATTAATGAGGAAAAAAATTAACTTAAATGATTTCAGAAAATGGCTGCAATATAACAAAGAGTGAAAAATTTAAGGGGGTCTGAATACTTTCTATCCCCACTGTATATATATATATATATAGGGAACTTACAGCACATATGCATAAGCAAAGCAAAGCACAGATACAGTGCCTTCAAGAAGTGTTCATACCCCTTGAAGTTTTCCACAGTTTGTCATGTTACAACCAAAAAACGTAAAAGTATTTTATTGGGATTTTATGTGATAGACCAACACAAAGTGGCACATAATTGTGAAGTGGAAGGGAAATGATAAATGGTTTTCAAATTTTTTTACAAATAAATATGTGAAAAGTGTGGCGTGCATTTGTATTCAGCCCACCTGAGTGAATACTTTGTAGAACCACCTTTCGCTGCAATTACAGCTGCAAGTCTTTTTGAGGATGTCAGCTTTGCACATCTAGAGAGTGAATTTTTTGCCCATTCTTCTTTGCAAAATAGCTCAAGCTCTATCAGATTAGCTGGAGAGCGTCCGTGAACAGCAATTTTCAAGTCTTGCCATGCTAACAAATTAATATGCTTTGATCCAAACCATTCCATTGTAGCCCCGGCTGTATATTTAGGGTCGTTGGCCTACTGGAAGGTAAACCTCCGCCCCGTCTCAAGTCTTCTGCAGACTCTAACAGGTTTTTTTTCTAAGATTGCCCTGTATTTGGCTCCATCCATCTTCCCATTGACTCTGACCAACTTCCCTGTCCCTGCTGAACAAAAGCATCCCCACAACATGATGCTGCCACCACCATGTTTCACAGTGGGGATGGTGTGTTCAGGGAGATGTGCAGTGTTAGTTTTCCACCACAAAGTTCATTTTTGGTCTCATCTGACCAGAGCACCTTCTTCCACATGTTTCCTGTGTCCCCCACATGGCTTCTCGCAAACTTCAAATGGTGCTTCTTATGGCTTTCTTTCAACAATGCCTTTCTTCTTGCCACTCTTCCATAAAGGCCAGAGTGGTTTTGGATTGCCCTGTAGACAGATTGTCTCACCTGAGCTGTGGATCCCTGCAGCTCCTCCAGAGTTACCATGGGCCCCTTGGCTGCTTCTCTAATTATTACTTTCCTTGCCCGGCCTGTCCGTTTAGGTGGAGAGCCATGTCTTGGTAGGTTTGAACAGTGCTCCGTGAGATGTTCAAAGCTTGGGATATTTTTTAATAACCTAACCCTGCTTTAAACTTCACCACAACTTTATCATGACCTGTCTGGTGTGTTTCTTGGCCTGCTGTTTGCTCACTAAGGTTCTCTAACAAACCTCTGAGGGCTTCACAGAACAGCTGTATTTATATTGAGACTAAATTACACACAGGTGGACTCTATTTACTAATTAGGTGACTTCTGAAGGCAATTGGTTCAACTAGATTTTAGTTAGGGGTATCAGAGTAAAGGGGTCTGAATACAAATGCACGCCACACTTTTCAGATATTTATTTGTAAAAAAATTAGTAAACCATTTATCATTTTCCTTCCATTCACAGTTATGTGCCACTTTGTGTTGGTCTATCACATAAAATCCAGACAAAATACATTTACGTTTTTGGTTGTAACATGACAAAATGTGGGAAATTTCAAGGGGTATGAATAATTTTTCAAGGCACTGTATAAAGTTGACAGTTCCACATAGAATCCAGTAGTAGACAATAGTGCTTAATATCAGTCTTGGCAAACACAGAGGGGCATAAGCAACAGTAGAGTAACAAAGCAACCGGCAGAAATGCAAGGGGGCTCACAGACCGGCATGAAACTACTCATAATGACATCCACCTTCCTCTTAAGGTCTCCCTTATGCAGATTAAATGAAGTTGGCTGAATCACCAAAAGCTCACAGAGATTATCTAGAGTGGGGGTCGGCTAGATCAGATAGATCATGAAACTGTCCCTGCTTTGCCGACCCCTGCTTGCGTGCTGCTCCCTCCCCCCACTGCTCTAATCCTCATGGCAGAGCGGAGGGCGGAAGGACGCACAGCTAAGGACAGAGGGTGGGAGCTGGCCAAGATAACTGTTCAAGTTATTCAGCAGGTGATTGGTTGTTAGAACCCAGGGCGGTCCTAGCAACCAATCACCAGCTTGTTAATATGGAGGGGTGCCAAGATTGCACTGGAGCCGGTCCTGTAGTTGCTGAGCTCCCATTCTGTCCTAGGGATTCGCATCTTCTCAGCACGTTCCACCCTCTGGTTACCTTTTCACAGGCATCTGCAACCTCCTCTGACTCACTGGGTGCCTCAGGATGTTCCTCTGGCGCGTTTTCCTGGTAAGCAGAAGGGGGAGGGTGCGCACGTTTCGGCAGGGAGGCTCTTCCCCTTCTAATACCTGTCTCTCTACAGGGGCCCAAGCTCTTCCTACTGCCTTCCCAATAACTGCTGCTCCCCGCTGCCCAGGGATTTGCTAGGGCAGGCTGCCAGCACCAAAAAGAGGGAAGGGAACACTGCTGGGGGGGGGGCTGGGGATTCAGAGGACACTGCTATGGAGGGGGGGAAATAATATTGTAAAAAAAAATAAGAATAAAAATTAATACTACTGACACTATCCATTGCCCTGCTGACACCATCCACTGCTCTGTTGACACCGTCCACTGCCCTACTGATACAATCCACTTCCCTACTGACACTGTCTGATGCCCTACTGACACTGTTTACTGCCCTACTGACAACAGCCACTGCCCTACCGACAATGTCCACTGCCCTACAGATTCTGTCCACTGCCCTACTGACAACGTCTACTGCCTCATTGACACCGTTCACTGCCCTAATGACACTGTCTACTGCTCTACTGATGCATTCCACTGCCCTACTGATACAATCACCTGCCCTACTGACATCGTCCACTACCCTACTGACACTGTCCACTGCCTTACTACTACCATCCACTGCCCTACTGATACAGTCGCCTGCCCTACTGACACTGTTCCCTGCTCTACTGACACTGTCCACTGCCCTACTGATACAATCCATTGTCCTTCTGACACCGTCCACTGCCCTACTGATACAATCCACTGCCGTACTGACACCGTCCACTGCCCTACAGACTCCGTCCACTGCCCTACTGACACTGTTTACTGCCCTACTGACAACGTCCACTGCCCCACAGATTCCGTCCACTGCCTTACTGACACTGTCCACTACCCTACTGATCCAATCCATTGCCCTACTGATACAATCCACTGCCCTACTGACACCGTCCACTGCTCTACTGATAATGTTCAATGCCCTATTGATACTGTCCACTGCTCTACTGACATTGTCCACTGCCCAACTGATACCGTCCACTCCCCTGACACTGTCCACTGCCCTACTGATACAATACACTGCCCTACTGATACTGTCCACTACCCTACTGATACAATCACCTGCCCTACTGACACTGTCCACTGCTCTACTGATACTGTTCAATGCCCTACTGATATTGTCCACTACTCGACTGATACTGTCCACTGCCCTACTGACACCGTCCACTGACCTTTCTTATACAATCATCTGTCCTACTGACACTGTCCACTGCTCTACTGATACTGTCCACTGCTCTACTGACACCGTCCACTGCCCTACTGACACTGTCCACTGCTCTACTGATACTGTCCACTGCTCCACTGATACTGTCCACTGCTCCTGTCCACGGCCTTACTGACAATGCCCACTGCTCTACTGACACCGTCCACTGCCCTACTGACACCATCCACTGCTCTGACACCGTCCACTGCCCTACTGACACCATCCATAGCTCTACTGATACCATCCACTGCTCTACTGACACCATCCACTGCCACCGTCCACTGCTCTACTGATACCGTCCACTGCTCTACTGATACTGTCCACTGCTCCTGTCCACGGCCTTACTGACACCGTCCACTGCCCTACTGACACCATCCACTGCTCTGACACCGTCCACTGCCCTACTGACACCATCCATAGCTCTACTGATACCATCCACTGCTCTACTGACACCATCCACTGCCACCGTCCACTGCTCTACTGATACTGTCCACTGCTCTACTGACACCGTCCACTGCTCTACTGACACCGTCCACTGCCCTACTGACACCATCTATTGCTCTACTGACACCTTCCACTGCCCCACTGACATCGTCCACTGCTCTACTGAAACCTTCCACTGCTCTACTGATACTGTCCACTGCCCTACGAACACCGTCCACTGCTCTACTGACACCATCCACTGCTCTACTGACACCGTCCACTGCCCTACTGATACCATCAATTGCTCTACTGATACTGTCCACTGCTCTACTGACACCATCTACTGCTCTACTGACACCGTCCACTGCTTTACTGATACTGTCCACTGCTCTACTGACACTGCCCTACTGATACCATTCATTTCTCTACTGATACTGTCCACTGCTCTACTGACACCATCTTCTGCTCTACTGACACCGTCCACTGCTCTACTGACACCTTCCACAGCTTTACTGATACTGTTCACTGCTCTACTGATACTGTCCACTGCTCTACTGATACTGTCCACTGCCTTACTGACACCGTCAACTGCTCTACTAACACTGTCCACTGCTCTACTGACACATCCACAGCTCTACTGACACCATTCATTGCTCTACTGATACTGTCCACTGCTCTACTGACAATCCACTGTTCTACTGACACCGTCCACTGCTCTACTGACACCATCCACTGCCTTACTGACACCATCCACTGCCTTGCTGACACCATCCACTGCTCTACTGATATCATCCTTTTGGTTCTCGGTTCTATGGGATGCTGTACACTATCTTTGATCATGGTTTCCACATTCAGGACTACAAGAAACCCACTGGAGATGTTGACTATATCACTTCTGATTACTATTTGGGGACTATATTTCCATGCTAGTTCATTTATTGTTGTTTTTTGGCTTGGTGTCATGGTCCTTGTTACCCGTGTACTATATTTAAGATTTAATATCTCAAAGATATGATGTGGGTTAAATGAGAGTTCTTTGACCAAGAGTGAAAGCTTTAACACAATAACAACATTTATTGGTAAGTAGTTGAAAAGTCTATCTAATACACAACCATCTATCTATAGTCTACACCAAGGAAGAAAATATTAGGTTAAAATAAGAGAATTACATGAAGGAATACTGAGTATATTCCTTAAAACATTAATCTACAAACATATTTAGTAAAGGGCAGACCTTTCCCATAATTACCCGTTTCACCAAGGTTCCATTCTGATGGCTGCTCTCCCATAAAGTGAGATCTTTCCTCCCATCTAGTCAGTGTATATCAATACAGGCTGATGTCTCATTGGTTGGCATAGCGTGATTGGTGAGTTTCCCTATACTTTGCATAAGTCAGCCCCCTTTAATGCAAATCTTTGTGATTATTCTGAGCAGGAGGTTGACTTGAATTTTCCCGGGAATTTAAGTATTGATCATGGGTTGGCTCCCCTTTATTGCATATCCCAGCATGGGATCCTTTGAAGTATGTGTAAAACAATGAGGTTTGGATCCCATTGTTTGTATACAAAAGCCTAAGCACCGACTTGTCTGGTCTACTCAGAGATATATGTGAAGATAATATCTTCTGGCCTGCATAGATACAAGCTAAATGAAATATATTTTGAATTACAATATTTTACAGCTATTAATGGAGATTTCACATAAACTCATAAGGAAACAGTCCTATTGCCACAGCTCCTGGAACTGATGCCCCCTGTGAACCTTCAGCTCTCAGTACTGCATTTTGAACTTCGTTAATTTAAGCCTCCTGGAGATGTTGACTGTATCACTTCTGATCACTATTGGGGGACTATATTTAAATGGAGGTTCGTTTATTGTTGCTTTTTTGGCTTGGTGTCACAAACCTATTGCCACAGCTTCTGGAACTGATGCCCCCAGTGAACCTTAAGCTCTTAGTACTGCATTTTGAACTTATAGTTGATTTCTATGTACTCCGCATCTGCTCCCGAGCAAGTGAAGGGAATTCACGAAACGCGTTGAAATTTTTGGATGCCGTGTTGTTATAATCATGTGTATATTATTTAGACCATATACATGAAATTTTCTGTAATCATGAACAATTTTTATGTTAATATGCTGATGTGGATCAGAGAGTTTTTATGTTATAAATCAACATTATCATTTACAACTGTATTGTGCTATGATGCAACATATATACATATATAAATGAATAATGTGTTACAAATCAACATTACTATCTACAACTGTATTATGCCATGATAAAACGTGTACATATATGAACTATTAAATGTAATAATATACAGTGGGGATGGAAAGTATTCAGACCCCCTTACATTTTTCACTCTTCGTTATATTGCAGCCATTTGCGAAAATCATTTAAGTTCATGTTTTTCCTCATTAATGTACACACAGCACCCCATATTGACAGAAAAACACAGAATTGTTGACATTTTTGCAGATTTATTAAAAAAGAAAAACTGAAATATCACATGGTCCTTTACATGGTCCTCAGTATTTAGTAGAAGCACCCTTTTGATCTAATACAGCCATGAGTCTTTTTGGGAAAGATAGATGCAACAGGTTTTTCACACCTGGATTTGGGGATCTACTGCCATTCCTGCTTGCAGATCCTCTCCAGTTCTGTCAGGTTGGATGGTAAACGTTAGTGGAAAGCCATTTTTAGGTCTCTCCAGATATGCTCAATTGGGTTTAAGTCAGGACTCTGGCTGGGCCAATCAAGAACAGTCACTGAGTTGTTGTGAAGCCACTCCTTCGTTATTTTAGCTGTGTGCTTAGGGTCATTGTCTTGTTGGAAGGTAAACCTTCGGCCCAGTCTGAGGTCCTGAGCACTCTGGAGAAGGTTTTCATCCAGGATATCCCTGTACTTAGCCGCATTCATCTTTCCCTCGATTGCAACTAGTCGTGCTGCCCCTGCAGCTGAAAAACACCCCCACAGCATGATGCTGCCACCACCATGCTTCACTGTTGGGACTGTATTGGACAGGTGATGAGCAGTGCCTGGTTTTCTCCACACATACCGCTTAGAATTAAGGCCAAAAAGTTCTATCTTGGTCTCATCAGACCAGAGAATCTTATTTCTCACCAACTTGGAGTCCTTTAGGTGTTTTTTAGCAAATTCCATGCAGGCTTTCATGTGTCTTGCACTGAGGAGAGGCTTCCGTCGGGCCACTCTGCCATAAAACCCCGACTGGTGGAGGGCTGCAGTGATGGTTGACTTTTTACAACTTTCTCCAATCTCCCAACTGCATCTCTGGAGCTCAGCCACAGTAATCTTTGGGTTCTTCTTTACCTCTCTCACCAAGGCTCTTCTCCCCCGATAGCTCGATTTGGCCGGATGGCCAGCTCTAGGAAAGGTTCTGGTCGACCCAAACTTTTTCCATTAAAGGATTATGGAGGCCACTGTGCTCTTAGGAACCTTAAGTGCAGCAGAAATTTTTCTGTAACCTTGGCCAGATCTGTGCCTTGCCACAATTCTGTCTCTGAGCTCTTCAGGCAGTTCCTTTGACCTCATGATTCTCATTTGCTCTGATATGCACTGTGTGCTGTAAGGTCTTATATAGACAGGTGTGTGGCTTTCCTAATCAAGTACAATCAGTATATTCAAACACAGCTGGACTGCTGGACTCAAATGAAGGTGTAGAACCATCTCAAGGATGATCAGAAGAAATGGACAGCACCTGAGTTAAAAGACCATTTTTTTCTGTTTTATATGCATTTTTATGTTACAGTTTAGCCACCCAGGTTTAACCTTAGCTCTTTTATATTTGTTGTCCATTTAAATGCACTGGCTAATACCTTTATTCAATATGTTCTTAAAGCACTCCTATTTTTTCTCAGTATTTATTGTTCCTAGAATTTTATCCCATTTAATATCGTGTAGTGTAGCGCGCAGTTTCGAGAAGTTGGCTCTTTTTAAATTCAGCATTTTTGTACTACCCTTGTGCTTCCTCTCCTGTGATTTATACTGAATGTAGATACCTTGTGATCGCTGTTTGCTAAGCTGCCCTGTATTTCCACATCTGCAGGTCTGTGTTATTTGTAATTAATTGATTTAATAATGCATTATCTCTTGTTGGTACACACACCTAATGACCCATGAAATCGTCCTGCAAGACATTTAAAAAACAGCAAGCCTTAGATGAGTGAGCAGTTCCTTCTGTCCAGTCGATATCTGGATAATTGAAATCTCCCATTATAATAACATTGCTCTGCCTTGCCGCCATTCCTGGCTGTGATAGGAGGTCAGACTCCTCCTCATCCTTCAAGTTAGGGGACAGGTAGCATAAGCCCACTATTACTTTCCTATTAGTTTCCTCCCTTTGGAACTCCAGCTGCAGGCATTCCACCTCCTCCCTAGCTCCATTAGCAATAAAGTCCCTCACGGTCACTCGCAAATCATTCTTAATATACAGGCAAACCCCTTCCCCTTTTCTACCCTCCCTGTCCTTACAATACAAGAAATACCCCTGAATGGTTGCCAGTCATGTGAGCTGTCAAATCAAGTTTCTTATATTCCCACAAAGTCAAAATTCTCCTTGTATATTAGCAGCTCCATTTTATTTGCTAGACTTATAGTATTTGTGTACATGCCTCTTAATTTTGTTTGGGTGTATATTATTTCCTCGTTAGTCATTATGAGGCTGCTATTGAACCTACTTACCTTGGGTTTAGGTATTCTAGCCACCCTACTACTAATGTCCCCAAAAGTACCCGCTGACCCTTGCTTATTGCTGGCTATTGCTTCCTCTGATCCCCCCCACCTAGTTTAAAAGTCCCTCTCACTTTTTGGCCATCTTTTCTCTCAACAGAGCTGCACCCTCAGTATTTAGGTGCAGTCTGTCCCTGCTAAAGAGGCGGTAAGTGACTGAAAATTGAGAACAGTTCTCCATGAACCCAAACCCCTCCTTCCTGCACTAGTTCCTCAGGCACTTGATTTCCCTAATCTCCTGCTGCCTCTCTGGTATGGCTCAAGATACTGGCAGTATTTCTAAGAATACTACCTTTGAGGTCCTTTTCTCAATATAGCTCCTAAGTCCCTGAAATAATTTTTTAGGATGCTCCACATTCATCTATCCTTGTCGTTGGTACCTATATAAACCATGACAACTGGGTCCCCCCCAGCCCCACCTAACAATCTGTCCATCCAATTTGCGATGTACTGAACCCGAGCGCCTGGTAAACAGCATAATGTTCGACAATCACAGTCTTTGTGACAGATTGCCCTATCTAATATTTGAATCCCCTATTCCCTGGCAACTAGGGGAGTCGCTCTGCTCCAGCAATGCTACTCCTTGACTGGTCTCCCCAACATTACACAACAGGGCATACTTATTGGGATGTGCCAGCTCTGGACTGGCCTCACTAACTCTTTTCCCTCTACCCCATCTAACTGTCACCTAACTTCTCTGCTCTTGTGCCTGCAACTCTGTATCTCCACCTGCCTGTTTTGCTAGCCCCTGCAAGCACATAATGGGTACAGTCCAAACTCGCTTTCAGGTTGGCTATGCTTCGCAGTGTTGCCAGCTGCTTCCTTAGATTCAGGACCTGAGTTTCCAAGGAAACACCCTGTTTTCATTTTGTGCAGCAGTATTTCCCCTCGAACGGATGTTCAAGGAACGCATACATGTCACATGATGTGTACCGGGTTGCATTACCATACCCATTGGACATCGTCGTACACACTAATTTAATGGGGATAATCCTAGAAGATTAGGAATTATAGACTGCACAATTTAATGGTAATATCACTTCCTGACTCTAATTTCTTCTATTCCTCATTTACACGGCCTCCTCTCCTCAAGCTTCCTTATCACATGGCCCCTGGTGTTTTTTTCTTCTGTTCCCTAATTACACAGTCGCCCGCATCCTCTCCTCCTGCTCCCTGATCACATGCCCCCGGTGTCCTCTCCTCCTGCTCCCTGATCACACGGCCCCTGGCGTCCTCTCCTGCTTCCTGATCACACGCCCCCTGGCATCCTCTCCTCCTGCTCTCTGATCACAAGCCCCATGGCGCTATCTCTCCTGCTCCTTGATCACACAGCCCCCGGTGTCCTCTCTTCCGGCTCCCTGTTCACACAGCTCCCTGATCACACTGCCCCCGGCATCCTCTCCTCTTGCTCCCTGATCATACGGCCCATGGTGCTCTCTCTCCTGCTCCCTGATCACACAGCCCCCGGTGTCCTCTCCTCCTGCTCCCTAAACACATGGCCCATGGTGCTCTCTCATGCACCCCGATCACACGGCCCCCTGCATCCTCTCTTCTGTCTCCCTGTTCACGTGGCCCACAGTGCTCTCTTGCTTCCTGATCACACGTCCCCAGGTGTCCTCTTCTACTGCTTCCTGATCACACAACCCCCGCGCGTCCTCTTCTCCTGCTTCCTGATCACACAGCCTCCGGCGTCCTCTCCTCCTGCTCCCTGATCACAGGGCCCATGTCGTTCCCTCCTCCTGCTCCCTGTTCACACGGCTCCTGGTGTCCTCTCCACCTGTTCACAGCTCTTGGTATGATTTTTCACAGCCTTCAGTATTCACAATACTTCTAATTACTCTCAGTACTTGAAATACTCCTTGTTACTCCAAGTACTCCCAGTACTTCCTGTTGCTCTCAACACTCACAGTACTACCAGTTACTCTCAGTACTCACAGTACACACAGTTACTCCCAGCACTCACAGTTGCTCTTGGTACTCACAGTTACTCCCAGTACTCACAGTTACTCTCAGTTACTCACAGCCTCAGTACTCCCACTACTTCCAAGTACTCACAGCCCTCAGTACTCACAAAACACCCAGTTACTCTCAGAACTCCAAATTCACCCAGTCACTCTGAAGCAGTTCTCCTTGTTACACTCAGTACTCAAAGTTCTCAGTACTCAGTTACTGCTCCTAGTTACTCTCAGTACTCCCAGTTATTCTCAGTAATCACATTACTCCTGAACATACAAGTCTGCAGTACTCCCAATACTTCCAAGTACTCACAAACCTCAGTACTGGTATTACACCCAGTTACTCACAATACTCAGAATATTCCCAGTTACTCTTAGCGCTCCCAATACTCCCTGTCCTTAGTACACACCCTGCTCCCAATTACGCACAGCCCCTCAGTGCTCACAGGCATCCTCTCACTGAGCCTCAGTCCTCAAGTTGCTCCTAAATCAAACACAGCCCACTGTTTGTGGCCAGTGCCTGCAGCTTCTTACACTCAGCATCTCAGCGTGCCAGCATCTCCACTGCTTATTTTCAGGGGGAATTGAAGAAAAAGGAAATCTTTTCAGGGTACTTCTTTAAAAAATAGCAAAATTTCAGGGTACTACTTTGCCACATTAAAATTTCTAAATCTATAGTCCTATAAGATAGAAATCCTTCACTATTTGAGTTTAATCCCTGCTAGATTCCTCTGTCTTCTCCTTCCTTTTTTCCTTGCCTGCTCAACAGAAGTTTCAGACTGCTGTATTTTCTCTTTATAAAGCACTACACACACAAAAATACAATATAATGTACCTCAACCATCATAATTTCACTTAAAATCAACCCCACAGTCCATTTTTCACTATCAAAGAACAGAGATGAGGCCGGAGGACAGAACTGATTTTATTAAAAGAAAACAGCATTGGAAGTAATCTTACCTTTATTTTCAAGCTGACAGTGGGTGTAAAGATTTTGAACAACTGTGTTTTGGCACATTGCCTACAAATATGAATATATTTGTATAAATTCTCATGTTTAACATATACATACTTCATTTGAAATGCTGGTACAGTTTGCAAATTAGAAAGTATATTATTAGTCATTAGTATGCTAAATAAGATTAGGTCCTCCACTTGGTTTATCAGCCTGGTCTTAATATTCTACACTAGTACCAATACTGAAATTTCTTTTGAAACTTTAATACTTTGAGAACTTATTCTGACTGAATAGGATCTGCATTGTAAACTAAACAATGTATTCCAGAGTTAAAAAAAAATAAAAGATTATTTATTCCTTATAATTTTATGTTTACTTCTTACATGTAAATCCTGTGCAAATCTTAAACCTCATCCACAGTCTTGTAGGAAAAGTACATTACTGATGTGATCAAGGAAAGTAGTTTCTTGTTTTTCATTGAAAGGTTTAGTGCTGAGCTGTCTAACCTACGTTCCCTAGATCAGTGTTTCTCAACTCCAGTCCTCAAGGCGCCCCAACAGGTCATGTTTTCAGGCTTTTCATTATTCTGCACAGGTGATTTAATCAGTTTCACTGCCTTAGTAATGACCACAGCTGTTTCATCTGAGGGAAATCCTGAAAACATGACCTGTTGGGGCGCCTCGAGGACTGGAGTTGAGAAACACTGCCCTAGATCATTGCACAGATGGACCACCTATTCCTAATGCTAAGCTACAGTACACAGTGGGGGATGTGGACAGGTACAGTGAGTACCTGCCCCTAGCGTTCTCAGTTTACTGTAGCTCAGTTATTGGAGGATTAAGGGATAAGCGAAGCAGAAGTGGACACATTTCCTTTACAATAACATTTCTAACACATATTTTTGCATGTTTTTCTCTGTGAAATGCCAAAGAAGGATTTACTGTTTCACTGCTAAAATATACTGTACGCACCAAATAAGAGACAAACCAGCTCACCAAGCATAGATTTCTGATTTCCTTTTTATAAAACATAGATACTAATAAAAAAAAATGCTCATCTGCGTTTCTTACTCTGCACTGTAGCCTAGCAACTGGATTGTAAATGGGTGGTCAAAGCAGGATGCACACACATTTCTTCTTTGGACACATCAGTGCTTTTCCTGCCCTGATCACAACTGTACATCTTCAGCTCTGCTCTCCACTGCCTAAATCACCCCTCCTGTTTAAATCCTGTTTTCGCTTTTCTTCCTATTTTTAGCAAACCTGTTTTACTGTTATCTACAATTAAATATAAAATCCTTGTTTTATGTTTCATTTAGCAATTCAGCCGCAAAAAACAAACCTTTTTTATTTTTACTAATGCAGCACAGGAAGTGCTTGCATTCCTTTTTTCAGTGGATTGGTGCTTACCCAGCCCTCATCACAGGCTGATGTCTATGGCACATCTCCTGTTCTGCTCCCTACTGCCTGACTCCATCCCTCTTCTAGAAAAGTTTGTCCAGCTGCTTCAGCACTCTGTACTCTGAGCTTATTGGACTTTATTTATTACCTAAGCAAAAAATGTATTACCAGCCCTGAAAATCCAGTGTTGCCCCACAAAGTGTCCACTTACAAAAAGGTTGGACAACAATGCTTTCTAAACAAAGGGCCAGTTTACTGTTCTTCACTTTGGGGGACAGTCTGTCAGTGTGAGTAGAAAATGCCCTGGTGTCAATGGAAGCAAACAATGTCCCATCATTGGTATTAGTGGAAGGAATAGTGCTTCATTGTTGGTATCAGTGGAAGGAATAATGCCTTGTCATTGGTGTTAGTGGGAGGAACAGTGCCCCACGGGCTGGATATAAGCAGGAACAGGGCAGCCCCTAGGCCGCCGTTTGGAGACCACTGCTTTAGAGCATTCTAAATGGGGTTGTCCCAAGTCTTACCTTCTATACCATATATGGCTAGTCCACATATTAATAAAGCCCTGTCTACTTACTTTGTGATTGGCTACTGAAAGAAAGGTCATGAAAGAGTTTGGAGCCACTTATAGTGATGTTTGAAAGGTAGATTGTTATAGACCCTGTCACATCTTGCTTTTCCACACACTAGCTTGCTGATGTTGTCATGGCAGGAAAGAGGAGGCACACAAGACTAGCGTAGCCTGGTAAGTACACGCTACGGGGCTAATTCTTCAAGCTGATATGACATTTCACATTATAAAAGTGGCATATTTATTAGCACACATGATATAATTTCCTGAAAGAAGGAACTATATCAAGCTTTATCAACACCTGCAATTCTTCCCTTATTATTTCAAATTTTATAAACACAAACAAAAAAATAAAATTTAGGTGTTAAGATCACATTAGCTTTTCTCTGGCACAATTTTAAAAAAAGGTATTAAGGTATTGCTGCATGGCCTGTCATTGCTCCTTTGTGTTGTAACCATGTTCCAGAAGGGCAAAGGGGATAATAAAGAGCTTTGCATCTGCCTCAAAGCAGTCCTATCTACAGTGTTAACGTATTGATAGGCTGCTGTCAGCAGGGCAAGGGGTATTTTAAGTGTAAATTACAGCAAAACATTTTTTCAAATTAAGTGTCAATCCTATAACAACACAGAATCAACATAATAGCAATAACATACCACTTCCTACCAGTTATTTTATGCACAGTAGTTGTTTAAAATAAATGTATAATATATGGTTACAAGAAAATGTTCACATTTTGAAGATTACTTGGATTTCTACATGAATGGCTCCTTTAATATGGTCTGATCTTCATCTAAGAAATAATAATAATATTAATAAAGAGTCTTGTTCAACAAACAATAAATACATTTTAAATTTTTGTTAGCAATTGAACACATGGCTTAAAAATCAAGCTCCTTAATGGTACAGTATATGGACCTTAAGGATATGAAATCTTGAAAAGGTATAATTGTATTCAGGTATTCCAGTCAAAGAGATTAAATGTGTTTGAAGGTGCTCTGTCCTATAAAAAGGCACATCCCGTTTGGTTAAAGAGGCATCTAAAATGGCCAAATCAGAGTCCTCTTACCCAACGTTAACCAAACTGAGATGATGTGGCATGGCCTAAAGCTCTGTTCAAGCAAGATGTCCAAGAAATATCACTTAAAGTGGTCCTAAAGGCTGAAGGTTTTTTTTTTTACTGGAATGCATTCTCTGCATTAACGTAAAAAATCTGTGTGCCTGCCCCCCCTTTATACTTACCTGAGTCCAATCTCGATCCAGCGATGGCCATGACAGCAGTGTCTCTCTCGACTCTCTCCCACCTTTCGCTCCCGTTGCTGTCAATCACATCCAATAAGGAGGAGCAGGGCTTGCTATGGTTGGAACCCAGTGGGAGGAGGAGCATGATTGTGCCCACGCAAATGCAGCATCCAGGACCCACACAAGTGTAAACCTAACTTTAAACAGATTGGTTTTGTCTAAGATTGTAACTTAGTTGAAGATCAGACTTTTTAGAAACATTTGTGTAGAAATGCTGGTATTACCACCTTGCAGCTGTATCCTTGTTTTCACAGATAAGCAAAAAGACAAGTTTTTAACTAGTATAACATTTTTTCAGGAGCAATGACCTCCATGGACTTAAATATCCATAGTGCCTACAGTAAGTAGGAAATTATACCCTCAATAGTTGACATGTATGACAATTTATGACAATATAATTTACAGTAGAATTTAACAGTACAAATGTTACTTTATTATAAATAAACTATTTACAGTACTAATATATCTTTCTAAGACCCACAGAATGGAGTTATATACAATCAAGGCTTCTCAAACCTTACGTTTGGGAATGTCTTTCGCTGTAAATGTAAAAAGTATATTTGCTTATACAAATGATACACATTATTGATTCCAAATGGAAAACACTGTAATGTTTCTTTGATCTAAACCACAAATACATTAGTCATATTTGTATTGTAATGATCAGAACTGCACCATACTATTACGTACATGTAAGATGTGCGAAACAGGTTAAAGACATAAATACCATGGCTAGTCTAGACATTCCTGTTGCTTCACATTAATACCAGAGGAACATTCAAAGAGCCTGAAAACTACGGTTATACAACAAACTAATATGTTTGTTGATGGAGAAAAAGGCAAGTCTCCGTCTGCCGTAAAATCTTAAATATATACTGCATCACTAGTTTTATTACCGTAACAAATACAACTTCCATACTGTGAAGAGCTAACCACTTGTCCATATTTCCACTTGTAGAATGCAGGTTTGGAAAAACACTATCACAAAACATTTGCTTTAAATATAGACTAGCCTTTTCGACTTCTATTTGATAGCTTATTTATTTTAACAATGGAAACCAATGTTCTATGTTTTGCACATATACGCATTTATTAACCTGAAAGAGGTATATGCATGTCAAATGGTTAATATGTTAATATGGTTCTACATATCTGGCAATATATATCAGATATACCATCACTTCTGGATTTTAGCACTGCGGAATAAAAAATGCTTTGCATCATTTTTCCTAGAATTTGTAAGGAAAGGGAAATACTGTGTATGAAAGCGTAAGCAGGCAGCTTCAATAATGCCTCCTTAATTTTAATTAAATTTCAATAAATATTATATTTCATATTATGTCATGTAAACATCTTTATTAATATTGATGAAGTAGGAATCTACTATAAAGCACATCTCTTCATAAAGATATTTATGATTTGGCAACTTTTTTGAATACTATCTAGACTCCCATGTTTTTCACTTATGACCTGAAATGAGGTTAATTGGTTATAGAAAATACAATCTTCCACTGACACTGCAAAAAAGACTGAGATTCATCTCATGCTGATGTAACCTGTACAAATGTGTTTATACTCAACTGCTGTGCAAAAAACTATATCAAAACAATATTTAATTAATACATTTATAAAAGAAGAACAGCCTGTTTTGCACATAAAGTAGATATAACAAGTCTACACACCTCTGTTAAAATGTCAGGTTTCTGTGTCTCATTTTTTCACTTTAAAGATAAATAATTTCAGAACTTTTTCCACCTTTAATGTGACCTATAAACTGTACAACTCAGTTGCACAACAAACTGAAATCTTTTTGGTCGAGGGAAGTAAACCTAAAAAACTAAAATATTATGGTCTGCACACCCTTAAACTAATACTGTGTTGATGCACCTTTTGATTTTATTACAGCACTCAGTCTTTTTGGGGTCTGAGTTTAACAGAATGGCACATCTTGACTTGGCAATATTTGCCCACTCTTCTTTGTAAAAACACTTCAAATCTGTCAGATTGCGAGGGCATCTCCTGTGCACAGCCCTCTTCAGATCACCCTACAGATTTTCAGTTGGATTCAGATCTGGGCTTTGACTGGGCCATTCCAAAGAACTTTAATCTTCTTTTGGTGAAGCCAATCCTTTGTGGATTTGGATGTATGCTTTGGGCCATTGTCAAGCTGAAAGATGAAGTTCCTCTTCATGTTCAGCTTTCTAGCAGAAGCCTGAAGGTTTTGTGCCAATATTGATGGGTATTTGGAACTGTTCATAATTCCCTCTACCTTGACGAAGGACCCTGTTCCAGCTGAAGAAAAACAACCCCAAAGCATGATGCTGCCGCCACCATGCTTCACTGTGGGTATGGTGTTTTTTTGGTGATGTGCAGTGTTGTTTTTGCAGCAAACATATCTTTTGGAATTATGGCCAAAAAGTTCAACCTTGGTTTCATCAGACCAGAACACATTTTCTCACATGCTTTTGGGACACTTCAGAAGTGTTTCTGCAAAATTTAGCAGGGCTTGGATTTTTTTCTTCGAAAGAAACGGCTTCGGTCTTGCCACATTATAGCCCAGACATATGAAGAATACGGGAGATTATTGCCACATGTACCACACAGCCAGTACTTGCCAGATATTCCTGCAGACTCTTTTAACGTTGCTTTAGGCCTCTTGGCAGCCTCCCTGACCTGTTTTCTTCTCTTCTTTTCATCAATTTTGGAGGGACGTCCAGTTCTTGGTAATGTCACTGTTATGCCATATTTTCTCCACTCGATGATGGCTGTCTTTACTGTGTTCCATGGTATATTTAATGCCTTGGAAACCCTTTTGGACCCTTCTCCTGACTGATACCTTTTAACAATGAGATCCCCCATCCCCCTGATGCTCTCTGTGCACCATAGCTTTTGCTGTAGGATGCGACTAAGAAAATGTCAGGAAAGACCTACTAGAGAACAGCTGAACTTTATTTGGGGTTAATTAGAGGCACTTTAAATGATGGCAGGTGTGCACTGACTCCTATTTAACATGAGTTTGAATGTGATTGCTTAACCACTTCAGCCCCGGAGCATTTGGCTGGCCAAAGACCAGAGCACTTTTTGTGATTTGATTTAACCGACAATTGCGCGGTCGTGCGACGTGGCTCCCAAACAAAATTGACGTCCTATTTTCCCCACAAATAGAGCTTTCTTTTGGTGGTATTTGATCACCTCTGCGGTTTTTATTTTTTGCGCTATAAACAAAAAAAGAGCGACAATTTAAAAAAAAAAACACATTATTTTATACTTTTTGCTATAATAAATATCCCCATAAATATATAAAAAAACATTTTTTTCCCTCAGTTTAGGCCGATACGTATTCTTCTACATATTTTTGGTAAAAAAAATCGCAATAAGCGTATATTGATTGGTTTGCGCAGAAGTTATAGCGTCTACAAAGGGGATAGATTTATGGCATTTTTATTAATATTTTTTTTTTATTAGTAATGGCGGCGATCAACCATTATCAACCATTGCAACATTATTGTGGACACATCGGACACTTTTGGCGCTATTTTGGAACCATTCACATTTATACAGCGAACAGTGCGATTAATGCACTTACTGTGTAAATGTGACTAGCAGTGAAGGGGTTAGGCAGGAGGGGGGCTGCAGGGGTGAAGTGTGTCCTAGGGAGTGATTCTAACTGTGGGGGGGCGTGGCTATGTGTGCATTGACACTGATCACCACTCCCGATTACAGGAAGCGGTGATCAGTGTCCTGTCACTAGGCAGAACAGGGAAATGCTTGTTTACATTAGCATTTCGCCGTTCTTCCCCTCCGTGAGACGAAGGTCGGACTCACGGAGCTTGCGGCGTGCGCGCCTGCTATCCAGGCCTCCCGAGATCACGTACAGTAACGTGATTTTGCGCAATGGAGCCAACCTGCTGCAGTAAAACTGTGGCGTCTGGTCCGCAAGCGGTTAATTCTGAACACATCTACATCCCCAGTTATAAGAGGCTGTGCACACTTATGCAACCACATTAATTTAGATTTTTATTTTTACTTTGCCCCCCTAAAAGATTTCAGTTTGTTTTTCAATTGAGTTGTACAGTTTATAGGTCCCATTAAAAGGTGGAAAAAGTTCTGAAATGATTTATCTTCGTCTAATTTTTTTACATCACAGAAACCTGACATTTTAACAGGGGTGTGTAGACTTTTTATATCCACTCTATATTATATTCTAAAAAAAGTGAATGTGCTTTATTAAACTTCAAAATTAAATACTATTCTGCTTCCTTACTTTGGTGCCAGAGGCCAATAGCAACGATTTCTGTGAAGCAACAGCTTTCTGTTGAGTATAAAAGGGATGTGTTCACCAAACATAGAAGGTAAAAGACAATGGACCTATCCTACGTCCAGGAATTATGAACAAACTTTTAGAGGCATGCATATCCAAAGCGATACTGACTTGTCTTGTTTGATATAACTTTACACCAAATTCTCCTCACGTTGGGAAATTAGCTTAAAGTAATTTGAAAGCGTTTTACATTGGTTGTAACCCTGATGCTAGTATTTAAAGAAGATGAATAGGAGAAAGAAAAGGCAAAATGTTTCACTTACAAACCTGCTTTGTTTGCTGGGATACATCCAAAGGGCTAATGTGTTTCAAAATTGCTAATGTCTTTCAAAATTGCACCTATCTTTTTTTTTTTTAACTAAACATTCTTTATTTCCCACAAAGATGTACAGTCTTCCAATGCACAAACATTTTTCCTTTGTTCAGTACAATAACTCCACATGTGACATGCGTAGGTAATACATAAAAGTTCCATGTCAATCATAGAGACTGTTGCCATGTAGTGATATAGTTGTTTTTTTTTGGGGTACCAACATACCTTTTGCAATTATATATATTTGAAGGTAGTAATATATATGACACAGGCCCAGTAGGGTGGCACGTAAAAGAGGGAGATGTGTTCTGTTGTGCTACACGCATGTGTCAGATGCATTGAGCCAGCGATCCCAGACTTTGTTATATTTGCAGGGCACCCTCTATTATTGTAGATTAATTTGTTATAGGGCAATGTGCTATTAGACGTCAGTCTTCTAGTCAGATAGTCTAGAGGGAGCTTGCCTCATCCAAAGTTTAGTAATTGTTTTCCGGGTGGAAAATAGGGTCTCATGCATAAAAGGTTTGGTGTATTTGTTCGTGTCAGCATCTGGAAAAATACCCAGTAGGCACGGTTTGGGGTCTAGAGTCAGCAGAGACCCCATGTTGTCATGAAGAAAATCTACCACCTATTTCCAGAATCCCTGTATGTAGGGGCAGGACCACAGGAGGTGGTAGAGTGTGCCTGTTTCTCGTTTACATAATAGACATGTGGAAGGTTGTCCCTGATTAAATTTAGCCATTCTTATGGGTGTGAGGTATGTGCGGTATAGAATGTATATTTGGGTTAGTCTGTCATTCCAGTCTTCATCCTCGAGGTTCCCTAGATCTCCTTCGCATCATATTTTTTTATTATAGGCTATTTTCATTGATGAGGGAGTATGTAGCATGTTGTAGAATATTGATATTAATTTCTGGGAGTCTTCACTTTTGACTACGTCCATTATGGGATTGTGTGCGGGGTTAGGTAACGATTCTGGGAATTGGGAGTGAACAGCACGTCGGACTTGTAGAAATCAGAAAAACATGCGATTTGGGAATACAAATTCTAGTTTTAATGCATCAAATGTTTTCAATGTGCCAGCAGTGAGTAAGTGTGAGAGGTAAAAAATTCCGCTTTTACACCAGGCCTCCGAGTCTGGTACAGTCAAGAATTCTTGGAATGTTTTATTATGCCAGATGGGAGAATAGTCGTTATGTGTAGGTATGTCCAGTTTGATAGAGGCCAGTCTCCCTATCTTTCTATAATGGTTTAGGAGGGAGTTGTGTTCCTCTTTTTTAGTAATACCTTCAACGCCTGCTGCTATATTGCAGATGGGGTCAGTTGGCAGTTGGGCCCAGGCAGGACATAGGAGTAAAGTAAATCTATTCCTGTCAGTCTCATCTATACGGAACAATTGGGATAGTTGGGATGCTAAGTATTATAGACTGAAGTCTGGTAGGGCCGTACCGGCCAGATCAGATGGGTTTATGCCAGTTTATGTCTATTCTTCCCCCAAACATAAGGTTTGATAATTGCATCTCTGGTTTTGGGAAATATTTCAGTGGTAGATACACAGGAGTGTGCCACAGTACATATAGAATTTTAGGGAGGAGTATCATTTTAATGAGGTTGATACGACCTAGTACCCTGAGAGGGAGACGTGCCCATATTTGTGTTTTAGATTTAATCAGGGCAATCAATGGTTCCACACTGATGGAAAAATAATCGACCGTGACCTAGTAACGCTCACTCCCAGGTATTTGATACTATTTACTCGCTGTAGGGGCAATTTGGTTTGTAATTTAGTTTGGGGAGCAAAATCAAGTGGGAGAATTTGTGACTTTTCCCAACTTATTCTGAGTCCTAAGAATGAACCAAAGTGTTCAATTGTTTGTAGGGCTTCAGCCAGGGAGGGGCCTGAATTGGCTAGATATAGTAATGTGTCATCTGCGTACATGTTTATTTTTTCTTCTAGGTCGCCCATGTGTAGGCCCTGTATCAATGGGTTGCATCTGATGGATATTGCTAAGGGTTCTGTGGCTAAGGCATACAGTAGGGGGGAGAGACGGCATCCCTGCCTGGTGCCTCTAATTGCACCTATCTTTAAGACTTTTAGTGCCAGATTAATATATGCTATGTGCATTCTTTGCAATAAATAAGCAGATTCTTGTGATCTATGAATTGAAGAAATTAATCAGTAAAAAAACATCTAACATGTGGCGAACATGCCTGACTCAAACCTAAAAACCTTTGATATTTTTTCATAAGCAATGTGCACAACATTGTAGAATGATAGAAAATAATCCATAACCACTTTATGAAACACTGAATAACATTTTATCCAAATACTGTGTGTGGTGCAGTCCCAGCCATACATTAGAAGAGTTAGTAGAAAACATAGAGCCGGGCTATAATCCAAGTGGGTACAGATCAATATTCCTCTATTCTAAACCAATTGTGTAAAAGTAACTTCTGAAACGTCCTCGTACATTGAAGTCTTCTCCATGTAGCGTGATGGTGTATAAAAACGTTTCCATAGTTTTCTCCACTTGTGCTTGCTAATAAAAATATTAACATAAGAGACCTGCAAAAAGTAAAATCAGTTATATGTAAATGACTGAAAAATAAAAATGTATCTCAAACAAAAGATTAACAGTAAGTGCAGTAAACTCAGCAACCTCATTATTGACCATTATTATTTACTATGAAAAGTCATCATTCCGAAATATGCGAGAACAACCAACTTGTAAATAAAACCTACAAAATGTAAACTGTGTTGTTTACCCCCTTCCCACCCAGCTTTAGCATCCTTTTAAATGGGCTATTGCACCTGATTACTGACAAGTCTTTAAACTCTTTCCTACTCTATATAAAGCTAATTAAAAAGTTTTGACTATACATTTTAACTTCATCTCCCTAGAGATGTGGGTGAGGAGTCTAGTAACTAACCTAAAGAAAAGTTCTTCCTGCTTTGTGTCATTGTTATATTTTTATTGTTAGGTTGGTACTCTAGAACTTGGTACCATTTCATTCAATAGACTAGCGATCCACAGCTTTCAATATGCTCCCTACAAGGACGCTTCTCATTGCATTTTATAGACAATATATAATGTTGAGTTTTTGAAACTGCAAAGTCTTGGTGTGTATTCTGATATCATTGATATTGGTTCCCAAATGGACAAACTGCATGGCAAATGTAATAATGCATTCAGGGCCTACAGACATAACTTTAACTTGAAGAGACCCTGTTACCAGACATGATAATTCCCTTAAAAAAAAAGTTGCAGTGTATGATGCGTAAGTATAGCTTTAGCAATCTGTTCTTCAAAATGATTCTTCTCTTTTTTTCTATAACAGATCAACATTTCCTAGGGATCCAACATTTCTGAGAGTCTTGAATACCTCTATGTGGTGGCAAAAGCTGCTTCTCCCACATTTCTCTTCCAGTGTCAATAAAGTGTATGTGAGACCCTGTTCAGTCTGGTGTTTTTGTGTAACAAACAGAAAAAAAATTAGCAAGTGGTGCGCTGTATAGAGTATATAGAGTATACCAAGCATATATAAAACTTCTAAATTCACAATGTGAATCTATATGCAGAATGTCCAAATTAAAGGACACTTACAAATACCAAAGTGCAAGTTATATATAAAGTGCGAAGTGCAAAAAGATACAAAAGTGTAAAAAGTATGTGTTAACGAATAAAGTTAAAAAAAAAATGTGAAAAGGAATCCACTCTACAAATCCCAGTGGTGTTCACCCAGATAACTGTAAATAGCTACCCAGAGTGTCCATAGGTTTAAATTCGATGAATTTTACCAGGGTGTAAGTATCCACCACCAAAGGATGGTAAACACGCTTACCGGAGAACGTGGACTCAAATACCAGCGGCACTGAGTCATATGAGCTGATGTGAACATGCATTACCGGGGAAATGATCCATCTGTATCCTAACATGGGACAGCTCCAAAATTCTCACACCATGTCAGTATGGACGGGACGCCACTCTCTTAGTTGAATCACACAATCCGTGAATCCATATAAAAATATATAAAGCATCTCCACATAGTATAAAACGGCAAACAACAAATTTTATTTAAAAATTACAGAACACAAAAATATGAAGACACAGCGCTTAACAACTTGTCCAGCATGAGTATAGTCACAAAGAATGTGGTACACAATGGCCTGGATGGGACTCAGCGTTTTGTCTACATAGACATCATCTGGGATAAGGGTTCCCACTAGTCATTGCGTACAAATAGATACATTGCCCAATGGAAATTCATGTAGACATTACCAAGATTAATTAAAGTCCTAACGTCCCGTATGGCCAGGCCGGTATCCATTCTAAGATGGCCCCGGGCGTGCGCCTCAAGCCTCGTTTGAATTGTGGAAACTGCACATGCGCCGCTCTAATAGTAACGCAATACGACTCCCGCTGTTTCCTAGCAATGTGTGTGCTCTGAAGTTAACACACATAACCACGTGACCGGTCTCGCAAGACGCTTTCCTGAATCCGTGTTGGGTACTGCGCATACGTAACTCAATCGATGCCCTGTCGCTCCACAAAGGAAAACAAATTAAACCGGGCAGAGTCCATGTAAATGCAAAGTCAAGCCCCAAACAAAATCAATCAGGACTCATAAACCATCAAAAAAAAGTTTGGCCATGCCGGTCTCACGGTAAAGTTATTAGTGCCATGAAAAACATATGTAGAAAAAACCTGATGAGTATATACTGTATATATAATATATATATATATATATATAAAATATAAATGTAATAAAAATGTTGATAATGAAAACTAATAATGATAATTAAAAAAGGGTTATAATAAAAAGTGGTTAAAAATTGGAGATGTCTTGTGTAATTATATATTGCATATGAAAATTCCCCCAGTCTCCCATTTGAATACATAACCCACCCGAAAACTGAAGACTCGTAAGGACATGAATATCCAGTAAACAATATCAAGCAAAAGTCAGAGTCAATAATAAATATAAATTTTGATACAGTAAAGAACAATTTATGACGTATTAATAAAGTCGTTAATGTCCCACTTCACATTCATTCCCTGTGGGGAGTAGGACTTCAACTTAAATCCAGAAAGTTTCCAACGCAGAGACCCCCTTTTATTAGAGCTACCTCTCTATGGGGGCACATACTTATCTACAGTGGGGACGGAAAGTATTCAGATCCCCTTAAATTTTTCACTCTTTTTTATATTGCAGCCATTTGCTAAAATCATTTAAGTTCATTTTTTTCCTCATTAATGTACACACAGCACCCCATATTGACAGAAAAACACAGAATTGTTGACATTTTTGCAGATTTATTAAAAAAGAAAAACTGAAATATCACATGGTCCTAAGTATTCAGACTCTTTGCTGTGACACTCATATATTTAACTCAGGTGCTGTCCATTTCTTCTGATCATCCTTGAGAATATTCTACACCTTCATTTGAGTCCAGCTGTTTGATTATACTGATTGGACTTGATTAGGAAAGCCACACACCTGTCTATATAAGACCTTACAGCTCACAGTGCATGTCAGAGCAAATAAGAATCATGAGGTCAAAGGAACTGCCTGAAGAGCTCAGAGACATAATTGTGGCAAGGCACAGATCTGGCCAAGGTTACAAAAAAATGTCTGCTGCACTTAAGGTTCATAATCCTTAAATGGAAGACGTTTGGGACGACCAGAACCCTTCCTAGTGCTGGCCGTCCAGCCAAACTGAGCTATCGGGGGAGAAGAGCACCCAAGAGAACTGTGGCTGAGCTCCAGAGATGCAGTCGGGAGATGGGAGGAAGTTGTGGAAGGTCAACCATCACTGCAGCCCTCCACCAGTCTGGGCTTTTTGGCAGAGTGGCCCAACGGAAGCCTCTCCTCAGCGCAAGACACATGAAAGCCCTATGGAGTTTGCTAAAAAACACCTGAAGGACTCCAAGATGGTGAGAAATAAGATTCCCTGGTCTGATATGACCAAGATAGAACTTTTTGGCCTTAATTCTAAGGGGTATGTGTGGAGAAAACCAGGCACTGCTCATCACCTGTCCAATACAGTCCCAACAGAGAAGCATGGTGGTGGCAGCATCATGTGGTGGGGTGTTTTTCAGCTGCAGAGACAGGACGACTGGTTGCAATCGAGGGAAAGATGAATGCGGCCAAGTACAGGGATATCCTGGACGAAAACCTATTACAGAGTGCTCAGGACCTCAGACTGGGCCGAAGGTTTACCTTCCAACAAGACAATGACCCTAAGCACACAGCTAAAATTATGAAGGAGTGGCTTCACAACAACTCTGTGACTGTTTTTGAATGGCCCAGCTAGAGCCCTGACTTAAACCCAATTGAGCATCTCTGGAGAGACCTACAAATGGCTGTCCACCAACGTTTACCATCCAACCTGACAGAACTGGAGAGGTTCTGCAAGTAGGAATGGCAGAGGATCCCCAAATCCAGGTGTGAAAAACTTGTTGCATCTTTCCCAAAAAGACTCATGGCTGTATTAGAGCAAAAGGGTGCTTCTACTAAATACTGAGCAAAGGGTCTGAATACTTAGGACCATGTGATATTTCAGTTTTTCTTTTTTAATAAATCTGCAAAAATGTCAACAATTCTGTGTTTTTTGTCAATATGGGGTGCTGTGTGTACATTCATGAGGAAAAAAATGAACTTAAATGATTTTAGCAAATGGCTGCAATATAACAAAGAGTGAAAAATTTAAGGGGGTCTGAATAATTTCCGTCCCCACTGTATAATGAGAAATTGTGTGCCTTTAGGGTCTCTGTTGCGATAGTGTAAAAAGTGTTTAGGAACACGATGATTGGTTAGGCCCTTTGTAATGTTTGCAATCTGTTCATTCACTCTATGGAAAAGGGTCGGATGGCCCTCCCCACATACTGTTTCCTGCATGGGCAGGTCAACCAATATACAATATTTTTGGTAGCACAGGTGTACGGTCAGTAACTGTAGATTTGAACACATCAGTCTTTTTTCTGCCACAAGAATTATGGCAGCATACATTACAGATTCTACAGGGGTAGAAGGTAACACACCATGTTGTGGAAGAAAGAAGTTCTCACAGGGGGATCGATGACATTGGGAGCAATTCTACATTGCAGAGAAGTGGCCCCCTAAAGACCACCTTGGCTTTATCAAGCAATAAAGGACCCAATATGTGATCATTTTTAAGAATGTCGCAATGTTTATTAATGGTGTTTTTGTGACTGATCACTGCATAGTGAGTGAGACAGCAGCAATAATATACTACAGTGACCCTCACTGCTGAGAGAGAGAGAGAGAGAGAGAGAGAGAGAGAGAGAGAGAGAGAGAGAGAGAGAGAGAGAAAGAGTGTCAGAAGCTGTAGTAAAGCTGGCCATATACAGGTACTCCTCACTTAACGACTAGGTTCCTCCACTCCAACGACCAGGTGGTTAAACGAATTGGTTGTTAAATGAGGAGCCACAAGTAATCAATGTTTTAAGCATTCTTAACTACTGTACTGTACAGTATTGTGAAAACAAGGTCTAAACACAAAACTCCAGCTGAATAACGTTGTTTTAATTTGCATAAGTACAGAACACAAATTAAAATTTTGTACTGTACAATACAATGATGTACAGCGCGTCATTTGGGTGGGGAGAGCTGGTCGTAAGTCAGAGCGGTCATTAAACAGGTAAGGCGTTAAAGGAGGAGAATCTGTACTAAGAGAATTTAACGTATTCCTTCAATAATGCTATACAATGTGAATGGCCAATTTCTGACAATCAGTGCTGGTGGCTGTCAGAATACAGTGGACGCTGCTGAACAGTGCAGCTGATTGGGTGCAGTTGCTATTCTGCCAAGAATTATCTGTCTGGCTCCTTGGATTTTCTGATTGAAATATGTTGGGTGGTAAGGTGCCAACAAGGTCACCAACTACTCAAATTGTGTCCGGTTCATCAGAATCCGGCCAAAATTTAATCAATGCATGGCCAACTTTAGGGTCAGCATTATGACTGTGTTTATATACAAGCAATGACAACTCCTAAATAATTAAGAAGTAATGATCTGTCATGTGGTCACATGGTTAAAGTTTAAAGTTGTATAAGGGAAAAAAAAAAAAAAATCTTCGAATGGCCACAATGATGTGACTGGATTAGAGACATATATGAATATCACTCTGCAAGTAGTCTCTGGATAAAGTTAACTGATGTGGCAAAAAAAAAAAAAAAAAAAAAAAAGTTTAAAGTTGTGGTAAATCCACACTTTTAAGTTGTCAACAGAATGGCATCAGAGTAGAAATCTTTTGAGGCTCCTTGTTTTGGTGACAACTCATGGTACTGTCAATATAACATCATAATCCAGAACTAATCGTTAAGGATGTTTAGTGATGTGATGCACTTTGCAATAACCATCAAATGTAATATTCAATGTAATGTAAGAAGAGGCGTTGCAAACTATTATCTTCTCTTACAACAATTCTGTGTTAGGATTTTGGTTCACTGATTAATTGATAGATGCCACATCTCTCTGTTCTTCTTTTCATTTATGTGAATATGTGCTCAAATCATTCGCCTAAATATTCCTCCTCCATTAATAGAGTTTCAGTCAACAGTTTTCTCTTGCATTGCAACAAAACTAGGGTATAGAAACATGACATCAGCAGATTTGGATCCTGTGTGTGCTCTATTGTAAGGAATTGGGGAAAAACATGTAATGATTTGCATTGACCAGGACTCTGTTCATGTTTTCAGATTTGGTAGAAATGTCGATTTTTTACTTTTAGTAGAGTTCCATTTGCATTTAAAGAGCAATCCCAGGACACTACATGCAGTGCAATGAAAGACATTCTGGGTTTGATTCACTTCTGGGACCCATGGCTTGCTCCTCTATTGCTCCTGTTGCTGGATGGGTATTTTCCCTTATATGTTTAGTGAACCAAAACCTTGTGCTGCAAAATACAGGTTTAGAGACAAGCAGATTTTCCTTATGAGTTACTTTAAAGCGGAGCGCCACCCAAAAGGGGAAGTTTTGCTTTAATCATTCCTCCCCCTCCCCTGCCACATTTGGCATGGCATTTTTTTTTTGTGGGGAGCGGGTAACTAGTTTTGACAGGTACCCGCTCCTACTTCCGCTGGGATCACCTAGGCAAACCAAGCAGAAGTTCTCCTCTCCATTCCTCCGTGCAGTCTTCTGGGACATGTCACAGGTCCCAGAAGCCTGCTGGACCAAGCAGCAGGCGCAGCGTATATGCAGTGCAGTGCTTTGTGAAGTCACAAGCTGTCACAGCCGGGTGCATACAGGTGAAATGCCAGCTCCAGGAAGAGGAGAGGGAGAGAATCAAAGGGTCGGGTGACCACATCGCTGGATCCTGGGACAGGTGAGCATGTGTCCGCAGCTACACTTTTTATAGCTGCTGACTTTTAATAAACACATAAACAACTGGAGCTCCTCTTTAAGTTAGTGGATCTGAGATTTGCAAACAAAGAGATGAGTTTAATATGCAAAATGCACTTGCCTCTTAACAAATTACAGATCCATGTGCTCTAGATTTGCGTGGATGTGGGGATTTCCAAAGGCATATCACCAGTAGCTTTAAAACAACATTTTACGATACCTACTCTCAGATCTGTTCAGTAGGGTGATACATAAACTTGTAAAGCCGTTTTTACATGAGAGATCTGAAAAGTGTGGAGTGCATTTGTATTCAGCCCTCCCAGAGTCAATGCTTTGTAGAACCTCCTTTCGCTTTACTTACAGCTGCAGGTCTTTTTGGGTATGTCTCTACCAGTTTTGCACATCTAAATTTTTGCCCATTCTTCTTTACAAAATAGCTCAAGCTCTGTCAGATTGGATGGAGAGCGTGTGAACAGCAATTTTCAAATCTTGCCACAGATTCTCAATTGGATTTAGGTCTGGACTTTGACTAGGCCATTCTAGCACATGAATATGCTTTGATCTAAACCATTCGATTGTAGCTCTGGCTGTATGTTTAGGGTCGTCCGGATGAAAGGTGTACCCCCGCCCCAGCCTCAAGTCTTTTGCAGACTTTAATGCCGCGTACACACGATCGCACATTCCGACAACAAAATCCATGTTTTTTTTCCAATGGATGTTGGCTCAAACTTGTCTTGCATAAACACGGTCACACAAATCTTGTTCCTGTAATATGTTCCGTTGAATGTATGATACACTATGTTTTTAATCTATGATATGTTAAAATAAAAATTATTTTTTTACTCTTTATACTCTGCTATATGTACTCACTACTCAAAACTTATTAGCAAGTGCCGGTAAAGTCCACTTAGGGGAACTGTCTTTTTTGATATATATGTAATTATTGGATGTGGCACTGCTTTCTTTTTGCCTAGGGAAGCCAATCACCCTATTTAGCTTGTCAGAAATTCCGAACGTCAAGAACGTGGTGATGTACAGCACGTACAACGAGCCCAGAAAAATGAAGTTCAATAGCCAGTGCGGCTATTCTGTTTGATTCCGAGCATGCGTGGAACTTTGTGCGTCGGAATTGTGTACACACGATCGGAATTTACGACAACGGATTTTGTTGTCGGAAAATTTGAGATCCAGATCCCAAATTTTGTTTGTCGGAAATTCCGACGGAAAATGTCCAATGGAGCCTACACATGGTCGGAATTTCCGACAACAAGCTCCCATCGAACATTTCCTGTTGGAAAATCCGACCATGTGTACGCGGCATAACAGGTTTTCTTCTAAGATTGCCCTGCATTTGGCTCCATCCATCTTCCCATCAACTCTGACCTGCTTCCCTGTCCCTGCTGAAGAAAAGCGTCCCCGCATGATGCTGCCACCACCATGTTTCAAGGTGGGGATGGTGTTCAGGGTGATGTGCAGTGTTAGTTTTCCGTCACACATAGCGTTTTTCTTTTAGGCCAAAAAGTTACATTTTGGTCTCATCTGACCAGAGCACCTTCTTCCACATGTTTGCTGTGTCCCCCATATTGCTTTTCGCTAACTGCAAACGGGACTTCTTTTGGCTTTTTTTTCAACAATGGCTTTCTTTTTGCTACTCCTCCATAAAGGCCAAATTTGTGGAGTACATGACTAATAGTTGTCCTGTGGACAGATTCTCCCACCTGAGCTGTGGATTTCTGCAGCTCCTCCAGAGTTACCATGAATCTCTTGGCTGCTTCTCTGATTAATGTTCTCCTTGCCCGTCAGTTTAGGTGGACGGTAATGTCTTTGTAGGTTTGCAGTTGTGCCATACTTTTTCCATTTTCGGATGATGGATTGAACAGTGCTCTGTGTGATGTTCAAAGCTTGGGATGTTTTCTTATAACCTAACCCTGCTTTTATCTTCTCCACAACTTTATCCCTGACCTGTCTGGTGTGTTCCTTGGCCTTCACGATGCTGTTTGTTCCATAAGGTCCTCTAACAAACCTCTGAGGGTTGCACAGAACAGCTGTATTTATACTGAGATTAAATTACACACAGGTGGACTCTATTTACTAATTAGGTGACTTCTGAAGGCAATTGGTTCCACTAGATTTTAGATAAGGGTATCAGAGTAAAGGGGGCTGAATACAAATGCACACCACACTTTTCATTTATTTGTAAAAATGTTGAAAACCATTTAGATTTTCTCTCCACTTCGCAATTATGTGCCACTTTGTGTTGGTCTATCACACTAAACCCCAATAAAATACATTTACTTTTTTGGTTGTAACATGACAAAATTTGGAAAATTTCAAGGGGTGTGAATACTTTTTCAAGGCACTGTAATTAATATTTTTTACTGTGTATATATTTGCAATATCAAAATGCAAAGGCATGAATCTATCTTTAACCACTTGCCGACCGCCTACCGCATATATACTGCGGCAGAGCGGCACGGGCAGGCAAAATCACGTACCCGTACGTGATCTGCCTCCCGCGGGCGGGGGGTCCGATCGGACCCCCCCCCGGTGCCATCGGCGGTCGGCATTTGACTGGGAGCGTCGGGAGGCGAGGGGGAGACCATCCGATCGTGGCCCCCCCCTCGCGATCGCTCCCAGCCAATGGGAATCCTCCTCTGCCTGTGTGTCGTTTCACACAGGCAGAGGATGTGATGTCATCTCTCCTCGGTCTGGCAGTTTCCGTTCCAGCGCCGAGGAGAGATGACAAGTGAGTGCACACAACACACACACACACAGTAGAACATGCCAGGCATACCTTACACCCCGATCCCCCCCCCGATCGCCCCCCGATCCCCCCCCAATCACCCCCCCCCCTGTCACAAACTGACATTAGCAGTATTTTTTTTTTTTTTTTTTTCTGATTACTGCATAGTGTCAGTTTGTGACAATTAGTGTTAGGGCAGTGAGTATTACCCCCCTTTAGGTCTAGGATACCCCCCTAACCCCCCCTAATAAAGTTTTAACCCCTTGATCACCCCCCCTCACCAGTGTCGCTAAGCGATCATTTTTCTGATCGCTGTATTAGTGTCGCTGGTGACGCTAGTTAGGAACGTAAATATTTAGGTTCGCCGTCAGCATTTTATAGCGACAGGGACCCCCATATACTATCTAATAAATGTTTTAACCCCTTGATTGCCCCCTAGTTAACCCTTTCACCACTGATCACCGTATAACTGTTACGGGTGACGCTGGTTAGTTCGTTTATTTTTTATAGTGTCAGGGAACCCGCCGTTTATTACCGAATAAAGGTTTATCCCCCTGATCGCCCGGCGGTGATATGCGTCGCCCCAGGCAGCGTCAGATTAGCGCCAGTACCGCTAACACCCACGCACGCAGCATATGCCTCCCTTAGTGGTATAGTATCTGATCGGATCAATATCTGATCCGATCAAATCTATACTAGCGTCCCCAGCAGTTTAGGGTTCCCGAAAACGCAGTGTTAGCGGGATCAGCCCAGATACCCGCTAGCACCTGCGTTTTGCCCCTCCGCCCAGCCCACCCAAGTGCAGTATCGATCGATCACTGTCACTTACAAAACACTAAACGCATAACTGCAGCGTTCGCAGAGTCAGGCCTGATCCCTGCGATCGCTAACAGTTTTTTTGGTAGCGTTTTGGTGAACTGGCAAGCACCAGCCCCAGGCAGCGTCAGGTTAGCGCCAGTACCGCTAACACCCACGCACGCACCGTATACCTCCCTTAGTGGTATAGTATCTGATCGGATCAATATCTGATCCGATCAGATCTATACTAGCGTCCCCAGCAGTTTAGGGTTCCCAAAAACGCAGTGTTAGCGGGATCAGCCCAGATACCTGCTAGCACCTGCGTTTTGCCCCTCCGCCCGGCCCAGCCCACCCAAGTGCAGTATCGATCGATCACTGTCACTTACAAAACACTAAACGCATAACTGCAGCGTTCGCAGAGTCAGGCCTGATCCCTGCGATCGCTAACAGTTTTTTTGGTAGCATTTTGGTGAACTGGCAAGCACCAGCCCCAGGCAGCGTCAGATTAGCGCCAGTACCGCTAACACCCACGCACGCAGCATACGCCTCCCTTAGTGGTATAGTATCTGATCGGATCAATATCTGATCCGATTAGATCTATACTAGTGTCCCCAGCAGTTTAGGGTTCCCAAAAACGCAGTGTTAGCGGGATCAGCCCAGATACCTGCTAGCACCTGCGTTTTGCCCCTCCGCCCGGCCCGGCCCAGCCCACCCAAGTGCAGTATCGATCGATCACTGTCACTTACAAAACACTAAACGCATAACTGCAGCGTTCGCAGAGTCAGGCCGGATCCCTGTGATCGCTAACAGTTTTTTTTGTAGCGTTTTGGTGAACTGGCAAGCGCCAGCGGCCTAGTACACCCCGGTCGTAGTCAAACCAGCACTGCAGTAACACGTGGTGACGTGGCGAGTCACATAAGTGCAGTTCAAGCTGGTGAGGTGGCAAGCACAAGTAGTGTCCCGCTGCCACCAAGAAGAAGACAAACACAGGCCCGTCATGCCCATAGTGCCCTTCCTGCTGCATTCGCCAATCCTAATTGGGAGCCCACCACTTCTGCAGCGCCTGTACTTCCCCCATTCACATCCCCAACCAAATGCAGTCGGCTGCATGAGAGGCATTTTCTTTATGTCCTCCCGAGTACCCCTACCCAACGAACCCCCCAAAAAAGATGTTGTGTCTGCAGCTAGCGCGGATATAGGCGTGACACCCCCTATTATTGTCCCTCCTGTCCTGACAATCCTGGTCTTTGCATTGGTGAATGTTTTGAACGCTACCATGCACTAGTTGAGTATTAGCGTAGGGTACAGCATTGCACAGACTAGGTACACTTTCACAGGGTCTCCCGAGATGCCATCGCATTTTGAGAGACCCGAACCTGGAACCGGTTACAGTTATAAAAGTTAGTTACAAAAAAAAGTGTAAAAAAAAAAAAAAAAAAAACACAAACAAAAATATAAAATAAAAATAGTTGTCGTTTTATTGTTCTCTCTCTCTCTATTCTCTCTCTATTGTTCTGCTCTTTTTTACTGTATTCTATTCTGCAATGTTTTATTGTTATTATGTTTTATCATGTTTGCTTTTCAGGTATGCAATTTTTTATACCTTACCGTTTACTGTGCTTTATTGTTAACCATTTTTTTGTCTTCAGGTATGCCATTCACGACTTTGAGTGGTTATACCAGAATGATGCCGGCAGGTTTAGGTATCATCTTGGTATCATTCTTTTCAGCCAGCGGTCGGCTTTCATGTAAAAGCAATCCTAGTGGCTAATTAGCCTCTAGACTGCTTTTACAAGCAGTGGGAGGGAATGCCCCCCCCCCCCCCCAACATCTTCCGTGTTTTTCTCTGGCTCTCCTGTCTCAACAGGGAACCTGAAAATGCAGCCGGTGATTCAGCCAGCTGACCATAGAGCTGATCAGAGACCAGAGTGGCTCCAAACATCTCTATGACCTAAGAAACCGGAAGCTACGAGCATTTTATGACGTAGATTTCGCCGGATGTAAACAGCGCCATTGAGAAATTGGGAAAGCATTTTATCACACCGATCTTGGTGTGATCAGATGCTTTGAGGGCAGAGGAGAAATCTAGGGTCTAATAGACCCCAATTTTTGCAAAAAAGAGTACCTGTCACTACCTATTGCTATCATAGGGGATATTTACATTCCCTGAGATAACAATAAAAATGATTTAAAAAAAAAAATGAAAGGAACAGTTTAAAAATAAGATAAAAAAATAATAATAATAAAGAAAAAAAAAAAAAAAAAAAAAAAAAAAAGCACCCCTGTCCCCCCTGCTCTCGCGCTAAGGTGAACGCAAGCGTTGGTCTGGCGTCAAATGTAAACGGCAATTGCACCATGCATTTGAGGTATCGCCGCGAAGGTCAGATCGAGGGCAGTAAGTTTAGCAGTAGACCTCCTCTGTAAATCTAAAGTGGTAACCTGTAAAGGCTTTTAAAGGCTTTTAAAAATGTATTTAGTTTGTCGCCACTGCACGTTTGTGCGCAATTTTAAAGCATGTCATGTTTGGTATCCATGTACTCGGCCTAAGATCATCTTTTTTATCTCATCAAACATTTGGGCAATATAGTGTGTTTTAGTGCATTAAAATGTAAAAAAGTGTGTTTTTCCCCCAAAAAATGCGTTTGAAAAATCGCTGCGCAAATACTGTGTGAAAAAAAAAAATGAAACACCCACCATTTTAATCTGTAGGGCATTTGCTTTAAAAAAAATATATAATGTTTGGGGGTTCAAAGTAATTTTCTTGCAAAAAAAAATTATTTTTTTATGTAAACAATAAGTGTCAGAAAGGGCTTTGTCTTCAAGTGGTTAGAAGAGTGGGTGATGTGTGACATAAGCCTCTAGATGTTGTGCATAAAATGCCAGGACAGTTCAACCCCCCCCAAATGACCCCATTTTGGAAAGTAGACACCCCAAGCTATTTGCTGAGAGTCATGTTGAGTCCATGGAATAATTTATATTGTGACACAAGTTGCGGGAAAGAGACAATTTTTTATTTTTTTTATTTTTTTTTGCGCAAAGTTGTCACTAAATGATATATTGCTCAAACATGCCATGGGAATATGTGAAATTACACCCCAAAATACATTCTGTTGCTTCTCCTGAGTACGGGGATACCACATGTGTGGGACTTTTTGGGAGCCTAGCCGCGTACGGGACCCCGAAAACCAAGCACCGCCTTCAGGCTTTCTAAGGCCGTAAATTTTTGATTTCACTCTTCACTGCCTATCACAGTTTCGGAGGCCATGGAATGCCCAGGTGGCACAAACCCCCCCCAAATGACCCCATTTTGGAAAGTAGACACCCAAGCTATTTGATGAGAGGTATAGTGAGTATTTTGCAGACCTCACTTTTTGTCACAAAGTTTTGAAAATTGAAAAAAGAAAAAAAAAAATTTTTTTTCTCGTCTTTCTTTATTTTCAAAAACAAATGAGAGCTGCAAAATACTCACCATGCCTCTCAGCAAATAGCTTGGGGTGTCTACTTTCCAAAATGGGGTCATTTGGGGGGGGTTTGTGCCACCTGGGCATTCCATGGCCTCCGAAACTGTGATAGGCAGTGAGGAGTAAAATCAAAAATGTACGCCCTTAGAAATCCTGAAGGCGGTGCTTGGTTTTCGGGGTCCCGTACGCGGCTAGGCTCCTAAAAAGTCCCACACATGTGGTATCCCCGTACTCAGGAGAAGCAGCTAAATGTATTTTGGGGTGCAATTCCACATATGCCCATGGCCTGTGTGAGCAATATATCATTTAGTGACAACTTTGTGCAAAAAAAAAAAAAAAATTTGTCACTTTCCCGCAACTTGTGTCAAAATATAAAACATTCCATGGACTCAACATGCCTCAAAGCAAATAGCTTGGGGTGTCTACTTTCCAAAATGGGGTCATTTGGGGGGGGTTTATGTCATCTGGGCATTTTATGGCCTTCAAAACTGTGATAGGTAGTGAGGAGTAAAATCAAAAATGTACGCCCTTAGAAATCCTGAAGGCGGTGCTTGGTTTTCGGGGCCCCGTACGCGGCTAGGCTCCCAAAAAGTCCCACACATGTGGTATCCCCGTACTCAGGAGAAGCAGCTAAATGTATTTTGGGGTGCAATTCCACATATGCCCATGGCCTGTGTGAGCAATATATCATTTAGTGACAACTTTTTGTAATTTTTTTTTTTTTTTTTTTTTTTTGTCATTATTCAATCACTTGGGACAAAAAAAATGAATATTCAATGGGCTCAACATGCCTCTCAGCAAATTACTTTCCAAAATGGGGTAATTTGTGGGGGTTTTGTACTGCCCTGCCATTTTAGCACCTCAAGAAACGACATAGGCAGTCATAAATTAAAGGCTGTGTAAATTCCAGAAAATGTACCCTAGTTTGTAGACGCTATAACTTTTGCGCAAACCAATAAATATACACTTATTGACATTTTTTTTACCAAAGACATGTGGCCGAATACATTTTGGCCTAAATGTATGACTAAAATTGAGTTTATTGGATTTTTTTTAGAACAAAAAGTAGAAAATATCATTTTTTTTCAAAATTTTCGGTCTTTTTCCGCGTATAGCGTAAAAAATAAAAACGGCAGAGGTGATCAAATACCATCAAAAGAAAGCTCTATTTGTGGGAAGAAAAGGACGCAAATTTCGTTTGGGTACAGCATTGCATGACCGTGCAATTAGCAGTTAAAGCGACGCAGTGCCGAATTGTAAAAAGTGCTCTGGTCAGGAAGGGGGTAAAACCTTCCGGGGCTGAAGTGGTTAAAGATTTTACATTTTTGCTTGCTGCTAAAACTAAAAGCAATTCATAGCCCACTTCTGAAAATGTGTGAACTGGCCACCATGCCAACCATCAGATTGTAGCCTCCCTGGCGGTTTTCCCGAGTGTGGCTCGGGGTTAAAATTCAGGACCATTAGCGGTAACCGCGAGCCACACTCGGGATTACATCTCAGGATCCTGGTGCCTCCTTACTTACCTTGTCCCCGGGATCCTGCGATGTCACCCGCAGTGTCCGAGGGCTCCGTCCTCCTCCGAAGCCTCTCCTTGCCAGGCTCCGTTCCCTGCGAGCGTTGCGACGCACGGGGGCGGAGCCTGGTGGCAAATTAAAAAAGAAGTAAAAATCATAACACATACAGTACTGTAATCTTACAGATTACAGTACTGTATGAAATGATTTCACATCCCTTTTGTCCCCAGTGCTTTGGCCCATGCCCTGCATGCAATTTTACATGATATACACTGTTCTTTCTGCCTGGAAACTGGAGATTGTCCATAACAACCAAAAAGTGTCCCTTTACTTCAAAAGTGGCTTTAGACCAGCTAGAAAACAGCGATAGTAAATTAGAACACTTGCAGAATTGAGCGATAGTGAATTGTGGGGAAATGTATTTTATTACTATTTTTTTTTATTTTTTTTTATCATTTATTTTATTTATTATATTATAATTTATGTTTTTGTGTTTCAAACTTTATCATACCCGGGATATATACTAGACTCTTGTTTGGACAGATTTAAGTGTGTTATTGTTAAGATTTACAGACCTACAATATAAAACGCCAAATTTCCATGCAAAATAATTGTACCGCTTTCAGCACCTAAAATCCGAAATAATCATACCGCCAGGGAGGTTAATATTTATTGGGTCAGTCACCAGAAAAAAAGTCAGAATTCGTAACCTACATACAGTATTTTTTTGGGGGTCCATGTTCATGACAGGTTCCCTTTAAGCAAAGATCTATGTAGGAGTTGACAAGCTGACAGTGGCAACTGATGCAAGATTACATTATTCTATCGTAGATCTTTTAAATGCCACATATTGGTGGTACATAAAGGGTTTTGATTAAATCTGAGAAATATGCCTAAAAAATTAGGCTAGAAGGCAATGCCTACAAGTATAGATTAAAGCAATATTAAACCTAAAAACGAAGATTGAATATACTGCAGCTTAGCCAACCTAAAATGTGGTGTCTGCATTTGTTTTCTTTTTTCTTTTTAGGCTTCCTGTTATAGCGCATCTCTACTCTATTGGAGAAGCAACAAAAGGCACCTTTGGACAGCAGCCTTGTAAGATCTTTGAAAAGGTTAGTGTTAGATGCACTAACAGATTTAGCTAACTTGAGCAGCTACAGCAACAGTTTTTTTTTCTGGAAAAATGGTTTTACATAAATAAATAAAAGCTGTCCAATGAAAAAACCCCTAACAGTGTTAAATGTTTTGTCACATTCCTCTAACTGCCACGTTTGCTGGACAGCATGGTCTGTTAAAGAAAGATGAAAATTAACAGACTTAGTGACTAGATCACCAGATACAAATAGAGGAAAAAAATAGCCTAATAATAATGCAGATATCACATCTAAAAACTGATAAGCTGCAATATTTTACATTTTTGTTTTTGGGTTTAATACCAATTAAATATACAGTATCTCACAAAAGTGTGTACACCCCTCACATTTTTGTAAATATTTTATTATATCTTTTCATGTGACAACACTGAAGAAATCACACTTTGCTACAATGTAAAGTAGTGAGTGTACAGCTTGTATAACAGTGTAAATTTGCTGTCCTCTCAAAATAACTCACACAACCATTAATGTCTAAACCGCTGGCAACAAAAGTGAGTACACCCCTAAGTCACAATGTCCAAATTGGGTCCAAAGTGTCAATATTTTGTGTGGCCACCATTAACCATTATTTTCCAGCACTGCCTTAACCCTCTTGGGCATGGAGTTCACCAGAGCTGCACAGGTTGCCACTGGAGTCCTCTTCCACTCCTCCATGACGACATCACGGAACTGGTGGATGTAAGAGACCTTGAGCTCTTCCACCTTCCATTTGAGGATGCCCCACAGATGCTCAATAGGGCTTAGGTCTGGAGACATGCTTGGCCAGTCCACCACCTTTACCCTCAGCTTCTTTAGCAAGGCAGTGATCGTCTTGGAGGTGTGTTTGGGGTCGTTATTTTGGAATACTGCCCTGTGACCCAGTCTCCAGGGAGGGGAGGGGATAATGCCAACCATCATACAGCCCCAGACCATGACACTCCCACCACCATGCTTGACTGTAGGCAAGACACACTTGTCTTTGTACTCCTCACCTTGTTGCCACCACACACGCTTGACACCATCTGAACCAAATATGTTCATCTTGGTCTCATCGGACCACAGGACATGGTTCCAGTAATCCATGTCCTTAGTCTGCTTGTCTTCAGCAAACTGTTTGCGGGCTTTCTTGTGCATCATCTTGAGAAGCGGCTTCCTTCTGGGACAACAGCCTGCATGGCTGACCAATTTGATGTGTGCGGCGTATGGTCTGAGCACTAACAGGCTGACCTCTGCCGCAATATGGCAGCACTCATACGTCTATTTCCCAAAGATAACCTCTGGATACGACGCTGGGCACGTGGACTCAACTTCATTGGTGAACCATGGCAAGGCCTGTTCTGAGTGGAACCTGTCCTGTTAAATCGCCTTATGGTCTTGGCCACTGTGCTGCAGCTAAGTTTTAGGGTTCTGTCTTCTTATAGCCTAGGCCATCTTTATGTAGAGCAACAATTCTTTTTTTCAGATCCTCAGAGAGTTATTTGCCATGAGATGCAATGTTGAACTTCCAGTGACCAGTATGAGAGAGTGAGAGCGATAACACCAAATTTAACACACCTGCTCCTAATTCACACCTGAGACCTTGTAACACTAACGAGTCACATGACACCTAGGAGGGAAAATGGCTAAGTGGCCCAATGTGGACTTTTCACTTAGGGGTGTACTCACTTTTATTGCCAGCGGTTTAGACATTAATGGCTGTGTGTTGAGTAATTTTAAGGGGATAGCAAATTTACACTGTTATACAAACTGTACACTCACTACTTTACATTGTAGCAAAGTGTCATTTCTTCAGTGTTGTCACATGAAAAGATATAATAAAATATTTACAAAAATGTGAGGGGTGTACTCACTTTTGTGAGATACTGTATATGTAAGTAAAACAATCATATTTTATAGTAAACCTGTGCCCAGACTATGCACACTAAAGTATTTTTTATTTGGAACAAGCAGTAAACAGATTTTAACACAAGCCCTCATTCATCTGTACCTACTGTCATTGTAGAGAAAATAAAGGAGTTCTATCAACACTTTAACTTTATAACATCAGCATTGTAATAGCAATACAAACAATAGTTATTCTTGTCAATCAAATATAAGCTATATAATATTACTTGAAAAATCTCCTTCCATGTTGTGAGTGTTGCCTGTTTTCCTCTGCCGTTTACTTTCCATTTCTAAGGACTATCTAGCCCATGGTACCCTGCTACTTTCAAGTGGTCATTTCTGGCCTAACTCCGCCTCCTGAAACGCCTCCTCTCAGCACCTCTGTAGTTCAGAAGGCAGGCTTTGTGAAATGTGACACTGCATTGCATTTGCAGTCACAAATACAAATTGTGGGATCAATTTAGATTAAAGCGTCATGTAACTTGAGTTTAGAAGCTTTAGGCGTTTTTTTTTGCCAAAGCTCCTAAACTCAACTCCATAAAAGCCTATGTGTCCATGTACACAGGCTTTTAGCAGAGTTTAGGTGAGCTTCAACCTCCCTCTCCTGAATGTGGAAGAATCACATTCAGGATAGGAATGTCTTAACAGCCGGCCGTGGGAAAAGGCAAATTGCTGCAAAATCACTGTAAAAACGTGGTTTGTGTATTGGAAAATTTTGCGTTTTCCCGTGGACGCGGTCAGGGTAGGCTAGTGTACATGTAGCCTAAGAGGAGTAGGCTGGAATTAAATGAAATGCAATGTGAAAATGATTATATGATTCCTAATTTTGACTACAGAAATATTTTCAATTTTAAAGTTCACAACAGAGGCACTAACATTCCATTTTTTGCTATGAGAGCAGCCTTCCATCCTTCTAATGCAGACCTGGGAAAATGATGGCCCCAGGGCCACATCCGGCCCTTTGCCTGTCCCGTTGGCAGGTGCGAATCTGGTCTGAGTTTTTGCCTGAATTTGCAATTGAATCGGAACCAAAGACGCACAGGACCTTTTCCAAATGCGGACCACGGCCGCCCCAGAGGTGTGTGAACCTGGCCTGAGCATGTCAGCTTTTTCACTCCTTCCAAATCATAGTGCTTTTCAAAGGGCATTTGACAGGCAGTAAGGAGGTGTTATATCGCCCCCTCCCCGCCTGATTGAACCCTATAATGTCACACTACTGTGCTGCAATTGCTTGCATTGCATAGGGTTGTGGCGCAACCCCATTGAACTCAATGGATGAGCTTGACAAGCCTTGCCATGTGTAAAACTCTGCAGTCCAAGTATAAAATGCCTGGGCCGCAGCATGTGAACAGTTCCGCCTGGTTGTTATTTTACAGTTCTTGTGGGTGGCCATGGGTTGGCCCTCCATAACAGTCCCAGTTTCTCATGTGGCCCCATGAGAAAATGAATTGCCCACCCCTACTCTAATTTAAGCACACAACAGGTGTTACCAACCTGTTAAAAACCGTCTTTTTTTATTGTGATCTTTCAGGACCCTTGAGAATGGATTGCTTTACAATAAAGCTAGAGTAGTGGGCAAGGACCTGTTTTAAAGCTCTTTTACTGCTTGTTAAGAACATGTAAATACAGGTAATTTATTGTCCTTAGTCTGGGTATATGAGCAATGTAGATATCATCAAACTAATAAAAAGTCTTGCTTGAGGTTAGACTAGATAACAGGAACTGCAACATAACATAAAACATACATAATGCCTAATATTACAAATCACAGTTTGTCCACAAGAAGCCATGCAAATATAAAGGCAGAAGCACGTATAAACATTTCACAATTTGTCCATCTAAGTGCCATGCTCGTATATTAATCAGCCTTATGCTGTACATACCTCTTAATGCCTTAGGCATTGCCATCATCTGTAGAGAAGGGAAAATATGCTGTTAGGGTTTAACTTAGCTGGGCAAAGAAATTTAAGAGATGGGAATTCATACATATATCATATGAGCACAAACTGACAAACAGCCAGCTGCAAATGCCCAGATATAAGCTTTCTTGTTGAGAGGTTTTCCACAGTTCTTTATGACACCACATATGAATCACATCTAAAAATACTACCCATCAGTGTCAAGGACACTGTTTACACCACTAGCCTCAGCATTGCTTACTGTGGTTTCAGGTCCTAGACCGGAGAAATCGATAGAAGAAATACTCTGATGCATGTCTTTCTGCTGAATCCAAAAAAGTTCTATTTGTTGTATTTGTAGAATAAGACTTCAGGGTTTTATTTAATGATAAACCTCATATTATGATTGTATATAGTTTACCACATGTCCTTCCAACATGTGTGCACCTGCAGATGCCTGCTTTTTGGTGGGGTCCTTTAACAAGAGAGTTCCAATGCTAAGCCAAGTCCCCTAAAGCCTTGACGGTGGATAGGCTTCTGCATCCAGATGTAGCTAAATGCTGCCTTAGATGCAGCGCTCTGTGCTTTGGCTGCATACAAAGTAGATGAGTAGCTGTGGCTAGTTTGTACGTGGCCAGAAACGTCATTCCCGGATATAATCTGTCTTCTTCCAAAGTCAGTTAGAATCCCTAATCACAGACAATGGGGGCACTGGCAATCGGTTTGTATACGCTACCAAATCTGGCCATGTGGCTTCTGGCCAGTTACCAAATGTAGAATGGGGTAAATCCTCTCAGAATGGACTAGTCACCCATGTTAAAAAGGCCCTAACAGATAACTGCAGGTAAATTATATTTTATTTTTTGATTGTTCAACCGGTAATGAAATGTGAGTTTATGGCAAAAACGGGTTCTTTTAGTTTTGGTAGAGTAGGGAATGATTAAAGCCCATGTCAGATTATTTATTTCTGTTTGTGTCCCATTCAGGAGAATTCCCTTGACTCTTTGGCCCCTTTCACACGGGCTTTCCGATCAGGTCCACCTGTCAGTTTTTCAGGCGGACTTGATCGAACGCTCCATTCACTCCTATGGAGCGGCGGATGTCAGCGGTGACATGTCCTCTGACACCTGCTGCTATCCGATCTGATCCTGTCCATGAAATCCAGACGGATGGAGACCCTATTTTCCATCCGTCTGGTGAAACGGTTCAGCTGAAAACAGACATCCGGTCCATTTTCATCCGATCTCCCTGTAGAGGAGAGCGGGGCTCTGACAGGTCCGTCTCTGCACAGTGAGCGGGGATGGACCTGTCATCCGCCTGCTCAGCGGGGATCAGTGGAGCGAAGTGGAGTCCGCCGGGTGGACCCCCCCATGTGAAAGGACCCTTTTTCTACCAGAAACAACAGGAAGAGAGAGAGGAAATCTTTGCAAAGTGTGTGTCTTTAGAAGATTTTCCCATGCCTCCTGTTCCAACTGTAACATGTAGGATTTCCCATAACTTTATGTCTTGGGCAAAGGACAAAGAAAGCATGAATTTACCAAGGGAAGGTCACAGACAGCAATAAAGCCTTTTCTGAGCCTCTAAACCTTTTTTTAGTTTTGCATAGGGTAGAGATAGATTAGAACCCCTGTCATGTTTTATTGCTGTCTGTGCTCCCGTTAAGGGGATTCAAACATCTATATTTGTCCTGTTTACCATTATCATTGAAAGTGAAAGTAAAAGGAAACCCCACATTTTTGGGTTGTCCCCAGAAAAGTAATAGAGGGGAAATGTTCCAATGGGAATACTAGTTCTGGTGACCTGGGGGTCCCCAAGGATTTTCTTAATTTGCGGGGATTTCCTCTGACTTCCCATTTGGCTATGGGACATGAAGTGAAGGGAAATCTCCTGAACGGGGCACATGGCAAAAATTAAATCAACAGGGATTATAACCTTCCCTTGCTCTATCCAAAGTAAAAAAAAAAATGAAATTGTATCAAATATTTACCGTAATTTTCCACACCTGACGCCAAACCATGGCAGCATACTAGTGATAGAGCTCCGCCTCTTGTCCACTCCTTCAGGACCAGTGAATAGCATAAAAAAAGGTGTGGTTAGCCGCCCCCCCCCATTCTTTGTAACAACCCTTTTTCCGAGACATACAAGGGTGGGTCCGTATGCTGCCATGGTTTGGCATAAGGAAAGGAAAATTAAGGTAGGTATTTGATATAATTATCAGTTTTCCTGACGCCAACATGGCAGCATACTCGTGATAAATAACTAGCTGACAGGGTGGGTACTGCTTTAAACAACATCAGTTGTATTTACAATGCAAAAGAATATTAGATTGTCCTTCTCTCAAATTAGTATTTCCTTAATGTTCTGGAAACATCCAACTCATGTAGCCTGCCCGAGTGCTCTTCTGGGAAGTTAGGTAAAGCCCAGATGCCTGTCTGGTTAAATGAAGTGGCTACTTTTGGAACAAAATGTTATACTGGTCGTAGTTCCACTTGATCTGGAAAAAGGTAATATGCCTCTCTAAGGCCCCCCGGGCCTGATGTTCAGAAACTCCTCTGCCTGAGGTAATTGGCGTCAAAAAAAGACAACTTTATGAGTAATGTCCCCCAGCGAACACTATTCAGTTGGAGCAAAAGTGTGAAAAGATAAGAAGTTCAGCACTTCAGACAGATCCCATTGGGGAAAGACTCTCTTCTTAGGTGGTCGTATTTTAATGACCGCCCTTAGAAACCGTACTACCAACGGATCTTCAGCCCCTTTGCATATGCTTGGATGTAGGAATTCTTCCTGAACTAGAAGGCGTGGGAATACTGGGAGGGGAACGGGTTGCTGTACACTGAAGTGGATTATCAGCAGAAACCAGGGCCTCCATGGCCAGAATGGAAGAACTGGTATGACCCTCATATTCTCCTTCAACAGCCACCAAAGGAACCTCATTGTTAGAGGAATCAGGGGGAAGGCATAGGCTAGGGCATAGATCAGCAAGGTGCAACAAGAGCATCCGTCCCCTCTGTCTATGGAAGCAAAAACCTGGACAGGAACCTGGGAGTTTGCAATTGCTGGGAGAAGCAGAGGGATCCATTTGGGGTGCACCCCCCATGTGAACCAATTGGGTCTGGAAATGTTCGAAAGAGAGATGGGCCCCCTGCATGTTCAACCTCCCTGGGAGATAGACTGCCCTTAGGGCCTGAACGTGATTTTCTGCCCAGGACATTGGCTCCACTTCCTTCAGTAGGCTGCTGCTGCGGGTTCCTGCCGGGCGTTGTTTATAAGCGACTGCTGCCCTGTTGTCCATCTGCACAGTGACCTGATTTTCCTGGCTCTTGTGCTGCAAAGCCTTGTGAGCCAGAATTGCTGCTTGAATCTCTAGCACATTTGACACTATGCCTTTGCCGGTAATCTCCCTCTGCCCTGGACTGACTGTCCTTCGCAGGGTGCCCCCCCAGCCTGTCTCACTGGCATCCGTTGTAACAATGGTCCAGTCTAATGACCCCAAGGGGCGAGAGTTATTTAAGGTCTCCATCAGCCACCACTGCAGGATCCTCCTTATACTGAGAGACACTGCTATTAGTTGTGCTAGGTACTGCTTTCTCCACCGTGCAAGAAACTTATCTGGAATTGCTGCATGTGCCAATGTGCCCAAGGGATCATTGGAATGCAAGAAGACATGGCACCCAACAGGCTGAGACACTGGGCTGCTGACAGATGAGTGGAAGTTGCTGCCATCAAGACTCTCTTCCTGACTATCAACACCTTTGCTGGCAGAATTGAGACCGAAGTGTCAGCTGTGTTAAAGAGTGCCCCCAGGTATATCAACTGCTGGGTTGCGGCAAGTTGGCTCTTCTTGAAGTTGATGATCCAACTGAATTTCTGAAAGGTATGGGTAAGGATCTCCCTGTGTGCCAAGAGCTCCCCTGGCCAACAGGGGGACATCATACAGGTAATGATAGACCCGGAGACCCCGTGTCCTAAGTGGGGCTAATACTGAGATGAGGAATGTTCGTGAATGTTCTCGGGGATGTGCACAGGATGAAAGGAAGGCTGGTGAACTGCAGATGCGTGTGGCCGACCTCACACCTCATGTACCTGTAAAAAGAGGGTAAGTATGGGACATGAGCATAACAGGAACATACTCTATTTTGAACCTTTCCAGAAGGATGAAGTGGTTTAGCCTTTTTAGATCTATGACTGGACACCAGCCTCCATCCTTTTTACCATGAACAGGGTGGAATAAAACCCTGGTATATCTTTCTGAAGATGGAATCTGTAATACGGCTTGCTGAGTTTGAAGTGTGTGTATATATCGTAGCAGTACAGTTGCCTTCGAAGTCTTGATGGAGGAGAAATGATCCGGAGGAGGGGCGCTGCGAAACTGTGAGAAATGGCCTCGGATGACCGTTGCCTTCAGGTATAAAGGAAATTTCTGCGCTAAGTGAAAAAAGTTCAGCTGCTTGTGTAAGCCTAAATACAAAAAAGCTCAAAAACATATATCTCCAAAAAACAAGGGCGCAACCATTAATTAATCAGTGAAGATGATTAAACACAACCATACAAACTCATATAAAGATATATATAGTATTGTGCAAAAGTGATACAATAAAGTAAAAAAAAATGCTACCAAAAAACGCCCATGTGAACAGTGGTGTGCACCATCAACCTGTTACAAGGACCTAAAGCAAAAGTACTCTGATATATACAAAATCCATTAAGGTGAGTGTATCTAAGTGATCAAAAATGTATAAGCAAAGTCCATAAAAATGACATGCGAGTATGGAGAAACTCAGTAATCAGGAGAGATGGGAATGAGATGTTCTTGCAGCCCAAAAACTTGTGATATTACTGCCACTTACCAGATCAGTTGGACCTCAAATTATAGAGATCATGGGAGCCTGTTGCATCAGCCTGCCTTAATCGAACTCCTCCACCTGTCTTTCAATCCAGGGATCGTGATTACAATCACCCTCAACGACCGAAGCTAACTCCTCTCTTCTTTTGGAATCCACACACAGGAACAGTTATAACCACCCTTGATTCAGATCTCTTCTCATGGATGATCTCAGCGGTTAACACTCAAGGGAGATAAGAAAAAAGCTCCATAGTGCAGATAAACTTCGAAAAGGGTTTTTTAATTCCAAAAAACTTCACAGCAGCTCACAGCAATTTAAAAAAAACTTAGGTAAAACTTCACAGCAAATGTTCAGAGCAAGCTAGCAATCTAGCAATCATAAAAATGAAAACAGGAACGTTTGAAAAACTAATGAAGCAACAGCTCAGGATCAAACCAAATAGGTGGATAAAACGTGATAACGTCAGAATCAGCTGCTCCACCCGACGTGTTTCTCCATAGAAGGCATCAACTGGGAACGGAGGCATTGGCATTCATTCCTCCGTTCCCAGTCCTTGTAGCAGGTTGATGGTGCACACCACTGTTCACATGGTGTTTTTTGGTAGCATTTTTTGACTTTATTGTATCACTTTTGCACAATACTATATATATCTTTATATGAGTTTGTATTTTCTTGTTTAATCATCTTCACTGATAAATTAATGGTTGCGAGCTTGTTTTTTGGAGATGACTGTTGCCTTCACCCAAAGGTCTGTATAATTTTCCACCCAGGCATCTGCAAAATGTATCAACCTGGACCCTACTACAAATGCCTGTGGCCGCGTACCATCAAAAGGGCTCACTAGGCTCTTGTGGGACATTTATGGCCTTTTGCTTGTGCGCCCTGATGACGGTTGCCTGGGTACGCTTCCATTCGCCACCTGATTTTCTGGCATGTCTTCTGGATCTCAGCTCCCTGGACCTGGAGAAAAGAGATCTACTGCAGAAATATTTTGTTTGCCTCTGCTTCCTGTTCTGCGGAAGCAGGCCTGACCTGCCCCTCGACACTCTCAAGATGGCCGTCTCCATCTTTCTGTCAAATAGGGACTTCCCGTCAAAAGGGATCTTGCACTAGTTCTGCTTTGATGATGCATCGGTGGCCCCAGGCTTTAACCATAGAGCCTTTTTTTTGTTGCCGTGACTGAGTGCAACATTGCCCTGGCTGAACACTAAATCTTGTCTATGGCCGCCATAAAATCTGAAGACACCTTGAGTTCTTCTAGAGCCTGAACAATTTCTTCTCTTGGTACCCCTTCCTTTATCGCTGACTCAATGTTCCGAGTCCAGACCTTCAAGGCGCTGGCCACTGAGGTGAGGGTTACGGTTGGGCGACAGGCCGCTAGATAAGACTCTATTCAGGTCCAGATCTATCCTTCTGTCCATTGCATCTCTGAAGGAGGCTGAATCCTCCATTGGGAGTGTAACCTTCTTGGCTAGCCGGACCATCACTGTGCCCAGAGTTGGAGGGGAGACAAGTGAGGCTATGTCTGCCCCCTGTAAGGGATAAAGCTTGTGCAGCCTATTAAACGAGAATCTCTCTTTGATTCCATTCTTGGCACCGAGGAGCAAAAAAGGGATTGGCGGTCTGAAGAAAGGAAAATAAGATTTCTTTCTCAGACATCACGGGACACAGAGCCACAGTAATAACTGATGGGTTATGTAGGTACCTATAGGTATTGGACACTGGTCACACCCTAATCAGGAAGTTCAACCCCCTATATAATCCCTCCCCTTCCAGGGATACCTCAATTTTTTAAGCCAGTGTCTTAGGTGTTGGACGTGTAAAGATGTCCTGTGCTGAAGCTCCAAAGGGAATATCCTGATATCCTATACTGGGGCAAACCAGGCGAACCGGATCCATTCAAAGTGTCTTTTCATGGCCGAATTGGATGGTACCCCGGCCTCGTGTCCGAAGAAATGAGGTTTTACCTGTAATGCTTCTCTTTTTAGAGAGCTGGACCCCGCAGATCAGAAAATGGCTTTAAACCTCCTAATTTCTGGCTGGGTGCTTTACAGGGCCAGAACTGCAGGATCCCCCTATTCGTAGGGGGCCCCAGTCTCTGACGTTTTTTTGCAAACGGAGCCCACTGTGAGAGGTGAAGATTGGGTCTGTGTATACAGCACCCTGCAGCTGGATAAGGTAAGAGGAGATTCCACAGAATTTTGAATTCTAGTAGGTTTTCTCCTTTAAGGTAGATGCATGCTATGCTAGTGTGACCACCGGGGGATGCCAAGAGCACATACCTTCTCATGCTGTTTCTGTCTCAGCGTTCCACGCTGCACAGCTCTTCCGACCGGCTCCAGGTAGGATGGGATGGGGGGATTTCTCAGGAATGTTCCCCCCAGGCCAAGGGGAGGCTGCAAGTGGGCTGTAAGGCGGTTTTTATACCGCACTATTGCCGCCGCTGCCGCCAGGTCGCCATTGCATCTATGCAGGTCCCATCGCTGCCGGCCTCTCTCCTTCCTCCTCCACCCCCAGCCTTCCTCCATGCTCACTCCGGAAGGGTCAGGCTCGCGCGAGAAGCGCTCGATTTTGAAAAAACGAAGGGGGGGGGGCGGCGTCAACACAGCGTCAGCGTGCTCAGATGCCCACAGTGCCAGAAGCATGGCTACTTAAAGCACTCTACAGGTGCTCTGAGCCTTGGAGGGACACAGAGCTGACAGTCGCATGTAAGGTGGGACACAGGCCTTCTCCTAGGCTGCATATACTAAGGTAACCCTGGACTGGGCATTTGGTAGCAAGGCTTTTGCCAGACTACATCGCTCAGCAGTCAGTGTTCATTTTGGATACCTTACACCTTGTTGCTTTGCACTATGGGTAGAAGAGGTTCAAGTACCCCCAGAACCAGAGACACTAGGGGATCTCGTTCAGGTTCTGAGGACCCCCTGTCTGCTACATCCTCCTCCCCTGAGGGGCCAGGGACGGCTGGACAGGGAGAGCCGTTGGGGTCTGGGGCTATACCTGCTTCAGGCACTTCAGCCCCTGTATAAATTACACCAGAGGTTTTTTCTTTTAACCATTACTGGGTTAGAGGAAAGATTAATGGCTGTGATTACAGCTTCACTCAGTGGAAGAAAACGTACTAGGCCTTCCTCTGTTTCCCAAGACCCTCAAGCAGAGGAGCTCTGGGATAAAGGAGATGAATCCCTTTCAGAGGATCAGGATGGGATAGATAATCCTCTTTGGAGGAATCAGGTGGAGAGGGACCCTCTGCGACTTCCCAAGAGGAGAAAGTCTTAATGCAGATCCTTACTGGATTGGTCCGCTCCACATTTAAGTTGCCCGTACCTGAAGCTGTTAAAGAATCCTCTTCTGCTTTGGGGTCACTGAAACCTTCCCAAAGAGCACATGCTTTTCCTGTTCATAATTTGCTTGAAAAGCTCCTTTATTCTGAGTGGGATCACCCAGATAAGCGATTTCTTCAGCCGAAATAGTTTTCAACACTTTATCCTATGGAAGAAAAATTTATCAAGATGTGGGCAATGCTGGCCATTGATGCGGCCATTTCCTCTATAAATAGTAGTCTGACTTGTCCTGTAGACACCGCTCAGATGCTCAGGGATCCTGTGGATAAAAAGATGGAATCCTTATTAAAGGATGTTTTTTACTTAGCAGGATCAGTGGCCCAACCTGCAGTAGCATCAATTGGAGTCTGTCAATACTTAAGAGACCATGTTAAGCAGGTCATTAAAGTATTACCTGAACAACAGGCCCAGGGGTTTCCTAACCTTCCAGCGGCCTTATGTTATGTTGTTGACACCATCAGAGATTCTATCATGCAGACCTCCGCCTTTCACTTGGGTTGGTGCATATGCGTAGAATCTTATGGTTGAAAAATTGGTCAGCCGAAGCACCATGTAAGAAGCTCTTGGCTGGGTTTCCTTTTCGTGGTGCAAGGTTGTTTGGAGAAGACTTGGATAACTATATCAAGAGAATCTCTTGTGGGAAAAGCACTCTCTTACCTGTTAAGAAGAAGAGTAAGCGTCCCTCTTTCAAACGGACTCTTTCTCCAGCGCCAGGGGCTTCAGCCTCCAGGCAGTCACGACGGCCTCCTCCGTCTGGGGCAAGAAACAAGAGTCAACCCCAGGAACAAAAGAAGTCCTGGGGGAAGAAGTCTTCTAGACAAGACACTAAGACCTCTTCATGAAGGGGCGCCCCCACTTGCTCGAGTGGGGGGAAGACTGCTACAGTTCTCAAAGCTCTGGCAGGAGGACTTCCAGGACAGATGGGTAATCTCCACGGTAACCTTAGGGTACAAGCTGGAGTTCCAAGAATTTCCCTCTCCTCGTTTCCTCAGATCAAGTGTTCCCAGAGACCCAGAGAAGAAGCAGTCGCTCCCTCTAGCGTTAGAGCGACTTTTATCGCAAGAGGTCATTATGGTGGTTCCCACAAAGGATCAAGGATTGGGCTTCTATTCCAACCTTTTTACGGTCCAAAAACCCAATGGGGATGTCAGACCCATCCTGGATTTAAGGGATCTGAATCGATTCCTAAGGATTCAGTCATTCCGCATGGAATCAATTCGGACAGTAGTCTCCATCCTGCAGGGAGGAGAATTTTTGGCATCAATAGACATCAGAGATGCATATCTACATGTGCCTATTTTTCCGGCTCATCAGAAGTTTTCGATGCTTTGAGATAGGAGGGCGCCATTTCCAGTTCGTGGCTCTGCCTTTCGGGATAGCCACTGCACCATGAGTGTTCACAAAGGTCTTGGCCCCTCCTCTGGCCAGATTAAGGGCTCAGGGTATAACTGTCATAGCATACCTAGACGACCTGCTCTTGATAGACCGGTCGGTGGCTTCCTTGAACGGGAACTTGAGGACCACGGTCAAGTATCTGAAACATCTAGGTTGGATCCTTAACCTAGAAAAATCTTTCCTAAAACCAGTAAAAAGACTGGAGTATTTGGGTCTGATCATAGATACAAGCCAGGAGAAGGTATTTCTTCCTTTCTACCGGTTACCTGGACGGTGGTAACAACAGATGCCAGTCTGTCAGGTTGGGGAGCAGTTCTGGAACAGTCTGCGATCCAGGGGCAGGACCGAGAGGACCTTACCCATCAAAATTCTGGAGATCCGAGCGGTATACCTAGCCCTAAGAGCCTGGGCTATCAGGCTACAGGGTTGCCCGGTCAGGATCCAGTCCGACAATGCCACAGCAGTGGCTTATGTCAATCATCAGGGAGGCACCCGGAGCTGAGCTGCTCAAAAGGAGGTGAACCAGATCTTAGTCTGGGCAGTGATGCATGTGCCATGCATATCGGCAGTTTTCATTGCAGGAATAGAGAACTGGCAGGCGTACTATCTAAGTCACCAGCAGTTACTCCCAGGGGAATGGTCTCTGCATCCCGACGTCTTTTTGGCCATATGCCAAAGATGGGGGGTCCCAGATGTGGATCTTTTTGCATCCCGATTCAACATAAAGATAGACAGATTTGTGGCAAGGACGAGGGATCCTCTTGCATGCGGGACGGATGCGTTGGTGATTCCGTGGCATCGGTTCTCACTGATTTATGCATTCCCGCCTATTCTGCTACTGCCACGACTCCTTCGCAGGATCAGGCAGGAAAGGAAGTCGGTACTTCTGGTGGCCCCCGCTTGGCCCAGAAGGACTTGGTATGCAGAAATAGTAAGGATGACGGTGGGTTCCCCGTGGACCCTACCGGTACGCACAGACCTGTTATCTCAAGGTCCAGTGTTCCATCCTGCCTTACAAATGCTAAATTTGACGGTTTGGCTATTGAGACCCACGTTCTGAAGAGTCGTGGGCTTTCAGGTCCTGTCATATCTACCTTGATCAATGCAAGGAAGCCAGCTTCCAGAATGATTTATCATAGAGTCTGGAAAGCTTATGTATCCTGGTGTGAATCCAGGGGTTGGCATCCCAGAAAATATGTCATAGGTAAAATTCTTGATTTTCTACAATTAGGATTAGAGATGAAGCTGGCCTTGAGTACCATCAAGGGCCAGGTCTCGGCTTTATCAGTATTGTTTCAACGGCCACTTGCTTAACATTCTTTGGTCTGAAACTTTATGTAGGGGGTGATGCGTCTTAATCCTCCGGTTAAGGCACCTCTAAACCCCTGGGACTTGAACTTGGTTCTGTCAGTGTTACAGAAACAACCTTTTGAACCAATACGTCAGATTCCTTTGGTCTTACTGACAAGGAAACTCATTTTTCTGGTAGCCATCTCTTCTGCTAGAAGAGTATCAGAATTGGCAGCTCTTTCCTGTAAAGAGCCTTATTTGATTACAGTATACACAAGGATAGAGTGGTATTGCGCCCTCATCCTAGTTTTTTACTGAAGGTGGTTTCAGATTTTCATCTAAACCAAGACATTGTTCTGCCTTCCTTTTTTCCAGATCCCTGTTCTTCGGAAGAGAGGTCACTACATTCTTTGGAAGTAGTAAGAGCAGTCAAGAACTATCTGGTAGCAACTGCTCAAATTCGCAAAACGGATGTTTTGTTCGTGCTGCCAGAGGGTCCCAGTAGAGGACAGGCAGCGTCAAAAGCTAACATTTCTAAATGGATTAGACAATTGATTATTCAGGCTTACGGTTTGAAACAGAAGATTCCTCCGTTTCAGATCAAGGCACATTCCACAAGGGCTATTAGTGCTTCTTGGGCAGTGCATCACCAGGCCTCTATGGCTCAGATCTGCAAGGCCGCAACCTGGTCTTCAGTCCATACATTCACCAGATTTTATCAGGTGGATGTGAGAAGGCATGAGGATATCGCCTTTGGGCGTAGTGTGCTGCAGACAGCGGTACAGGGTCCTCAGGTCTGATTACACCCTACTTGGTTGTGATCCCCCCCCTTCAGTTGGCATTGCTTTGGGACATCGCATCAGTTATTACTGTGGCTCTGTGTCCCGTGATGTCCGAGAAAGAAAATAGGATTTTTTATAACAGCTTACCTGTAAAATCCTTTTCTTTCGATGGACATCACGGGACACCCCTCTTCTAATACACTTATATTGCTTTGCTACAAAACTGAGGTATCCCTGGAAGGGGAGGGATTATATAGGGGGTTGAACTTCCTGATTAGGGTGTGACCAGTGTCCAATACCTATAGGTACTTACATAACCCATCAGTTATTACTGTGGCTCTGTGTCCCGTGATGTCCATCGAAAGAAAAGGATTTTACAGGTAAGCTGTTATAAAAAATCCTATTTTTGCCTTCTTGGGAGCATCCTCTGCCTCCTATGTGATGGCCTGCTTGATCGCTTGGATATATGGGAAAGGGAAAGCTAAATCTTAGCTGTTCTGGATTGCTCTCTGCAGAGGAGCTGCTGTCCTCTGGCTGCTGTGCAGATTCTGCAGAAACAGCACTAAAAGTAGGAACACTACCTGCTGAAGTTCCTGGCGGATGCTCCAGTGGGGCTTCCTGACTAGTGCCACTAACAGCTGTCTTGCTGGAATACCAGAAGTGACCGCCGAGATGTCTCACACTACCTTTTTCAGTAAGGTTGACACCTGGGCAGTCTCCTGCTCTCTGTCCACTGCAAATTCTTCCAGGCAGCCCTTGCACACTAAATTGTTTGGCATCAGGACTGCTGCACAGGCTTTTTATTAGGGCACTGGTATTGTTAAGGAGAAGAGGAGGCCGCCTCTTTTTTTACTTCCTTTTATAATAGGAGGGGTGCCTGTGGCTGCCCCCCTGTGGAGTCTCTTTCTTCTCTGGCTCCAGATCATCAAGAGCGTGAGCATGCGGGGCAGAAACAAATCAAAGCAATCAACAATAAGAATGCACTCTTTTTTTTTGCGACAACCTCGAAACTTACCCAATACGGTGGTCCCCTACCTTAAGGGTTGAGGGGTTTATGTAAATGGTGACTGACTCATGGCTGGAGGACAATTGGGGCGGCCAGCTGAAAAGGGAAGGCTAGGAAGAGAAGGACAGGATTTAGAAAAGTATTTGGGTTAAAAGAGAACAAAAATGTGTTTTTTTTAATGTAGTACCTGTGTGGAAACAGCAGAGGGTGCCCAAATGAGGCTTTTCTGTAGGGGAAAATCCAAAGAGGGAAGTCTGCCTGACAGGAGGAGGCTAGGTGTCTGCCTGCCATTCAAGCAGACTAAGCCTATTAATAGACCTATGGAAGGCAAATAACCTCCCCCAGACCCACACGCCTGCTTGCTGGCAAAATACCAGCACTTTTGCCCACAACAAGAATGGCGAACGGCGCCTCCGGCAGCAATCGAGCATGCTCGGCCTGGCGTGGCCTGATGATGTCATCACAGTGTCCCCTAGTAAGAAAAGGAGCACACGGCAGCCGCACTGGCCCTATAGGGCGGATGGAACAGCCAAAAAAGTGCTCTAAACCCCAGGATGGCGCGAACATCGAGCCACTGCCCAGGACCTGAGAAATAAAGAAAAAGGAAAAGGAAGAAAAGATTAAAGGGTAAGAAAAATGGAAACAAAATGGAAAGCAACCCTGCATAGTGGAAGTGGCCAAAACAAACTAAAGGCAATAGCTGCCCCCCCTCCACACCTCTGCCTACAGTCACTTAGTAATTGGCAGATTTTGTTCCTAGTGAGGAAACACTGCAGGGCCCCATCAAGACCCACAGAAGGGGCTCCCAGGCTATTCAGCGTATTCAGCAGCCTGAGCACTGGGACTTCGAACAGGGAGAGGCTCAACCCAGCCGGAGGGGACATAACAGTGCTTACTTCATCACTGGTGCATTGAGGTATGAGAAAAAAAAGAAAAATGGGGGGCAACTAACCACACTTTTTTTAAGCTATTCACTGGTCCTGAGAGAGTGGACAAGAGGGGGAGCTCTATCACTAGTATGCTGCCATGTTGGCATCCGGAAAAAAGTTTTGCTTATAGTTCTACTTTAAAGTAGAACTACAGGCAAAAGTTTTTTTTAGTTTTGGATAGAGCAAGGGAGGGTTATAACCCCTACCAGATTATTTTTTTTCGCCACCTGTGTCCCATTAGGGAGCCTTCTCTTCACTTTCTGTCCCATAGCCAAAAAGGAAGTGAGAGGAAATCCCTGCAAATAAAGGTAATTCCTTGGCCCCCCAACACAAATTGGCCCCCAAGAGACTTTCAGAGCTGTCCTGTGACACGGCAAGCTCTCTGCTAATCTATTCATAGCAACCCCCCGCAACACAAATTTTTAGGCTGGTTTTATCACAGTTGACGGAGAACTTGTCAGAAGTTATCACATTGATAAAAGAAGAACGGAGCAGGAGAAAGCCACGGACTTAATGCTCTGAATAGAGATAGGAAAATACTGCAGATTAATGTGCCCAGCTCATATTTCATGATTCAGGTGTACATCCATTTTAAAGGAGAAGTACAGCCAAAGCTCGTTTTGCACTCCTGTGACCCGTTTTCAGCAGAGAGCGTCTTAAAATCCACTCTTTGCTGACGTCACAGAAGTCGGTCCAGGCTCCACGTCATCATGAGTCAGGATCTGCCAGATCGTTGGACCGACACCAGGCTCAGACTCTCAGCAAGTGGTACTTCTTCCAAAGCACCGAACTGATGTGATTATAGGACGGCAAAAAGAGGTATAAGTATAAGTGTAAAATATGCATTTCTCTTATATATACTTCATATAGCATTTCCTATCAAATTTTCTATAGTAAGGGAACTCACCCATTAAAAGTAAAGTTTTACCCTCTGATTGGTGCATGGAGCCAGCCTAAAGCTCCAAAGAACCCCTACAAGTTTACCAATTTACCAGGGAGGGAAAGGCCACCTGTTCCACACATAAGTACTAGTTAGGTACACATAAGCCCATTCTTGATTGTAACCTCTACTGGACCTATGACTTACTTATAGCCCAGTGCTTTGACATAATATGAAATATTTTCAGCAATCAAAATTCCAATTATGACACAATTGTAGTGGGAATTTTTTTTAGCAAAACAGGTTATATGATAAAAATGTAGTGTCTGAAAACATGCCAAGAACGTATACCACTCTTTAGTGAATTGAGCCATTATATGCCTCCCTGGAAAATGCTTTCTGAGCTTTAATATCCACTTAGCGCCCGCTCGCCTGCATTGTACTGCAGATGAGTGGCTGCTGTAGGCAAATCGGCGTACTCATTAGTCACTGCCTACTTTCGGGTTTAGGGTGCACGCATGCACGTCCCCAGCTGGCTCCCGCTGTGACTGTACACAGTGGGAGCCTGGCAACAAGTTTCAGCCAATGACTGATGGCTAGGATGTGCTGATCGGCTGTGTACATTCACAACCGAGAGCTCTGTGTTGACATTCAACACAGAGCTTTGTACACAGGGAGCGATCTGTTAGTTTCTCATTCCTGCAAAGCAGTTTAGTAGTTTATTTATTTCATTGGCCAGAATTTCAAGCTACTCTGGCCATTGAAATAAACAAATGCTGAAATGTGCCTAGAGTTTATGAGTGTTTATGAGCGTTTAACAGCATTCAGCGTTTTTTTGTGGTCAGAATTCCTGCTCCTGAACGCGATTTTAGGATGTTCAGAAAACAGCCTCTAAACTCCTCTGCTGATAAACTGCTAAAAACGTCCATGTGTGCATGGATGCATAAACAGGAAAAAAAAAACCCTGCCAGCCAAACTTACAAAAAGGAAAGTGTCACTGGTGATGTCAGTGGCAGTTAGTTAGTTCCCCGTCAGTTCCCCGTTAGTTCCCTGTCAGTGTCAGATCATAATCTTATTATAAGTCATTAGTAGTATAAACATTATTTTTTTAAAATTCCAGTATATATACCATAATTTGGGAACAAACCAATCAATATACACTTATTGGGATTTTTTTTTAATCAAAAACATGTAGCAGAATACATTTTCGCCAAAATGTCTGTTTCAATGGTTTTTATTAATTGTTTTAGTAAAACAATAAAGAACAGTTGGTAGAGCAGCGAACAACCCTCGCTTGCTCCAAGTGCGTCAGATAAACAGATAAACAAATGTGGGGCTTAATACAGATTATTGAAGACCCGACATGTGGCTTAGGTCTACTATGTGGCCCCCACCCAACACATTTTACCTAGAATGTAGGGCAGGACAGTAACCAGTGCTGAGATACCGGCAGAAGGTTTGAACTACATGTACTGTACAATGCAACCATTCTACCAGACACCCGTTGTGTATATGCAAGACATCGTGGTCCCTGATATACATCATTGCTAAGGTAAAACCTCAGCAAGTTAGTCCAGTTGGCATAGTTTCGTAATAAGATTCTTTCAGCAATCATTTTGTCCCCCTATAGGGGACCCTATTCCCAACGATATACCCAGGAGTGTCTGGGTAAACCAAAGAGAAGAGAAACAAGAAAAACGTAGAAACACGATACCATAGGTTAGCATGAAATAAAAGATTTGGTAGAAAAGAAGGAAAGAGAGAAGAGTGAATGCGTACGGGAAAACAAAAAATGGCCTGGTCATGAAAGGTGTAAAATCTCCTGGAGCTGAAGTGGATATAGCATTATATGAGAAATGCTTGTAAACATACCCATAACATAATTACAATTCATGCCTCACGTATATCTGTGTCATGCGTTAACACAATGTGAACTGAAGCATGTTAATGTGTGTTGCTTTAAAGTAGCCTATGAAAATGAATGGCCTGCCTTAACATAACAGACGCCAAAGCATACTATCACTAAGCACACTAGCAGCACGCCGCAAGCAACGATATAAAAAAATATTTATCTACAGAAACAAATGAATGGCTTTTATGGTGGCCGTGTTCCAAATAAATGTTCCCACTTGCAAAAAAGGATTAGTACAAAAGGATTAGCAGCCCAAGAAATTTATTTTTCACAGTTGATACAGCTTCCAAAAAAGCTCACAGAATGGCACAGATTTATACGTAGGTGCAGTGCAGTCAATGACATGAAATAAAGTAATTTTTGTGGCATTTCTTTTTAGATGCCATGAGAATGCTATCAGAAAATATATTAGTAAGCTTGGAAATATCCTATTTATCATACTAGTGCTACACTATTTCATGATGTTATCACAGAATAAAATGACAGATCAGCAGAGTACCGAAATGAAAATGTTCCTGATATAGGATATCTGAAACACTTTTTTAAAGTGACAGATGAATCAGTATCACTGCGTTTATTGGGGCTCTTTTCTCATTTTTTTTTTATCATAATCCCTATATGCACACAGAATAGTGTGTTAGTATAAGGGTAAGAGATTGAAAATTTTTTCTATATAGAAAACAATCCAGAAACAGATATTCGACAATATTCCAGGTGACACTTTATATAAATGTACTAATTCACATAAGATGTCTATTTTGCAAAAAGTGCCTTTTTACCTTTTTTACAGAATCAAGGGATTATGGCCTCTTCACATCATCCTCTATGTATAAGCCATCCACACTCAAAGGGAAGCACCAAGCCATTGGTTAGGGGATGTACTATTTGCCTCAGAAAACCCTAAACAAGAATACTTCACTGATTTTGTGAAGACTAAAGTACCAAGTAGAAATAGTACCTGGACTAATATTAGCATTTTATGTTCATATTTTATGACACTGTCTACACAGTTTTTTTTATGTCACCCAGGAGTCATGTATCTTTGCTTAATACTGTGTAGATCAAACCATGGACTCTAGACCAATATTTAGTGACCTGAGATCAAGATCAACCAATGTACCACAATCAGTTCAATCCGTTCAACTGCTAAAGCAGCCTTTCTTAACCTTTTTATTCCTGAGGATCCCTTGAAATAACGTTCATGTCTTAGGTAACCCCTACTTAAACCAATTCATAATAGAAAAACCTTATAACTTGCTTAAATGAGCAGGGGCAGTTTTTAGTATAAATTGTGTAAGTATTTATGTGGATCATTTGTTCTCAACATGCCCACTGAACTTTGTTTTTCTGAACACCACCACACATGTATGTGCCCTGTTTATACAGTAAATGTGGTGGTGTGCAGAAAAACACAGCTCAACAGACTTGATGTGAACAAGCCCTCAAAATTAAGGTATTACAGTTTCTTTTAATGAAACAGGATCTATGAATGGAGGGGACGGACTTTTTAATCATCCACCCGTACTCCATTCTGAGATCCTGTTTCATTCATAGATGCTGTAACAGGTAGGAAGAAAGGGTGGGCATAGTTGGGCACTCTTAATAAGAGCATGTGACAGCTCCCATGTTTTTTTTAAACCCTGCTGCACCGGAATATTATGGTGGCTGATTATGGAAGGAATAGATGGAGGAGGATTTCACCTAACTGTAGAGGCATCAACACAAGAGACATATTTTACATTAGGTATGTTATGCCCCGTGTACTGATTTTTGTGTTTTTTTTTATTTTGGCTGCGGTTATGCTTTGAGGTACTCAAGGGGTAACTATGCTGGTGCTCCCTTAAATACTGGAGATGCTTTTTATGTATCAGACTGTCAGAGAACTCACAGCACTAGCTTCCGTCTCCATGCAGCAGCGTCTAACGGCCATGCGCGGTGTCCCCGACAGATACGAGCGAGTTCCGGAGCGAACGTGCACAACCGCGCATCCGTACGAACGTGTGCACGCACCCGCACAGCCATACGAGCGGGTGTACGTTCTCACGAACGCACGTTCACGTCCACCAATCCCGGCGCTCGGCGCCATATATAAACAAGGTTCTTGCCTGACACTAGTGCTGGATCGTCTTCAGCTAGTTCCTGATTTCCTGACATCCGTGTGACCTGTTACTTTGCTCCTGATTACCTGGCTTCCTGACCACTCTCTCGGATCTCCCTTGTCTGCTACCTACCTTGCTGATTATACCGACTCTGGCTTGGACTATCTACTACGGCTCTGCCTCCCGACTTTGTACCTCGCTGCCTGCCCGTTGCCGACCTCTGCCTGACCTTGACCACGAACTGTCTTCTGTTTTGGATACCTCGCTGCCTGCCCGTTGCCGACCTCTGCCTGACCTTGACCACGAACTGTCTTCTGTTTTGGATACCTCGCTGCCAGCCCGTTGCCAACCTTGCCTGACCTGACGTTGCAGTTGTCCCTGAACCCACGCCTGCCCGGCTTCTACTAACAGTTCTGGTGACCTATCTTCCATCTAGTCTCCGGAGGATTCCGAATCTCCAAGTTCCAGTTCTCCAGCCGCAGGCACCTGCACCCTTCTGTGCCCCGGCACTCCCTGTCCTCACTACCAGGGGTGTCAGGACCAGAACCGTGCGAGAGGCCTCCCTCAACAATCAGACTCTGCTGTAAGGTACGTGACACAGAACTTTCTTTAGAGTTAGCACCTCAACCGTGAAGAGTCCTGAAGATTTGCCCTAGCCCTCCACATCAGGATACCTGGGGGACCTTACCCCTATTCTATTTGCATACAGGGCTGTCATTCTACATCCACCTTTGGATATGCCTCATTTGCTTCACCCCCTTCCTTTTTTTCAATAGCTGTCCCACCCTCTTGAGGGATCTTTTGAGACTTTCTAATTATCTTTTGCTCGGCCTCTTGGCTCAGCATGTACCTCAAACTCTGATTATATTAGCCGTTTTTGCTATTGCAGTCATGAATGTATGCTTTACTGCGCTCCCTGTATTTATAATGCTCAAGATATACAGTAAATGGGCTGTCTATGCTGGGGAAATTATTCTCTGTCTCTTATTCAGGGAGTGGCAGGAGATGACTTTAGTGACACCCTACATGTCAAAACTGTTATTACCTGTTACCATCTCCCACTCGTAAGTTAATTCCTTCTTTGTGCTCCATAATCTTTGGTGGGGCACAATGGGGGCAGTCAGACTAGATTTAGCCACTTCTATTTAGCTTACCCTTCCCACATATCTCTTCTTCCACCTTACTTCTTTCTCCTCCCTTCTCCTATCATCACAGCCACTACCCTTTATTTTTTAACTTACCACCCCACCCTCCTGCTCTACAGTGGGCTCTGTGAAGAGAGTGTGTCTATATTTTCACTTTGGTCCCACCAATTCCCTATTCTTAAGGGGAATTTTCTCTTTCTACGAAGCCTGTTCCATCTAGTGATAAAACAATGAGTGACACTAGACTTGTTTGCTTCAATGTTAACAGCCTCAATTCTCCAGAGAAATGTACCCGTGAACTTTGGCAGCCCAGGGCACAAGTAACTTTTATCCATGAAACAAATTTATACTCTGTCAAATAACTATATTTTCTAATTTATGTTTTCCTGTTGCCTACCACAGTACCAATTTACATTTTAAAACCAAGGGGGTGAAAAGCCTGCCATCTAGATCAGTGGGACAGCAATTGCTTTCTCAAAACTCCAAAGACAATGGTTCCTATCTGTTCCTCAAAGGTGACTTGAATGGCCAAAAGGTTACCATGGCATCCCTACACCTCCCCAACCATGATCAACTTCAATTTGTGGAAGAATGTGTAACCCTCCTTGTAGATAACTCTCTTATCCCTATATCCACAGAGTAAAGCTGGTGCTCCACTCTCCGTTTAGTAGATATGTGGCATTTGGTTGTGCACCATCCTGACAACAAGGATTACACCTTTTCTTCAGCACCACACAATACTTATTTGCGAATGTATTACCTAGCTAATTTATTTAATTATATTATTATTATATTATATTTATTATATTAGCTTTACAATCCACACTTCCCCAGGTCACCGAGGCTGCAATTGAAACCCTGAATGTGTCAGACCATGCTCCAATCACCATGTCACTCAAATTAGGCACAGTGTCTCCCAAAGCCTGGTGTTGGAAATTAAACGATTCTCTTATTCAAGAAGGCCCCCATTAAACTGAATCATCTAACATATTTACCCATTAACAATGCCTCTCCCGGTTCACTGGGAAGCACATAAGTGTGTGATGCTGGGACTTCTTATAAAAAACGGTTCTGAAATGTAAAGGGCCAGGCTGTCCTGGCCCACCCAATTAAAAATACATATCTAACGCCTTGAATCTTAACATAACAAATCTCTTTTTCTCAAACTTTGGTGGCAGAACTTAAATTGCAATTTGAAAAGCTTAACTCTCATCTGAGACATAAAGCCAATTTGCAAATGATTATACATCCAGACACTTTTCACAAACTGGGGACAAACCTGGCAAGCTTGTGGCCAACTACTTAAGAGACACGTCCCTTAAGACAAACATAACCTTTTTAGATGTTGGTAACTGGAAAAAAAATGCATTTCTCTGTAATAATGTAAATTTCCTTTAGGGACTTGTAGGGACTTTTTCCTATAAAATCTGCACCAATCTACTGATCCTCTCTCCTCACAAACTAAACTCCAGCAAATTCAAGATTATATTGCCACCACAAGTCTTCCCTTCATCTCTTCCACTGCTACAAAATCTATAGATTCTTCTCTGACTACTGAGGAAACCCAACAAAGCGCCAAGCCCCAGTGGGTACACTAGGAATTACTTTTAAAACCTTTGCATCCATCCTGACCCCTAGATTTATCTCAGCCTATAACTCTGTTCTCGATGTGCTCAAACTCCCTGCTGATTCACTGACAGCTCATATAGCTGTTATTCCCAAGGAGGGGAAAGACTCCACCGTATGTGTGAACTATCGCCTGATCTCCCTCGTAAACAAGACCTACAGATTTTGACCAAAATTCCCTCCACATGTCTCCTTCAATTTATTTTATACCTAGTCCAGGAAGGTTTTATGCCTTCCAGGGATGTTAAACACAACACTACGAGTGTCTCTAATGTGATCCACCTTGCTCACATCCTTAATATCACTATGTGTTTTTTATTTTAATGCTGAAAAAGTATTCAATAGAATGGACTAGTTATTTCTGAAGGCCACCCTTGAACACATGCGGATTAGGGAAACATGCTTCAATGAATGGATGCTCTTTACTCACCACCTCTGTGACAGTTTGGACTAACAATGCTATTTTCCCTTTTCTTTACTCTTTGCAACGTGACTTGTAACATATATCCCATTCCTGCCCATTTTTATCCTTACTCTTGAGCATTTTCTGAGACATATATATCATAATCACGGGTCTCTTGTTACAAAACTTCCAACACAAAGTTGTAGCCTTATTGAAGGACTATTTATTTTTCCTAACCTCCCCTGAAGTAACACTTCCTAACCACTAACCAGAAATAAAAAAAAACACATATGGTAAACTATCCTATTTTGAGATACATTTTCATAAATCAGAACCTCTCAATATTACCCTTCCACCCATCAGACTCGCCAACATCACCTCCAACTTTCCCTTTCATCAGGCAGCACCTATATAACTAATTTATGTACCACAATCACCTTCACACTAGATAAAATCTTTGACTCTAATTCCCCACCACAACTCCATGCAATCCAAGACCTTAGGCAATAGCAGAAATTGAAACATAGATGGTTCACAGACCCATAAAAATGTTTATACTTATATACATAAAGTAAATAGTACATAAAGCACTACTTAGTGTTCTTTACTTGTTCCAAACTCTACAGTTCATGATACCAATGCCCTTCTTGAAAAAATTACGACTAGAATTCTGACAGTTTATAATAGGGGTCAGCAACGCACTCCTGATCCCTGCATTCTGAGCACAACACATTCCTGATCCCTGCATTCTGAGTGCAATGCACTCCTGTTCCCTGCATTCTGAGGGCAACGCACTGCATTTTGAGTGCAACGCACTCTTGATCCCTGCATTCTAAGTGCAACACACTCCTGATCCCTGCAGTCTGAGTGCAATGCACTTCTGAAAACCCTGCATTCTGAGTGAAACACACTCCTAAACCCTTCATTCTGAGGGAAACGCACTCCTGATCTCTGCATTCTGAGCGTAACGCACTCCTTAACCCTGCATTCTGAGCACAAGGCGCTCCTGATCCCTGCATTGTGAGTGCAACGCATTTTTGAACCCTGCATTCTGAGCGCAACGCACTCCTGAACCCTGCATTCTGAGCGCAACCCACTCCTGATCCCTGCATTCTGAGCATAATGCACTCCTTAACCCTGCATTCTGAGCACAACGCACTCCAGATCCCTGCATTCTGAGCGGAAGGCACTCCTGATTTTGGCATTTTGAGTGCAACATACTCCTGATTTCTGCATTCTGAGTGCAACGCACTCCTCAACCCCACATTCTGAGCATAACACACTCCTTAACCCTGCATTCTGAGGGTAATGCAGTCCGAACCCTGCATTCTGAACGTAACACACTCCTTAACCCTGCATTCTGAGGGTAAGTAACTCCTGAACCCTGCATTCTGAGCTTAACACAACACTGAACCCTGCATTCTGAGCGTAACGCATTCCCAAACCTTGCATTCTGAGCGTAACACATCCCTGAACCCTGCATTCTGAGCATAACGCACTCCCAAACCCTGCATTCTGAGTGTAACACACTCCCAAACCCTGCATTCTCTTGTAACACTTTTTTTTATGTCCACTGTGTTTGCGATCTACATTTGGGGTTAACAAAGTATCATAACATGCACTAGATCACAAAGGCAGTGCACAAGGCACTCCTGATCCCTGCATTGTGAGTGCAACGCACTCTTGAACCCTGCAATCTGAGCGCAACGCACTCCTGAACCCTGCATTCTGAGCGCAACCCACTCCTGATTCCTGCATTCTGAGCGTAATGCACTCCTTAACCCTGCATTCTGAGCACAACGCACTCCGGATCCCTACATTCTGAGCACAACACACTCCTGATCCCTGCATTCTGAGCGGAAGGCACTCCTGATCTTGGCATTTTGAGTGCAACATACTCCTGATTTCTGCATTCTGAGTGCAATGCACTCCTCAACCCCACATTCTGAGCATAACACACTCCTTAACCCTGCATTCTGAGGGTAACGCAGTCCGAACCCTGCATTCTGAACGTAACACACTCCTTAACCCTGCATTCTGAGGGTAAGTAAATCCTGAACCCTGCATTCTGAGCTTAACACACCCCTGAACCCTGCATTCTGAGCGTAACGCATTCCCAAACCTTGCATTCTGAGCGTAACACATCCCTGAACCTTGCATTCTGAGCATAACGCACTCCCAAACCCTGCATTCTGAGTGTAACACACTCCCAAACCCTGCACTCTCTTGTAACACTTTTTTTTTATGTCCACTGTGTTTGCGATCTACATTTGGGGTTAACAAAGTATCATAACCTGCAGTAGATCACAAAGGCAGTGCATTTTGAACATGGTGCAGGAAACACATGGAACAAGCCTTTCTGGTATCGCGTTCTGGTGTAAACCGGCCCTAACAACAGTACACTGTGCCCGGTGAGCTTTGACTTTAGTGTTGTTTAAGTAGATCTCCATCTCTGTAAGGTTGTCTACCCCAATTTATATGGTCCCAAACCTGTCCTAGAATAGCACACCAGCTTTACCCAAAGTGCATGGAGGGTGACCTTTCCTGATTCAGCTGCCTTTCATCTTCACTGTCAAGTTCTATCCAGGAACAGATATAAACGCTCCCTTGTGATTCATCTTTTCAGTGCAGCTAGGATTTACATCCCTGCCCTCTGAAAGCACGTTTACCCTCCTTCTCTTGCTCTGTGGTGGTCCAAAATAAATATCTGACATATGGAAGACCTCATAGCTTCCCTTAAGTATCCCAAAGAAAAATGTAGGCGTATCTGGTTTTACTGGCTAGAATATATTTGTTCTCCAGAATACGTCTATATTTGAGTAGTAAGACTAACTGGATGGATTCCGGATTAGACAAACCCCTTTCCCTGTAACACCCCTTCCTCCTCTCTTTTTTCCTAGCCCTTTTCCTTTCACTTTTACCCTCTTGCTTTTTCTTGTTTTTGGCCATATGCCTTCTGGCTACTTGGTTGCTAGTTCTCCCTGTACTCTTGGTTCCCTGTTTTAAAATGAAGGGCTGGAAAATCAAATATATTCTGTTCAATTTGCACTGATACAGTTTTTTTACTGGCAAGTACAAATATCGAAATCAAGGCCATTTGCGGTGCTCACAGGGCTGGAGGAGATATATAGACATGTATAAGTGGCCCGCCTCCAAGCTGACATCACTTCCTCCCTATACCCACATGTGCGCTCCAAGCTGGTTTACAGAGCCTAGAACTTCCTACATCTCACAGTGCGGGGAACCGCATGCAATTCGGACAGGAATGGCAACACATTCTTGTTTAACTTGCATGTGATTCTTGCAGTGTGATTTGAGCCCATACATTTTATATGGGCTCAAATCGCACCAGGACAGGTATTGGTGCAACGCTAGTGTAGCACGGGTCTATATTCATAATTGATTTACAAAGAATATGGTATTAGTAGTTATTACCTATGATAGAAGGTGATCACTTCTGTGTATATTTCTGTATACTGAATGGCTATGCCATTCATGTATACATTGATTTTTCTCTCACAGATGGTCACATTGTCTCAGGACCATTATAGCCATTCTTTTGTTAGCACTGGATAAAACCAGCTTTTTTGCGCCTTCTTTCAAACATATAAAAGGTATATAAAAGGTAGACAATAGAGAAATAGCTCGGAACCTCATCCAGGACATGAAGTGAATGTGCCCGGAGATTGAAGAGTCTGTCAACTTCCAGAACTTTCTGATGACTTCAGAAAGTTGAGGGGTTCCCTGGATTGGTACTGAACCTGAATTTATCCTGTATTGTATCATCTGTAATACATCTTTAATTGAAGCTAAGTAAATCTCTTGTATTACTGCTACTTGTGTGTTGTTTTAATCATTATACTTCATACATAAATCTGAAGGGTAAATATATATGAATCTGTCAATAAATGAATAAATGTAACATGGAATTGAACCCATTGTTACATTAATGGTGCCGTGAGTAGCAGAATATTTAACCCTTTCAGTGCTGGTTTTAAGTGCAGTAATTAATCATTGTAATACTGCTGTGAATTGTAATGCTGACAATTGGGAAACTGTATTATTAGTGTGTACTGTGATATGAGGGTTTGTTGCTAGCTTTGCTTTGGTGGCGTTATAGTGGTTTAGCACGTGGTGTACACGTAGCGAAGAGGGAGGATGTTTAACGGGATAAAAAGAGGGAAGGGGGGAGACAGTCGAAAGAGCCCCATCCCAGAGTGGGCAGATTCTAGACACTAGTCTACTCTGGCTCATGAATTGATCAAGTATCAGGAAGCAATTAAAGAGGGAGTCCACCTAAACCGCCAAAAAAAATAAATATTAAAAGCCAGCAGCTACAAATACTGCAGCTGCTGACTTTTAATAAATGGCCACTTACCTGTCCCAGGGTCCAGCGATGTCGGCAGGCGACGCCGAGAACCAGCTCGGTTCTCGGCAGCTGCCGCCGCCATCCTAGGTGAGGGAATCAGGAAGTGAAGTCGCGCTGCGCATCGTAACTGGTCCCCGCTATCTCCTGGGAGCTGTGTGTTTCCCAGGAGACAGCGCGGTGGGACCGGAAGAGGCATAGACTCCCATGGGAGTCTATGCCGGAAGTGGGTGCAAATACCTGTCTTAGACAGGTATCTGCACCCCCCTCCCCCCTGAAAGGTGCCAAATGTGACACCGGAGGGGGGGAGGGTTCCGAAAAGCGGAAGTTCCATTTTTGTGTGGAACTCCGCTTTAAAGTGGAAGACCACCGCCATTGTCTCCTGAATCTTGATTTGTCTCGATATTCAAAATCAGAGCAGAAAGCTGCATCTTTATTAGGATGGATATTTTTGCAGGCGCTCATGGATGAGACAAAAAGGAGGGAAGCTGTTGAGACGGAACTGCAGGCAGAAACAGATCAACTTCTAATTCTAACTTCTGAAAAACACAAGGAAGAAATGGAAACATAGTTTTCAGAGTATGTAGTGAGAACTGTGAATAAGCAGCGTAAAAAGAAAGGTAGAAGATTACCGGGAAACAATGCTGCAGTGAAAGAACGCACTCTGGTTACCAGGGGAGGTTGAGAGGAATTAGCAAGGCTCGTCCTATTGTTACAACTAGACAAAGAAGGGAGATAACTGAACGAGCTAGAACAAGTGGAAGTAATGTTCTTTCATCCGAAGATCATTGCGCCCAGCACTGGCAGCTAAACAACAATATACAGAAGAGACAAGGTCTTACACAGCAGGGGAGCTGACAGAGCTAGGACAAAAATTTGCCCAGAGACCCAATGAATGCTTGCTGACATGGGTCCTGCATGTGTGGGACTTGAGAGAGATGGAATTATTTTGTCTAATAGAGAGGCAGTGGGATTGGGGACCATGGCTAAAGACCCCAGAGTAAGACTTTATCTGCGCAGAGCTAGAGACACTACTGTTGTATTCTCCCTATTGCATCTGATAAGAGATTCTATAGTCTGAGTTCATGACACGCCTAGAGAACTTATGGGTTTAACTCCTTGGCATACAATAGGGGAAGGAATTCACAGGCTGCGAAAGTATGGGTGTGTAAGGGGATTAATTGCAGATCCTCTAGAAGAAACTCCTACTGTGCACGATAATTGGATAGGACCTGATATGGCTTTGTTTACGGCACATATGAGAAATAAGTTGCTAGCAGGGGCCCCGTCTAACTTAAAAGCTCCTGTCAGAAACCATGAATCAGACTGAGACAGAATTACAGTTAAATCTCACTTGTTTAATAATGATAAAAAGAGGTAAACAGTGTAAATGTAGTCAAAACATAGCCAGAGTTCAGGAACCGGAACGGATAGTCAGACAAGCCAAAACATCAGGGAGCCAGAGATGAGCATAGTAGAACAGCAAGCAGGATCTGGAGCCAGAAGGAATGTCAGCCAAGCAAGTCTTTAACAGGAACACAGGAGAGCGTCTCTAGAGATGTGACCAAGGCGAAGGCAAAGATCATCTGGGCTGGACGGCTTAGGCAGGACTGACGAGCAGGATATCATCAACGGGTGAGTCACTGTGGAGAGATAGGAGCTGGCAATTAGCCGACAGCTGAGCGGCCAGCTTTGAGAAGGCAGGGCTGAGCCCAGCCCTGACAGTACCCCCTCCTCAATGACCCCTCCCCTATGGGGGACCACCAGGCTTGAGGGGAAAACGTCTATGGAAATCGTGGAGGAGGACAGGGGCATGTACGTCTGAGGATGAGACCCAAGAGTGTTCCTCCGGACCTTACTCTTTCCAATGCACCAGGTACTGTATGCGCCCACAGAACCTATGGGAGTCAACAATGGACTGTACTTCATACTCCTCATGATTCTCAACCTATACAGGGTGAGGACGAGGCACAGAGGTAGTAAAGCGGTTGCAGACCAAAGGTTTTAATAAGGAGACATGAAATCCATTCGCATATTAGAAGGAAGGTCTAATGCGTAAGCCACTGGATTAATCCGGCAAAGAATACGGAAAGGCCCAATAAACCGAGGTGCGAACTTCAGAGAGGGAACACAAAGTCAGAGGTTGCGAGATGACAGCCAGACCCTGTCCCCAACCTAGTAGGAAGGCGCAGGCAGGTGTCTGCTGTCAGCATGGAGTCTGTACCTATCATTAGCATGTCGTAAAGCCTCCTGGAATTGTGTCCAAGTGTAACGAAGACCACGGAAATGCTCCTCTAACGCAGGAATACTCTGCAGAACAAATGAGTCAGGCAACATGGAAGGTTGGAAACCATACTTCGCCATTAAACGGGGACAATCAGGAAGCAGAATTCAAGGCACTATTGTGAGCAAACTCCGCCCACGGTAAGAGGCCTGACCAGTTGTTATGATGGTCAGAAATATAGAAACATAGGAATTGCTCCAATAAATGACTGGCTCGTTCTGCAGCCCCATTAGACTGTGGGTGATACGCAGAGGAGAAAGCAAGCTGAATTCCCAACTGTGCACAAAAGGCCCACCAGAACCGGGACAAAAACTCCTGTCCGAGACAATCATCTTGGGTAGCCCATGTAAGCGAAAGATCTCACGAGCAAAAATGGAAGCCAGTTCCTTAGAAGTGGGCAACTTCTTAAGTGGAATACAATGGGATATTTTCGAGAACTGGTCAACCATCATAAGGATAACTGTGTTGCCCTGGGAGTTGGGTAACTCCACAATGAAATCCATAGACAGGTGGGTCCAGGGCCTCTCTCCATTGGGTAGGAGTTGTAGGAGGCCCACTGGAAGGTGTCGTGGAGTCTTACTCTGAGCACACACGGAACAGGCAGCTATGAAGGCGGTTACATCAGCACGTAGACTAGGCCACCAGAATTTTGGGGAAATGGCCCAAAAGAGTTGATTCTTCCCAGGGTGGCCACCAGCCTTGGGAGAATGGTAAATCTGGAGCACGGCAGTACGGAGACTCTCTGGGACAAAGCAGCGGTCACAAGGTTTCTCAGGAGGAGCATGGACCTGAGCAGCAAAAATGTTGTCACCCAAAGGAGAAGTGATACTGGTGCGAACCGTAGCCAGAATATGATCAGGAGGAATCACAGGAACCGGAACCGACTCCATCTTGGAAGTGGAGGAAAGTTGTCGTGACAAAACGTCAGCCCTTACATTCTTAGTACCGGGTAAGAATAAGACAATGTAATTGAAACTAGACTAGAAAAGAGCCCATTGCGCCCTTCTGGGAGAAAGGCGTTTAGCCTCAGACAAGAATGTGAGATTCTTATGGTCAGTGAGAATGAGAACCAGCACAGTGGTACCTTCGAGGAGATGTCTCCATTCTTTCAGGGCTAAAATGATCGCCAACAGCTCTCTGTCAACAGTCTCGTAATTGCACTCCGCAGGTGACAATTTTTTGGAAAAGTAGCCACAAGGATGGATAGCGCTCTCAGAGGTAGGACGTTGAGATAGAAGGGCACCAACTCCAGTCTCAGAAGCATCCACCTCAAGGATAAAATGTAACGTAGGATCAGGATGTGCCAACACAGGAGCAGAAACCAAGGCAGCCTTGAGACTCTCAAAGGCCTTAATAGACTCCGGAGACCAACTGTGGGTTACCGTCCTTTCTGGTCATATCAGTCAGGGGCTTGACCAGAGAAGTTACACATAAACTTCCGATAATAGTTGGCAAAGCCAAGAAAACGCTGCAGAGGATGTAGACCCATAGGTCGAGGCCACTGTAGAACTGCTGAAAGTTTTTCTGGGTCCATCAAAAAATCAGCAGTGGAAATGACAGGAATTTAACCTGTTCACGATGGAATTCACACTTCTCCAATTTACAATAGAGATTGTTCTCTCCTAGTTTCTGAAGCACATGACAGACATCTGTGTGGTGGCTCTCCAGGGACTTGGAAAAAATGAGGATATCGTCGAGATAAACCACCACACATAACTGCAACAAATCTCAGAGGACATCGTTAATAAATTCCTGTAAAACTGCCGGGGTCAAAGGTCAAAATGCGTTATGAGGTACTCATAATAGCCTGTTCTGGTATTAAACAGAGTTTTCCACTCGTCACCCTTCTTAATTCTCATGAGATTATATGCCCCTCTCAAATTCAAGCTTTGTGAAAACCATTGCTCCCTTGAGGTGGTCAAACGACTTCCGATTGAGACCCCTATAATCAATACAAGGTCTCAGATCACCACTCTTCTTTTTCACAAAGAAGAAACCAGCACCAGTAGGAGACGAGGATTTGCGGATAAAACCTCGAGAAAGTGCGTCTGCAACATACTCCTCCATGGCCTTATCCTCCAAGACCGACAAAGGGTAAACCCGGCCATGAGGGGGTATGGCACCAGGTTGAAGGTCAATTGCGCAATCATACGACCGGTATGGAGGCAAACTACTGGTTTGACCTTTGTCGCAGACATCTCTAAAATGGCAGTACTCCTCCGGCAGGGAGGAGAGTGAAGAGGTGCACAGGACCTTGGCCACCTTCTGGAAGCATGTCTTACTGCATTGTGGCGACCAGGAGAGAACCTCAGCATGGAGCCAATCAAAAGAGGGGTTGTGCCTCTGTAACCAATAACCAGCAGAAACTTAGGTGAGGAAATAACTTGGAATTGAATTATCTCATGGTGACAACGGCCATGGACAACGGAACAGTCTCTTTCTCTGAGTCTGGAGTCAATGAGGATGGCAAACGTGATCAACTTCTCCAGCTCAGTGGGTATATCTCAGCCTGCTATCTCATTCTTGATGGTATTCGAGAGACCATGAGAAAAAGCAGCCACGAGGGCCTCATTGTTCCAAGCAACCTCTGCTGCCAGAGTACAGAATTCAATAGCGTAATCGGCAACAGCTCTTGTACTCTGTTTGATGGACATGAGGCAATTGGCAGCAGCCATCAAATACACTTTTGGATACACTGTGGATAGATAGGAGCTGGCAATTAGCAGACAGCTGAGAGGCCAGCTTTGAGAGGGAAGGACTGAGCTCAGCCCTGACAGCTTGACAGCTCCATTGTTTACAATGTTGAGTGCTATTGAGCGAAGAAGGAGAAAGTTCACGAGGCAACTGCCTTACTGGGACAATTAGGAGAATTGGAGAGGGTCAGAGACAGGGTTAAACAAAGGAGTGTGGAGGAGAAAAATCCTGTAGGGAGAATGAAGATTACACAAAAGCAGTTATTTTTAGATCTTTTGCAGAATGGTGTACCATTATCAGATACTGATGGCATCACAACAGGTAATTTATAAAAAAAAAAATTAAAAACACAAGCAAAATTTAAATCTAGCTTGCCAAGAGGGTGGCAACCAGTGATGTGGAGGATGTCCCCGTTTTTCCTTCTGCCCCTCCTGTGGAGAGAAAGCCAAACCCTTATGGGGCAGCAGCATAAGAGTTAATGAAACACAAAAAGAAATTTGGGAGCAGGGGATGGGAAGTGCCCAGTCCTCTGGAGTGACAGGAGGGCGGATGCTCTGTGCCACTGGTTCAAGTTAATATGCTAAAATCAGGTGATTGTTGCCTATATGTATCAGTGGCAATATATTGGCAAGGACAATACAGACCACAAAGGGTTACTGCATTGTTAGACACAGGAGCTGAAGTGACTTTCACAGCACGTTTCACAGCATCAAAAGTCAAAAACATCAGAGCACGGGGTAGTGGCAGTTGAAGGACTGGGAATCTTTGTGTCTGCAGTAAAACCTATCAGGGGCATGCATTAAGTGGACGCTAGTGTACATCCCTCTGCCCAAACACCCTGTCAATCTTAAGCAGTACCGCATACCTGGAGGACACCGAGAAGTGACTGACAATACAGGCCTTGCTGGATGTAGGAGTGTTAAGGCCTGCGGTGAGCCTCTTTAACTCGCCTATCTTTCCTGTAAGGAATCTGAATGGAACTTATAGGATGACTATAGACTATCGAGGGCTAAACAAAGTGGCTCCCCCCCCATTGCAGCAGCTATCCCGGATATGGTGTCACTTATAGAGACTATTTGTCAAACTGCTGGAGAATGGCATGCAGTACAGGATTTAGCGAATGCCTTTTTTCCCATTCCTATTGATGAAGGATCACAAGATCAGTTTGCCTTTACCTGGAAAGGAAAACAATATACAGCCAATAATGTCCCTCAGGGCTACTTACATAGTCCAACAATTTGCCATGGTATGGTAGCCAGGGATCTGGCTATTATACCAAAACTGGACTGTAAACTATATCATTACATTGATGATATCATGCTCTCTGGTAACACAGAAGGACAAGTAAGACAAGACTTGACTAGTGCAGGCTCATATGCAGAACAGAGGATGGGCCATTAACCCTACAAAGATTCAAGGACCAGCTATGAGTGTCAAATTTCTAGGAATAATTGGTCTGGGCTCATCAAGACTATTCCACAACCTGTATTAGATTCTATTGCAGCATTGAAGCCTCCCAAAAATGTGAAAGAGGCTAATCTTTCACATTTACACATTACTCGGTTTACTGGGCTTTTGGAGACCTTTCATTCCTCACTTGGGCCTTATTCTCAGGTCAATCTACAATGTCACTCGGACATTGAGACTGTATTCTTATGGACAGGACCAGCAGTTGGCACGAGACACTGCCAAAGAGACTGTAAGAACACATCACTCATTAAGCTCCTTGAAACCAGATCAGCCTTTCATCCTAGATGTCACTGCAACTGAACATGAAATGTCGTGGGGTCTGTGGCAAAAAGGCCAAAATCCAAGGGATCGGAAGATACCATTGGGATTCTGGTCCAAACAGTTCCCCGCTGCACAGAGAAGGTGCAGCCCTTTGGAGAAGCAGTTGCTGGCTGCCTACACTGCTTTACAAAATGTGGAAGCAACAAAAAAGCAGCAGTTGGTGACAGTGAAGACTGACCTACCAATTTCTGAGTGGGTGAGACAAGAAGGCTTGCAAGCTCATACAAGTGTGGCACGAAAACAGACGCTACAGAAAAGGAAATGGTACTTAAGCGAGAGGGCTTACATCTCATCTCAGGATCCCAGTCAGATATCACAACAACTGGCTGGACACGTTGACTTTGAATCAAAGGTTCCTGAGTTGCCTCCAATGCAAGAAGGTGGAAGAATCACCTCCTTTTGTTGAGTTGTCTGATAAAAACAAACAAAATGCCTGGTTTACAGATGGATCGGCCAAAAACCCCTCAGGGTAGAGCATGGACTGCAGCAGCTTTCTACCCGTGTACTGAAACGGTGATCCACCAAAGTGGTCAGGGTGGATCAAGTCAATATGCAGAGCTCCAAGCTGTATATATGGTGGTGCAAGAAATCCCAGGGGATTTGATCATCTATACTGATAGTTGGGCAGTATTTACAGGACTAACTACTTGGCTTAGAGCATGGAAACAAGACAGCTGGCAGGTAAATGGAAAAGAACTGTGGGGTGGGCCTCAAACCTGGGAGTTTTGTGGCAAGAAGGTCACAATCAAATTATTCAAATCGGACACCCATAGTGAGTAACCTAACAATGATACGGTTGATGCCCTGGCACAAGTGTCTGTTGCTAACCAAGAGAATGACACTATTCTGGAAATCTTGGGAATATGGGCACACTCAATCCGGACACAGAGGTGCACAAAGCACGTGGCTTTAATTGAACTGGAAGACCAACTTATTTATGTTCCTATCCACAGATTGTTGCCGTTGCCATGAGGACAATACTATGGCTTCAAATGATGACAAGCCTCATTTTCAGTGTAACAGAACAGAAGAACTTTTTCCATGAGACTCTGAAAGCAACAGCTTATGTTTTTAACGTCCAAACTGCTGGGTGTTTGGACAAACACCCCGTGCTGCACCTGAGGACTTACCATTATATGGACTACCAGGTAACATTAGCTGGTTGCCTTTGAATGATCCTTGGAGAATAGCAGTAATTAATAGGACTATAGACGACTAATCCATCATGTAAAAACATACCAACTATTTTTGGCCCAGAGGAATATACTATAAAGTTATCCCGTTAAGCCACTGGTGTATTATGTGTACAAAGATCTAGTACCAATGACTCATATTCCATAGAGTTGGGAAATAGTAACTGTGATTATGTAGTAACAAATCACTGGAATAATATCTCTATGGTGCAGGTAGTGGGGAGAGGAGAAGCATTTATTTTCGAAGTAGATGGATACCACAATGGCTATGTCATTCATGTATACATTGATTTTTCTCTCACAGATGGTCACATTGTCTCAGGACCATTATAGCCATTCTTTTCTTAGCACTGGATAAAACCAACTTTTTCGCGCCTTCTTTCAAACATAGAAAAGGTTAGACAATAGAGAAATAGCTCAGAACCTCATCCAGGACATGAAGTGAATGTGCCTGGAGATTGAAGACACTGTCAACTTCCAAAACTTTCTGACTTCAGAAATTTGAGGGGTTCCCTGGATTAAAACTGAACCTGAATTTATCCTGTATTGTATCATCTGTAATACATCTTTAATCAAAGCTAAGTAAATCTCTTTTATTACTACTACTTGTGTGTTGTTTTAATCATTGTCCTTCATACACAAATCTGAAGGGTAAAAATATATATACCTATCAATAAAGGAATAAATGTAACATGGAATTAAACCCATTGTTACAGCTAGTTCAATAATGTAGCTCTGAATGGTGTGTGACCTTCACTGACAGTCTACTGATGTTCCTAAGATACGTTGTAAATTGTCTTTCAAATGCCGTTTGTACTGTTTCTCTATTAGACCTTATGATAGGTTGACTCTTAAAGGGGTTGTAAACCCTCGTGTTTTTTCACCTTAATGTCTCCTATGCATTAACCACTTCAGCCCCGGAAAAATTTACCCCATTCCTGACCAGAGTGTTTTTTTGCGATTCGGCACTGCATCGCTTTAACTGACAATTGCGCAGTCGTGCGACGTTGTACCCAAACAAAGTTGACGTCCTTTTTTTTCCACTAATAGAGGTTTCTTTTGGTGGTATTTGACTCTGCGGTTTTTATTTTTTGCGCTATAAACAAAAAAAAAGTGACAATTTTGAAAAAAAAACACAATATTTTGTACTTTTTGCTATAATAAATATCCCCTTTTTTTCTTAAAAAGCTAATTTTTCTCAGTTTAGGCCGATATGTATTCTACATATTTTTGGTAAAAAAAAAGCGTCTACAAAATAGGGGATAGATTTATAGCATTTTTATTATTATTACTTTTTTTTTACTAGTAATGGCGGCGATCTGCAATTTTTATCATGACTGCGACATTATGGCGGTGACATCGGACAATTTTGACACATTTTTGGAACCATTGGCATTAATACAGCGATCAGTGCGATTAAAAATGCATTGATTACTGTAAAAATGTCACTGGCAGTGAAGGGGTTAACACTAGAGGGCGGTGAAGGGGTTAACTGTGTTCCCTGCGAGGTGATTCTAACTGAAGGGGGAGGGGACTAACTACAGGAATTGACGGATCGTGGTTCCTAGCTAACAGGAACACACGATCTGTCACTCCTGTCAGAACAGAACAGGGAAGTGTGTAATTACACACACTCGTCCCTGTTCTGTGTCTCCTGGTCACAATCGCTCATGGCCGGCGGTCATTGTGACCATCGGCCACGAGCATCGGCACCCTCGCTGTGCAGCAGGTGCGCCTGCTATCCGGACCCCGGGAGCCAACGTACAGCTACGTGGTTTCACGCAGGGAAGCCAACCGGCCGCAGTATAACTGCGGCGGCTGGTCCGGAAGCGGTTACGTTGAAAAAATACCTGGCAGTGACCGCCCCCCTCAAGCCCCCCGTTTTACTTACCTGAGCCCTGGAGCTTGACCTGGCAGGGACGCGCTGTCTCTCTGCCCAGGGTTCTCCACTCTTGATTGGATAGATTGATAGCAGTGCAGCCACTGGCTCCCGCTGCTGTCAAGCAAATACAATGACGTGGGCACCGGGGGGGTGGGGTCGAGTCGAGAGAGTGCCCGCAAGGTAACCCCCTCGGGAGATCGCTTCTCCTAGGGGGTTAGCTGATGTGGGGAGGAGCCGCAAGAGCCACCAGGGGGACCCCAGAAGATGAGATTCAGGGCCACTCTGTGCAAAACGAGCTGCACAGTGGAGGTAAGTATGATATGTTTGTTTTTTAAAAAAGAAAAACGAACCCTTACAATAACTTTAACATGTAAGTATGGATATGTAGATGTAAAATGGCTATGCACTTTGATATCGAAAATAGAAAATAAAGAGTATTAGAAAAAGTCATACCTTGAATTTAGCTTTAAATGAAGAAATAAAATATAGCATGAATATAAACCTGGCACAGGGCACCCAAAAGGAGTCTAATTATTAAATTCATATTCGTATTTCTTTTTAGGAATATAAATTGTAAATGAGTTGATGAATGTAAATTAATCATAAGTGATACTAAATCCAGTTTAAAAAAAAATAGTTTATGAAAATTCAGACCTAACGTCCAAATCCAGGTACAGTATATGAAAAAAATCACCCTTACAAATGGGTACATTGTAGACTATGTTACTTGACTACAATATCTCTCTGCTAGATAACCTTACCCTTTAAGCACAGCACGCCTTGGGTGCTTATTTATACAGTACAGATAATCAAAGGTTTCATCAGTTGATTGTGACATGCTAATGAAATGGACGTATACATCTGGGGACTAATAAAGAAGTGTTAACAGAGCAAGAATAGAGCAATGGATTATTAATAAGGATCCAGCTAAGCAAGCTATGACTTGGTGATGGATTTAGAGATCAGAAGTGGAAACAGACATTTGGGTGCAAGGCAGTTTGAGTGCAGCAGCGCATGTATTGCACATACGTTAGGTAATGGACAATAATGTGTAATTAAAGGGTTATTTCACCTTTTCAGAAAAATTTAAAAGGTGAACTAACACCCTACACTCGTCCCTGGTCCATACTCCACTTACCTCCAGGGGTGATACAGTTTCACTGTTTACGAAGTCCGACGCAAAGGTCCTGGGGTTTGAAAACTGCACTGTTCTTCTTCTTTCACTAGGGACGCCAGGACTAATAAGAGCGTCAGCATGGTCAGTGGTGTGCCGACACTGACCAATCAGATCCGCTTTGATTTATCCTGGCATCTCTAGGAAAGAAGAGAAAGAACAGCAAGGGTTTTTAAATCCCGTGACTGTTGTACCAGGCTGCATGCCTGGTGAAACTCTATCACCCACGGAGGTACATGCAACAGGGACCGGGTGGGGAGAGTTTAGGGTCTTAGTTTACCTTTTTTTTTTTTTCTGAAATAGTGAACTAACCCTTTAATCACAGTATCAGAATACATATCTATTTAAATACAGGGTTTGCCCAGCAAAAGAGAAACATTAACTATTCAATGCATTCTTTTTTTCAATTTCATTTATTTCAAAAAGTCAGCACATATGTCAGTTTAACATATGTGAGAAATCATAGGGCTAAGTCATGCAATAGATTATACATAGCTTCTCATAGGCCATTAAAAGTCCTGCTTTACACTCCCATAATATACAAAATGTTATGTAGATAAATTCCCAGTAGTTACAATATAACCATTTTCTTTGCATATGAAGTCTGGATAGTGTGTGATTGCATGTGATTTGCACTGCACTGCAGTGCGATTCACATCCGATGTCGGAAATTGCACCATTAGGAACCGGCCCTTACCCATCTATTTGTCCTCGTGAGGGGAAATGCAAACGTTTAGTTATCAGAGTAAGGGGTGAATGTTAATCATCCAAGGGGAGCAAGTGTTCCAGTGACAACAGTGTAAGGCAGAAATTCTCCTCACTTTGGTGAGATTTATTGTCATTGTCTGTTTTGAGACAGCAGGTGAAGTGAAAAAACCTACCCAGTGAGACAAAGACAGCAAAAAATAATCTGGGGTTCTATTGCCAAACTGAACTTTCAGTTTGAATCAACAATACATTTTAGGTGCAGAGAAACAAAATGTTAGAAATCTTACAATTTGTTTCTTTAGTTAGCAACCACGGCCTGAGTAGATAGCAGCCACAGCCTGCTGTGATTGGTCACAACAACCACATGGTACCGGCAGCATACCGGTACAGTGATCAGTCATTGGCTGTGTCCAGCGGACACGGCCGGTGACAGATCGCGCCACAAAAGGCACCTTTCGGGAGGACGTCTACCCGGAAAGACGAAAGTCCTGCCCGGCCATCATTTGACTATAGGCCGGGCAGGAACTGGCTAATTGCCTCATTTCAGTTTGGGTGCACTAGTCCATTGTGGACACAAAGCAATGATTTTGTTATGGTATGTCCCATAATCACTTGATTTGTTCCTAACAGTGCTTAGGAATGAGAACCAGAGACTAAGTATGTTTCCAATGAAGGGTTACATAGTTACATAGTTAGTAAGGTTGAATAAAGACACCAGTCCATCCACTTCAACCGAAGTGAGTGTGGGTGCGTGTCTACAATTGTCCTTATCCCTGTACATTGTGTCTCATTAAGATGCTCATCTATTACTACTTATTTAAAGGTACCCATATAGCGCCGTCAATTTATGCAGCACTCCACACATACATCGCACACTCACATCGGTCCCTACCCTCAAGGAGCCCACAATCCAAGGTCCCCAACTCACATTCATATACTAGGGCCAATTTTGCACAGAAGCCAATTAACCTACCAGCATGTCTTTGGAGTGTGGGAGCAAACCGGAGTACCCGGAGGAAACCCACACAGGCCCAGGAGAACATGCAAACTCCAGGCAGGTAGTGTTGTGGTTGGGATATGAACCAGCAACCCTTTTTACTGCTAGGCAAGAGTGCTACCCACTACACCACTGTGCCACCCAACCTGTTCTGTTAAAGCTACAGTATATAAAGATGTTTTAAACAATTGTGCCCTTCCGACCTTGTGGCAACAGTTTGTGGAAGGTCCATTTCTGTTCCTGCATGGCTGTGCCCATGGCCACAATGCTAAATCCATAATTACATAGTTTAACAGGTTTGATGTGGAAGGACTCATCAGCACCTGGCCTTAACAATATTGAAATTGAATGCCATTGGGATAAACTGAAATGGCAGTTTCGAGACAGGCGTTCTCATCCAAACTGACCTAACAAATGCTCTTTGGTCTTATAGAGTAGCTCCACCTTTGTTGCGAAAAAAACAAACCCCTTTGGGTGATGAATGTACATTGCAGGGGGGAGGGGGGTGTTCATTATTAATCAGTTGATGTCCTTTCAGTTGTAATGTGCAAAGCTGTAGTGTCTGCATCCCTATGGAAGTGATAAGGCCTTGGGAAAATTTACATTTTATTGCAGAGGAGTGCCTAAATCTAACTTTTAGCTTAATGCAGACTTTGCCCCCACCCCAGGGTACATTGTCCCCATGTTGATGAGGATAAGTGCCTCTTCTCCACAACCCTGGGCTGATAAGCCCCCTGATTGCACACCCCCACAACCCAGAGTTGTGGGGAAGAGGCCTTGTCCCCATCAATATGGGGACAAGGCGCTTTGGGTGGGGGGGCAGAGCCTCCCCTGCAACAAAGCACCATCCCATGTTGAGGGCATGCGGCCTGGTATGGTTCAGGAGGGGGGGGCACTCGCTCTCGCCCCCTACACTTCCTGAACCTGCATGCTTGGATAAGGGTCTGATATGGATTGGGGGGAGACCCCGTGCCATTTTTTTAAATTTTGGTGTGGGGTTCCCCTCCGAATCCATACCAGGCCCAATCTGGGGGGACTCCACGTCATTTTTTTCTTAAATTTTTAAGCTGAAATTTTTTTTTTTTTACATTCAGCTGTCATCGAATCCTGACAGCTGATGACTCATCAGTTGTTAAGGATGCGGCGGTTGGCTTCCCAGCCTGCTCCTTAGCAATCAGCAATATACAGTGTTTTTAAAGGGGGGTAAAAAACAAAACACAAAGAGCATTAACAATTGCATCAAAAATACAACACTTGCGTTTCTGGTGCGATTCCATTGAAGTCTATTACATGCAAAATGCAATCTGCTGCAAGAAAAAAAGTCCCTGACCCTTTCCAAAAACGCACCGGCTGAAAAACGCATGGATGTGAACGTGTACCATAGGAAACCATGTTAAATGGACTGTAGTGAGTTTCTGCAAAACTGAAAATGCACAAAAAAGCGCATAGGTGTGAACGTAGGGTTAAACTCTACAGTATATGTAATCAGCTAATATGGCTGCCACAATGTAAGTAACAACAACATGTGCAACAGAAACAAGGTTAAAACTGTAATTAATAAAATCATTTTAAATTAACCTGATCACTTTCACATTTATATTAAAAACTTGGACAAAATCAAAGACCCCTTAAGCCCAGGTTCATACTAGTGCGAACACAGACATTCGCACCCGCACTGCGGTGCCGATCTCATGCGATGTCTGTGCAATGCGAGTTCAGCCATACTGAACTCGCATTAGATTCGCACGAAAATAGTGCAGGAACTTTTTTTGTCCTGCACTGGAATTGGATCGCATGGGTATTCTCACCTATGCAATCCAATTCCTGTACGAGTTCACAGTGCGCACTGTGATCTGAGAACCGATCTGGGGTGTCATTAACAATGTATTGACACCCGCAGCGGTTCGCAGAGGGCAGTGTGAACTACTGGCGGGAGAGATGTGATGCGAGAACCGGTGCTGTAATCGTGCTGGTTCCCGCATTGCACAAGTGTGAGCCTAGGCTTAAAGTTGAACTCCAGGCAAAGCAAATATTTGCTGAATACAAGACAATTGTCTTGTCATGTTAAACTTTAAGCTGGCCATAGATGGCGCGATTTTCTTTCCTGCGACAAGAAAATCTCTTGATTCCTGGCTGACTGTGTTGATGGGGAATCCCTCCCACAGAAATATTGTGTTCTTCGGCGGGGGGAGCTGTCCCAGCTAGGAGGACACACAGTGAATATTGCTAGCGGCTATAGCCACTGGCAATAATCGCATGTAAAGTCCTACAGGCTGGTTGTAGCCAAGTTGATTGATCAATCAGCCTGCCCATACATAGCTCGAACCATCTATGGCCGGCTTTAGTGTCTTTTCTGTGCTTCCTACAGATCTGTGCAGTAGACCAGCATGGAGCAATGCCTGGACTTTGCTACGGGGCAGGAGGTTTTTTTTGTACCAAAGCCCAGTCACTGCTGCTCTCTCAACTTGTACAGGGTGATTGGTCTTGTATCTGACCCCCTGTAGTTTTTCCTGAAGTGGGTGGACCTAGTGGGCTCTGTACAGCACTATGATGGTGCCAACACTATTTTTTTTTTTTAAAGGTAATATCTGGGTGCAAATGTATTTGGTGCTCACAAAGGGGATCAATATTCTTTCTGGCTATTGAGGGATATATTTAAATAATGGTTTTCTTGCCTGGAATTCTGCTTTAAACTAAGTTTAGCCAAACTATAAAGTTTACTATACTATTGGTAGTCATTAAAGATTATATGTACTTTTTCATCATGGTAGTTAAATAATAGTAGCATTTGAAGCGTTGAAGACACTTAAGGTAAAGAAAAAAAAAATCTTACCTTTACTTTCCAGTTTTAGTTGTTCAGCCATCAATGTGTCTAATCTGTTACCAAGTACAAAGGCCAGGAAAGATAGGATGAGAGCGTCCAAAATTCCAATGATGGCCAAAATATATGCCCAGCGCACTGAACACGCACCAAGTGAGTATTTGTCTGTCTTTTCTCCACACATTCTCCTAACCTCGTCTGCGTCCCAACCATCTGGAAAAATCATACAACCCAGTACAAGACAGGCAGCTGGGAAGGAAAAAAAATAATACTATATTAACATACTATATCTAAAAAACATGTAAAACAAGACTGAATATGTTATTCTTTCCCAGAATTTAGTACCTTTGTAAACGCATTGTTTGTTGTTTTCTTTTTAACCTAAAATGACACAATGGGTGATTGATGGATGTTAAAGCTGACAACGTTTTAAGATAAATGCAGCTTGTCTTAACTTAATTATCATGTTATCCCCCAAAAAAGTCTGTTATTACTAAGAAGCTGATGGCTTGTAAACCTGCAGGCTTTGTTTTTTTAACTGTGCCGCTCAGACAATGTTTGTAACTATAATTTATTGCAGTGGTGGTTAACTTGAAAATTATAGAGGGCCTCAAGTGCGGCTCCTGACACTTCCAGAGGGCTGCAAAATGGCACCACTTTTCATGTGTTTAGGTGCATCGCAGCCTATTTTAATTTAATTGGTCGTAATGTCTGAAAAGTTTAGTCATGCTGAGTTTTTTGCAGCATACCGCAACACACATGGAATTGAAAGTAGGAGTAAAATAAGCCCCATCATTAGTGTAAATGGCCAGCAATAGTAACTCCCAGTATTGTTGTCAGTTGTAGTAATGCCGCGTACACACAATCGGACTTTCCGACGGGAAATGTTGGATGTGAGCTTGTTGGCTGAAAGTACGACCGTGTGTATGCTCCATCGAACATTTGTTGTCGGACTTTCCGGCAACAAATGTTGGCTAGCAGGTTCTCAAATCTTCCACCAACAAAATTTTCTTGTCGGACTTTCTGATCATGTGTACACAAGTCCGTCGCACAAAAGTTCACGCATGCTCGGAATCAAGTACAAGCCGGAAGCGCTCGGTCTTGTAAAACTAGCATTCGTAATGGAGATATCACATTACTATTGAACTTCCTTTTTATCGGCTCGTCGTACGTCTTGTACGTCACCACGTTCCCACGTTCGTAATTGTTGGCCAACATTTGTGTGACCGTGTGTATGCAAGACAAGTTGGAGATAACAACCTTCGAACAAAATTCCACAGTTTTGTTGTCGGAAAGTCCGATCGTGTGTACGGGGCATTTCAGTTATGCCCTGTACACACGATAGGATTTTCCGACAACAAAATCCATGTTTTTTTTCCGACGGATGTTGGCTCAAACTTGTCTTGCATTCACACAGTCACACAAATCTTGACGGAAATTCTGAACGTCAAGAACGCCGTGACGCACAACACGTAGGGAGAAACGAGAAAAATGAAGTTCAATAGCCAGTGCGGCTCTTCTGCTTGATTCCGAGCATGCATGGCACTTTGCGCGTCAGAATTGTGTACACACGCTCGGAATTTACGACAACGGATTTTGTTGTCGGAAAATTTGAGATCCAGATCTCAAATTTTGTGTGTCGGAAATTCCGATGGAAAATGTTCGATGGAGCCTACACACGGTCGGAATTTGCGACAACAAGCTCCCATCGAAATTTTTCGTTGGAAAATTCTATCGTGTGTATCGGGCATAACTCTTTACTTCTTTATTGGAAACTCTCCTTGGTCTCAAAAACGATGTCATAAACTATGCAATTATTTTGTGAGCTGCACCCAAAGGTGTCTTGGGTATCCTTTAGGCCTCATGCACATTGAATGCTTTTAAAGCCGCTGTTTTTAACTTCAGGCGTATTTTTTCTGCAGTCAATAAAATCCCCAGCATGTTATCCTATGTGCCCATGTACACATAGGCTGTTATCAGCAGTTTTTGGCAGGGGCGTTTTCTTGCTGGAAAAAACCCCCAGAACTAGTGGGTTTTGAGAGGAGTTTTTCAGCTGTAAAACAGCTCTAATGCCATGTACACACAATCGGTTTTCTCGTCGGAAAAAGATGACGAATGATGGCTTTTCCGTCAGGATTCCGCTCAAGTTTGCCTTGCATACACACGGTCATGCAAAAGTTCGCTGAAATTATGACCGTCAAGAACGCGGTGACATACAACACTACAACGAGCCGAGAAAATGACGTTCAATGCTTCCGAGCATGCGTCAAATTGTTTCCGAGCATGCGTAGGGATTTTGCGCGTCGGAATTGCCACAGACGATCGCATTTTCAGATAGGAACTTTTCCCGACCGAAAAATTGAGAGCATGCTCTCAATCTTTTCCTGGCTGGAATTCTGCCAGCAAAAGACAGATGGAGCATACACACGGTCGCATTTTCCGACGAAAAAAATCTCATCGGTCTTTTGCGGGCCGAAATTCCGACCGTGTGTACGTGGCATTTCTCTGAAAAAAGCTTAAAACCGCCAAAAAACGCTTAAAAAATGTGGCTATTCGGCATTTATCGGGATTTTGTAGCCATAAGCTTTTATGGGAGTATAGTTTTGCTACTACAAAAATGCTGAAAAACTCATTCTACACCTATAGCTTCCTACAGCTAACGTTACTGGCTTTTTTTTTATAACATCCAGTGTGCATGAGGCCTTATACTTTGTTATCATGGCTACCTCCCTGTACTATGACAAACCTTTGTTATATTGTTACATCTGGTCATGAACCTTGTAAGAATTTTCCTACTCTTGAAAACTAATAAAAACATTAAAACTATGTCACTTTCTGTAACTAAAATGTGAGCATTTCCAGTCTTGATCAGATGTCTTGTCTCAGCTACAGAGGAAGGCTGACAGAAGTTTGCAGTGCACACTCTCATAGAGCTGCCACTGCTGAGGGAGAAAAGAATAGATTATCAGGGAGATAAGATAAGACACTATCCTTGTAGGTTTAAGGCCCCTTTCACACATGCGGACCCTTCATTTCATTCGTTCATTCACATTTTTTTCATAGAAAAGAAAAAGTTTACATCAGTTTTTCACCAGTGTCTCATCATTTTCTCATCAGTTTTTTTACAACCAATACCAATGCAAAAACGGATTCAAAAATTTACAGTTTTTCTGTTTTTCAACCGTTTTGTTTTCTTTAACGGAACATAATCCGTTCTAAAAAAACGGATGTTGACGGATGCAGATGTAAACTGATGTAAATGGATGATCATCCGTTTTAAGCTGAAGTTTAAAGTGGAGTTCCACCCACTTTTACAACTCTTCAGCATCCCTCACTAAACCGTGCACTGTAAACGAATTAGATATTATTAAATTTTTTTTCTCAGCACCTACTGTATATCTGCTGTATTCATTTTTCACTTCCTCCTCCCTGGCCGTGGCCCATCGCATCATTTCCTGTTTGCAATGCCTTCTGGGAAGGGGCGGCAACTTCCTCTGACACTGCCGTTGCTATGGAAACCTGACCTGAAACCTATTACACTGCTTGTGCTGCACTGAGCATGTGCGAGATCTGCAAGGATGAGATCCAGGAAGAAGTACAATCTGGCTTCAGATGCCCACACTTAAGATGGCCACGGCCTGCTGTAAGTTTATAAAATAACAAACTACTGCTATAAACTAACAAAACAGACCTTAGTTTACAGACTAACGTTACTAGAATACATTAAGCTTGTGTATGATAGGGGTATTTTTATTTAAAAAGTATAATTTTGGCCGGAACACCACTTTAAGTTAAAGAAAATTTCTACAGCTTTAATCACCTCACTTACCTGTAATGAAGGATATCCCATGTTGTAAAAGGCTTCTGGATCCTGGAGAAATCTTCACTGCATGGCTGCCTGTCCTCTTCCTGTCTTTGAATTTCAGGTACTGCAATAGTAAACCACTTGGGATCTTCAGGAAGAACAGCAATACAGATGATCTAAGGGGGACACGCCCCCCACTTTCCTCCTTCTCCTCCATTGAGTAAAGTTCTGTCATTGATTACACTGCTTACAGCACAATTTGTGAATGGGAGAGAAAAATAATGTGACTGATCAGACTCTCCCCCAATCATGTATTGTGTTGCAAGCAGTATAATCATTGAAAGAACATTTCCAAATTGAGGAGGAAGAGGTGGGGCCATGTCGCTGCCAGATCATCTATATGGCTGTTCTGCCTGAAGACCCAAACCTGTTAAGCACTGCAGAGCTAGAAGTTCAGAGACAGGAAGGCTTAATGTACACAGGACGTTTTGAAACCTCTCCTGAACGATTTAACTTAACAGATAGTTACAGACGTTTAAAAACGTCCGTTTTGCCGCGTTTACATGTCACGTTTAGACGCGTTTGCCTTTAGAATCTTTTCTTTTTTTTTTCAAATAGTCAAAAATGTATGTACATTAAAAAACGCCTGTAAACGAAATGTGGCTAAACACCAGTTACTGCGTTTAAAAGCTGTTACTGGCATTTGGCGTTTCAAATGCCTCTGAACATCAGTCCTGAAGGCATTTTTTTGCTTTCCAAAAATTTTTTCTAAACTCAACTGCCTGCAAACGACTATAAACGACCTTGTGTACATGTACTGATAAGATAACATAGAGGAGAGTTCAGGGACAGCTGAAAAAAACGCCCAACTGTTCCTAAACGTCCGTTTATCAGCAGCAGTGTATATGAGGCCAAAGAGAACAGGCATTTCTACAGCGAAGATTTCTCCAGGATCCAGCTGCCTTCATGATGTGGGACATACTTCATTACAGGCAAATTATGGCTAAAGCTAAAAAGATATATATATATATTTTTTTGTTCAGTCCAGTTTCACACTGATGCAGTGCGAATCTGATGCGATTTCACAGTGCACCTTCTGTTGTGACAGGTATGACTTTAATGCAATTTTTGAGGGGGGTGGGCATAGCTGGAGAATAAATTTGCACGGTACCGCATCAATGTGAACGGCCTTCATAGAAAACAATGTATTTTCAGATGACATGTGAATCTATGAATTTTGGATCACATCAGAGTCACATCAGCGTGAACCGCGCTTAAAGCTGGGCTTCAAATGTTGTTTTTGGCACTTTCCTCCTTGCAGACTAAATCCTCTAAGGCAGGTTAGGCTCAGACAAATAATTTTGTGTGTCTAGTTTTGAGATCTACCTCCGTTATTACAAACTAAAAAAAAAAAGATGATTAAAAAAAAAAAACTAACAAGGGTTCTAACCCTCCCTTTCTCTATCCAAAATGAACAAAAAAAAAAGTTTTGCATATAGCATATAACCCCCCTCCAAAAAAAAAAACATAACAGGAAATCGGTGTACACCTTTCCAATGTTTGGGGAAATCTTAGAGACAGTTTTCACCAGAAAAGATGTCTCCTTGGGTACCTCACTTTACAAGGACAGGAAGTGAGAGAAAATATTAAATATTATGGTTGTTTCTGAAACAGGAGGTGAGGGGAAATCTTCCAAAGGGGACACGGTAACAACAGTTAAAAAAAAAATTTCCTTGACTTTGAAGAGCTTTCTACTCACTTCCTGTTGTGTCTCTGATGCAGGAAGCAGGGGAAAATCTCAATGGGACACAAAAAGCATAAAGAAAAAGAGAAGTCATTATAACCTATCTAAAACAAATAAAAAGTTTAGGCTAGAAAACACTTTAATCTGTATCTTTATCTTGTTTTACATATATTTTTGGATACTACTCATAGGCGTGCGCACAGGGTGTGGCGGGTGTGCCTGGGCACACCCTAATCACCCCATGTGCATTAGCATTATCCAGGGGTGGCACCAGGTGGGTGGTTGGGGTGCCGATGGCCAGCATAAATGCCCCCATTATATTAAAGGCTAGGTTCAACTGTAGGAACATATTACACCTATACTTAGGATTTAAGGTAATAGGCTCCCAATCAACTGTCTCCCACCATCAGAGCCTCCTCCCTGTGACAGCAGGTAGCGTTCATGTGTGTTTTAGCTTTGGGGTGCACACCCTAATGCAATAGGCTGCGCACACCTATGATACTACTAATATGTGTATTTCTGCAAAATAATGTATGTAGTTAAAAAAAAAATTTGAACTGCCTACCCTAACCTAATACGGTCCTTGCTCTCAAATTATCATTCAAGGCTTGCATTTGATTGCATCCTTTACCAACAGCTCAATGTTAAATAGGTAATTGGATTCATTCTGCAAGCCACTGAAAGATTGAGATTTACCGCCTCATGGAATATGTGTATTATCAGCGTTTTACAGCAAACTTGATTGGAATGATGATCAGAGGAAATGAAGAGCAAGCAAAAAATACAAGCATGAAAATACATGAAAGCCTAAATATTAATATTTTTCCTTTATATATGCATATCTGAACATCTGCAGCTCATAGGACTTCATCCTAACAGTCTAAATAGATACTTTAATATATGATGGAGTATGCAGTTTTCCAGGAATACCATTTTTTTTTTTTGCAGCTTGTGAATAAATACTAATTTTCAATCTGTCTGGTAAAATGCACAGTACATAGAAAACTACATTCTAGTGATGTAAATACAGACATTGTCTGACTTGCAACAGTGAGATTAGTGCAACTTGCAATGTATTACACCTCAATCACTAAAAAAAAAAAGATTATTTCGTATGGTAGATAGAATACAGACTCATTCTTGAACTCTCCTTTTGAAAATTACAATTGTCAGGCTTTTGATTCAAAAGCTTCAATGTTTTCTGACTCACTATCCTAAAACAAGTATTTGGATGAGGTGGTATGACCTAACCTGCTGCATTCTTGTTCTGGGTTAGCAATTTACAAGTACTGAAGCCAGAGACAGAAATCACATTTTTAAAAAGGGTCAGCAAAAGCAGCATTCCCTTTTCTCTCAGTACATTTTTTATTTTAAAGTGATTGTAAGGCCATTTTTTTAAAATAACAATACGTTATACTTGCCAGCTCTGTGCAATGGTTTTGCACAGAGCAGCCCCAATCCTCCTCCTCTCATGTTCCCCGCTGGCGCTCCTGGCTCCTCCCCCCTGCCGAATGGCCACGGGGGCACTTATGCAGGCTCTTTCACGAGCCACGCTCTATGTCTTTATTGACACACAGAGCACGGCTTGGCCCAATCCCCGCATCCACAGCCTCCTCACTGGCTGTGATTGACAGCAGCGGGAGCGCTATCTCTGAGCCTATGAGGAGGGACAGAGTGGGGAGAGCTGCTGCTCTCGTACACAGAGCTGGATCGAGATCGGTCTCAGGTAAGTATTAGGGGTGCAACAGATTGTCACCGATCCGTGATCCAAGCGGTTCTGCCTGTTCGGATCGGCACACATGCGCTCCGCGGAGTGCGCCGCCGCCTTGGCCTTAGGAAATGCCGCGGCTTCGGCCTAGCTCCGGAGTGGTGGCCATCTTGGTACACCCGGCGGCCGTTTACCACGTGATCGCTCCGTCAAATGATGGAGCGATCATATCATGACGCCGGTTCTTCTCTCCCCTCTGTGTACTGATCTGTACAGTGGAGGGGAGAGATCAGATTGCAGCAGTGCCAATACTCTGCCATACCCTGACAATACTCTGCAATGCCCTGACAATACTCTGCAATGCCCTGACAATACTCTGCAATGCCCTGACAATACTCTGCAATGCCCTGACAATACTCTGCAATGCCCTGACAATACTCTGCAATGCCCTGACAATACTCTGCAATGCCCTGACAATACTCTGCAATGCCCTGACAATACCCTGCCAATACTCTGCAATACCCTGCCAATACTCTGCAATACCCTGCTAATATACTATTACAGTGGGGGAGATTGTGGATATTACAGTGGAGGAGATTTTTTTTTTGTTGATCTGAAAATGATCCGAACCGTGACTCCTGATCCGAGGAACGATCCAAACCGTGAGTTTTTTGATCCGTTGCACCCCTAGTAAGAATATGGGGGGCTGGGAAAGCTGCACTTAGAAGGTTTTTTACCTTAATGCAGAGAATACATAATGCCCTGTACACACGACCGGACTTTCCTACGGAAAATGTGCGATTGGAGCTTGTTGTCGGAAATTCCGACCGTGTGTAGGCTCCATCAGACTTTTTCCATCGGAATTTCCGACACACAAGTTTGATCTAAAATTTTCTGACAACAAAATCTGTTTGTGGAAATTACGATCGTGTGTGGACAATTCCGACGCACAAAGTGCCACGCATGCTCGGAATCAAGCAGAATGGCAGCACTGGCTATTGAACTTCATTTTTCTCGGCTCGTCGTACGTGTTGTACGTCACTGCGTTCTTGACGTTTGGAATTTCCGACCAACTTTGTGTGACCGTGTGTATGCAAGACAAGTTTGAGCCAACATCCGTCTGAAAAAATCTGATGGATTTTGTTGTCGGAATGTCCGATCGTGTGTATGAGGCATTAGGCTTCCTGTACACGGGACGTTTTTACAACCTCTCCTGAACTATTTAACTTGACAGTTAGTAACCCACGTGTAAAACGTCCGTTTTGCCGCATTTACATGCCGCGTGTAGCGGCGTTTTGCCGTGTTTTCATTTAGAAGCGTTTTTAAAAACAATAAAAAAAAATTTTTTTCAAAATAGCCAAAAATGAAAAAACGCAATGAAAAGACAGGCTTGATCCACCTGCTGGCTTGTATACAGTTTTTGATCAATTTTAAGGCATTTTGCCAAGGCACCCCTAAAGAAACCTTAAGGCACCCTGATTGAAAAAAGCTGTACTAGGGCTTGTTTCACTTTTTGCTTTATGGGCCACAAAAATTTAGCTTTGCCCCATTCAAGCATGGATATTTGTTCATTCAGTACAAACTATATTATATATCAAAATATAGGAAGATAAATATAAAAATGGAAAATATTAATATGATTTAGGCCCATTCACAGTGTTTGGTCATGCCTTTCACTACATACGACAACACTCAACAAAAAAAATCCTATGGTTCTTAATGGTGCCCATTTACATCTTTGCATTGTGTTGCTTGTAGCTTGACGCTTGTTGTGCAAAAAAGTACATGAGAGCGTTAAGTGGCTGTTTTGCAATCACAAGAAAACAAGATTTCAATTTGCAATACATTATTATTTAAATGAGATTTCAAAGTCAATAGGTCACAACAGGAGTCATTCCCTCAGTTTATGGTACATCATTATTTTACTCACAAACACACATATGGTAGTGTCAGATTTAATTTGTCTCATGCATTCAAAATATGTCTTTTATTCTCTATACAAGCCACAGGCATTTAAAGACATGCTTCCGCAAAGCTGGGAAAAAACCCCAACTGTACAGCATATATTGCTCATTTGGAGTTATTTATATCATCATGGCTTCTGTTTGATCCACAGTAAAATTGTTTGGCCACCTTTTCTATCTTTACTCATACCTCAAGAAAGTATTAAAGGAGGAAATGACTGAAGTTGAGCAGAGGATCACAAGCTATGTATTTGTGGTTGGTTACCAATTCTTTATTTAGAAGTCAAATAGCACAAGTACATGTGATGGGCATGGAGTTACCATCAAGGGTTGAATGAATGACTTGTATAGTTCTATGTGAACTGAATCGCCTCAGAGAGCTTTTTGCCGCCGAGGTCCATCTGCAGTATAGTACGGTCCTTTGCCCCATGGGGTCCCGACACGCTTACAAACACATACAACATACACATATTTGGCCAATTTTTTGACAGGATCTAATTAACCTACCAGCATGTCTTTGGAGTGTGGGAGGAAACCGGAGTACCCGGAGGAAACCCACACAGGCACAGGGAGAACATGCAAACTCCAGGCAGATGGTGTTGTGGTCAGGATTTGAACCAGTGACCCTATTGCTGCTAGGTGAAAGTGCTAACCACTGCACCACTGTGCTGCCCCTTACATCTAATGCCCCGTACACACGGTCGGATTTTCCGACGGAAAATGTGTGATAGGACCTTGTTGTCGGAAATTCCGACCGTGTGTAGGCTCCATCACACATTTTCCATCGGATTTTCCGACACACAAAGTTTGAGAGCAGGATATAAAATTTTTCGACAACAAAATCCGTTGTCGGAAATTCCGATCGTGTGTACACAAATCCGACGGACAAAGTGCCACGCATGCTCAGAATAAATAAAGAGATGAAAGCTATTGGCCACTGCCCCGTTTATAGTCCCGACGTACGTCTTTTACGTCACCGCGTTCAGAATGATCAGATTTTCCGACAACTTTGTGTGACCGTGTGTATGCAAGACAAGTTTGAGCCAACATCCGTCGGAAAAAATCCTGGGATTTTGTTGTCGGAATGTCCGAACAAAGTCCGACCGTGTGTATGGGGCATTAGTCCTTTAAAGTGTTACGTGTAATGCCGCATACACACGACCGGTTTAGCCGTCGGAATAAACTCCAAAGGTTTCTCCGACAGAACTCCGACGGAATTCCATTCAAGCGGTCTTGCCTACACATGGTCAGTCCAAAGTCTGACCAAAGTCCGACCGTCCAGAACACGGTGACGTACAGCACGTGCGACGGGACTAGAAAAAGGAAGTTCAATAGCCAGTAGCCAATAGCTTCTGTCTCGTACTTGCTTCAGAGCATGCGTCGTTTTTGGTCCGTCAGAACAGCATACAGACGAGCAGTTTTCCCGATAGGAATTGGTTCCGTCGGAAATATTTAGAACATGTTCTATTTCTAGGTCCATCAGAATTTTCGAAAAAGAAAAGTCCGATGAGGCATACACACGATCGGAATAGACGAAAAGCTTCCGTCGGACTTTTTCTGTCGGACATTCGCTCGTGTGTATGCGGCATAAGAGTATTAAAGTATTAGGAAGTTAAAGTGAATGTAAACCTTAAAGTGGAGGTCCACCCTAACGCTAAGGCCTGATTCACACCTATGCATTTTTAGTGCCTTTTGCATTTTGAAGATTTGCAGTACAGTCCATTTAACATGGTTTCCTATGGAACACGTTCTGTAGTGCAAATCTGCAAAATGAAAATAAGCACTAAAAATACATAGGTGTGAATCAGGCCTTAAATCAATAAAAATCTAGACATCCCCAATCCAATACTAACCTACCTTGCCCTGTAAAGAAGAAATCGCTATATATACCGTTTTTGAAGCCAATCCGGTCCGGTCTCCATCGTTGGAAGCTCTGCAGAGGATGAATGGAAAGTGACGTCACCCATAGAGTTATGGTCCGTACACACGATCCGAATATCGTACGACAGATCGTATGACTTTTTCGCTTAAAGGTCGCAAGTAGAGATTAAATAGGTTACTAAAGTCATGAAAATTCTCCTACGACAGAAAAAAAAAATAAGAAGTGATGTCATGTGTTGTAATGTATTTGTATTGTATTTTAGGATGACAACTATACTGACTAAACAAAAATCGTACGATCTGGTATCGTACGAGGAAAATTTTCGTGCTTGTCCGGTCAGATAATATCAGATGAATCGTCGTAATCAAGTCTCGAAAGCTCTGTACTAACGATCCGATTATCGTACGGTCACGTCGAAAGCGGTATTTTTCGTCCGATTTTCGGATCGTGTGTACTGGCAGCTTAGCAGGGGACCGGACTGGAGCGGCTTCAGAAACGGTATGTATAGCGATTTCTTCTTTACAGGGCTAGATAGGTTAGTGTTAGATCGTGGATGCCTGTAGATTTACAGATTTTAGTGTTAGTGTGGACTAGTACTTTAATTTCTCGTATTTGTTTCCTTTTGTTGTTGTAAATACACAGGGGGGTTGATTTACTAAAAGCAAATATACTGTCCACTGCAAGAGGGAAAGCTCTGAAATGAGGGGAAGCTCTGCTGGTTTCTATCATCCAATCATGCGCAAGCAAAAATGCTGTTTTTTATTTTTCTCTGCCTTTGCCTTTCATTGCTTTCTTTGCCTTTAGTAAATCAACACCAAAGTGTTTTATTATATCTTTTGAATGTGCAAAAAAATATCTGTTGATCCTGCCAAAAATCTTGTGCACTGATAACTTTCTTTGCTGTCTGCACCTGCTGTTATCAAATAGCAATGCTCCCAGCTCTCTCTGTGGACTACAGAACACATAATCTCTGTCAGGAAGAAAAGGGAAAAGGGAGATCTTCTGTAGACTTCATACAGTTCCTGTTCTAAAGGACAATGCTGCTCCTTCATAGATTTAGTACAGTAAGTGAGGGATGTCACTCTAAGAAAGGAAGTTTATTGCTGGCAGGATTACTAGGTCAAAATAAAGGAAATACAGTAAAATCTTGGTCTGAGAGTAACTTGGTTTGAGAGCGTTTTGCAAGACAAGCAACATTTTTTTAAGAAATTTTGACTTGATATACAAGCGATGTCTTGATATACAAGTAGCGTCATGTCACAACTGAGTCTAAAAGAGAAGAGAGGCGCCTCTAAGTGTAGCTATACAGTTACATTTAATGAAGGTACAACATTTAGCAACTCACATGGTTGATGATTAAAACAGGCACATCTAAGTATACAGGCATCCAAGGTAAAGCTGTCCACATAGACCATCCTTCTCACCGCCACTGACGTCATCCCTTTCACACTGCGCTCCACAAGCGGTTCAAGCCTCCCTTTCAGATCGCTCTACTGCAGGGTAGTTTTCCCGGTCACGATTGCAGACAGCTTTACCCCGGATGCCTGCATACTTAAATGAGCCTCTTTTAATCATCAACCATGTGAGTTGCTAAATGTTGTTCCTTCATTAAATGTAACCATATTGCTACACTTGGAGGCGCCTCTCTTCTCTTTTATACTCTGTAGCTCCTGCTGGATTTTGCTTCTAATCACCTTGCTATAATCTTTTTATATGGACCATAAACTGAAGGATTTATCAATAAATGGTTGTGGAACAAATCATTTGAGTTTCCATTATTTCTTATGGGGAAATTCGCTTTGATATACAAGTGCTTGGATTACAAGCATGTTTCCGGAACAAATTATGCTCGCAATCCAAAGTTTTACTGTAGTAACATCCAAGGTTTAGATTAAAATGGTTGTAAAGGCTCAAGTTTTTTTACCTTTATGCAAATACATGAAGGTATAAAACCTTTTCTGTGCAGCAGCCTCCCAATACTTACCTGAGCCCTATCATGATCCAGCGATGTGCAGGACAGCCTCGGCTCCCTGGGGACTCTTACTCCTCATTGGCTGAGGCAGCTGGAGCCATTGGCCAGTGAGCCAATGAGGAGGGAGAGGGGGCAGGGCCATCCATGGCTCTGTGTGTGAATGGACACGCAGAGGAGAACACCTGCTCAGGTACCCACCCAACAAGCTGCTTGCTGTGGGGGCACTCGGCAGGAGGGAGGAGCCTAGAGCACTGCTGGGGGACCCGAGAAGAGGAGGATCTGACAGGTTTTGACAGGTACCTACTTTTGGTTGAGTTCACCACAGCAAAGTAGGCCAGAAGTTTGTCCCCCTCCTCCTTCTCCCCACAGCCGGCCTATTCACAGAGCGCAGTGCAGTTCTGGCATGCGCAGTAGGAAACCAGCTGTGAAGCCACAGGGCTTTACTGCCAGTTTCCCTTAGCCGAGATGGCGGTGCCAGCACCTGAGAGTCGATTCAAGAATCAGATCTGATGAGGACACCGCTGGATGCCTGGACAGGTAAGTGTCCTAATGAACACAGCCCTCACACGGACCTACACTTTAGTACCACCCATGTAACAGAGGCATTAGTAGGAATTTTGTAAGATACTGTAAGTTGTGTTTATGCATACCTCCCAACTTTCTGAGATTGGAACGAGGGACACCTATTAGCAAAAGTATGTAGGCATAAGACACACCCTCTGCTACGTCCCCTTAAAGGAAAATTATAAAAAAAAAAAAGATTAGTTAAACCCACGAGTGCTTTTTTTTTTTTTACCACTATTATTCCTTTATATTGGCTTTTGCAATTTACAAATGCAGTAATTTAGAAATTGTTTGAAAGGTTTAGCACTGGGAAACACTTTTTGAAAGATAACTATAGATCAGACCAAAATGAGGGACACATGAGGAGAAAAGACGAACAGATTGACCTTGTTCAAAATCAGGGACAGTACCTCGAAATCAGGGACACTTGGGAGCTATGTTTATGTGAGTTAATGTTTTTATTGTGACTGACCTGGGAGGACTGTACTGGAAGACAGACTAACCTGGGGGGACTACACTGGTTAACAGATTGACCTGGGGGGGGGGGGGGGATTATACTGGGGGAAAGACTGACCTGGGGGGTATTATACTGGGGGACAGACTGACCTGGGGGGATTATATTGGAGGACATATTTACCTGCCTTGGGTCTTTTACAATTCTAGCAACGCCCATGGATGAAAACCATGCCCACTCTTCACTGTGGTGCACTAAGCACACTGCATTTTTTTTTTCAAGTAATGGGGCACCACTTATGATCTTGCACACAGGCCCACTGATTTCATAAAACACCCCTGGGGAGTGCATGGTTTAGATCTGAGCATCAGTGGTAAAACATACAAACAACTGCAGTGAAAGACCTAGTTACCGTAATTATAATAATTATATTTTGAGAAAGGGTCTTCTTTGGGTTTAGTGATCTGTCATTTTACCATATTACATTTCTCCTAATTAGCGATCAATTTCAAACACAGCCTACTAGCAAAGGCTAGCAGCCATGGATGTAGGAACAGAATTCTAAGACAATGGCAATCTGTTCATGATGGTAACCAGTGCCAAGAGAAACCAACATGTAATGATTAGTTGTTACTGGAACTGATATATGAAGAATGTGAAGCTTGTAGAATACCAGCACACCCACCGAAATCTTGAATTTCACACTTATTTTTACCACTAAACTGAGCTTATATTGTCAAATACAGTATTTAGAAGTCTGTGACACTGTTTTGATGTTGAATTTTAAAAGCAGCGGTGTTCTGTCACATTAGTAAATGTGTGAGATCAGCATGCTTGCCGCTGCAACATCAAAACAGTGTCAGGGACTTCTAAATATTGTATTTGATGATATAAGCTCAGGTTAGTGGTAAAAATAAGTGTGAAATTCAAGATTTCGGTGGGTGTAAAAAGATGTCCGCTTGGCAACTGCAGACGGTAGGCTTAGTGTGGGCGACTGCGGGGTGTACCACGATGGGCGTGACAGAACGTCACTTCCGTTACATAATCTGACGGGTCACCTATTCTGATGGAACACCTGCATGCCTGCGCTAAAGGCAGATGGATTCCAGGAAGTAAATTCTACATGAATCATCAGCCCTTACTCAAGATGGCCACGGTCAGAAATGCTAGGGGGTGTGTTTCAAAGTGATCTCTGAACAAAATAAACGTAAAGACATGTTTGAATAGGTGAGTTTGCTTTGAATATTAAAAATGAATTAAAGTAATTATATTATGATAAAAAACCTTCAGTGTGCAGCAGTCCCCCTCAGCCCCCCCAATACTTACCTGAGCCCCATCTCGATCCAGCGATGTGCACGAGTGCCTTGGCCGCCCGGGACTCTACCTCCTGATTGGCTGACACACAGCAGCGGCGCCATTGGCTCCTGCTGCTGTCAAAGTCAGTTAGCCAACGAGGAGAGAGGGGTGGGACCGAACCGTGGCTCTGTGTCTGAATGGACACACAAAGCTGCGGCTTGGCTCGGGTGCCCCCATAGCAAGCTGCTTGTGGGGGCACTCAACAGGAGGGAGGGGCCTGGAGCGCCGGCGAGGGACTCCGAGAAGAGGCTGCTCTGTGAAAAACCACTGCACAGAGCAGGTAAGTATAACATGTTTGTGATTTTTAAAGAAAAAAAACAAGACTTTAGTATCACTTTAAATAGCATTTTTGGTTTGTGGTAAATATTAATTGTAATTAGTTTAGTTTAGTTTAGTTTTATTTATTTAGTTTTGAGGGTTAAAGCTAATTCTGTTTGGAGTGTAAGGGACAGGCAGTCTGACCTTTTTTTTTTGAAGATTTGCTTTAAAAAAGCATGTAAAGGCTTTTGTTGAGAATGTGTTTTCCCGCATTTGACGTGAATGTAGAACGTGCCTCAAGCGCAGGCCAGCAAAATCCAATTGACTTTCATTGCAGAGTATACAAAGTCGTGCAGAGGCTACGTTTGACCTGCTTTATGTTGCATGACATATTTTGGAAGCAGCTTGTCCTATTCCTGTGCGTTTAAACAGCAGGCAAAACATGTCAAATGCAGCCTTTTTTTCTCTGCGTTTGACTAAAATGACTATCAAAATGAACTCAGACTGTCTGCATTCGGGGACACACACCTGCACCCACACGGATGTTAAACTGGGAGCAGCAGCTATGTCCAAGCAGCCGCTGCATCCTATTTGACATCAATAGGACCTTGCTGGCAAAACATGACCCTCGCACTGGTGTACGCTTAATTATGCCCGTTTAATGCCGCGTACACACGTTCGGAAATTCTGCCAGCAAAAGACCGATGAGAGCTCTAGGTTGGAAAATGCGACCGTGTGTATGCTCCATTGGACTTTTGCTGGCCGAATTTCCGCCAGCAAAAGATTGGGAGCATGTTCTCAATTTTCCCGACGGAGAAAGTTTCTATCGGAAATTCCGTTCGCATGTATGCAATTCCGACGCGAAAAAAAACACGCATGCTCAGAATCAAGTACGAGACGGAGCCGCACAGTCAGGTAAAACGACCATTCGTAATGGAGATGGCACATTCGTCACACTGCAAATTTTTAAATCTTTCAATGCAGCACATTCTCTTCTTCTTTATTATGCTAGAAGAATGAAGTTGTTTTGTTGCTCATTATCACACAGAGTTCTCACAAACTTATTTCTTTATTATTTCTCGTGATCTCCTGACTAATCCTTTTTGTTTTTAAAGCCAGATCTCCATAATAATGTTTTTTTTTTTAAGTAATTTTTTTTTTCATCAAGATCTCCTGTAGTATTTTTTTTTTTTGTTTTTATTATTTTATAGTCATTTCCATATTTTTATTTTTTTTGTATGTCACGTTTCCACAACACCATTATTATCTTGTATTTGTAAACCTTAAGTAGGTTGCTTGGTGTCCCTTTGTTAATTTGACATTGTATTTTTGAAATGTTCCTGCCTACTCACCAAAAAACTGTCCTATTTGAAGAAAAACACATCGGCAAGTATTTTCATATAAAAAATCTCCATTTATTCTGGCTCATAATAACAAAATAAAGAGGGAGGGCAACGCTGGAGAAACAGCTGGAATTTGCGAAGCCTTTGGCCCCCAGGGAGAAGTCCATATAGAAGGAAGCACAATCTGGTCCAGGACTCCCAGAGATCAGGAACAGGAGCAGATGACATGTATGTCCCCAGGCTGTGGTACTACAACAGCCTGTGTCCTCTGTCAGACCAGACTGAACCCAGGCAATCACTTTCTTCTCTTTGCTGCAGCCTTCCCTCCATGCTGCCCTGCAGCCTTTCCTGCAGGCTATGGCTCTGGACTTGTGGCAGAAGGAGGAGGATGGGCGAGCGTACATAAGTGGACACCATCGGTCATTTGCCACCTCAACCCCTTGTGAATGGCCTCAAAAAAAATCTTTTCACAGTTGAGGCGTTGGCCCTCCTCCATCTTCTGCATATTTGAGGTTAGATAGTAGCCATAAGCCTCTCCAGCGTCGAAGGGGGCTTTTAGGGCATCATTAGCCTCCTTAATGAGGACAAGTGCTGCCTCCTCCACGTTCCTCCCTTTTCTGGGCCTTTTGGTTGGAAGGTGGAGGGGAGGCACCTGGGATTGGGTGAGGCTGGGCCCCGCCACCTCCTGGCTGACACTTCTCCCCGCCTCCTCCTATGAGCCTTGTCCTGGCTAAGGTCTTCCTGTGTATGAAAAAGGGTTTCAATATACTATACCTGGCTCCATCTGGGCTCCTCAATTTCTTCCAGGATGGAAGGCCCAGGTTGGTCCTCGGAAGCCTCAGCTGGGGTCGAGGAAAGGGTTGATTGAGGGGGGGCCGGAAGAGTCGAAAGTGATTCCCTGGCTTCAATCTGGTCTTCTAGAAAACACATCCTGGTGTAGTACCACAGACTGGGTACATACACATCTGCTGCTGCTCCTGACCTCATGGACTTATGGACCTTCTGAAGCTCCTTCCTATGCGTGCTTCTCAAGCTATCAGTTTTTTTATCCACAAACTTGATGTCTGCGTTGGGTTGGGGACCCGAGTCTTCACAAATCAGTACAGAAGGATCAAGAAAGTGCTTCTAAAAAGTAAGTAGTTGTGTGTTACGATTATTATTATTACTTGCATACTGCGCCATGTGCTTTTCTTTACTGTTGGACAGTTTAAAATGGCTACTTTCATGTTCGTGGGCACAGTAATCAGTCGTAGTAAACATCGTTTGTTTGCAAATAAATACGATGTTTTTGCCAGATACAGGGTTAACTACATTTGGTCATGATAATTTGTATTCAAAGAAGTTTAGGACATTGTTGTCTAGATGTGTTTCAAACTAGAATGAATTACAAACTTGATTCAGTGTAATGTAAGGAGAGGACACTCAGCAGCTGTTTACCCATCTGAACTCTGGAGCACCAGTGGAGACACAAGAACAAACTTTTTAGGGTGTCCCACACAGGTACTCCAGTAGATACTTGGGGTGTCTACATGTGTGAAAGTTGTCCAAAAAAGGTAAGTATTCCAGCTTTGGTAAGGGAAAAAATAATGTCTTCAGCTTGGAACTCTGCCAAAACAGACAATTGTACCCCACTTCCAAGCAATGTTTCATATTCCTATATTTCTGGACTCAAATATCTGTGTGCCAAGTATACCTTTTGTTTCATTCCCATAGGGGAGCAAGGACTCAGAAAATATGAGGACACCAGGGACCCCTCCCCCACCTCCTGAAGAAGGGGAACAAAGGTCATAACCTGAGGATGTGGAGGAAGGAGATGTGGTGGAGATTGTCACCACAACAGGTCAGTGAGGGACACCACAGATTCAGGTAATATATCTTTAGCCTGCATATTTATAATACATGGTGTGTATTTTTATTTTAGGTGATGTTCAGGTTCTGGTACCAAAATCCAGTGATTTCACCAGTGACAGTGCACAACGGATGATCCGGGAAATCATGTTTTGTAGTCGTAATTTGGACATTATCAAAGAAAAAAACAAGAAGATTGAACAAAGACTGAAGAACATGATGGATGTACTAGGAGAATTTAACTCCTAAAAAGATTCCTGGAATTTTTTTTTTTTTTTTTATTACAATAATTTTATTTAAAGTTTTAATACAGTTTAAAAGCCAAATTTGGAAGATGCACACAGTGTGTCAACATGTGCTATCTGCCATCAGGGGATATCAATGTACACATTTTGTGGGTGCAACCCCTTCCTCCCAAAACTCTAGTAGGTGAGAGGAAGTGGTTGCACCCCCAAAACAGGTCCATTGATCCCGCATGATGGGAGATAGCACATGTTGACATTAGGTATGGGATCAGAAAGGAAATCCCCATTTTGACTCACAATTTGTGTGCATTTTCTAAATTTGGCTTTTACAGGGGTGACTTCACCCCATCTGATGAGGGCAATATCAAGACCCTTTTCACACTATAAAATGTCTGATATTGCCTTCTTTTTTGCAATGTTGAACTTTGTAAGTTCCAGAGTTGTGTATGTTATGTTTGTAAACATGCTTGTTTCTGTATTTTTTCAGAAATTTCAAGGTAAAACTTAAAAAAATAAATGTGGGTTTTTTACCGCCAAATGTTTTATAAAACGCACATGTGAATGTGCATGGAGTAAAATGTTTTATACTCAACAATGTGTGGCTTCTTCTTTCAATGATCAATACCATTTTTTGTATTAAGTTGGTGTTTACAGTGACAATGGGTGTTATTTAATAACGGAAAAACCACTTGGCACTACAAGTGCACTAGGATAACCTAGGAGACAGCAAAAATAAACCCAAGCATTAAATGAAAATCAAGATTTGACCTGATAAAAGAGAACATTTATTCAAAATGTGCTGTCATAGCAATGGCCCCCCTACCCGTAAAATATTCAACATATTTTTCTCGCACTTTACGGGCGCTTTAGGGGGGCAAGCCAGGACGGCCAGCTTCCAGGGCTGTCATTGGAGTTTCTGAAAGTCCGGCCTCAGGCCCAATGGAGGCAACATAACTTGCATTATATCTTTTTTAAAAATTGAGCAGGATGCAGCAACATAAAATGATATTGTTTAGTTTGTATTCCGCCATATTTATGGCTGTTTGAAATAGGTGGAACCGGCTGGCCAGGATCCCAAAGGCATTATCCATGACTCTTCTGGCTCTGGCCAGCCGGTATTTAAAAACTCTCTTCTCCGGGGTGAGGGTCCTCTGGGGGAATGGTCTCATCACGTGGTCACCCAGACCGAATGCCTCATCTGCAACAAAGACATGGAAGTCCTTCCACGTTCTCCTCCGGAGGTGGCAATATCAAGCCACCACTCTTGAGACATCGGTAGAACTCGGTCAGGGCAAAGACTCCACCATCCGACATCCAGCCATTCCTCCCCACGTCCACATATAAAAAATCATATGTCGCCGACACCACCGCCATCAACACAATACTATTAAACCCCTTGTAATTATAATAGTATAGTAATGGGGTGGTGGAACGATGTGGACGTGTTTCCCATCGATTGCCCCTTGCCACGAATGCTGCAGTTAGGAAAGTCCCAACTCTGGGCAAACTGGGATGCCACAGTCTGCCATTCCTGTGGCGTTGAAGGAAACTGTGGAGTCAAACAAGAACAAAAAAATAGTCATTTTGCACATAAACATTGCAAGCAGATTAGACACAAACATTCTTGGTCAATATTAGTATAACATTTATTTTAAGGAGTATTTAAAGGCTAAAATATAAGGCCCACTTATCAGATTCCTCACCCCCTCTGATGGCCCCTTGGAAATATTTTAGGGAGGGGGGTATGTTTTGGACAGGCAACCCTCTCTACTTCATTGAGAGCTGAATGCATAAATAATGTGTTTTACTTTGGCCAGACCCTCCTTATTTACACTATTGGCAGCCCACTGGACAGGTAAGAAGTGTCATAATACAAATATATAAATATACACTGTACAAATGGAAGCACATTTTTACATTCTGCAAGTACCTATCAAGATAATAATAGGAGAACAAAAACTTTAAACAGTACCATTTGAAAGTATTCAGGCAGGCCCTTTCACTACATGCTTTGGTGAATTCATCCATAAATATGACCACAAAAGAGGTAGGTATAGTGTGTATGGGTTTGGCAAAGTCAGCAGATAGAGGATTGGTATGGGTTGTTCATGTCCAAATGATTTTGGGCCACAAAAAAAAGCCTTTAGCACTCTGCATGGATTTAAGCACACAAATAACATTTTGACACATTTTAGGGAGTATTTAGGGTAAAGCACTACTATGGAGCTGACAAAAGACATTGTTAAGTGACTAGGCTACGTGGATATGGGCCCAGGATAGAATGCTGGGGAGGTTAGTGAAGGCAAATATGCATGTAGGCCAAAAAAATAAATTTTTAAGCTTCCAGCATGCATGAGGACAAAGAGGACATTCACAGCATATTACAATTATGGTAATTAGGGAATGATGAAAGAAATACAATACATTAGCAAACATTAAATACATAGAATGTTATGTTAAAGGAGGAAACTTACCCTAATATAGTCCTTCTGCAGGACCTGAATGATGGCAGAACAGGTCTCTAGAATAATGATCCCCAGAGCCTGGGGGGAGATGCCTATCGAGAACTTGAGGTCCTGTAGACCTCTCCCAGTCACCAAGTACCGCAACATGACGACTAGCCTCTGCTCAGGAGTGATGGCTTGCCGCATGCAGGTGTCCTGCCTGCTGATATAAGGGGACAGCAAAGCCAACAAACGGTGAAAAATGGGGTCCATCATCCGGAGGTAATTCCTGAAATCATCAGGGTTAATCTCCTGTATCTCCCTCAACAAAGGCATATGAGAGAATTGGTCATGCTGGAGCAACCAATTCTTGGTCCATGAACTCCTCCTCGCCCTGTTCATGGACTGGGCTTGGGTCAAAGTAAGAACCCCAACACCAAGCCCCGCACAGCCACAAACTCTACGACGAGTATGTACCCGCAACATGGCTTCAAAACGGTCGGCTGGTCAGAACGAACTAAACAGTACACACTGATAAACAGCAAGGCCTATGAAGAAAGAGCTGAAAATCAGTAACGAGCGGACAAGAACGCACTGAAAAACAGATACGAACTGATTTCACGCACTGAAAAGCGGATACAAACCCACAAGCACAAACTGAACAGCAGTAAAACAATCTGAAAAAGCACGAGTCTGAAAAGCGCGAATCCTCTCTCACCAAACTTCTACTAACACGAGATAAACACGAGATTAGCAGAAGGAGCCCAACGGGTGGCGCGCTGGCTATTGAACTTCCCTTTTCTAGTCCCGTCGTACGTGTTGTACGTCACCATGTTCTGGACGGTCAGACTTTGGTGTGACCGTGTGTACACAAGACAAGCTTGAGCGGAATTCCGTCTGAAAAACCATCATAGCTTTTCCGACGAGAATTCCGATCGTGTGTACGCGGCATAAGAGTGAACCAGCAGTGTGATGCTGTGGCTGGTGCGGGAGCGTCTTCAAGATTTGGGATCCTCAGCACAAATTTGTATATGAGCATTGTGGCACAACTAACAATGTGGGACGATGCACCACAACACACACAGTCAGGCTGCATTCACACGTGAGCGTTTTGAATCGTATTCAATTCTGCCCGCAATTTCAAAGTGCTCTGCGCACAACAGGAATTTCAGATGCCATTTAGATTAATGGCATCTAAAAATGCAGTGCCCTGATTGTCGCGCGATAAATCACGCTGCAGTCGCAGCAAACCGCATCACGTGCAGCTTGACACACAAAAAAGAATCAGGAGCTTCTTTCGGGCAACAAGCTTCGTGCGATGCAGTTTGTGGTGACTACAGTGCAATTAATCACACAACAGTTGCGGCAGAACTGCACTGCATTTTTAGGTGCCATTAAAATGAACAGCATCTCCCCATGCTTTGGATGGGGAGATGGCGAAGGTATTGAATTTATTCTTCTCCTCAGTCTTCACGAGGGAATCGGGGGGCTTCAGTAACCAAAACTGCAGTGACACATCACAGGAAGCACCCTCATGGCTAACAGAGGACAGAATTAGAAATAGACTTGGGAAACTTAACATTAATAAATCACCAGGACCAGATGGCTTGCACCCGAGGGTAATCAGTCAAGTAATTGCCAGACCATTGTTCCTAATTTTTACTGACAGTCTACTGACTGGAATGGTACCAGCTGATTGGAGAAAAGCCAATGTAGCACCAATATTTAAAAAAGGGCCAAAATACATCCCTGGGAACCAGTTAGCCTAACATCAATAGTATGCAAGCTTTGGAGGAGATGATAAGGGACTATATACAAGATTTTAGTAATGAAAACAGTATCGTTAGCAGTAATCAGCATGGATTCATGAAGAATCGTTCTTGCCAAACCAATCTACTAACCTTCTATGAGGAGGTGAGTTGCCATCTAGATAAAGGAAGGCCTGTAGACGTAGTGTATCTGGATTTTGAAAAAGCATTTGACACAGTTCCCCATAAACGTTTACTGTACAAAGTAAGGTCCTTTGGCATGGACCATAGGGTGGGCACATGGATTGAAAACTGGCTTCAAGGGCGAGTTCAGAGGGAGGTGATAAATGGGGAATACTCAGAATGGTCAGGGGTGGGAAGAGGGGTCCCCTAGGGTTCTGTGCTGGGACCAATCCTGTTTAATTTGTTCATAAATAACCTGGAGGATAGGGTAAATAGTTCAATCTCTGTATTTGCGGAGGATACTAAGCTAAGCAGGGCAAAAACTTCTACTCAGGATGTGGAAACCTTGCAAGAAGATCTGAACAAATTAATGGGGTGGGCAACTACATGGCAAATGAGGTTCAATGTAGAAAAATGTAAAATATTGCATTTGGGTGGCAAAAATATGAATGCAATCTATACACTGGGGGGAGAACCTCTGGGGGAATCTAGGATGGAAAAGGACCTGGGGGTCCTAGTAGATGATAGGCTCAGCAATGGCATGCAATGCCAAGCTGCTGCTAAGAAAGCAAACAGAATATTGGCATGCATTAAAAAGGAGATTAACTCCAGGGATAAAACGATAATTCTTCCATTCTACAAGACTTTGGTCCGGCCTCACCTGAAGTATGCTGTCCAGTTCTGGGCACAAGTCCTCAAGAAGGATGTACTTGAAATGGAGTGAGTACAAGAAGGGCGACAAAGCTAATAAAGGGTCTGGAGGATATTAGTTATGAAGAAAGGTTGCGAGCACTGAATGTATTCTCTCTGGAGAAGAGACGCTTGAGAGGGGATATGATTTCCAAATACCGTACTGGTGACCCCACAACAGGGATAAAACTTTTTTTGCGGAAGGGAATTTAATAAGACACATGGTCACTCATTAAAATTAGAAGAAAAGAGGTTTAGGCTTAAACTGCATAGAGGGTTCTTTATGGTAAGAGCGGCAAGGATGTGGAATTCCCTTCCACAGGCATTGGTTTCAGTGGGGAGCATCGATAGTTTAAAAAAACTATTAGATAAGCACCTGAGCGACCGCAACATACAGGGATATAAAATGTAATACTGACATATAATCACACACATAGGTTGGACTTTTTTCAACCTCACCTACTATGTAACTATGCAACTATGGCAGCATTTTAGCACAACATCCAACTAGCATTTTTAGAAGGAGGTTAATAATGGCAGTCCCCATATTTCTCTAAAGTCAGGTTAAATACATTTTTTAATCTTGGTTTAACAATATTATATGGTAGCACAAAGGCACATACCTTAATATAAATTGGATTAACATTTGGTCATGTCATTGTGGAACGTCATTATTTTGTTCACCAGATTAATAAAATAAAAATGTATCCTGCAGTTAGTTAAAGCAACCCAATCATATAATTTGGGGCTTGTTTACACTTGTGGTGGCCCTCTGCAATGAATCACTCTTTGGAGGGTTATTAGGTGGTGAGGTGGCATTCTGTCCCCTGCCTGTTTTAACCCTTAAAAGTCCTCACCACTGCTTAACAGTCCCATTCACTTGTACTGCCCACCAAGTGTGAAGGGGTGTCTACTTGGGTTTGTGTATACCCCAGTATGACTGGCTATGCAATTTGGTGGGGGTTATGGTAAAAACGTGGCTCATCACCTGTTTTTACTGCCCCCAACCACAAGTGTAAATTAGGCCAAAAAAGCCTAAATCAAGCAAGTACCTGTAAAGAAGAAACTGAATATTTACCACTACTACCCCGTAGCGCTCTATTGCTAAAAAATTGCACCTGAAGTCTTTTGGGAAAACAAAATTCCATGAGTGACGATTCTTGGGTCCTCCACAGCTCTTTTTGGTTCCTTTTGCTAACCTCCATGTCATTTCTGCCTTCTGCAGAGACTTGGAGGTTGGCAGGAGGAACCAGTGACACCCCGGAGATAGACAATCCTAGAAGTTTACGTTTCGGTGCACATTCGTGGGATGAAGTGCACTGGGAAGTGCATATGTCCCCATAAAATAATTTTCACTTCATGTCAACAACAGCAGTCTCCATCCTTCTAATACAATGCCTTGTAAGTTGTCACTAGAATAGAGGGGAGATCTTCTTATGGAAACGTGAGTGACAACTGTCTAACAGAAGATTTCTCTTTTTGGGAGTAAAGAAAAAAAATCCCAAATGGACATGGACAGATTCAATCCTTCCATACTATCAAAAAACTAAAGCAAAAAGAATTGGCTTTAGATACTGTTTCTATGTGCAAATGCATAGCACTTCTGCCCTGCAGTAGTCCTCGGTTTGAATAGTGGTCATGACACTACATGCATGGAGTTTGCATAATCTCCCTGTGCTTGTGTGAGTTTCCTGAGGGTACTCTGGTTTCCTCCCAGACTCCAAAGACATGCTGGTAGGTTATTTGGCTCTTGTCTAAATTGGCCCTAGTGGGTGTATGTATGCATGTGAGACAGGGACCTTAGATTGCAAACTCCTTGAGGGCAGGGACTCATGTGAATGTACAATATGTAAAGCAAATGAATAAATTGTTGGTACTATATAAATACCTAAAATAAATATCTAAAACCAAGAATAAAACTGCAATATACTGTATAGCAGCTTACCGGTCCTTAAATGTGGTGGCTGTATTTGTTTGCTATTTTTGGGCTAATTACATTTTCTACAAATATATAAAAATACCTGTTGATCTTGCTGTACACTAAACTGATATCACAAACAGTGTTATCAGCTTTCCTAATTATTATCAGTGAAGTGCATGTCAACTTCTCCCTATGTGGGGTTTATAGTATAAACCAGGTAAGCAGTCTAGGGTAGCAAAACACTTCTCCTCTGTAGATACAGTGGCATACATGAGTGCTGCAATATTTAGAATTTTTGGTTTTGGATTTAATTGCGCTTTAAGAGTCTATTCACACCAGCGGGTGGCTGTTATGCTTTTTATAAGGTGATTGTATAGGGGTGGTGTGTTGTGTTACAACGCATTGACATTTCATGTTGCAATGCGAGGTTGTGTGTTGCAACATGCCATGCTGTGTAATAATGCAGCATGTTCTAATTTTAGTTAGCGGACACTAATGTACCAAGGTAGTGTGAAATGTACTAATAAGACTTAAGGCAGATTGTCCTGTCTATGCGCTGGCCCAATGTATATCATGTGAAAAGTCCCTCAAGGTTTTTTTTTCCTGCAGAATCAGCTGGTCGTCTGAGCGTTGTCCCTGCTTTTTGGTTTTGGGGGGCTCCTTTTCTTTGCAGAGTCCTATGGGGCCACCCTTGCGTGTGTGCTGCTGGTTGGGACTGGAGCTGAATGTGTGCTGTGTGCTACTACAGTGTGTCCCTCAACACAAACACAAAGCCCCATGGCAAACCACTCCCCTACTCCATCCTACTTCTTTCTCCAGACTAACTGAGGGACGGCTGTCAGAGACCATGCTGTCCTCTGTGACCTAGTTCTCCGTGCGTGCACTCCCCAAAAAGGATGTTCAGAGAATCTTCGCTACAGATTTACATTTTTGTAAATATTGCATTATATCTTTTCATGTGACAACACTGAAGAAATGACACTTTGCTACAAAGTAAAGTAGTGAGTGCACAGCTTGTATAAGGCTTCATTCCCATGAGGCGGATCCGCTGCCGGCGGATGACAGGTCCATCTCTGCTCAGCATGTCCGTTTTCATCAGATCTCACCTGATCCGATAGGGACGGATGCGAACATAGGGACATCCGTCTGCTTTTAGCGGATCGGACTGGGTCGGATGTCAGCGGACATGTCACCGCTGACATCCGTCGCTCCATAGCCTAACATAGAGCGCCCGTTCAGGTCCGCTGACAAAACTGACAGGCGCACCTGAACGATCCAACAGTGTGAAAGGGGCCTAACAGTGTAAATTTGCTTTCCCCTCAAAATAACTCAACACACAGCCATTAATCCATTAGTCTAAACCGCTGGCAACAAAAGTGAGTACACCCCTAAGTGAAAATGTCCAAATTGGGCCCAAAGTGTAAATTTTGTGTGGCCACCATTATTTTCCACCACTGCCTTGAGCATGGAGTTCACCAGAGCTACACAGGTTGCCACTAGAGTCCTCTTCCACTCCTCCATGACAACATCACAGAGCTGGTGGATGTTAGAGACCTTGCGATCCTCCACCTTCTGTTTGAGGATGCTCCACAGATGCTCAATAGGGTTTAGGTCTGGAGACATGCTTGGCTAGTCCATCACCTTTACCCTCAGCTTCTTTAGCAAGGCAGTGGTCATCTTGGAGGTGTGTTTGGGGTCGTTATCATGTTGGAATACTGCAGTGTGGTCCAGTCTCAAAATGGGGGGGGGGTCATGCTCTGCTTCAGTATGTCCCAGTACATGTTGGCATTCATGGTTCCCTCAATAAACTGTAGCTCCCCAGTGCTGGCAGCACTCATGCAGCCCCAAATAATGACACTCCCACCACCATGCTTGACTGTAGGCAAGACACACTTGTCTTTGTACTCTTCACCTGGTTCCCGCCGCACACAATTCTGAACCAAAAAATCTGAACCACCATCTGAACCAAAAAAATGTATCATCACACCACAGGACATGGTTCCAGTAATCCATGTCCCTAGTCTGCTTGTCTTCAGTAAACTGTTTGCAGGCTTTCTTGTGCATCATCTTTGGAAGAGGCTTCCTTCTGAATGACAGCCATGCAGACCAATTCGATGCAGTGTGCAGCGTATGGTCTGAGCACTGACAGGCTGACGCCCCCACCACTTTAATGTCTGCAGCAATGCTGGCAGCACTCTTACCTCTATTTCCCAAAGAAATTACGCTGAGCATGCACACTCAACATCTTTGGTCGACCATGGCAAGGCCTGTTCTGAGTGCATGCCCCAGTAGAAGGACGATGCTCCGAAACATGTCGGGTTGCTCACGCCTTTAAATGCCCTGTTACCACGCACTGTTATTTTATCTCTTGTGATCACGTTTTACCCATTGAGGTGCACTGTTTGGCACTTTTTCAGCTTTTAATAAAGCTTTTTTTAACTGATTCATGCCCTATGTGGAGGATTTTTTTCTTATCTCCCCTCATGAACGGGACCTTGCTGAGCCCCAACCATTTCCACTTTCAAACCCCTTCCATCTGAGAGAGAGATCCTGAGAGACCAGGAATTTCCATACCATCGTACGGCGATCCTGATCCTGGATGCAACTCCCCGTCAGGACTCCCCCAGCCAGATACCCTTGGGATCGGTGTATCCCTCAAGCCTGTATGACACTCCACTATATGGTGACTGTATCCACCTTTTCCGGTAAGGATATTCATTTCTACCGATTACAGTTCCCATTGTGAAATTAGAAGACTCACGTGCAGAGTGTCTCCTTATACAGAGCCCTCTCCAGTCCCCACTTTACGTGGAGGCACGACACCATCTACGCCCATGAACCCCCATGTGCGTTTGGGACTAACAGATGATTCACTATACACCTATGGACTTTTTTCTTAATATGGTTACATATTAGATTTTTACCTATCACCTTACTTAATGGGTATAGTTTTTCTTTTTAGCACTTCCCCACAGATATAAACTGTTAATTTATATGCACTTTTTGAGCGCTGCATGTTTTTTATTTCCTGTTCTGAGTGTAACCTGTCCTGTTAAACCGCTGTATGGTCTTGGCCACCGTGCTGCAGCTCAGATATTTTCAAACTACATTTCCCACGATGCTCATGCACTCTGCAGTGTAGTGGAGCATCATGGGAAATGTAGTTCCAAAACATCTGGGGTGCCAAGGTTCACCATCACTGGCCTAGGCCATCTTTATGTAGAGCAACAATTCCTTTTTTCAGATCCTCAGAGAGTCCTTTGCCATGAGGTGCCATGTTGAACTTCCAATGACCAGTATGAGAGAGTGAGCACGATAACACCAAATTTAACACACCTGCTCCCCATTCACACCTGAGACATTGTAACACTAATGAGTCACATGAAATCGTGGAGGGAAAATGGCTAATTGGGGCCAATTTGGACATTTTCACTTATGGGTGTACTCACTTTTGTTGCCAGCGGCTTAGACATTAACGGCTGTGTTGAGTTATTTTGAGGGGACAGCAAATTTACACTGTTATACAAGCTGTACACTCACTACTTTACACTGTAGCAAAGTGTCATTTCTTCAGTGTTGCCACATGAAAAGATATAATAAAATATTTACAAAAATGTGAGGGGTGTACTAGGGGTGCGCATCTTCACTGGTCTCACGATTCGATTCGATTACGATTATCTGGTCAACAATTCGATTTGATTCAATTCCGCGATGCATGACAATGCATTACGATTACGGACGAGCTTCCACCCTGCAATCTTCTGGGACACATCACAGTTCCCAAAAGATTGCCCGGCTATGCAGGACAGCGCAGTGAGACATGCGCACCCGGCTGTGAAGCTGCAAACTGTCACAGCCGGATGCCCACAGTAGTATTGCCAGCGCTGTGGACAGGCAGGGGAGAGAAGGGAGGGTTTGGGTGGCCACGTCGCTGGATTGTGGGACAGGCGAGTGTCTTTTTATTAAAAGTCAGAAGATACACATTTTTGTAGCTGCTGACTTTTAATAAACAAAAAATTGAATGGAACTTATGGAATTAAAAATAACCTCACTCCCTTAAAAAGTGCAGTAATCCGGTGCACTACAAGGTACAGAGATTCACACACGCTGCTGCTGTGAGGTCAGGAGGGAATACAATCCACAGATGACAAACAGCCCTGTGAAGTTCCCTGTACTGTCTCTGTGCTGACCAGTTGCAGCTGGTGCTCAAAATTTTTGGGGGGGCGCAAACAAACGGAAAAATACTGAACCTCCCCCATCAAACGCAGCCACTGTGCCCATCAAACGCAGCCACTGTGCCCGTCAAACACAGCCACCTGTGCCCGTCAAACACAGCCACCTGTGCCCGTCAAACACAGCCACCTGTGCCCGTCAAACACAGCCACCTGTGCCCGTCAAACACAGCCACCTCTGCCTGACAAACGTAGCCACTAGTGCCCATTAAATGCAGCCATCACTTCACTAACCCCCCCCCCCACACACACACACACACACACACACACAATGCACGGGCCACCACTGGTGCTGACAGTTCCTTGGCATTCCTGTTTGCACCTTCCAGCACACTAGGAGTTAACAGTGGAATGTGCACAGGATAGCCAGGGACCTGTCAGCACGGAACGAGAGGTGTAAGTAGAGTACACATTTGTACTCTACTGTCTACTTACTGTTGTTAAAATTACTTTATTTTAATAAATGCTGTATCACAATGGATGATGTGCCCCACTGTACTGTATGTGCTTTTTAAAAAATGATGTCACTTCATACCGAATTTCACAGTAGTACGATACATGTGACTCCCGGCCCGTCCCGCCCCTCTCCGCTCTCCTCTCACGTCTCCTGAGTTCTGACGTCAGCGGGGAATTCTAAGCCCCGCCCGCTGACTATAGCTATCGTATCAGAGGAGAGGCGGGCGGGGCTGAGAATTCCCCACTGACGTCAGGACTCAAGAGAGCGGAGAGGAGAGCAGAGAGGGGCGGGACGGGCCGGGAGTCACATGTATCGTACTACAGTGAAATTCGGTATGAAATGACATAGTTTTTTAAAAAGCACATACAGCGGGGCACATCATCTATTGTAATACAGCATTTATTAAAATAAAGTGATTTTGAAAAAACGCTAGGATCGCTTTCCCGGGAGGGGCGGGGCTAGTCCTCATGACGTCACCCGCAATCGATTTTCCGGCCCTTATGCATCGATGCCGCATCGGGGACACCGAATCGCGATGCATCGATGCAACGATTAATTTCAGCACTCCTAGGGTGTACTCACTTTTGTGAGATACTGTATATGGTCTAAAAATGTACCGGTTAATGATTCCCTGGTTCATGTCAATGTACTAGTTTAAAAAAAAAAAACTTGCAACCTTTAATACTACTTTAAGTATTTATGTACCAAGACCTGGAAAAATCTATTACATTGATTTGAAGTTCCAAAAAATCCTTATTGTCGCCATAAATGCCCAATTACAAACCTTTAGCCTGCATTCACACCTGAGGAGGGCAATTTCTTTGAGCTAGGAGTGTCGTGCTTCAAGCTACTGAGCATTAAATTGTGAACATGCACAGGGCAGCCAGGCATAGAAAAACACACTTCAACATGCTCAGGTGTAAATGGGGGCTCAAAGGATTTGTTATCATTACTATTCATACTATACCCCTATACAGGTGTTATGAAAGTTTACGAAATAACTATTGCTGTTGTTCATAGCAATTCTGTTCTTCCAATTGTAGTGCTACATTAAAGTGGAGTTCCACCCACTTTTACAACTCTTCAGCATCCCTCACTAAACTGTGCACTGTAAACGAATTGGATATTTTTTTATTTTTTTTCTCAGCACTTACTGTATATCTGCTGTATTAATTTCTCACTTCCTCCTCCCTGGCCGCGGCCCATCGCATCATTTCCTGTTTGCAATGCCTTCTGGGAAGGGGCGGCAACTTCCTCTGAAACTGCCGTTGCCATGGAAACCTGGCCTGAAACCTATTATACTCCTAGTGCGGCACTGAGCATGTGCGAGATCTGCAAGGATGAGATCCAGGAAGAAATACAGTCTGGCTTCAGATGCCCACACTTAAGATGGCCACAAGCTGCTGTAATTTTATAAAATAACAAACTACTGCTATAAACTAACAAAACAGACCTTAGTTTACAGACTAACTTTACTAGAATACATTAAGCTTGTGTATTATAGGGGTATTTTTATTTAAAAAGTATAATTTCGGCCGGAACACCACTTTAAGATACATGCTGGACAGGAAGAATTTTTTGGGCATTATGATTTAAAGTGCTATTAAAGCTTTTTTGCTTAAAGTGGAAGTAAATCAATCGATTTAACAGTTTCAAAAAACAGTTACATTCCCGGCACGTGCCGGAAATGTAACTGTCAAATTGGATGTGCTCTCAACCAAACTGTCCAATGGCTGGTGTCATAGCTGATCACATGTGCAGCATCATGGCAGTTCAAGATCAAACAGAGACCAAGATGGCAGCTTCCTTGGCTGAAAGCAATAGGAGGGCTTACTTTCCCTTTCATTACATTGGTCCAGCTAAATATGTATGTATGTGTCATACCTTTGGGATCTCTATGGAAGCTAGAAATCACTGTAGTAGTCATTGCTACTACAGTGTTAGCCGCTATCTTTGAGATCCTGTGCCATTGACAGAATAACCTGCATTTTTTTCAATGAATACAATGCACTCTCTGATTTGATGGATTAACCGGTGAAACTATGCAAAAAAGCCCACAGGTAAGCTTATAATAAAGCATATTTGTAGGTAAATTGAATATCTCCTAAATGTGCACCATTTAGGTGATATTTCAACAACTAGCAGCGTCACCGGCAGATGCGCACTGCGCTTTCAATGGATGGCATGGCATTCACAGATAGACCTGTGCCGCGGCTGTGACTCTCATGCACATGCATGGTAGTGACATAATCGCAGCTTGCCCAGTCAAATGACAGAGGCCTGCAAATCCAGAATAAAAAACAGGTGAACATGGAAGCCCTGTCAGCGGTGACAGCATGCTGCTGGAGGGCTTTGTATGAAAGGTAAGTCTTTCATAATGTACTAGTATGTAATACATACTAGTGACATCCCATTGCAAGAGGACTGTAAGGTTTTGTTTTTTTTTATGAGATTTTACTACCGCTTTAAAACCAAAAGACAACAATGTATTATATAACACAGTGGTTCTCAACTCCAGGCCTCGGGACCCACCAACAGGCCAGATTTTAAGTATTACCTTGGGGAGTTGCAGACTAGAATACTGCAATCACTGAGCAGCAAGTGATATCACCTGTGATGTATTTCAGCTATCTTGCAAACCTGGCCTGTTGGTGGGTCCTGAGGACTGGAGTTGAGAACAACAGCTTGTGATGGCTGCATTCATTTTTTTTTTTTTAAGTATAACTACAGGCAAAATTTTTCTTTCGTTTTGGACAGAGTGGAGAGGGATTCGAACACCTATTAGGTTTTTAGGTTATTAGGTAAACTTTGACTCCATAAAGGAGATTCACCCTCTCTATTTGTCCATTAGCATTGAAAGTGAAAGTAAAAGAAAATCCAAAATTTTGGGTTGTCCCTGGAAAAGTAATAGACGGGAAATCTTCCAATGGGGACACTAGTTCTGGTTCTGGTGACCTAGGGATCCCATTTGCAGGGATCTCCTCTCATTTCCTGTTTTGTCCATGGGACAGGAAGTGAATGTAAATCTCCCTAATGGGGCACAGATTGTGAAAAATAAACCAACTGGGGTCATAACCATCCCTTACTCCAGTGTTTCTCAACTCCAGTCCTCAAGGCGCACCAACAGGTCATGTTTTCAGGATTTCCCTCAGATGAAACGGCTATGGTAATTACTAAGGCAGTGAAAACTGATCAAATCACCTGTGCAAAATAGTGGAAATCCCAAAAACATGACCTGTTGGTGCGCCTTGAGGACTGGAGTTGAGAAACACTGCCTTACTCTATCAAAAATGGAAAAAAAAAAACATTTTATCTATAGTTCTACTTTAAGGATTTTTTTCCCCTTTATTTTCACTTGATGATTCAACCAGTAACATACTTTCTGTCTTCAGCTGGCCATGCACTGATCGAAATTTAAAGTTCAATCAATATGTGGGTTCCCCTGCTCAAGATTGTTTGATTGACTTCTGCCGAAAGGGTCATGTTGGAGTTTCCCATCAATCAGTGGCTACAGCCCATGATCAGTGTATACCAGTAGTCTCCAAACTTTCTAAAGAAAGGGCCAGTTTACTGTCCTTTCAAACTTTAGGGGGCTGGCCAGTGGGAGAAGATAATGTCCTGGCATCAGTGGGATTAAGCAATGCCCCATTAGAGAGTGTAATAGTGTCCCATTGTTGGTATCAACAGGAGGAATAGTGTGCCATAGTTGGTGTCAGTGAATGGACTAGTGTACAATTGTTGGTGTCAGTGGCAAGAACTATGCCCCACTGGGGGGAAGAATGCCCCAGGGACAAGATAAAAGCAAGCAAAGGGCTGCAGTTTGAAGACAACTGATGTATACCCAGTCCAAGCAGGGGGATGCTTCCTCCATCCACCTCATTGAGGAATCTGCTAGTTTTTTTTTTTGTTCAGCCCCCTGGCCAGCTATAGATTGTCTCCAATCTGGATGGAGGATTACAGGAAACAACTTTAGACAGCAGCTGTCTTTTAGAATGGGGAGAGGGTCGTGAAAAGGCCCATACACACGATCGGACTTTTTGACAACAGCGGTCCAATGGACCTGTCTTATTGGACAATCCAACCGTCTGTATGCTCCATCGGACAATTGTTGCTTTTTCAACGGACAAATGTTCGCTGGGCATGCTCTCAAACTTTTCGACAACAAATGCCTGATGGAGGATAATCTGATTGTGTGTACACCAGTCCATTGGACCAAAGTACAAACACGCATGCTCAGAACCAATGCTAAACATCAGCCAATAATAGCAGAAGTTGCCCAAAGGGTGGCGGTAAAGAGATGAAAAATCACGTGATTTGGTGAAAGTTGAAAATGTTCTGCCGTGTGTATGCAGAACAAGTTCAGGGCCAACACCCATTTGGACCAAAATCATTGAAAAAGTCTGATGGAAGTCCGATCGTATGTATGAGACTTTTGATGCACTAGCAGAATTAGATGGCCTTGACTAACAAATTGAAGCCAAACTCCAGCTAACAGTTGTTAAAGCAACAAAGTTATTTTCTTTTACTTTTGGGATAAAGGTTTTATATAAATGAATAAAAGTGACCATTGTAAGCACCCCTGTCTGTGTTAAATGACTTGTCTCAACCTTCTAATTTGCCACGTTTGCTGAACATCTTGCTCTGTTAATGGAGTCAAAAATTAACAGGCTTACTGGCTGGATCAACAAGCTAAAAAGGAAAAAGCCTAAAAAAATAAAACAAATGCAGCTACCAAGATCTGCAATTTATACAATTTTTAATTTTGGGTTTAATACATGTATAATAGTATGATATTGAAGCCATATATACAGAACCAGACAGGAGAGTCAAGAATTGACGTGTGGACATTCAGAGGACATGTAGACTCCCCAGTGTGTTGTCAGGAGCTGTCAACGTGTATGGCCTATCAGAAGACATGTAGACCTCCAGTGCAGTATCAGCAGTTGTCTACATGTGGCCTATCAGAGGACATGTAGACCCCCAGTGTGGAGTCAGGAGCTGTCAATCTGTGGCCTATCAGGGCACATGTAGACCCCTGTTGTGGACTCAGGAGCTGTCAATGTCTGGCCTATCAGAGATCTTGCAGACCACCCCAGTGTGGTGTCAGAAGCTGTCAATGTGTGGCCTATCAGAGGACATTTAGACCCCCAGTGTGGAGTCAGGAGCTCTGTCCTCTGTCTGGCCTATGAGAGGACATGTAGATCCAAGCGTGGTGTCAGCGGTTGCCAGTGTCTGGCCTATCAGAGGGCATGTAGACCCCAGTGTGGAGTCAGGAGCTATCACTTTGTGGCCTATCAGAGACCATGTAGATCCCAGAGCTGTCAATGTGTGGCCTATGAGAGGACATGTAGACCCCCAGTGTGATGCCAGGAGCTTTCAATGTGTGGCTTATAAGATGACATGTAGACCCCCAGTGTAAACTGGCCTATCAGAGGACAAGTAGACCCGCAGTGTGGTGTCAGGAGCTGTCAATATCTGGCCTAAGAGAGGAAATGTAGACCCCAGTGTAGAGTCAGGAGCTTTCAATGTCTGGCCTTTTAGAGGACATGTAGACCGCCAGGGTGGTGTCAGGGCTGTCACTGTCTGGCCTATCAGAGAACATGTAGACCCCCAGTGTGGAGTCAGAAGCTGTCACTGTCTGGCCTATGAGAGGACATGTAGACCCCAGAGATGTCAATGTGTGGCCTATGAGAGGACATGTAGAACCCCAGTGTGGTGTCAGAAACTGTCAATGTGTGTGGCCTATCAATGGACATGTAGACCCCCAGTGTGGAGCCAGGAACACTCACTGTGTGGTCTATCAGAGGGCTTGTAGACTCCCAGTGTGGTGTCAAGAGCTGTCAATGTGTGGTCTATCAGAGGACTTGTAGACCCCCAGTGTGGTGTCAGGAGTTGTCAACCTGTAGCCTATCAGAAGGTGTGTAGACCCCAGTGTGGAGTCAGGAGCTGTCAATGTGTGGCCTATCAGATAACATGTATACCCCCCAGTGTGGAGTCAGGAGCTGTAAATGTCTAGCCCAGTGATGGCGAACCTTGGCACCCCAGATGTTTTGGAACTACATTTGCCATGATGCTCAACTACACTCCAGAGTGCATGAGCATTATGGGAAATGTAGTTTCAAAACATCTGGGGTGCCAAGGTTTGCCATCACTGGTCTAGCCTATCAGAGGACTTGTAGACTCTCATTGTGGTGTCAAGGGCTTTCAATGTGTGACCAATCAGAGGTCACGTTGACCCCCTGTGTGATGTCAGGAGCTGTCAATGTGTGGCCTATCAGAAGACATGTAGACCCCAGTGTGGAGTCAGGAGCTGTTAATCTGTGGCCTATCAGAGGGCTTGTAGACTCTCAGTGTGGTGTCAAGAGCTGTCAATGTGTTGCCTATCAGAGGACATGTAGACCCCCAGTGTGGTGTCAGGAGCTGTCAATGTGTGGCCTATCAGATAACATGTATACCCCCAGTGTGGAGTCAGGAGTTGTAAATGTCTAGCCTATGAGAGGACTTGTAGACTCCCATTGTGGTCAAGAGCTTTCAATGTGTGACCAATCAGAGAACAAGTAGACCCCCGTGTGGAGCTGTCATTGTGTGGCCTATCAGAAGACATGTAGACCCCAGCGTGAAGTCAGGAGCTGTCAATGTGTGGCCTATTAAAGAACATGCAGACCCCCAGGGTGGTGTCAGATGCTGTCACTGTCTGGCCTATGAGAGTAAATGTAGACCCCCCCCCCCAGTGTGGAGTCACAAGCTCTCAATGTCTGGCCTATGAGAGGACATGTAGACCCACATTGTACAGTCGGGAGCTGTCAGTGTCTGGTCTATCAGAGGACATGAAGACCCCCCCAGTGTAGAGTTAGGAGCTGTCACTGTCTGGCCTATCAGAGGACATGTAGACCCCAGTGTAGAGTTAGGAACTGTTAGTGTCTGGCCGACATGTAGACCCCAGTGTAAAGTCAGGAGTTGTCAGTGTCTGGCCTGTCAGAGGACATGTAGACCCCAGTACGGTGTCGAGAGCTGTCAGTGTCTGGCCTATGAGAGGACATGTAGACCCCCAGTGTAGAGTCAGGAGCTGTCAGTGTCATCTGGCCTATCAGAGGACATTTAGACCTTAGTGAGGAGCTGTCAGTTTCTAGCCTATCAGAGAACATGTAGACCCCAGTGTAGAGTTAGGAGCTGTCACTGTCTGACCTATCAGAGGACATGTAGACCCCAGTGTAGCCAGGAGCTGTCAGTGAGTGGCCTATCAGAGGACATGTAGATGCCAGTGTGGTGACAGGAGCCGTTAATCTGTTGCCTATGAGTGGACATGTAGACCCCCCCCAGTGTGGTGTCAGGAGCTGTCAGTGTCTGGCCTATCGGAGGACATGCAGACCCCACTGTAGAATCAGGAGCTGTCAGTGTGTGGCCTATCAGAGGACATGTAGACCCGAGTGTGGTGTAAGGAGCTGTAAGTGTCTGTACTATCAGAGGACATGTACACCCCAGTGTGGAGTCAGAAGCCGTCAATGTGTGGCCTATCAAGGGACATGTAGACCCCCAGTGTAGAGTCAGGAAATGTTACTGTCTGGCCTATCAAAGGACATGTAGATCCCAGTGTAATGTCCAGGAGCTGTCACTGTCTGGCCTATCAGAGGACACGTAGAACCCAGTGTAAAGTCAGGAGCTGTCAGCGTCTGGCCTATCAGAGGACATGTAGACCCCAGTGTAATGTCAGGAGCTGTCACTGTCTGGCCTATCAGAGGACATGTAGACCCCAATGTAGAGTCCGGAGCTGTTAGTGTCTGGCCTATCTGAGGACATGTAGACCCCAGTGTAGAGTCAGGAGCTGTCAGTGTGGCCTATCAGAGGACATGTAGACCCCCAGTGTGGAGTCAGGAGCTGTCAGTGTCTGGCCTATCAGAGGACAAGTAGACCCCAGTGTAGAATCAGGAGCTGTCAGTGTCTGGCATATCAGAGGACATGTAGACCCCAGTGTAATGTCAGGAGCTGTCACTGTCTGGCCTATCAGAGGACATGTAGACTCCAGTGTAGAGTCGGGAGCTGTCACTGTCTGGCCTGAGGACATGTAGACCCCAGTGTAGAGTCAGGAGCTGTCAGTGTGGCCTATCAGAGGGCATGTAGACCCCCAGTGTGGAGTCAGGAGCTGTCAGTGTCTGGCCTATCAGAGGACATGTAGACCCCCAGTGTGGAGTCAGGAGCTGTCAGTGTCTGGCCTATCAGAGGACATGTAGACCCCCAGTGTAGAGTCGGGAACTGTCAGTGTCTAGCCTGAGGACATGTAGACCCCAGTGTGGAGTCAGGAGCTGTCAGTGTGGCCTATCAGAGGACATGTAGACCCCAGTGTAGAGTCAGGAGCTGTAAGTGTCTGGCCTATCGGAGGACATGCAGACCCCACTGTAGAGTCAGGAGCTGTCAGTGTGTGGCCTGAGGACATGTAGACCCCAGTGTAGAGTCAGGAGCTGTCAGTGTGGCCTATCAGAGGACATGTAGACCCCCAGTGTGGAGTCAGGAGCTGTCAGTGTCTGGCCTATCAGAGGACATGTAGACCCCCAGTGTGGAGTCAGGAGCTGTCAGTGTCTGGCCTATCAGAGGACATGTAGACCCCCAGTGTGGAGTCAGGAGCTGTCAGTGTCTGGCCTAACAGAGGACATGTAGACCCCAGTGTAGAGTTGGGAGCTGTCAGTGTGGCCTATCAGAGGACATGTAGACCCCCAGTGTGGAGTCAGGAGCTGTCAGGGTCTGGCCTATCAGAGGACATGCAGACCCCAGTGTAATGTCAGGAGCTGTCACTGTCTGGCCTATCAGAGGACATGTAGACTCCAGTGTAATGTCAGGAGCTGTCACTATCTGGCCTATCAGAGGATATGTAGACTCCAGTGTAGAGTCAGGAGCTGTCACTGTCTGGCCTATCAGAGGACATGTAGACTCCAGTGTAATGTCAGGAGCTGTCACTGTCTGGCCTATCAGAGGACATGTAGACTCCAGTGTAGAGTCAGGAGCTGTCAGTGTCTGGCCTGAGGACATGTAGACTCCAGTGTAGAGTCAGGAGCTGTCAGTGTCTGGCCTATCAGAGGACAAGTAGACCCCAGTGTATGGCAGTGGTGATGATGGCAGTGGTAATGATAATGCTGGTGATGGCAGGACTGGTGATGGCAATGCTGGTGATGGTAATGCTGGTGATGGCAGGGCTGGTGATGGCAGGACTGGTATTTGCAGGGCTGTTGATGGCAATGCTGGTGATGGCAGGTCTGGTGATGGCAGGGCTGGTGATGGCAGGACTGGTGATGGCAGGGCTGGTAATGGCAGGGCTGGTGATGGCAGGGCTGGTGATGGCAGGACTGGTGATGGCAGGGCTGATGGACTCACCGGAGGAGAGCTGCATCCAAGCACAGATCTTGTACACAGTGGCCGTGTTACAGAAGAAGAAGAGAACGAAGGACACGATGCAGGAGATGATGAGTGTCATGGACAGGCCAATAAAGAACGAGGCTGCTTTGAAGGCTCCGGAGGGGATGGAGGAGAAATCGGTGAAGCTGCCGGTACAGGTGAGCTCTTTGGAGAAGCCGCTTCCGATACAATAATGGAAGAGTCCGAAGTAGCCCGCCTGGGGGGTGTCCACCCCGTCCCCTATCCAGTAGGGTTGGATGAAACATACAATGTTGACGATGGCGAAGCATATGGTGAAGATTGCCCACAGCACCCCTATGGCCCTGGAATTGCGGATATAATTGGCGTGGTAGATCTTGGCGGCCTCCTGGGGGGATAACATCACTAAGCCGGGGTCTGGCATCCCAGCACCCGGAGAGGCAGGACAGGACAAATCACAGCGACAACAGTGCCCAGATTATATGGAGCCTGGCATCCCCGGCTTCCTGTAGACGTGCCTGATCATCGCTCCTCCTCGACGGCTGAGGCTGCTCTGTGCATCGCTTAGCATTAAAGTCATGTGTGTACATAGAGAGTCCCTACTGGGGAGAGGGATCGGGAAATCAATGCACAATTCTACACTATTATTGCTCCTATCAAATATAGACAAAGCTCCTTCTCTTCATAGCGATTACATAAATACTTCTATAAATAAATGTGCCAACAACCATCACAAATCACCTTGTGCAAAGAAATAAATTAATAAACTGTCCAAGCCAGACTTGGGATCACTCCTCAGCGTCAGCGCCATTTAAATGATTCCTCCAATCAGACTTGATTGTTTAATTACCTTTAAAATCAGTCTGGCTCCATTGTCACCTCGCATTTCCTGAACACGCATCAAAACACAGGTAACGCGTGTTGTGCCACGCATTTCGGAAATGTGCAGCAAACAAACATTGGGCTTGTGGTGCCATTGTTAACAGATGCACATATTGCCATTCAAATTGTTGCACAGCAAAAAAAAAAAAAAGCCCCAGTACAAATGCACCAAAACGGAAAAACAAGCACTGCTCCACACCCATAAAGGTTCTTTTTGTGCTCTCGCTGGGTGTCTGGTGCATTCCTATACTTTTAAGGAGGGGTGGGCCGTAGGCCCCCTTCACACTGGGGTGGGAGGTGCGTCGGCGGTAAAGCGCCGCTATTATTAGCGGCGTATTACTGTGGTTTTAGCGCGTTTACCTCCCCCCGCTAGCGGCCGAGAAAGGGTTTAAAAACCACCGCAAAGCGCCTCTGCAGAGACGCTTTGCCGGCGGCATAGCCGCGCTGCCCCATTGAATTCAATGGGCAGGAGCAGTGTATACACCGAAGATGCTGCTAGCAGGACTTTTTTCCCCGTCCTGCTAGCCCACTGCTCCAGTGTGAAAGCCCTCGGGGCTTTCACACTGGAGACACAACAGCGGCTGTTTCGGATCGGTTTGCAGGCGCTATTTTTAGTGCAATAGCGCCTGCAAACCACCCCAGTGTGAAAGGGGTCTTAAAGAGGTTGTAAACCCCAGAGAAAAAAAAAACCTGCAGGACAAAGGCATAATGTGCTAGTATGCTCATTATGAAATACTTACCTAAGAACGATGCCCTGGATCGGCTTCGGCCCTCCGAGTACAGCGCAGACATCTTCCACCGGAGTCACTCTGGCTCCGACGCTGTGATTGGCCAGAGCCGCAATTATGTCACTTCCGCGCATGCGCGTAGGAGCCGCTGGTCTCTGCGTGACTCCTGAAGAAACGGCCCATTTCTTCAGTGCACATGCGCCAATGATGTCAGCAGCACCGTATATACTGAATATCTCCTAAACTGTGCAAGTTTAGGAGATATTCAAGGTACCTACAGGTAAGCCTTGTTATAGGCTTACCTATAGGTAAAAGTGGTGTAACAGGGTTTACAACCACTTTAAAGAATACTGTAAGTTCACTTTTTGGAAAAAAAATAATAAATGCACATTTTTTTGCAGGTAAAACATGTGCATTTATTATTATTTTTTTTGGAGCCTGTAAAGCATTGCACCAGCAGATCAGCAGATCATGGGTGCCATGCAGGTCTCCAGCAGACCTGCCAGTGTCTCTGCTTGCCTGTACATCCCATACAGGTAAGCAGATACAATCTGACAGGGGGCATGTTCCTTGAAAACTACAAGCCAACAGCCACAAAGGCTGCCGGACATTGCAGTTTTCCATTCGCAGGACACTGTGAATAGGTGACGTGGCCAGGCAGCCAGAGCATTTTTTTAAAGTGTGCCAGCTAACGGGGAAGGAGACGAATCCCACTAGCTGTCACAGCAGGGATCGAGGAGGTGCGGGGGGCCGGTTCATTCATAACATGTTACATGTTACACCCTGAATATTGGTGTAACATGTTACGAAAGTTGAACTTAACCTTTAATATATCCATTATTATGTATGTTTTCCAATTTTGGAGGCTCTCAAAGTTTATAGAATTAGGACTGCAGTACTCTAGGGAGCCGTGACAAGGCCCTGCAGATTACGCATGTATTTGCAAATGTGTGCAATCCAAACCCCTAATTTTAACATGAACTGTTAGACAGGGCAATTCCACTTGTTGCAGGCTGGCTGGTAAGTGAGCTGGGAATTTTTCTTTGGTTAGGCCTGTTATAGGTTAGGGTGGTTGCCATTTGTTTGTACTGGTGAGGGGACACACTGAATATCTTCGCTGCCATTGTGCTCTCGCTTGGTGTCCAATGCGTTCCTATACCCTTAAGGAGGGGTGAGCTCCCTCCAGGCATACCTATCCTCAATCTATCCATTATTATATATGTGCTCAAACTCAGGAGACTCTCAACATTTTTAGTTAGGACTGCAGTACACAGGGGTGCTGTGAAGTGGCCCTGCAGCGTATGCATATATTTGTAAATGTGTGAAAACCAAACCCCTAGATTTAACGTGAACTGTTAGGACAATTCGGTTTGTTGCAAGCTGGTTGGTAAGTGAGCTGGGAATTTTTCTTTGCTGTGTTTTACATGATTTTTAAGGGGTTACTAATTAGAATGGGGAATTGAGCTTTTTTTATTGAGATAATCTTTTTTAACTCCACTACACCTGAAGGAAAAATGCTTCACCTAATTATTTGCAAATGTTAGAACAACATTTATCCTCCTTGTTTCACCTATAACTGAAAAACACACACAAAAGTCCCACCATAGCTTGCTTCTCTCTATGGAGTGCTGCTGATTTGCATCTCAGGTTGCCTGTCCACCATACCCTGCTCACCATTGCTCTCACATGGATTTCACTGGGGATTAGAGAGACCATTTGCCCAGAGCGTTATTAATTATTATTATTATACAGGATTTATATAGCGCCAACAGTTTGCGCAGCGCTTTACAACATGGAGACAGACAGTACAGTTACAATATAAATCAATACAGGAGGGATCAGAGGGCCCTGCTTGTTAGAGCTTACAATCTAGAAGGGAGGGTTAAGTGGAACAAAAGGTAATAACTGTGGGGATGAGCTGATAGAGAAAATTAAAATACAGTTGTTAGGTGTGGGTAGGATAGGCTTCTGTGAAGAGAAGGGTTTTCAGGGATCGTCTAAAAGCTAATAGAGAGGGAGATAATCTGACAGATTAGGGTAAGGCGTTCCATAGGATTGGAGAGGCTCTGGAAAAGTCCTGGAGGCGAGCATGGGAGGAGGTGACAAGGGAGCTAGAGAGCAGGAGGTCATGAGAGGAAGGAAGAGAACGAATAGGTTGGTATTTAGAGACTAGGCTAGTGATGTAGCTGGGGGCTAAGTTGTGGATGGCTTTGTTAGTAGTTAGTATTTTGAATCTAATTTGTTGGGTGAGCGAAAGCCAGTGGAGGGATTGACAGAGAGGAGTAGCAGACACAGAGCGATTGGTAAGGTGGCTGAGTCTGGCAGCAGCATTCATGATGGATTGAAGGGGGGATAGACTATGTAGAGGTAAACCAATGGGAAGGGAGCTGCAGTAGTTGAGGCGAGAGATGACCAGAGAGTAATTTAAGAGCTTTGATGTGTCATTGTGTCATGAGACGCAGGTCGCCTCTGTCCGCCGGGCTGCGGGGCGCATGCGCAGCGGGCTAGTGTTGAGACGTGCACCCGTTCCCGGCCCGATGGTGCGGCGCGCGCGGGTGCACGGGGGCCCCCGTGTGCGCGCCGTCGCCCGTGCGGGTGCCCGGTAGCGCGTCACGCTGGCGCGCTCGCCGGGAGGTTACTTCAGACGACTCCAGCGCCCAGTCGGGTTGCTGGTTTGTCGTCAGCTGCTCCTGTGTAACTGAGTCCTGAGAAGTTCCTTGTTCCTGTCTGCCTGATACCCCTGACCACTGCTCACCATAAGGATTACTCTGCCTGTTTGCCTGATACCCCTGACCTCGGCTTGTTAAAAGATTATTCTACCTGCCTGTCTGATACCCCTGATCTCTGCTTGTTCTCCGCCTGCCGGATACCCCGGTCCTAACCTCTGCCTGCCCTACGGACTTCCTGCTCTCAGTCTCCTGGTCCTGCACGGTACCCGCTGGTGCCTTCCAATACCTACTGTGACTCCTAGTCAAACCTTCCTATATCCTGCAACTACCGGAAGCCCGAGCCTCCGATCCCCTGTATCACCCTCGGGGGTTCGGGTGTGCGTGGTCGTAAGGGTGAGCCGCTCTCGGCATCTCAGCCTCGGTGAGTATTGTCGTGACAAATTGGTTAGAAAGGGTGTATTTTAGAGATGTTGCAGAGGTTGAGGCTGCAAGATTTGGACAATGATTGGACATGGGGCTTAAAGGAGAGTTTAGAGTCCAGGACTACACCTAGAACCTTGGCATGCGGGGATGGCTTATAGTTGTGGCATCAATTTTGACAGAGAGATCAGGGGAGGGGGCACATGGGGGAGGAATAATTATAAGTTCAGTTTTGGATAGATTGAGTTTGAGGAAGTGGTGTGACATCCAAACTGATATATCTGTTAGTAAATTAGTGATACGTGAGGAGACGAAGGGAGTAAGCTGAGGGTAGAGAAATAGATTTGGGTGTCATCAGCGTAGAGGTGGTATTGGAAGCCATGGGAGGCTATCAACTGATCCAGGGAGGAGGTGTAGATCGAAAATAGGAGGGTGGGATACTTATGCGCTACTAGAAATGTTGACGATTAAAGTAGTGTAAATCAAAGTGTATATAGCTGCTGAACTTCTGAAGTGTCACCAGCACCAAGAGTTATATATATAGTAAAGTGAAGCAGCACTATAAAACTATAAAAACAGCAAAAAAGTTGCGCTACTAAAGATGAAAAAAAACAAAAAGCAATATTTTAGCAGCCAGCATCAACAGTGTAGTGAACTGTGTAACAACGTAAAAATAAATATATAAATGCAGCGCTGATAAATAATATGTGATATAAAAATCAAGGTAACGACACATCCCTCAGGGATAAATGTGAAACTGGTGACAGCTTGTGGATTAGACACAAACATGTATTGTACAAATAAAAAAAAGGGCTATCAAATATATATAAGAAATAAATCTAAAATATCTGCAAAAAAAGAACAAAAAATGTGTCCGTGATAAAAAATAAATAGATAATCCTCAATAAATGCAGAGAAATTCCATGGGGAAAAGATGTGTAGGGTGATGCATTTTCAACCAGTGGGTACAGCAGAACAGACTTCTTCATATGGCATAAACCGACATACAGCTGAAATGATAGAAGAATTGGGTACGCTTACCACACAGGGTGGACACACTCACCATACGGCGGTGGGTCAGTCAGGCATTTGGATCAATCAATCCAGTGGGTGCTTGATAGAAGGTAGTGATGGTATAGAAATGCACTTCAATGGCCTCATCCAGAGCAGTAAGGGACATCACCCGGCTGTTTCCGACGCGTTGCGTCACAACACATCACAACGACTTTTTCAAGGATATCCCTGAAAAAGTCACGTGTGTTGTGACACAACGCGTCGGAGGAGCCGGGTGATGTCACTTCCGGTCATGGCTGAGACTGGAAGTCTCTGTGTTTGACACTTTTTTCATGTATGCTGCTGGCTTTGCCATTTTTAGATGTTACTTTGCCTATTTTAAATAAAAGACAACAATTTTTAAACTACTACACTATGGAGGCTCTTATATCCTTTATGTAATACCCTGGATCTGGAGGAACCTCGGAAGAGGTTGTTGTGGAACGTGGACCGCATGGGAAAAGATCCATCTATCCCCTAAGGCTGCAGTTGTTCCTTATCCCACTGGGATATCTTTTATAAAGAGGAAGACAGCACAGATTGCCAGGATCCAATATCTTGATGCATGACTAGATCCATTGGGGTCTAATCCTGAGGTGAGAGGCTAGAACACACTGGTTGTGGATTTTTGAAGGTTATCTACAGGCTATATTCACATCCTACCCTGCTGATTAGCACTTGGACACTCCCCCCCCCCCTTTTTGCACTTATTTGCACAATTGAAGAGACTTTCAATCATTGTGATATCTGATGCACATTTTTTCTACTGACATCAGACTATTTTTCATTATGTGATTATATGATTGCACTTTTGCACTTTGACAAAGGATTTGTTTATTGCATTTGCACTTCACTTTTGTATTTGGATTTAGCACTTTATACTGTTTTCCATTTTCATTGGTTATAGTTCGCTGCTTCACTTTACTATTTATATTTAGAAAATAGGTGATGTCCAAGAACAGAACCTTGGGGGACCCCAACAGAGAACCGAAGAGGAGAGGAAGAAGAAGATTTCTAAGTTACCCTAAAGGTGCGGTTGGATAAGTAAACAAATGAGGAGGGAAGGGAGGGGGGGGGGAGAAAAACCTCCCCAACCCCGGGATAGCTATCAAAGGGAGAAGCAACTACGTGTAATGGCCAAAGTAGAAAAACCTTTATTAGAAAAAAATATGGACAATGATAGAAAAATGGTGGGGGAGAAACAGGAGCCCACATGCGTGAAGACCACGCAGGTGGGGTCCACTCCACCGCGATTTCAAAGGTGCATGGATAGCAATTAGCAAAACATAGACCATTAACATGACATAAAACAACGTTGAATAATAAGTAGGAAGAGAACCAGTGAAGAGTACAGTCACGGGGACCAAAGGCGTGGAGTTTTTTGAGGAGTAGGGGGTGGTCAACTGTATCAAAGGCAGCAGAGAGGTCCAGATGTAGGAGTACAGAAAAGTGTCCATTGGTTTTGGCCATTAGTAGATCGTTTGTTAGTTTTAGGAGAGCAGTTTCTATGGAGTGTTGAGGACAAAATCCAGACTGAAGGGGATCAAGAAGGCTATTATCAGCAAGGTGGTCACTCAGTCGGTTGTAGACCAGACATTCAAGGAGTTTGGATAAAAAGGAGAGCAAGGAGATGGGGCGTAGGTTGTTAAGATTGGATGGGTCCAGTGAGGGCTTTTTAAGTATGGGTCTGACAAGTGCATGTTTTAGAGAGTTGGGGAAGATGCCAGAAGAGAGGGAGGGGTTGAAGATGTGGGTTAGAGAGTGTAGAATAGAGCCAGAGGGTGAACTTAGCATTTGCAAGGGAACAGGATCCAGAGGGCAGGTGGTAAGATGGACGTTAGCAAGTAGTTTAGCAACCGCGTCTATAGTGATGGGGTTGAAAGAGGGAACTAATGATTGTACCTGTGGGCATGAAGTGTAAAGCGTGGAGGGTATCTCAACAGTAGAGATCTCCTCGTGAATTTTATCATTCTTCTGTTTGAAGTGATTGGTGATCTCCTGGGCAGTGACTGAGTTGGTGGGTGGAGGCAGTGGAGGAAAAAGTAGAGAGTTGAAGGTAGAGAAGAGTTGCCAATGAGAGTGATAAAATTGGTCTTCTTGGCAGTGAGGAGGCTGGAATTGTATTTTTGGAGGGCAGATTTATATTGGTTGAAATCTTTCTGAGACTTAGTCTTATGCCACAGGCGCTCATGAGCACCACTATGTTTTTTCAGACTTCTAGTATCATCTGTTTGCCAAGGTTGAAGGGGACGGATGCTGATTCTGTGTGTAGTGAGGGGGGCCAGTGAGTCCAGTGAAGTTAGATGTGAAGCATTGTAGGCAGATGTGGCTAGGTCGGTGCAGGTTAGGGGTGAGATTTTGTCATAGAGGTCGTCGGTAGCAGAGTAGAGAAGGGTAGGGTCGAGATGATGGTTTCTGCAGGTAACTTTTAAGTGGTTGGAGGGAGAGGTGGTGGAGGAGAGGGAAAGAGTAAAACTAATAAGGAAGTGATCAGAGAGAGGGAATGGATAGTTGGAGAGGTTGCATGGAGTGCATAGGTGGGAGAAAATGAAGTCAAGGGTGTTACCTTCAGAGTGAGTAAGAGCATGTATACATTGCTTCAGGTCAAAGGAGGAGGTTAGGCTGAGAAGTTTGGAACTGGCAGGAGTGTTAGTATTAATAGGGATGTTGAAGTCACCCAGAATGATTGTGGAGATTTCAGAAGAAAGAAAGTAGGGTAGCCAGGCAGAGAAGTCATCAAGAAAGGTTGATACTGGTCCATCGGGCCTGTATTAATGCGTTTCCGGTGTCCCCTTTACATCAAAGTCCGCAGCATTCCCCTTTACACATATAAAAACATTTTATCAAGAAAAAAAAAGTCTGTCTTACTGGGGGGGGGGGGGGGGGCTGTGACTTCAGAGTTCTCTGCCTATAGGCTCCTGAGATGTAAATCCGGCCCTGTGTGTAGTTGCAATATTTATCCATAAAGATATATCCTAAAAGCCAGATTCAAGACAGGAAATCTTCCCAAAGGAGGATAGGGTGTGGCAAGGGTACTGCATCTTTAGTATGTGCCTAAGCAGCAGTATTCTTTTAATATGTATTAACCCAAAACTGAATTCACTGCTTCACATGACTCTTCTCTCCATTGTGTTATCCAGGAAATAAATACCCATTATTCCCAGCCAGATATCCATCACTGCATAATGAGCACAAAATATATATTAACTGCATTCTTTGTTAATATATGTTAACCCCCTACCGCCCAGCACCAGTGTCCCTTTTAATAGGGTGTGTATGCTAGAAGGAAGGATTGGTTACCCCACCAGCTACTGAGCTCTAGTGGGGACTGAGAGCTGTCTTTGACAACTCTGTCTCTGTGCTGGAAGCGTGTAGTGAGCACGCTCTCAGCACAGAAATGTTAGCTGCCAAGTAATACATATGTGCGGCATGTGGGGCATTTAAATCCACCCTTTTGCCACAGCATATATGTGTTACACGGGCAGCAACAGGTTAAGTCCAAAAATTTGTGTCAACCTGCAAGGAATATGTCAATTCAGATCTCCCTGACAGGGTGATCCTCATTCCCCAAAACAGAGTGGGACGGACCTAGCTGGGACAGGGGTTTTTGAGAAGAACTGGGAAACCTTTGTTTCAGCCCCCCATGTCTCTCTTATGTGTAAGTTACCCTGTGTCTATTAAGGGCACAGGGTGACCAAGCAAATAATGGACAACTACTTGATGGACACTGAGAATGCGGTTTGGATTACTGCAGATGGGACAGTAATATTTATCAACAATATCCCTCAAGAAATCTATGATACATTATTACACTGTATTAGAATGATGGAACATGGTATGAGCTTTGCCTCAGACTATTGTAGGTAGGAGACGAATAGTCTGCTACTGAGGTCTCCTGCTATTGTCGGAAGGTGTTCTGTGTTTATACTTTTGATAATGTGTATTGCAGCTTCTGAGCTTGGAGTCGGCAAGTCTGACCTGCAATGTGACATCTGAGTCATCCAGGTGGTTAACTAAGGATCTGTGATGGGATTAGCCAGCCATAAGTCAGCTGTACCTCGTTAGCTAAACCATTGTGTGATGTTTTGGGTAAATATTTGGGTCATTAATAATGTGGTAAGTGACCTCCTTCTCAAGTGTAAAAGCCTGTATTCTTGTTCAAATAAACAGTTCTTATTCAGGTTCACTCCAAAACTGGTGTTGCCTAGTTCTTGAGGTAACTATAGCCAGATTCAACTAATCTCGTGTTCCAGAGTTTGGAAAGCAACGTCTTGGCGGAGATACCCAGTCAGAGTTTTTGGATTTCATCAATGCTATGGGTGGGCAGGTTACACCAAAAAAACAGAATCATCTGGACTGTCCTACAGACCACCATACCCAGCTGCCAACATGCTTCGTCCTACACTATGGGACTGCCTCAGGGCTTGGCTTCAACCTTCCTTCCCTCCCCAAAGTAGTGAGGTAAAAAGATCCTTATCTTCCCACAAAGGAATAGGAGTATTATTTTCTGAAGCATTCATTCCAAAATCAATTGTTAATAGTCAATGGAATTTAAAGTACTTTCGTATGACATTCATCAAGTCTCTGATGACATTATTATATGTACGGATGAGACTTTTTTTTACAAATGTTTGCAATGAAAATCTACCAGCGTATGGCTAGCCTAATGCTTTTCATTTTAAATGACACCCAAATGCCCAGTCAAATGTTTGTTTGAATGTTCATAAGAAGAAAAATATATTTCTATAGAACATTCTTTCTTGCAACGATGGAGTAAATTAATTTATTTGAAAACCCTGTATGATGTTTTCAGAATGAAAACCACATTTACAGCTAAAGCGGAGTTCCAGGCAAAAATTTAACTCCTTTGAAAACATAAGTACTTCCCAACCCCCCCTCATTTTTGGATATTTTTTCTTTCATATCTTTTTCGTTTATTTTCTTCGGGACGTCCCATGGAGTCACGGCAAAGTACGTCACATCTGCATTTCTTTTTGTGCCCTCCTCCTTCCCCCCATCGCCTTATGGGACCAGTGTGTCCCAGAAGATGACGGGACAATTCAGAAAGCGCCACGCAACTCGCTGCAAGGCTTCACTTCCCATTTCCCTTAGTAAGGGTGCCAGCGCCTGCAGCCAGAGCTGATGGATGGGTCAGCTTCGGGTGCCGACATCGCGGGCTCCCTGGTCAGGTAAGTGTCCTTATATTAAAATGTGAAAATTTATTACTAAATATAAACTTGCGCTGATGGAAACAACTAAGTGATAATGAAATGCAGCTGCTGTAGACAAGGTGCTAATCACTTGGATAAATGTGGATTAAAAAATACAGCGCTCGCAACACACAATATAAGTGAAATCGACAAAAAAGTCCAAATAAAAATCCAAATAAATGCAACTGAAGTGTCAGTCCACAATGAAGTAGGTGCAAAAAATGCTTCACAAACTTGCAGGAGTACAGTGATCCCCACTCTCCAGAACAGGATGACTCCCAGCTTTGCAGTCCAGGGGTCACTTCAGGCTCGTAAATGATATCCCACACACGTGGATTGGTGTCAAAACATCAGATGGTGGATCGGTGTAAACATCAGATGATAGATTCCAATAGGAGGCTCTCAACAGGATATACAGGCACCCAGAAATGAAAAGAGGATGGACTAATAGTGAAGTACTGTTATAAAAGTTGATTTAATGCGCATAGGGATCGGTACTTACAAAAAGACGGTTAAAAACAGGCATGGATATAGAGCTGTAGATACAGGAAGCAGCCGTTCATAGCGTGCATTCCACAGACCAGAAGTGACGTCAAACCAGGAAATTATGTTGTATTAAAAGTCAGCAGCTACAGTATTTGTAGCTGCTGACTTTTAATTTTTTTTCACCCAGGCTGGAACTCTGCTTTATGCTAGTTATGCATGGTTCAATTTTTGTTAAAAAAAACCCCCAAAATATCAGAACATTCTTTGTTGCCTTGCATTAGTTAAATAATATAGTTTGAAAGGCCGTTTACAATTTTAGCCAGACCCCCGCAATTGGCATGAAATCCCAGATGTATTAAACAGGTTTAACTACAACATGTGCCATTTTTCCCAAATGAAAACTACATTCAAAGTTCATTCAAGAAAACATTTTTATCCAGTTCCTTTAAATTTTCTTGTCACTAGGGATGGGCCGAACACCCCCCGGTTTGGTTCGCACCCTATTAAAGTCTATGGGACACGAACATGAAAAATCAAAAGTCCTCATTTTAAAGGCTTATATGAAATTTTATTATAGTACACTGACTGCACTGTATACTATGCACTGTAGTATTATATATACTACACTGACTGCACTATATATTCTGCACTGTAATATATACTGTATACTACACTGACTGCACTATGGACTCTGCACTGTATTGTATATACTACGCTGACTGCATGCTCAATCCACTAACTACCCTGCCTAATCTCTCTCTTAATTCACACTATACATGTCCATCGTGTAAGCAGCCTTATATAGTGTGGGCTTAGCCCCTGAGCCATGATTGGCCAAAGGCACCATGCCTTTGGCCAATCATGGCTTTCACAGCACATCGCGCTGTGATTGGCCAAAGCATAGAGGTCAGGTGCATGCTTTGGCCAATCAACAGCCTTCAATGCACTGTGATCTCGCAGTGCATTATGGGGCGCTCTGCGGCGGGCAAACTTCCTGGGGTGCCCCATATGTTCGTTTGTTCTAAGAACAAATGAACAGCTGATGTTCGAGTCGGACTTACGTTTGACTCGAACATCAAGCCCATCACTACTTGTCACTAGTTGATTTGACCCAATCAGCCATTGTAAAAATGTAATGAACGTTAAGAAAGTAAACATTTTTGAACAAATTCCTACTCTAAAAGGCCAACTGATATATGGCATAAGGCAAGGAGGCTCCAATGTAAATGCATTGCAGCACACCTGTCATGGATTGGGAACACACTCTCATTAACGGCAAAGTGGCCGATTAGGACTTTAGTGTAGCAGTCGCGCGAAAGCCATAGACTGGACACAGAGGACTTGGCTGGCTGCAAAAAAGAGAGAGACCTAGGAAGGCCTTAAGGTGCAGAATCAAAAGCCCCCTTTCAGACTTTTGTGATTTTACTGCACTTTTCGAGGGCGACAAAAGCGCATGAACTATTCCTGATTAAATTGTATGTAACTGTTAACACACAGGTGCGCTGGGATTTAAAAAAATGTCCTGCATGCTTCATCTTTGGTGCAGTTTTTTAAAAGTGCAACAAAAAGGCACCTTCCATGGTAAGTCAATGGGAATGCATCAAAAGCGCATCAGTGTGAAAGGTCCATTTAACTGATTCTAAAACCTTAAGGTTTTTTATCTTAATGCATTCTATGCATTAAGGTAAAAAACCTTCTGTTTAACAGACTCCCCCCTCACCCTAGCTTATACTTACCCGAACCCCATTGCGATCCAGCTCTGTGCATGAAAGCTGCAGCTCTCCTGGCTTTGTCCCTCCTCTCTGGGTAGACCAATAGCAATGGGAGCCATTGGCTTATGCTTCTGTCAATCAACTCCAGTGATAAGTGGGTGGAGTCTGGACACAGCAGCATGTCTCGGGAGCAAACCTGCATGAGTGCCACCATAGGAATCGGATTTCTATTGGGACACCAGCAAGAAAGGAGAAGCCAGGAGCGCCAGCGGGGGGACCCGAGAAGAGGAGGGTCGGAGCCACTCTGTGCAATTCTACTGCACAGAGCAGGTAAGTATAGACATTTTTGTTATTTAAAAAAAAAATATTTCTTTTACAACCACTTTAAGCTGCACAAAAGCTCATCAGTGTTAAAGGGCCCTAAGGAGCCGCCTTATCTTCACCAGAGCTCCTGATGGTAGAGATGAATTTGGATGCAGGTAACCTACAGGTTGCAGCCCTCTGAATAACCTGAGCAGGTAGCTTATGGGAACTGAGAGAAGGTTGCTGGAAAGTGTCCTTAGCAACACTGGGGTGCAGGACTCACCAGTCAGTGGGTAACACACGTCAAGCAGGCAGCAGTGTACAAACACACAGGAGGAATGGGTAGAAGTGCACAGAATCACAGGGGGTCACCTGGCAAAACAAATTCATTGCAGTCAAATGGGAAAAATGCCCATTTAATTGATAGGAAGAATGACACCCTTACCCTTACAAACAGCCAAATAAGATCATTGATGTCATGTTGTGGGCTTTGCCAAGCAGCTTTGGTCTGGGAATTATGAAGGCACCATCAAATGGTAGGTGCCTGGCTGGCTATTATGCTGGCCCTTCGGCTTTAATACTGAATATGCATTTTGGATCAGAAAAGTCAGTGTAGTAAGGTCTGAATCTTGTTTTGTTAGTGATTTAAAGTATTTAATTCATTGGCTTAGCATGACATGGCATTAGCATTTTCATATTAAAAAGGTTGAGGTCTAGTAGGAGAGTATTTGAAGTGAATCACATTGGAGGTGGGAGGTTCTATTATACATGGACTTTATTTTGTTATATGTTGTACCTTCTTATTCCTACTGCATCCACATTCACTAGATGGCTTGAATTGTTTTGGTTCATTTGTATTGTGAATAGGAAACTTGTTACTAAATCCATTAATCTACATGTACTTACTATAGAGAGACAATGAAAAGGTAAACCATAGGTATGTAAATGTAATGATAATTTATAACTGGCAACATTTCAGTCAAGCATCTGGATATATGTACCATATTGCACTGTACTGTTGAACCTATTAAATACAATTTGATACAAACACATCTACGCCTGTAAATTGTTTTTGAGTAGTTTCTTGGTATAGAAAAATAACCATTATATTTTAGATGCCATGGCGCATGGTTCTATCAATTAATCACCAATGGAAGCAAATTATAAGTGGTTGGTGAAAAACTGCTCTGAAAACTCCTATCACTGTATCAGAGATTGCAAAAACATGGGTTGTTTTAAATATATTTTGTGGGACTGTGCGAATTTAAAATTATTTTGGATTCACTTTTATCAATTAATATGGAGTCCTTGGCCAACAATTACATTGAAACCCCTATGAGGCCCTTCTTAATCTTTACTTGAGCTTGCACAAAATATCAAATGAAAGCATTCACTTTTATCTTCATAGCAGCTAAACAGATGCTTAGTAAAGCACAGTGGTCCAAACTACCAACTATAGCCCAAGTCAAAAACAGAATTACTTGGTATCTAATTTATTGAGAAAATTGCCATAATGTGGACTCCATGTAGAAATGTAAAAAAAAGGTCTGGACAGCGTGGATAACCAACTATCTCCTGCATGACTTTGATTATGCTTTACTAACTATATAACTTTAATTCGCTTGTCGATGTTTCCTGGACATGCATGATTTGGAGGTTGAGTCTTGGGGTCCACTCTTTCCTCACCCCTCCCAAGCCTTTATCCTACACATCTTCTATTACCCACCTATCCCTTTCCCTCTCTTGTTTTTATGGTTTCTTTCTTTTCCATCTGTCTCTATTTTCAATAAGATTGCATTGATCTGACAACCCAGACAGCTCAGCGGAGTTTAGATGTCCGGGAATAGAAAACAAATATCCAGCCGTGCATAATGCTTATCGGTGTTTGAAGCCGACTTGCTCCCTAATCCCTGATTGTACTAAGTAATGTTCTTTTACTTTTGTTAATGTATATTTTACACCATTGTTATTGCCAGGCTTTGTAAAGGTATCTCTTTGGTACAACATCCTTTGTTAATGCTAAATGAATTTATATTTTTTATTTAATATATCATACCTGAAATAAACCTTTATTAAAAATGTACTGAAATCATTCAGAAGTTGGATCACTCTTCAGAGTGTGGCTAAGCAGCCACTGTCAGATGTTCAAGAGGCAATACATTTTTTTAAATCAGATTTTATGTAAAGAAAGTTCTAAAATTTTCTACAACAAAGAAACAAACAACCACCAAAAGCGGCAAAGCGCTAGAAAAAGAAATCACCATAACAGTGTAGTACTTCAACAGCATTCCTGGTAAAACATTCATGTTGTAATACATATTGCAAAATACATACAGCAATAAACATTATTGTATCAGCATGAAATAAATACCAGCAACTTGTTTCTCAAATAACTGTAAACATTCAATCTGTCCAGCAATGTTAATTTCGTAGACTAAAATATTTTCATAGACTAAATTAATACTATTTTAGTGGACTAAAATACATCTAAAACTTAAACAATTCAGATGACTAAAGTACAACTAAAACTAAAATGACATTTTAGTCAAAAGACTAAAATACGACTAAAACTAAAAATAGGATTTTTAAAACAGCTTACCTGTAAAATCCTTTTCTTTGAAGTAAATCACGGGACACAGAGCCATAGTAGTTACTATGTGGGTTATAGGTCACCTTCAGGTGATGGACATTGGCACGCCTTAAGATAAAAAGTGCACTCCCTATATAACCCCTCCTACTACTGGGAGTATCTCAGTTTTGTAGGAAAGCAATACACGTGTATACCAAAGAAGGGAGGGACCTCTGTGTCCCCTGATGTACTTCAAAGAAAAGGATTTTACAGGTAAGCTGTTTTAAAAATCCTATTTTCTTATCGTACATCACGGGACACAGAGCCATAGTAGTTACTATGTGGGATGTCTCATAGCAATGCCAACTGAAGGGAGGGAGACACAAAAACAAGTAGGGCAATAAGAGACTAGAGGACTTATACTGCAGCCTGCAGTACGCTGTACCCAATGGCGATATCTAAAAGCGATAAAAAAAGGTTGCCATATGTTGTTACTATTTCCCAGGTAACTGAAGGAAGGATTTTTCCCTTTGCAGACTTTTTGGATGTAAACCATAAACCGAGGCTCCGGTGCACCCAGTCTACAGCACCTGGTATTTCCAGGTGGTCTTTCATCTGGGTACTAACCAGGCCCGACCCTGCTTAGCCTCAAAGATCAGATGAGATCAAGGGCTGTCAGGGTGATGTGGCCGTAGGCTTTGGAGTCAGACATATTGGGAATGTAGAGCTTGAACTTTTTGTTTCAAGACGATAGGATACTGTTTTGCAGCAGTCTAGAATGAGAGTGAGCATAAGGAACAGCCTCGAATGAAGCCACCATCTTTCCCGACAACCTCACGCAAAGTTGAATAGGAGAAAATCATCTTGCTTCGACTACCTAAATCAGTTCCTTTATGGCGCTGATCTTAGCCTGGGGTACAAACACCCTTTTCTGGGTGTACCTATGATCATACCTAAGTATTTTCTTCATGGTTTTAAAGAAGATTCCTCCTAGGTTGAGAATCCGACCTAGATATTCCAGGTAGTCGAATGTGGTGACCATACTTTGGTCTAAGCGGGCTACTGACTGGTCTAACAAGAACAGATTGACTAGGTAAACCATAATCGTTATACCTTGGGCCCTCAATCTGGCTAGAAAAGAAGCCAGAACCTTTGTACTCGAGGTGCAGCAGCTAGATCAGAAAGCAGAGCTACACACAGAAAATGAATATTTTCCACTTTAAAAGAAGTTATTACTAGTGAGCGAGGAAATAGGTATATGGATATATGCATCTTTGACGTCGATTGACGCAAGAAGTTCTGCTCCTTGTAGGATGGAGATAACAGATTGGATTGATTTCATGCAAAAAAGAGAGATTATATTCAGGAATTGAACTTTAGATCTTTTGAGATCCAGAATGTCCATTTGGATTTAATCAAACCCCAACCTCTGCTCTTACATGGGGGCCATCATGAAAACTTTTTTGCCAAAAGATGGCCCAATGCTTGAGAGAAAGATTTCTTTTTCTCTGGATCCTTAGGAACGTTTGATCTGAGAAAACGAGGAGACGAAAACTCTTAGAACTCCAGTTTGTACGTTTGGAGTTATTGAGAAAGTCTCCCATTTGTCGTGACACTCCTTTTGCCAGATCCCTGAGAATTACAGAAAAAATTCTCCTTATTGAGCAAGCGGGAGTACCTCCTCATAAGGAGGCTTCAGTACCTTGTAGGTTTCCTCCCTTAAGACCTCTTTTGTTCCTGGGGTTAACCCTGGGATTACCCCTGAACCTGATGGTGGAAGCCATCGCGACTGCCTGGAGGCTGATGCCCCTGGAACAGAAGAATTTCTTTGGATATATCATCCAAAATATCCCCAGATAGCTGTTTCACCGCAAAAAGAAAGACTAGCCAGGAGCTTCTTGCATGAGTCTAGGATAGAGTCTGTCATAGCAATTATTGCAAACATAAAGCTGACTCCTGGACCTGCTGAGCTGGGTAACCTTGTCTGCTGGACAAGTCAAACTTACTCATAAAATATAAAGTAGCGTTAACTGCTGATATACCCCACTTAGTGAATTTTCTCTACCATAGGATAAAGTGTGAAAAATTTTTAGAAGGAAAATAATGCTTATCTGGGTAATCCTCCAGATGCAAAAAAACTTTTCCAACAAAGAATGAACAGGAAAAAAGCATGCACAGCTTGTGGAGGCTTTAGCGAACCCAAACATTCGGTTAAGGGTACATAAATGTGGAGCGGACCATTCAGCAAGAAATTGTACCATCAATCTTACAGATTGTGAACGCTGACTCTCCCGCATTTGACACCTCAAAAGAGGAGTCATCAGCCTCACCACGGTCCCCTGAGGGAATCGTCTTCTTGACCACATTGAGATGCGATTAAAATCGCTAAACTTTTTTTTTTTTTTTTTTTTTAAACCTACCATGGCAGAGGAAAAAGAATAAAAAGAACAGGGGCTGCAGTGTTGAAAACAGTTGCAAATATTTCATGGCCCCGATGCTCACTCTGACCAGCCACCCCTTCTCAGGGGAGGATGCCGTTTGTAGATCAGGTTCTCCAGAGCTTGAGGGAGACCCTTTTAGCTCCTTTTTTGGGAGTGTTTCAACCCCCCTTTCTGAACATAGCCCGATGCACAAAGCAGAGGTACTAACAGAAGAAATTGCATCCATTGCTTGAGCAACAGTCAGCCACTGCCGCTGCTATCAGTGCTCAGCCTGATGCAATAGTAAATGTGTAAAAAAAGAATGCTTGTGTCACCAACCTCTTTTATGCCCCTCTACGCTCTTGCATCCCTCCACCAGCTTAAGCAGTAATAATGGTGCTTTAAAAAACACATACCCTCACTGGACGTTGGAGGACGCCAACGCCGCGCTAAGCTCCGCCCCCTCCCTTGCCCTCACCTCCCTCTCTCTTTTTTTTTTTTTAAAGAGTTTTCCCGCGGAGCGCGGGCCTCTGATCCTACAGAACCAACATGTGAGGGGAAAAAACATGGCGAGGAGACAGCCTGGAAGCCACTGAGTAGTGGCATGCTGAACTTTTTGTTTTTCTTTTCGTTCTTTCTCCCGACGCTCTTCCTCGTGAAGAGGGGGAGAATACAGCATAGGTAGGGGGTGTCTGGAGAAGAGAAAAGACCCCCCCCCCAGACTCACCGGACTGCTGCTAGCTGGAGAGGAAAGACGCCTGCTGCTCCGACACAGCATGTCTCTTGAGGTAGCATGAGAAGGTTTGTGCTACATACAGCCCCCAGTGGTGACACATAGGCATGACAACATTTACTACTTAAAGGAGACATTTCATAAGAAAATTCAAAAATTTCTTAGAAAACGCCACTTACCTTTCCGCCGCATGGTTTTCTGTGGTAAAACCAACAGACCCAATCTTCACCCTTCACGGTGGGTTCCGTTAACAAACCTTCAGGAGCCTTGGATCCTCGGGGAAACCCACAATCCTGGACCTGTAATAGCACCACCGCCAGTAAAACTTTATGGACTTAAAACCAAAGTAGTGGATTCCTGGGTCAAGCTCTCTAAAAAGAGAGCGTTTACAAGCAAAAACCTTGTTTCTTCGGACACAAAGCCCGGGTACCATTCAATTCAGCCTAAAAGACACCTTGAATGGCTCAGGCTGCATAGCTAGCCCCAGCAAGGATTGCTCCAGTGGAGCTCAGCACAGCACATCTTCACTCATGGCCAACACCTTAGACACTGGCGAAAAAACTCCCAGTAGTGGATGGGGTTAAATAGGGAGTGCACTTTTTATCTTAGGGCGTGCCAGTGTCCATCACCTGAAGGTGGCCTATAATCCCACATAGTAACTACTATGGCTCTGTGTCGCGTGATGTACGATAAGAAATAGCATTTTAGTCAAAAGACTATGACTAAAACTAAATAGAATTTATATCACAACAGCTAAATCTGTATCTGTAGTTTAGTTAGTATGTTCAAACCCTAATACCATAAATAGTAAACATGTTATTTAATGTTTGCTCCAGGAGTACATCATGTTTGGCAGTTCTTCCTTCTTAGGCAGTTGTAAAGAAATAATGCATTCAAATTTAACGAAACCCATTCGATTTTAGTAGACTAAAATGTACTGGAGATTTTAATCGACTAAAATGTGACTAGAACTAAAACAACTCAGATGACTAAAATATGACTAAAGCTAAGGTGGCATTTTAGTCAATAGACTAAAATCCGACTAAAACTAAAATGACATTTTAGTCAAAAGACTATAACTAAAACTAAATCTAAATTTGATGTCAAAATGAACACTGCTGTCAGTGAGACCAAATAGTTTCAAATTTCGACATGGCTTTGCACAAATGGCTTTTCAAAAGACATTTTTTCTTTTTAAGTTCAGGAATCTATTGTGAAAGAGAAGGTGGGCGGAGATGGGGTCCACTTCAAAGCTATCATCCCGCAGGCACAAATGCTCTAGAAAGAATAACTATTAAATGTGTGTCCATAGAGAACATATTAAAATAGCCTAAATGACACATAAGGGGTTTTAGCGGCACATTGATACCAAAGAGACCGTTTAAAGTGCCAAGAAGCAATCCTGACGCCTCCTCCTTGTTGCACTTAGATTGGTGCCCCCTTGCTGTCTCTCTTAGCTATTGCATGTGTCATCCATACCTTCTCCAGTGTATCCATTGTGACAGTTTCCTTGGTGTTCTCTCCATCTGGGAATCCTTGAATTCAATATCATTGAAAACAATGATAAGCATAATTCGGCTTACTTAATGTGAGTTGCTACTTGTCTTCCTTTAATAAATGTTTACACACCCACTACACTTAGGCTGCGCACTTTGCTCTTTTTGTCTGTTTGCCACTCTTCAGTCTTTCAGAGGTGCTTTTGGATTCTTCAGAGATTTCTAAAGCCATAGGATTTATCCTAAGATTTTGGACCACACTGTGCTCTCCAGCAATGTAGTTTGTCTCAGCCCAGACGGCACCCATTGAGCCATATTAACAATCCTTGAACCTGTTGACCTGAGTTAGGCTTTGAAGTGCCTAAGTCGCTTGAAAAATGAATTCTAAAAAAAAGCAGACTGCAAAAGAAGACTATTAAAATGGAAGAAAAACCTAAATATAAATATTCCTTAAAAATATTTCCTCCCCTCTCCTTCTACCTATCTTACCTAACCTGTATTAAAAAATAATGTGTGTACTTACCTGTTTTTAATACACTCTGGTCCAGTCATGTGATCATGCAAGTCCAGTCCCCGTGTCAGTGACTGGTGGCTGCAGGAGAGAGAGGGTGTGTCATCAATAACTGGACCATGGTAGTCTATGGGTGACATCACAGACATAGTTGAACTACCCCTTATGCCGCGTACACACGGGCGGACTTTTCGACGGACTCGGTCCGGTGGACTTTCCGACGGACTTTCTGACGGACTTTCCGAGGGACTTTCGAATGAACGGACTTGCCTACACACGATCAACCAAAGTCCGACAGATTCGTATGTGATGATGTACGACCGGACTAAAATGAGGAAGTTCATAGCCAGTAGCCAATAGCTGCCCAAGCGTCGGTTTTTGTCCGTCGGACTAGCATACAGACGAGCGGATTTTTCGACCGGACTCGAGTCTGTCGGAAAGATTTGAAACATGTTTTATTTCTAGGTCCGTCTGACTTTTGGGAAAAAAAAGTCCGCTGGAGCCCACACACGGTCGAATTGTCCGCCGGAGTCCGGTCCGCCGGAGTCCGGTCCGCCGGACCTAGTCCGTCGAAAAGTCCCTCATGTGTACGCGGCATTACAGATAGCTGAAGGATCATTTGACTGAACCAGGTTGAAAATAGGTAATTACTTAAATCTTTTTTTATACGGGTTAGGAGGGATAGGTAGGAGAAGGGGGAGGGAACATTTTCAAGAATATTAATAGCTAGGGTTGCCTTCCATTTGAATATCTCTTCATCAGAAAGTTCTATGGCAGCCCATAAATGAGTCAGTTTTTTTGATCAAACAGCGAGTTGAACAAAAAAACTGACTTGATTCCCCCATCCTCATCCACACATTTGAAGTGGATGGGTGAATCCTCACTGCTGAGCTATTTATCCTGACAGCATTGAAACTTTCCCGCCGTCAGAATACACTGATCAGCATTTCAGGATATAAGGTGCAGCTCAAGCAGGGAAAATCTGTCCGGGACAGATGTACAGAAATTGATTGGTAGATCGACTTATGCACAAGCACGGTGCCCTTACATGCATCAAAATTCAGCCAGTCCCTGCTAAACTGGCCAAATTTCGAACCATGAATGTCAGGCTTTAGTCCAATCCTCACTTTTTTTAATTTCTGGGTGTGTTGGATATCTGCATCATATTTTAGATCTTCAGCCAAGGCTATGGAAGTCACTAAAAATACCATCTGTGATAGTTTTCTGAGGTTAACACCCCAAACAATAACCAAATCAAAAATAACAACAAAAAAAAATAGGGATCTTCAAAAAGATACCCAAAGTATTAACGTAAGACTCTTTATACATATACATAAAACTGATTGACAAAACTTTATTACAAACATTAAAAAGGTCAATTGTTGTACAATAACATTATACAAGATGGCTATTATATCCTTACTTAAGCTCTATTCTACGCATTTTGCAGACATTCTGCTTTTTCAGGTCCGCTAGTATGTTAGGATATTGCTCGAGAAAGAGAAAAATCATTTATAAAAAAAGAAAAAGTACAAAATGCTACATTCCAATAAAAAAGGATTAGTATAATCACTTATGTGGCATAGCAACTAAAGTGGTAGTAAACTCAAGGCAATTTTTTCTTCATTTCATGTAGAGTAAGGGAGGCTTATAACCCCTGTAAGCTTTATTGTTGCCATCTGTGTTGGGGAGATTTCCCTTCACTTCCTGTCTCAAAGCCAAAACGGGAGGTGAGAGGAACCCCCCCAAAGAGAGGAAATCCCTGGCTGTCACCAGGGTCAGCAGAACTATTGTCCCCATCAGAAGATTACCCTCTATTACTGTTCTGTGACAACTGAAAATTTGGGATTTTCTTTCACTCTCGGTGATAACGATACACAGGACAGAGGGCAATAAAAACCTGAAACATTTGCTAATCTTTCTGCACTCTATTCAAAACTAGTCTTTAGTTACATTTTAACTGCTTGCCGACCAGCTGCCGCAGTTATACTGTGGCAGGTTGGCTCAGCTGCACGAATTGCCGTAGCTGTACGTTGGTCCCTTTAACAGCTATTGCGGTGTCCTCCGGCCACCCACGATCGCTCCTCAGAGAGCCTGAACGGGGATCCGTTAATGTAAACAAACAGATCCCCGTTCTGTCAGGGGAGTAGAGAGAGATCGTCTGTTCCTAGTGATCAGGAACAGCGATCTCTCTGTACTCCCTGTCAGTACACTCCCCCCACAGTTAGAAACATCTCTATAGGGAACACTTAACCCTTTGATTGCCCCCTAGTGTTAACCCTTTCCCTGCCAGTGCCATTTATACAATGATCAATGGCTATTTTTAGCTCTGATCACTGTAATGTCACTGGTCCCAAAAAAAGTGTAAAAAGTGTCCGATCTGTCCACTGCAATGTTGCAGTCCTGCTAAAAATCGCTGATCACCGCCATTACTAGTAAAAAAAAATAATAACAATAAAAATGCCATAAATATATCCTCTATAACTTATGCGCAAACCAATCAATGTACGCTTATTGCTATTTTTTTTACCAAAAATATGTAGAAGAATACATATTGGCCTAAACTTATGAAGACATTTTTTTTGGATATTTATTATAGCAAAAAGTAAAAAATATTGTTTTTTAAAAAAAATTGTCAGTATTTTCTTGTTTATAGGGCAAAAAATAAAAACCGCAGAGGTGATTAAATACCACCAAAAGAAAGCTCTATTTGTGGGAAAAAAAGGACATAAATTTTGTTTGTGTACAGCGTTGCATGACAGCACAATTATCAGTTGAAGCGACACAGTGCCGTATCAAAAAAAATGGCCTGGTCATTAAGGAGGTAAATCCTTCCGTGGCTGAAGTGGTTAAAGTCAAAGTCCACCTTTGCAAAAATAATGCACTGTGCAGTCAAGGGGTCCAAGTACATTTAAAGCACTGTGTAGCTTTAAGATTTGGAGTCCAATTTAAAGCGGAACTTCAGTAATATTTTCATCTTTCTATCCATTAAATCTTCTGCCCTTGTTTTAACTTTGGATAGTAAAACATTTTTCTTTCTGCCAGTAAATACCTTATACAGCCCACTTCCTGTTTCTTGTCTGGTTAAAAGCCTAGGCTTATAAAATCATGCACAGCTCTCTCTCTCACTCTGGTGAGAGTTTGCCAGGAAGGGAGGGGGGATGAGTCATAAGAGGACCAATGAGAGCTGCAGGGCTACAAAGCTGGAGGTGCCTCTGTGTGTCTGTGTAAATCCAGGAAGTGAACAGGCAGCAGCTTCAGCTGCCCACAGTTAAAATGGTTGCAGCCAGACTCAGTGGAGGGAGATTTCTGCAGCATAGTTTGCAAGTACAGAATCACAGTATATATAAAATAATATGCAAAGTGGTTGGAGGGAAGCTTCAGAATGGAAAATATGTTTTTTATTACAAATTATGTGAGCAGACTGCAGTTCCTCTTTAAGTGCCATACCTGTAGGCCAGTCTTGACTTACCCCCAGCCTCGCTGAAAAACTACTAAGTCATACCTCCCAACTTTTTGAGATAAGAATGACGGACACCTATCAGAAATGTATGCAGGCATAGCACACATCCCTTGCCACACCCCCTTAAAGGAGAATTGTACAAAAAAACAAAATTGGTTAAGCCCCCGGGTGCTTTTTTACCACTACTATTCCTTCATATTGCCTTTTGGAATTTACAAATGCAGCAATTTAGAAATCAGATGAAAGGTTTAGCACTGGGAAACACTTTAAGATAGATAAAAGTGCATTTGATGTATATAGATCAGACCAAAATGAGGGTCAAATGAGGAGGAATGAGGGACAGAGGGACATTGCTCCAAATCATGGACAGTCCCTCCAAAATCAGGGACAGTTGGGAGATATGAAAATGCACTTTTTATCTATCTTAGTTTCCCAGTGCTAAACCTTTCATCTGATTTCTAAATTGCTGCATTTGTAAATTCCAAAAAGCAATATGAAGGAATAGTAGTTTTAAAAAAAGCACTTGTGGGTTTAACCAATTTAGTTTTTTTGTACAATTCTCCTTTAAGGGGGTGTGGCAAGGGGTATGTCCTATGCCTGCATACATTTGCTGATAGGAGTCCCTCATTCCCATCTCAAAAAGTTGGGAGGTGTGCATTTTATATATGTAGCGCTGGTAGATTTGCAATCTACCGCATGTTAGGTAAATTTAGTGAATTGTTTGTTAGGAAGGTTAAGTTTGCCTCTGTTCCAGCTTGGCTGACGTTGCGTGTGTTTCCGTGCTGACCAGTGGGTGTCGCTGTTATCACTGGTTAGTGTTGGAAAGGCAACGTGTTGAAGCGTATGGATGCTCTTCTGTCCCTGAGACAACTCGGTGGAGGTGGTCCTCTGAGTTGCATTCTGGGCGAGAGTATTTATGGGACAGACGTCATATTTTGGGGTTCGTTTTACAGCCACCTGCTGGCCCTCCTGGCCAACAGGTATGCATTAAGGAGCTACCTGGTGGTCCTTCGTCCCGGAGGCCCACGATACTACGGCGCAGGGGTGGGTCCAGAGGCTTGTCTGGGGCCTAACACTGCGGCCGAGGAATGGTCCTGAGCTGTCAGTCCTGTGTGACGAAGCTGGACAACCAAGGAGATCCCAGGGGAGGACCCGTCTTGGAGGGATAACGCAGCGTGCTGGTCTATAGAGGGGCCTGGTGACTCAGTTGGAGGACGTATCCAAAAGTAACTATACAGCATAGTGTTGCCGGGTTGGCTTAAAGGTTTAGGCACTGTGACTGACATTCATTGCAGAAAAATCTGATACATCCTGTGGCAAAGGATCATACGGGTTTTGTTCCCCAAGCAAGTCTGTGGCAGAGACTTTGATTCGTGCTACGTACTGGCTGCTAGGCTAGTGAGAGGGGCCTATCCAGACGAGCAAAGAGTGTGTCCCACGAGGGGAGCGCATTCCATACAATATCTGAATTCCATCAGGACATTTGTCAAATAAAGCCTATAAGAAGATGTTTGAGTTTCTTCTGCAGTTTCCTTTCCGCCTCTTTCCTGCTATTTCCTAAGTCAAGTGTTTAATAAAGCATTGAAAACGTACTCCAGTGTTGGTGCGTGTGTCGTCCAGAGGTAAACTCAACGGAACCCCTAGACCCGGTGCCGGTGAAACAGAGGGAAGCAGAGTGAAGGTAACAGACCCGCTTAATCCAGCATACATATACATCTATATAGATCAGACCAAAATGAGGGACAAATGAGGAGGAATGAGGGACAGAGGGACATTGCTCCAAATCAGGGACAGTCCCTCCAAATCAGGGACAGTTGGGAGGTATGCTAATGGGAGAGATCCACAAAGCCTCCTACTTTGGGCACACTCCAAGCATCTCTGGAACAAGTGCTCTTCCTCTTTCAAGATGCACAAATTTGCAATGCTCCCCCTATCGGTGCAGCGGCTGCACTCAATGACAGGGGAGGGAGACTTCATTGGACTTGAAAAAGGGAGATCACTCATTCTAGTGATGCTGGGAGTGTGCCCAATTGATGGGGCATTCCAGATCATAAACAGGATGGTGCGGTTATCTCCCATTAGTAGTCTTTCAGCCAGCCTGTGGGTAAACTGCGATGATTCTAGGTATGGTACTTATTTAAAACGACACATTTCAAAACTACATCAATTTTTATTTTTTTTTAAGTACTGGGGCCCCAGTACTTTTATTACAAAGGTGAACTTATCCTTTAATAACCAGTGGATTATCATCAAGCATTGCTCCACCATGTGGCTGGCAGAGATCAGCATACGTCGTGCATGTCTAAAGGAATACCAGGGATGTCTGTTCATCATATAACATCACTGAGAAAATAGACAGCTTCCCTAGGCAAATCACATAGGTAACGGATAGCCAGGAAGCATTTGATCAGCTCTCCTGGCTCACCCTACTAACTGCAAATGGTCACTGTGTCCTGCTTAAAGTGTTGCATGCAACTGTGTAAGAGCAGACAGTACCATGATGCAATTAAAGGGGTGTAAAGAAGGACCAGCAAATATATAATGATGGTTGTCTCAATAAAGATGTCATAACAGTACTAAACCCACTGTTGTCATAAAATCCTTCCAGATTTCCCCTTTGCCAGTACAATGCATGAACAAGTCCATGGCACGTGCTGGTGACGAGGGGGCGCAGGAAGTGTGAGGTGAAAAGTGAAGCTGTCTCTAAATATAGTACAGCTTTTACACATACAAGTAACAGCTTACAGCCTTATTCTTTGATTAAAATTCTGAGTCATTCATAACAAAATATATGTTATGAATCGGATATGATAAAAACAGTGATCTAAATGGTTTATGCTAATTACCATGGAGCAAATGCAGATTTTAGTGTGAAAGCTTAAAGTGGAATTCCAGCTTAAGTAAAATAAATAAATAAATAATAATAACATAGTAAAAAATAAAAATGAAGCTTTTTGCTGCAATATGCACCTACAATCCAGAGCTGTTCCCCACAGTAATTCCTTTCCACCACTAAATGTCCACCTTCTATGCTGAATTACAACCAGTGTTTTTCAACCCAGTTTCTCTGAGCCCAGACTGTCATGGACCCCCCTCCCCCACCCCATTTACACTCTTCTTGGAAATAAGGTATATATGTTTTTAATGGAGAAGTATAGCCAAACCTTGTTTGGCTGGGCTTCTCCTATGGATCACAGGAGTGCAATTCGTTTTGTAGACTGAAGTCCGCTCCCTGCTGACGTCGCCAATGTCAGTCCAAGCACCGCGTCATCCCGACCACGGAGTCTGGATCCGCCAGGTGCCTGGACTGACGCCCGGCTCAGCCTCTCAGTGAGCCGCTGAGAGCCTGAGACGGCCGCACTCTTCCCTTCACAGCTCAGTGCTCCAGTGAGCGAGGAGGATCGGAGCAGAGAGCTGTGACTGACAGGCAGCAGCTCTTTGCCAGGGGAGCTGAGAGAACTGAGCCATTGGCGGTTCTCAGTGTAGAAGCGGTGGGGGACAGATGCAGCAACAGACCGATGCTGCATCTGCCTAGGTAAGTATAAATCTGAAAAAAGAAAATTCCTTTACTTCTCTTTTAAGTGCTGGAGTGGGGGTACTCAAGAAAGGTAGAGGAGCAGGGGTGTTTTTTTTTTAAATAGACTTCTGCTCTAAAATAATACGGTACAGTTTTGTTAAAGGCGATGTAGGTGCTGTTTTGTGTATATTACAATTAAATTCTAGTTACAACAACCCAACAGCACAGGTTTACTTTAAGGCTCGATTCACACAGGGGCAACACGACTTCAACGCGACTTTGCACGGCGACTTCAACGCGGCTTCAACGCGACTTCAGCGTGACTTTAGCAAATTACAACGCGACTTCAAGTCGCCTCCAGGACAGGCGACTTTGGCTGTGGCCAATCACAGGACAATCAGCTCTCTGGGAGGGAGGGGTTTTCCCTGCAAAGTCGCTTGACTTTGAGAGAGAGATCCGACTTGGTGGCGACTTCCATTGATTTCTATGGTACAGGTCGCCTACCAAGTCGGATCCAAGTAGTACAGGGAGTACGCTCTGAAGTCGGAGCGACTTCAGTAGTGTCTATTAAGACGCTCCCATTCACTTAATGTGAATCTCTTTTTGGGGCGACTTGAGGGCGTACAAGTCGGCGTCCCAGTGTGAACCGACCCTAAAGCCCAACTCTAGGAAAATATTTATTTAAGGCTGGATTCACACTATTACGAATTGAATGTGGGTTTCCCCAATTCGTTTGTCAGGAAATTGTAAATGGCAGTGGCGGCTGGTGCTCAAAATTTTGGGGGACGCAAACAAACTGAAAAATACTGACCCCCCCATCAATTGCAGCCTCACTGTGCCCATCAAATGCAGCCATTGTGCCCATCATATGCAGCCACTTGTGCCCATCATATGCAGCCATTGTGCCTATCAAACACAGCCATTGTGCCCATCAAACGCAGCCACTTGTGCCCATCAAATGCAGCCATTGTGCCCATGAAACACAGCCACTTGTGCCCATCAAATGCAGCCACTTGTGCCCACTAAACGGAGCCACTTGTGCCCATCAAATGCCGCCACTTGTGCTCATTAAATGCAGCCACTTGTGCCCATCATATGCAGCCACTTGTGCCCATCAAATGCAGCCACTTGCGCCAATCAAATGCAGCCACTTGTGCCCATCATATGCAGCCACCAGTGCCCATCAAATTCAGCCAGTGTGCCCATCATATGATGCCACTTGTGCCCATAAAACACAGCCATTGTGCCCATCAAACGCAGCCACTTGTGCCTATTAAACGCAGCCACTTGTGCCCATCTTATGCAGCCACTTATGCCCATCATATGCAGCCATTGTGCCCGTCAAACGCAGCCATTGTGCCCATCAAACACAGCCACTTGTACCCATTAAACGCAGCCATTGTGCCCATCAAACGCAGCCACTTGTGCCCATCAAATGCAGTAAATTGTGCCCATCAAACAGAGCCACTTGTGCCCATCAAATACCACCACCTGTGCTCATTAAATGCAGCCACTTGTGCCCATCATATGTAGCCACTTGTGCCCATCAAATGCAGCCACTTGTGCCCATCATATGCAGCCACCTGTGCCCATAAAATGCAGCCATTGTGCGCATCATATGCAGCCACATGTGCCCATCAAAAGCAGCCACCCATGCCCATCAAACGCAGCCACTTGTGCCCATCAAACAGAACCACTTGTGCCCGTCAAATGCAGCTACTTGTGCCCATCATATGCAGCCACTTGTGCCCATCAAATGCAGCCACTTGTGCCCATCATATGAAGCCACCTGTGCCCATCAAATTCAGCCACCTGTGCCCATCAAATACAGCCACCTGTGCCCATCGAATGCAGCCAGTTGTACCCATCAAATACAGCCACCTGTGCCCATCAAGTGCAGCCACCCATGCCCATCAAATGCAGCCAATTGTGCTCATCAAATGCAGCCACTTGTGCTCATCAAATGCAGCCACTTGTGCCCATCAAATGCAGCCACTGAGCCCATCAAATGCAGCCACTGTTCCCACCGACCCCCCAACTTGCGGGGTTTGCGGCTATGACAGCATACCCCCCACCCACCCCGCCCCGCACGCGGATCCCATTTCTGGCACCCCCGCGCGCAGATCGTGGCTCTGGCACCTGAGGTGGCATTTGGAATTCAAATTCGAATTTGAATTGTTCTGAAAATGTGAAATTCCCTGCCCTGCTACCTCCTGGCTGCCACTTACCTCCTGGCTGCCACTTTCCCCTGCCACCTCCTGGCTGCCACTATCCACAGCCTCCTCCTGGCTGAGCATTTCGTATATATGAAAAAGGGACAGGGACATAGTTTTAGTTTATTGATCATCAATCACACACAATTTTGAGGAATATTTACCTGATTCAAGCTGGGCTCCTCCACATCTTCTTCCTGGGTGGAAGGCCCAGGTTGGACGTCAGAAGCCTCAGCTGGGATGGAAGGAAGAGTGGAAGGAAGGGTTGGGAGTGATGGCCTGATTTCAGTCTGGTCTGACAGAAATCGCAGTCTGTTGTAGTACCACAGCCTGGGTACATAAATGTCGTCTGCTGCTGCTCCTGATCTCTGGAAATCCTGGACCTTCTTGCACTCTCTATTATATGTGCTCCTCAGGCCACCAATTTTGCACTTCAAATAGTTGATGTCCACTGTGGGGATCTGCGGCTTCACAAATTCCAGCAATTTATCCAGTGCTGCCTTACTCTTTAGTTGATTTGTATAAAAGTGGTGTTTTGTCTGCCACAGACAGGGCAGTTCTCTGTACAAATCAATGAATTGGGGGAGAAAATCATGATCGTTGGATCGATCCATTTTATCTGCACAAGACAAACCCAAATGTCAGGCTAAACTCGCATAATCTTGTCCCAATATAGGCCTCAATCTATAAGCAGTATAGGCCACTGATGCCCCAAGTTAAAATCGTACCTTTGTTAGAACGATCGGCGCTTCCGCTATTCCGTCCTCTGCTCACAGATCATACGTACGACGCACGCGTGTTACGCTTTATATACACTGCGCATGCGTGAAACTCCGCCTTCCCCTGACCTTCTTTATAGTATATTTCCTGCCCTTTGTCTTTCGCCGCAGTGGGAGAGCACATGGCGGAGAGACAACAGGTGCACGAAAACAGCAGCAACGACGAAAGCCCGGAGCCACGAACTTCCCGATCCTGGAGGAGATTTAAGGTCTCTAATATGTCCTTGGGTGAGATGGTGGAGATGGTGGACATCTTAAAGAGGGCCAACTATGATGGGAAGCATGGACCTTACCCAAACCCAAATGTCAGAAAGGCCAAGATCATGACTAAAGTTGTGAAAAGTCTGCAGAAGACTTTTGGGGTATGGCGATCGAAGGATCAACTGAGGAAACGATGGTCAGACCTCAAATTGAGGAAGCAGGATCAGTACAGAAGAATCAAGAGAGTGCTGCAAAAAAGTAAGAATTTTGTCCTGTGTTCCTATTCTTCTTCTTAACCTTCGTGCTGCTCCATGTGCTTTTCTTTACTGTTGTACATTTGAAAATGATTTTCATGTTCATGGGCACAGTAATCGGTCGTAAGAAACATCGTTCGTTCGCCCACTTATAAGATGTTTTAGGCAGATACAGGTTAACTACATTTGTTCATGCCTATTTGTATTAAAATAAGTTTGTTGTCTAGATGGGTTTGTAACTAGAAATAAATGCTAACTTAATTCAGTGTAAGGAGAGGACACTCAGCAGCTGTTTACAAATCTGGACACAGGAGCACTAGTGTGGGACACCATAACAAACTTTTTAGGGTGTCCCACACAGGTGCTCCAGTGGATACTAGGGGTGTCTCCATGTGTGAAACTTTACCCAAAAAGGTAAGTGTTCCAGCTTGAAGAAAGGGAAAAAATCATGTCTTCAGCTTGGACTCTTGCCTCAAATATCTGTGTGCTAAGTATACCTTTATTTTATTCACATAGGGGAGAAAAGAATCAGGACGTCAGAGGACACCAGGGACCCCCAACCTCCTAAAGAAGGGGAAGTCACCACACCAAAACCTCAGGATGTGGAGGAAGGAGAGGTTTATGAAGTGGACAAAATAGTAACCACAACTGGTTAGTGTCTAAGACCACAGCTTCAGGTAATAGATGTATGCCTGCATATTTATAATACATGGTGTGTTGTTTTCTTTTAGATGGATGTTGTGGAAGAAGAATCTCATTTCACAAGTGCAAGTGCACACGTCCTCATCGGGGAGATCATGGTGTGCAATCGGGATTTACAGAAGATCAAGGAAGACATCAATGATGTTGAAAAAAGACTCAAAAACATCATTGATGTTTTAGGCAGAATATAAAACACAGCAAAATTTTACAATTTTTAAATTTTTCTTAGAACTTTTCTAAAAAAATGTTGAAAGCCAAATTTTGAAGATGCACACAGTGTGTCAGCATGTGCTACCTGCCATCACGGGATATCAAGGTACGCGTTTTGTGGGTGCAACCCCTTCCTCGCAATTTAAGTAGCTGAGAGGAAGGGGTTGAACCCCCGAAACACGTCCATTGATCCCCCATGATGGGAGCTAGCACATGTTGACCATAGGCATGGGATCAGGAGTGAAATTCCATTTTGACTCCCAATTTGTGTGCATCTTCAAAATTTGGCTTTCACAGGGGGGACATCACCCCATCTGATGAAGGCAATATCAGCACATTTTGGACATACTAATGTCTGATATTGCCTTCAATTTATCAAAGTTGAACTTTGTATGTTCCTGAGTAGGGACGAGCCGAACACCCCCCTGTTTGGTTCGTACCAGAACATGCGAACAGGCAAAAAATTAGTTCGAACATGCGAACACCGTTAAAGTCTATGGACTCGAACATGAATAATCAAAGTACTAATTTTAAAGGCTTATATGCAAGTTATTGTCATAAAAAGTGTTTGGGGACCAGGGTCCTGCCCCAGGGGACATGTATTAATGCAAAAAGAAGTTTTAAAAACATCAGTTTTTTCGGGAGCAGTGATTTTAATCATGCTTAAAGTGAAACAATAAAAGTGTAATATTCCTTTAAATTTTGTACCTGGGGGGTGTCTATAGTATGCCTGTAAAGGGGCGCATGCATCCCGTGTTTAGAACAGTCTGACAGAAAAATTACATTTCAAAGGAAAAAAAGTCATTTAAAACTACTTGCGGCTATTAATGAATTGCTGGTCCGACAATACACATAAAAGTTCATTAATAAAAACGGCATGGGATTTCCCCACAGGGGAACCCCGAACCAAAATTTTTTTTTAAATGGTGTGGGGGTCCCCCTAAATTTCATACCAGGCCCTTCAGGTCTGGTATAAATATTATGGGGAACCCCCGTGACAAAATTTTTAAAAAAATGGCGTGGGGGTCCCCCTCAAAATCCATACCAGACCCTTAAGGTCTGGTATGGATTTTAAGGGGAACCCCACACCAAAATTTAAAAAAAATGGCGTGGGGTCCCACCAAATATCTGGCAGGCCGCAGGAAAAGAGCGGGGGATGAGAGAGTGCCCCCCCCTCCTGAACTGTACCAGGCCACAGGCCCTCAACATTGGGAGGGTGCTTTGAGGTAGCCCCCAAAGCACCTTGTCCCCATGTTGATGAGGACAAGGGTCTCATCCCCACAACCCTTGGCCAGTGGTTGTGGGGGTCTGTGGGCGGGGGGCTTATCGGAATCTGGAAGCCCCCTTTAACAAGGGGACCCCTAGATCCCGCCCCCCCCGTGTGAAATGGTAATGGGGTAAAAAAGTACCCCTACCATTTCACAAAAAAAGAGTAAAAAATGACAAGGGACAGTTTTTGACAATTCCTTAATTTAAAGTCTTCTTCTTTCCATCTTCTTCGAGTCTTCATCCTTCTTCCTTCCTTCTTCCTTCGGTTTCTTCCTCCATCTTCTTCTTCCTCTGGTTCTTCCCCCGATCCTCTGCTTCTTGCTCCGGTGTTCTCGTCCGGCATTTTCCTCCACGGCATCTTCTTTCCCGCTTCGTTCTTGGGCCGCTTCGCATCCATGGGAGGCTCCTGCTGTGTGACGCTTCTCTTCTGACACTTCTTATATAAAGGAGGGTGGGGCCACCAGGTGACCCTGCCCCCCTCTGATGCACGGGGACTTGACGGGGACTTCCCTATGGCTTTACCCGTGATGTCAGAGGGGGGCGGGGTCACCCGTTACAGGTGACCCCGCCCCCTCTGACATCACAGGATGGTACAGGATGCTGGATTCAGCTTAAAGGCCCTTTTCTGTACTGGTGTCTATTGTTGAAGTCTGATTCTGCAGGTCAGTGATGAGTGTTTTGAACCCCCCCCTTCCCCCCGTAGTTTTAAATGAAAGTTAATAAAGTGAGTGCTGCCCATCTGTTCACCTTTTCCCCTACTGCCTGAAAACTACACCCTGAGACATTCTCGCAAATCGCTGAGCACATGTGCACTGGCGAGCCCCCGGGGTGTGCAGTAGAGAGATCCCATGAGTAGCAAGTATATCATATGATCACTTTGACCAATCATAGCGATCCCATGATTACAATGTAAACACAACAGTCATGAATGGCTTCCATTCATGACTGTTTTGCTTACTATTATGATGCTGTGATTGACCCATAGCTTTGACATGGTGCACACTGTACCATGTGATTAGCTGTAGCGAATCGCAGATCACAATAGGAAGCAAGCTGCCATGAATGAAAGCCATTCATGTAATTTAAAACTATTGCTTATAACAGTGATCATCACTGTTATAAGCAATAATAGTGTAAAAAATATCCCTCATCACCCCCAGAGTAGTACAGTGTCACTATGTAATTTTTGTCACAATATTTTGGAAAATTATGAATTTAAATAAATGGAATTTTTTTCAAATTTTTTTTAACCTACTGTCAACAGTGCCATACAGCATCATCATATGACTAGTGTGGCGGTGATCAGGGATACTGACTGGTGACAGTATGTAAAAAAAAAAAATAATAATAATTTAAAATTAATTTTCATTCATATTTTTAAACATTTTATTTCTTTTCTTTTAACCATTTTTTCTTTTTTTTACAAATTTTTTTTACATACTGTAAAAATGATTGGCAATCTCATGGGCAGTAAGTAAGTTAGTCGGTGGAAGTAGTAGGGCAGTAAAGTAGGGAATTAAGCATAGAACAGTAGGTTTATTTAGCCGCATGGAGGCAGGAGTTGTATTTGAGAAAGGAAGATTTGTGAAGGGTGAAGTTTTTTCACCAGACTCACTCAAAAGCACAGCTGGATCTCTTGAGAGTTCCGGTGACGTCTGTTTGCCAGATAACACATTTCTTACAGGCACTGGAAAGCTGTTTAGATTTGACAACTATGACATGAATGGAACACCTTTGCAAAAATATTTGAGTTAAGCATAGCACTATATGCTATGCTTAACTCGAATTCTGAAAAACTATCATATATGGTTAGATGAGAGTAGGATCTGGACGCAGACCTAGACCCTGACAAATTGGCCCTCACAGCATCTAAATCCTATATACAAATATCCATTGCTGAAGCCAACCATAAACTACTTCTAAGACGATACATGGTACTTACAAAAATAGCTTCTTATGCCTCCCCTAATTGTTTTAGAGAGTGTGGACAGGGGGAAACACAATATCATATTTGGTGGGCATGGCCAAAAATTAAGAGGTTTTGGTTTTGGTTCAGTGCCCTGATTATCAGTGTAAATGTTCCCTGTCACACTTGTCGGTTACTGACTCTCCTGTTCTCATGCTGTGACAGCGCATGAGGAAAGGAATGCTGATAACCAGCAAGCTTGTTTACATGTGATCAGCTGTGATTGGACATAGCTGATCACATGGTAAAGGACCGCTGTGAATTGCCCTTTCCCCTGATCTGTAATCAGCTGTCCAAAAGACACAGCGATCACAGATCACAGAGAATGCTGGATTTGCGTGCCCCAGGCACACACGGGGAGCGTGGTTCTGGGAGAGCATGATTGCCCTCACAGAACTGGATGACCCCGCTGTAGCCATCTTTTGGCTATAGTGAGGTCAGGAAGTAGTTAACAAATAAAAGGGGATTTGTTCACATTGGAAAGATATTCTCCCACTTCCTGTTGAGTCTACAGGACAGGAAGTGAAGGGAAATCTCCTGAATGTGACACAAATGACAAAAAACTGAAGGGTTTAACCTTCCCATACTCAATAGTTATCAAGTTATTGTAGGTGGTGAACATATTCTATTGGGGGCAGGCATTCATTTAAATGGTCTTGTTTGTTAAATTGTGCATTATAATGTTAAAATACTAATTTACGTTTGACAGTGAGGTGGTCTCTAGAACACTATTTCAGGCATGTAAGGTTTTACTACTCCATTGGAAAAACACTTCCCCTCCTACTCCTAAAGAATGGGTGGATTACATGAGTACTTACCTCAGATATGAGCGAGTTGTTTACCAGCATAGGGGTTATCTAGCTACATTTAACAGGGTTTGGGGTGGCTGGCTGGATATTCCTACCCTAGCTCCAGCAGACCTAGTCATGGATAGATACATCATAGATGTTGACATCTTTGTATCTATATCTACTGTACCCTATCCATCTGCAGGCATAGCCTGTCTCAAACGCGCAGCAGGATGGCAGGGTAATTCTCAGTGACTCTGCGGTAAAGCATGGATTTTGACTAGTATTTCTTTGGTATGCTGTTTGTTACCATACTTTTAAAACCCCATTGTAACAGTCTAGTCTCTTTATGACTGAACATTCTGGAACATGCTGTTTTCTATATATGCAATTGTTTCAATAAGGTTCTTCTTGACAAAAAAACAAAAACTTGTATAAAGGAGGATTTATCATAAGAAGCACAGCCAAGAACTTCTTGTTCATTAGTAACATTATTTATTTGTTTAGCTAGCTACAACTTTTAAGCCTCATGCACACTGGTTTATTGTAGACACTATTTCTCCTGATAGGAAACAAATTGCGTTAAAAACTCACCTAAGCCGTATTTTTTCAAACCAGTTTAGGTGAATTTAGCAGTGTAACAGCTTTTGGTGTTTGGGCATTTATTTATTTCATTGGCCAGAATTATTTATTCTGACCATTGAAATGAATAAATGCTAAATTTCTAAACGCGGTTCTCATGTCCTCTCTCTCAGTACCTGAAAACTGCTACTATCAGACTGATTGCCACAAATCAAAGGCTCTTACATTGCGGTTTTCTTTCACATGGTTGTAAGTAATTTTTATTAATTCTTTTAATAAACATATCAAAGGAAAATGCACAAGGCTGATGCGCCCTCTTTTCTTTATTCCTTTTCCCATGTTTATAACAGTACCACAGCAAAATGACATTTCTAAAGGAAAAAATGTCATTTAAAACTGCTCACGGCTATAATGTATTGTCAGATCCCGGCAATATAGATACAAATCATTGAAAAAAACGGTGTGAGTTCCCCCCCAGTCCATTACCAGGCCCTTTGAGTCTGGTATGAATATTAAAGGGAACCCCACGCCAAAAGTACCAAAAAAAATGACGTGGATGCCCCCCCCAAAATCCATACCAGGCCCTTCAGGTTAAACAGGGGCAGAATAATTGGACCTTTGGTGGCACCAGAACAGTGTAACCCCTCACAGTTACTCTTGCTGGGCGCAGGGACAGGCCCTGCTGTTAAATATTACATCAAAAATTGTAATTACATGGCCCTGTTAAACAGGGGCAGAAAAATTGGGCCTTTGGTTTTGGTGGCGCAGGAAAACAGTAATCCCTCACAGTTAGTCTTGTTGGGCGCAGGAACGGGCCCTGCTTAACTATTATTTCAAAAATTGTAATTACATGGCCCTGTTAAACAGGGGCAGAAAAATTGGGCCTTTGGTTTTGGTGGTGCCAGAACACTGTAAGCCCTCACAGTTACTCTTGTTGGGCGCAGGAACGGGCCCTGCTGTGAAATATTATATCAAAAATTGTAATTACATGCCCCTGTTAACCACTTCAGCCCCAGAAGAATTTACGCTGTACCCAAACAAAATTTACGTCCTTTTTTTCCCCACAAATAGAGCTTTCTTTTGATGGTATTTAATCACCTCTGCGGTTTTTATTTTTTTGCGCTATAAACAAAAGAAAAGCGACAATTTTGAAATAAAACACAATATCTTTTACTTTTTGCTATAATACATAAAATAGTGAAAAATGTAGCGCATGATGTACAACATAATTAATATATTAATAATGATGAAGGATATTGAAGTCCATATAACCACAAGTCCTTCAAAGCGGTGTGGTGACAGGCAAATCTATATGTGACAAACAAAATTCTAATAAGCCAAAAGCAAAAAGGTAAGGGATATAGTGTCCCGCTGTGTGTAGACACGGATGCAATCACTGCAGATGATAGATTTCCAAGGACTGGCACAGATCGTGTTGGTCAATAGGTAAGAAGAACATCGAACAGGAACAACATCAATGGATAAGTGATAAATGCATACTCTTACCGGATCCAATGGACTCCCCTGTCAGCGACATGGAGTCTTAAAGGCAGTGTGCCCCACAGGGCGAATATGGAGATATCCAGGCAGTTGGAACTTCTGAGATGAACTCCACAGAAACTCCAGGGATCACCGAGATAGATGGTCACTACTGGAACTCACGATTGGAATCTTGAAGTTGAGATGTACCGCATATGGCAAAAACTGGACATTCACTTCCATCAGGATGATATGTGGAGAAAAAAATTGTGCTTCCACATAGTGCAGGTAAAAAAAGGTATTTTTATTTCTAAAACACCAAAAGTATAAAAACATGATCACAATAAAATCAAGGGCAACATGGAGAGTGGTGTAACAGCCCGACACGTTTCGACCTAAGGGTCTTCTACTGGGGCATATCCCAAATTTAAAAATTTAAATAAATAAATATATATATATATATATATATATATATATATATATGTTTTTTCCTCAGTTTAGGCCAATAAAATCACAATAAACATATATTGATTGGTTTGCGCAAAAGTTATAGCGTCTACAAAATAGGGGATAGATTTATGGCATTTTTATTATTTTTTTTAACTAGTAATGTCAGCGATCTACGATTTTTAGTGGTACTGCGATATTGCAGCGGACAAATCGGAAACTTTTGACACATTTTTGTGACCAGTGACGTTTTTACAGCGATCGGTGCTATAAAATTGCTCTGATTACTGTATAAATGTCATTGGCAGGGAAGGGGTTAAAACTAGGGGGCGATCAAGGGGTTAACTGTGTTCCCTAGGTGTATTCTAACTCTGGGGGGAATGGGACTGGCTAGTGGAGGAGACCGATCGGTGTTCATACTTAGTATGAACACACGATCGGTCTCCTCTCCCCTGAGAGAACCCGGGATTTGTGTGTTTACACACACAGATCCCGGTTCTCGCTCTGTCACGAGCGACCGATGGGGCACGGCAGTCATCGTGCCCGCCGGGCACTCGCATCGGTTCCGGGGACATGCTGCGGGCGCCTTCTACAGTGTCTTAAAGAGCCGATGTACAGCTAAGATGGCTTGCCCAGGGGTGCCAACCTGCCGCAGTGTAACTGCAGTGGCTGGTCGGGAAGCGGTTAAACAGGGGCAGAAAAATTGGGCCTTATGAGGTGGTGGTGCCACAACACTGTAACCCCTCACATATACTCTTGCTGGGCACAGGAACGGGCCCTGCTGTGAAATATTATATCAAAAATTGTAATTACATGCCCCTGTTAAACAGGGGCAGAAAAATTGGGCCTTGGGTGGTGGTGCCCTAAACCAAAAATATTGTTGGAGGCTAGCATCATCAAGATTGAGGAGGAATAGAATAGTCAGCATAGGCAGTCTTAAAGGGATCCCAGATTCATAGCAAATTCAAACAGTTACATCAGCATCAGGTGCTTGATAGCTGCTGATCCAAGACTGATTCATTTTTCTGAATGTGAGCCTATCAACGAAGTCTGTGGACAGACACACTCTTTGATCCATTACAAACCCTCCAGCAGCACTGAATGTGCATTCAGAAAACACGCTGGATGCAGGACAGGCCAGTAGTTCGATTGCATATTGAGCAAGTTCTGGCCAGTGGTCCATCCTCAAGACCCAGTAACCCAGTGGATGCTCTGTTGGAAAAGTCTCCAAGTCTGCTCTTGCCCTTAGATATTCTTGCACCATATAATGCAGACGCTGGTGATGGTTGCTTAAACCAATCAGACCTTGGCGCTGAGGACTGAAAAATTGTTTAAAGGCATCGGTCAGCCGGCCACCTTCCTCGCCGCTCTTCCTCTAGCTGAACGAAGCCCCAGCAACACGTTGTCCAGCACCAGGAAATGGTAACCTCCCAGGGTCTGGAAATGCGTTACACAAACCTTTCTTCAAGGCCTCCTGAAGATGTTTCATCCCCTGCTCCCTCTGCGAAGGCAGGATGAGTTCTGCAACTTTACCCTTGTAACGTGGATCAAGAAGGTTTGCCAGCCCCTCTCCATGATACCACGTATACTAGGGTCCTTTCGCATGCTTTTCAGAATCAGGGAAGTCATGCAGTGTAAGTTTGCAGAGGCATTCGTATCTGAGTCCTCTGGGTCACTAAGGATCTCATTATCCGTAACTACCTCCTCCCAGCCACGTACAACTCCTTGGGTTTCTGGGGACTGAAAAGCATCCCTTGATGACTGCTGCTGAGTGTTATGCTTTACATGCATGCTGACACAATCCTCCTCCTCCTCTTCTTCCTGTGTGTTTGGCAGGCCTGCAGGAATGCTATCTGACTAAAGGGGGCTTTGAGAGAAAAGGAAGTCCTCCTCTTACTCCCGCTGTTCTGCTTCAAGTGCCCTGTCCACGATTCCATGAAGCGTGTGCTCCAGCAGGAAGACTAGAGGGACAGTGTCACTGATGCATGCATTGTCGCTGCTCACCACCCATGTGGCCTCCTCAAATGGTGACAGGACAGTGCATGCATCTTTGATCAGTAGCCACTGGCATGGCGAAAAGAAGCTAAGCTCCACTGACCCTGTCCTGGTGCCATACTCGCACAGGTACTCAATGATGGCCCTCTGCTGTGTGTGAAGTTGCTGCAGCATTGCCAACATTGAGTTCCACCTGGTGGGCATGTCACAAATGAGGCGGTTGGGGGCAGGTAGCATTCCCTTTAAATGTCAGCCAGCCGGGCACTGGCGTATGACTGGCGGAAATGAGCACAGACTTTTCTGACCTGCCTCAGGAGATCTTATAAGCCTGGGTACCTGGTCAAGAACCACTGCACCACCAAATTCAGGATGTGCGCCAAACATGGAACATGGGTCAAGTGTCCCTGTTGGAGGGCGGAGAGAAGGCTGGTGCCATTGTCGCATACAACCATTCCTGGCTGAAGCTGGCGTGGCATCAACCACCTCTGAGCCTGCCCCTGCAGAGCTGACAGAATCTCTGCCCCAGTGTGGCTCCTGTCCCCTAGGCAGACCAACTCAAGCACTGCATGGCATCTTTTAGCCTGACTGCTTGCATAGCCCCTTGAATGCTTGCGGAGCACTGCTGGTTCAGAGGACAAATCTGCAGAAGAGGCCATAGAGGAAGTAGAAGGGGGGGTGGAGGAGAGAGCTGTGGCAAAATCACCACTAGCACTTTGGAGGTGTGCTGAAGGAACAAGCTCCAACAACACTGGACCATGTCCTGCATCCTTCCCAGCTGCCAGCGGAGTTACCCAGTGCGCGTTGAAGGAAAGGTAACGTCCCTGCCCATGCCTGCTGGACCACGAGTCAGTGGTAATATGAACCTTACTACTGACCGCCCTGTCCAACAAGCTGCAAGTACTTGGGACACCTATTGCTATACCTTCATTCCTCTCAGTGCAGGTTTTTGAGAGGACTGGAGGTATAGTAGGTTTGGAGATCCCAGATGAGGAGCAACGAGAAGTCTGCCTTTTTCTATGATGTGGGTTTTTCAAGTGCTGTTGCCAACGGACTGCATGGCAGGTCATCATATGTCTGGTCAAGCATGTGGCGCCCAAGGACCTGCTGGTTTGGCCACGCTTGATCCGTTTCAGACATAGGTTGCAAACAGCACCTGCGGAGCTCTGCGGTGTGATGCAATAGGGTGGCTGCCCTTAAGCTGCCCCCTAGAGGACATCCGGCCTCGTTGGAGCTGTGCCTTCTCCTCCTCTCTTCTCTTAGGCACCCAAGTACAGTCAGTGACCTCATCATCCCCCCCTCCTCGTCACTGGAGCAAACTTAGCAGTATGCTGCAGCTGGGGGAACATGACTGCCAGTTTCTTGTCCTTCTGTGGCACCCCCTCTCTTTAGGCTCACGTTACTCCCTTCCTCAACCTGTGAACCAACATCGGAGCCTTCAAATCGCTGCAGCAGCTTATAACTGACACCGTGGTAAAATAATTCTGGGGACTCCTCCATGCATGATGGTGGGGCTATGGAAGGAATTCCCTATTAACCCTTTCCCTGTTTTCCCCTCATCCCAGTTTTTGCCAGAACATTTGCTCTTAGGCTTGGGAGCTGAAATATATTTTTTTCTGCAAACTCTGAGATGTAATTTCTTGGGCAGGGGGTGGATGTAGCACCCTGGGGTTTAGTCGGGGTGCTACTCACAAATGTACTTGCCAGGAGTAGTTATCTTGGTCGACTGATTGAGTTCTATTGATTTTTCCCTAAGTTTGGCCTTGTTGCACTTTTCTCTTCTACCACTAGGTGGCCGGGTACTTGGTGGTACTAGATTTGAGAAGGGCAACCAAACGTCAGGTTATGAGTATATGGGACATCTCAGCCAATGGGCAGGGGTTTTCTTGAATCCCTTGGCCTGCTGGGAGAACCTATATATTCGGATGAGGTCAGGTGATCTATGTTCTGTGTCACCTGGACGGCTGTTTGGGTGGACAAGTGTTGTATGCCCGGGCTGCTAGGCCAGAGATTGGGCCTATCCCAGGGGCATCTGGCTGCTAGGCTGTGTGAGGGCCCATCCAGAAGTAAGAGGGCAGCGCAGGGTTGGGATTGCAGCTTGCAGTCTGACCAGAAGTGACGGTTCCGCCGTGCACCTCTCGATCTCGCACATGCGCGATTCAACGGCAGCCATAGTACTGTACTGCCCACAGACTCCTGGGAAATGATGTGTCATCATTTCCCAGGAGCATAGGCGAGGGAGGAAGTCTCGAGGAGCTCCACGGACCAGGAAGTGGCAGATTACGAGGACTACATAGCAACAGGGATTTTAGGGTAAGTATAAAAAAAATTTCCTCCAAATGTTTGTTTATAGGTTAAAAGGAGTCTTTTAAAGGAAAAAAAAATTTAGGGTGGAACTCCGCTTTAAGTTAAGTGTGCTGGATTGGATTTTTGAGCGGTGCCGTAGGAGTTATCCTGAGGATTTGGACCACACTGTGCTTCCCATCAATGTAGTTTGTCTCAGCCTAGGCTGCACCCATTGTGCCACATTGACAATTTTTATCCTTGGTCAGCATTGTCAGTCGAGGGAATGTATAATTAAATGTATCAGCCAATTTAGAACCGCTAACAAATTGAAGCCAGACTCTAGCTTACACTTTATAAGCAGCTACAGCAATATTGTTTTCCTTTTGGGATAAAGGTTTTCCATGAATAAATAAATGCTGATCATTTTTTTCACCCCTGCCAGTGCTAAAGTGGTTGTAAACTAGCTCGTTATGAGTTATTTACCTTAGATTCAGGGGTAGGCAACCTTTTGAGCACAGTGTGTCGAAAAATGTTTTCAAAGAAATTGAGCGTGCCGATTTTATAAAAAAAAATGTCAACTTCACACTCTCAATCACGAAAAGGATTTTTTATAGAGTAAATGCTGCAAACTACTTTAGTAGTGAGAAATGAACATCCTGCAGTCTCATGCCTCAGATCAGCCCCAATTCCTGCAACTCCACACCTCAGATCAGCCCCAATTCATGCACCTCAGATCACTGTCCCCCCTGCAAATCTGTTTCACCACTATACATTTGTCCCACCACTGTACTACCCTGCACATCTGCCCCACCACTGTACTACCCTGCACATCTGTCCCACCACTGTTCTACCCTACACATCTGCCCCACCACTGTACGACCCTGCATATCTGCCCCACCACTGTAACCCCCTGCTCATCTGCTCCACCACTGTACCCCCTGCACATCTGCCCCACCAATGTAACCCCCTGAACATCTGCTCCACCACTATACATCTGCCCCACCACTGTACTACCCTGGACATCTACCCCACCATTGTACTACCTTGCACATCTGCCCCACCACGGTACCCCCCTGCTCATCTGCCCCACCACTGTACCCCCCCTGCACATCTGCCCCACCACTCTACTATCCTGCACACCTGCCCCACCACTATACTACCCTGCTCATCTGTTCCACCACTGTACCCCCCTGCTCATCTGCTCCACCGCTGTACCACCCCTGCTCATCTGCTCCACCACTGTAACCTCCTGCTCATCTGCCCCACCACTGTAACCCCCTGCTCATCTGCCCCACCACTGTACCACCCTGCTCATCTGCCCCACCAATGTACCCCCTTTCTCATCTGCCCCACCAATGTACCCTCTTTCTCATCTGCCCCACCACTGTAACCCCCTGCACATCTTCCCCACCACTGTAACGCCCTGCACATCTGCCCCATCACTCTACTACCCTGCACATCTGCTCCACCGCTGTACCCCCCTGCTCATCTGCTCCACCACTGTACCCCCCTGTACGGTTAAGGAGATATTCCCCTTGCTATGAGCCGCTGACTGCAGCGGCGCATGCGCACGGGGGATTCTCGGCTGAAGGGCCGGCAACTGCCGGACCTTGCCAGGTAAGAAATCTCACGCGCGCATGCGCGGGAGTGATGACATTGCGGCTTCAGCCACTCACAGCGCTGGAACCGCGATACCCGGAAGACACGCCGATGCAACATGACAGCTCCCTCGGCGTGGACCAGGTAAGATACCGACGCCTCGTTCTAAGGTAAGTATTTCATAATGAGCTAGTATGCAGTGCATACTAGCTCATTATGCCTTTTGCTTTACAGGGGTAAAAAAAAAAAAAAATTTCAGTGGGTATACAACCGCTTTAAGAGCAGAGTTATTTACAAATACAGACAGTAGGGGGCAGCAGATCCCCACCCATGTAATGTTAAAATAGCTACATATTGTTCACCTGTCAAACTGAAAGTCATGTGTTTTGTAGGGTAATGCTATATATATTTGTGGTGTACCTGGGATTATACGTTTATTTTCTAATTGTATGTGTGCTATGATTGTGCTGTCTGTTGTGCTGTGTTTGTTTTCAGGCCGTGTATGTTCTGTGTGTTCTCAGATTGTGTATGCCCTCTATGTATAGTTTGTTTGTTCTGTCTCTGTTAGTCTGTTTGTTACTTTAAGAGCTATGGGCGGAAGGGACATTTTGACGTCGCTTCCGCCCTGCAATGGTATGGAGTCGGGTGGGGGCCATCTTCCCCTCACTCAGCTCCATACCCCAGAGGGGAAAGAACCGATCGCCTCCACCACTGCCGGTGGCTCCGGTAAGCGACAGAGAGCACCAGAGCGTGGCGGGAGGGGTGGCCCCTCTCCCGCCGCCGATAAAAGTGATCTTGCGGTGAATGAATCGCTGAGACCACTTTTATCTGAAAGCGGACCGCCCGTTGAAGAAGAGGATACCAGGGTTATGGCAGCTATCTACTGCCTTAACAAAGATATTCCTCTTCAAAGTACCGCTGTATAATGACGGCGGGCGGTCCGTAAGTGGTTAAAAACTGATCACACTAGGCATGAGAGCACAGCATAGTCAGCTTACTAGCTGTGCTGAGAACTCACCCTGCTCTTCTCCAATAATCAGACTTGTACTGACATGCCCCCCCCCCTGCAGAACTATTTACTTGGAAGACCAGTATACTGCTGTTTATCCTCCCCCACCTATCTGAGCTCCTTATGCAGCTGAAAACAGAGAGTGTTTGATCACTTATAAAAAGGAGAAAAAAAGGTATTTATATATTTTTTTTTTATATGTATTGTGATAGTGTGAGATCCTGGCACTTTGAAACTGTAGGAAAAAATGACACAGGATTTGCATTAAGGTTAAATGCAAAGTTCCAGACTATTGTTTCTGAGCAAGAAAGCTGTGTTTTTCATTTTGTTTTTCAGTTTGGAGACAGCAGGTCTCACCTAGGGGTCAGAGGAGCCGCAACCAGCAGCTAGGAGACAGTTCGTTTGGACAAGTCGCTTAAATGTTGGCTCTGCCAAGGCCAATAAAGCAATGTCCAGGCTAGACGAAACTGGGATTGTGCCATGTATGTGGTCTTTCCAGGCTGCCCAGGTAAGTTCAAATCGTTCTTGAGTGCCTTTACAAGTAGCAAGCCAGTCCTCTGCCTCCATGATCTCCCTTACCTTCCCAACCCAGTCAAGCTCACTCAGAATGCGCAGGCTTTTCCAATAAACTTGTAGCAAGATCCTGGGTCCCCAGAGGCCTAATGGTGACCTGCAGAGTTAGGGACAGCTGAAATCCTTCTGTGTAGAGTGGGTTACAAGGCATGGTGGGTGTAGTGCAAGGTACATTCATGGGCGCCAGACACTTCTTGAATGCAAAAAGATTTATTTTCTCTTGAACAGAGCTGTAGGATAGGGGGTTTAGGGCCTGGACACCCTTAAGTAGTTGCAATGGTAATTAGCAGACTCCGTAACTTCTATAGGTAGACAGCCATTCAGGGAAAGGCACTCAGCAAGACACCACATCTGCATATGTAGGATCGCTGTCTCCTATGGCACAGTCTTATAACAGTTTCTAACACAAGTTGTAACAAACTTCTGTACTTCCTCTACAATCACTTCTTATAGATCTTCACTCCACTGAGTTCCCACTCTCTCTTACTAGACTTGCTAATCCACTGCCACTGGATCTCCCGAGCTCTTCCAACCCTCTTCTTGAGTATCTTCCTCAAGCGTCACCTCACTGGCCTGCTCGGTCCCTAGCTTGGCACACAAGACTGCTCTACAAGGGTCACCTCCGCTAGCTGGGTCCCTAGCTTGGCACTCACAGATACTCCTCAAGCTTCACCCCACTGGCCTGCTTGGTCCCTGGCTTGACACACAAGGCTGCTCTGCAAGTGTCACCTCTGCTGGCTGGGTCCCTGGTTTGAAATCTGCTGAAGTTTCCCAATTCTTCAACGTCCCCAGTTGGTGATAATACTGCTCCAGTACCTGCTTCAGCTACTCACTGTGGTCCCTGGTAAAAAGGTAGTTGGTCCCTTAGTGGCGACAGCTTCCCCTCTACATGCGACCATGACAGATTCTCCGGATGGCAGAATCATCAATTCTGGTTGGACTGCAAGCCGCAATCCCAACCCTACGCTGCTCTCTTGCTTCTGGATAGGCCCTGAGACAGCCTAGCAGCCAGATGTCCCCGGGATAGGCCTCAAACTCTGGCCTGGCAGCCCAGGGCAGCACAACACACATCCACCCAGACAGCTGTCCAAGTGGCACAGACCACTGATCACCTGACTCCACCCAAATATATAATCTCTCCCAGCCAGAGGCTGGGAGAGAGGCTGGGTTTTGTGAGGCCTTAGGCAAAAGTTAGACATGAGGCCCCACTTACGCCCATAATAGGAAAAATCATTAAGGTGATAAAAATTAACTAAATAAATTGCATATATTGAGAGCCTTAAATCCTCTAAACTATGAATTTATAGTTTCTAGAATTTTTCTCCTGATCACAGCCCCATTATTTCTGTGTAGATATCTCCCTGGAGCAGTTGAGCCGATTGTACAGTTTACAGACTGTCCGGCAGTCGACATCAAAGCTGCTGTTAGAAATCATGCCTTTCTGATGGGGCCCCCCAGTCCCGCCTACACCCCCCCCCCCCCAATTTACCACCACCCCCCAACCTGGTCTTTTAGGGCTAGTTCACACAATTATTGCTCTCATCTAGATTGCTCTTCAAAGAGCATAGGACAGGCAGTAATAAGGCATTGGGGTTTATTTACAAAAATTAGAGAGTGCAAAATCTACTGCAGCTCTAGAAACCATTTAGCTTCCAGGTTTTATTGTCAAAGCTTAATTGAACAAACTGAAGTTAGAAGCTGATTGGCTACCATGCACAGCTGCACCAGATTTTTTACTCTCCAGTTTTAGTAAATCAATCACATTTTTTCACTTCCTCAGCACCTGTTTTAACCAATTAAATCCCTGAATCACATTCAGCAGGCAACATGGTGGGTGGTGACAGTGAGGATATTTTTTGCTGCACAAAAAGCATCACGGTTGCAACATATGTACTTTTCCCTCTGCTGCCTTTGCAGCATAAGGGCTCTTTCACACAGATCTGCTCAGCAGGGGGATCCGTGAGTGGATTCCCTTTTAAACTGGAGCTGAACGGGACAGATATCATTATCTATACAGCGGACAGGAGTGGACTTGGACCTGCAGTGGACCTGCTCTATGGGTGGCCAGATGTAAACATCAGGCTACCTCTGATCCATCACATTTACAGTAGGTCTGGAAAAAAATAAAGGATGCAGCCCTTTTTCATTTTTCTTTCTGGATTCAAACAGACTTGAAGGTAAGCGGGTGTATGGGACACTAGTCTGTTTACATCTGGCCACCTGTAAACTAGACATGTGCATTAGTTTTCGTCCGAATGCATTTTCGTCCGAATTTCAGGTATTTTCGTTATCGTTTTAACAAACGATAACGAAAGTGCAGAATCCGAAAAGCGAAGGATCCGACATAAACAAATGCTTTATTTTCGTTTTCGTTGCTACAACAGTTCGATATAGATAGGAGATTCGACATGATGATGACAATAACAATCTGTGTCCATCAAACCTGTGGTCGAATGTGCCTAACCTTAACTCTATTAGTCCAAGATTATTCTACATAGAGAGAAAAGATTCGACGTAGGGGAGAAAAGATTCGACGTAGGGGAGAAAAGATAAATAAAAATAATGGTGATGATGAATGTTATTGGCTGATTGTAACCAAAGAGGAGGAGCAGTAAAATAGCTAGAACTAAGTACACACGTATTTTGGCTTATGGTGTCTGTTGAAAGTTCTAAGAAGATTCGACGGAGCAGGTAAACTACACGGCGTCGTACAGTCTAGCTGCTCCGTCGAATCTTCTTTGAACATTCGACAGACACCATAAGCCTTCAATGACAGATTCGACCTTAATTTGGATTTTCGGACGAATGCAATTTTTAACGAAAAACGAAGTGAATAAAAACGAATTTCGGGAGTAACTAAATACATTTATTTTTTGGACGAAAACGAAATTCCGAAACGAAATATTTCAGTGTGCACATGTCTACAGTGTAAACCTACATGGAGCTTTCAATTAGGGCTGCATAAAAAAACTGACAGGTGGACCTAAACTGAAAGCTTGGATGAAAGGGTCCGGGGAGTGGAGCCATTTGTTTTTACTGCCCCCTAAACATGTGTAAACTAGCATCTCACTGTGCTTATGATCATCATCTTAATGATGATCACAGCAGGTGCTCTATAGCTCTGTCCCTGTGTCCATGGCTGTTGGGTGCTGACTTTGTTATGACTGCACTATGCTAGAGTCTGTAACACACAGCACAGACATAAGAAATTGATGATGATCATAAGCACACAGTGGGGAGCCTGGGGACAGTACTGTTCTTCCAGAGTAGTTGTGCTGTGTCAGTGTCACTGTGCACCATCACCCACTGCTGGGATTTCAGACTTGCACCCTCTCAGCTACCTCACATAAGCCTCTCCCTCACACCTCCTTGGCGCTTACTGAAGGAGTGGCTGTACAAAGAGTCACTCCGCCAGGGAGGGCAGCCTGCCTGAACTAATTGTGCAGCGGGACATGTGGAACGGACTTTATGTGCATATGCCCCCGAAGCTGCCTGCCCCCCCCCCCCCCGTTTAGCTGATGGGGCCTAGGCCCAGTACAAGAGAACCAGTTGTAATGGTTTATCAGCGGCCCTGCTCGGCACTGTGCTAATGGCGAGGGTATCCCTGCTGCCAGACAGTTTTCCAGCTACTATTCACTCCAAAGTATCATCAGCTCCATCCAGGACTGAATGAGTACTTATCAGGTGGAGGGGATGTGATCTATACTGTATAGATGGCATATGACTAGGGGTGGACCTACTAACATTACAGCACAATGTATTTATATAGAACTATAGTGTGTGTGTATATATATAGATAGATACATATACGAAAGGCAAATCCAGTCGCTGTAAATCCAAGGGGTAGATCTAAAATGAGGGGAAGCTCTGCTGATTTTATCATCCAATCATGTTTAAGCTAAAATGCTGTTTTTTATTCTCCTTGCATGTCCACCTCATATTTACAGCGACTGCGGTACCAAGTGCACTTGCCTTTCGTAAATAACCCCTATGTTCTGTGCTAGGAGTTCTTGGCACAGCAGTTGATCATATGTGTATAGCACATGAAAGAGATGTTTGTCCTGTTGTGCTGAATTGCAGATGTACAAAGAGCAGACACTGAAGGAGAGGGGTAACAATGAAGTACTTGCACAATATTGCTGCTAGCTTCCTAAGAAGAACCATAAGGCAATCTGTCTAGATAACAATAAGCTACTTTTTATGGTGATACACTGCAATAAAACCACATGTAATCACACTAAATAGGGTGCACTAGTGACCCTAGTTCCCACAAGTATATCACTGCTAGCACTGAACATCACAGCAAATGTGAATGATACATTTCTATTCATCCACAAGTCACAGTTTAGTGATTAGATAGACTTATGCTGTGCTGGTCTATGGTCAGTGGAATGCTGTGCTTTGCTGATGGACCCTACAAGCAGAGCTCCCTCCCCCCCTGTACTCAGCCCAGGTAGTATGACTAGCCACTGTAATACACATACCAACACTGACAACCATAAATCAAGAAAGGTTCACTGATGGTCTTTCTCCTGGACCCCCTACACAGACCCATCAACCGGAAGACACACTGTTGCAGGGAATTTAGAGGCTCATATTGCCCTATGCATTCCTCACAGCACACAGTCAAAGAAATGCAATTTCCATTGGCAGGCACAGCTAAGAGAATACAGGACAGCACAGAATGACAAGCAATGGAAGCCAGGTATGACGTTCCTGTGTCAGGGGATAACATCTCCCTCACATTCAGAGCATTAGGCACATCTCTTCTTTCTCTCCTCACAGACACTCCTGTCTGCAGCCACTCTCCCTTCCTGACCTGAGCATCAGTGGGTGTCAGGCAACAGCTAAACGGCTCACATTCCTAACAAGCCCTGCTACTGACTACATGCATCCAGCTAGCTTACATTCAGCATTAGGTCCATCCCAGCAGTGCAGGTTCTGTGTCCTCTCCCTGATCCTTTTTATTTTTTGGAGTAACATTAAAATGTTAAGAAAATAATAAATTACAGTATATATATATATATATATATATATATATATATATATATATATATATATATATATATAAAATTATAGACTCCCCCCCACCACACATGCACATACATGAACACATACAGTTTGGACACGCACAAACATACAGCTATTAAATAAAGTTCAAGTATAAAATCTAGACAAATGTAACATCCCTAATTTGCTTGTGCATTCAACATAAGAAGACAAGAAGCCACATGGAGAGTGATTTGAATGTTGCAGAGCACCGAGCAGAATATGATCATTGTTTTGGTCTATTTGATGGGCTTAGCAATATATGTATCGGGTCACTAAGCTGACATAAATATGTCACATTGCTTGCAGCGATCACTTTATATTGAATGCACAAGCAAAGAAGGGATGTTACATATGTTTGTTTTACACTTGCACTTTATTTATTGATTAGCGCTGTATATAATTTAAATTCTATTCATAAGAGAGATCAGGAGATATCTTATACTGTACAGCAACTGGGCGGTTTTTGGTTGTTGAATTGTGATATAGGGGAGTTTAAGCATTTGAATTAAATATTATTACATGCACAAACTTAAATTTACAATTACATATTCAACATCTTGGCACACAGAAGGGGTCTAAAAAATAATTATAGGTTCATCATAATAGCTGTACCTTAATGTTGATGAATTATAGCCATTGCACTGGAAAATACCTAATATCTAAAAATCTAACAAAGACACGTATGTTTATTGACCATACAGCATTGATATATCATGCATTAAACCTGCAGATATTTGTCCTTGTACTCAGGATAAATAGGAGAAAATAAATAGGGCAAAATATTGGAAATATAGTTAAAAATACAAAATACATTACACATTAAACAAACTAAAACAATATTTTTTTTTCTGTTCATTATACAAATTATATAATAGGAGTATTTTTAAACCAACTAACCAAATGAAGGCCCTATATGTGCTGAAAAAAACAAAAAAGATGTTAATAAGTGAATCGATGCATACCAAAGCTTCAATATATGGTTTGGTCATGAAGGTTGTGGTTACCAATGCAAGTTTGATTGTTTTGTTGCTCTAAATTAGAAAACATATAAAACTTTGGCTGGCAGATTGTTGTGGCTGAAGGCAGATAAAAAGTTCCACAATCTGCATTAAATTTGCTAAGTGTATGACCACCATAAAGTAACACTGAGCAGTACCAGCTCAGGACAGAAATAGAAGTGGTTCATCCTTTGTGATGTTAATTTGTAGGCTCAGTGAGGCTGATGTATACAATACTTTTGATTAGGGTCAGTCCATAGAAAACCCATGTTAGTGTTTTTAATACATGATACCAAGTTATGCCTTTTTCAGATTGCAGATTACAAGGGGTTCCACTCTATCTGGTGGAATATTTATTCTCCCTGTATGGCAGAATTTACCACCACTGCAATCCCAGGAAATATGACAAGCCAACAGGTAACCCAGCTTTCAATTTAGGGAGGACTGATCCCCCAACCAATATTTTTTTCATAGAAATGTCTGTAGCGAGGACACAGGGAATCTTGGAAATCAAGCAGAAGAACTATTTCTTCCTCACTCTATCCAAAGTTAAAAAAACAATAGACATGGCTGGAGTTAATGGAGCTGTCTGGACTGCCTTAATCAAAACACTGCCAGAAGAATGAATGATCTAAAGCCCTGTTGCAATACTTACTAGGATTACTAGTTCAGTAACTGATCGTAAGTTGTTACTTAAAGTTAATTGTAAATTGCTCACTAGATGGCAGTACTGTTATGTAAAACATGCTTAGAACAAATTACAATTAAGTGATGTACAGTGAGAATTCCTAGTTGTCTAGTTGCGATTTACACAGCGAATATTTGTTGAATACTCATCTGTCTGTATTTTAGAGTATTTTGCTATTACTTGATGATTCCCCCTATTTCCCCGTCGTTCTCAAATGACTAACCCATTATTTTCCAATAAGAATCACTTTATTCACCCATCATTTTTAAAAAGGATTTTCCCCATTTGCCTGATTTTAAAGGGTATTCATTCATCAGCATAAAACATAATAATGAGATTCTAGTTAAAAAACAAGATTATCCCGTCACATTTAAAATCAAATAAGATTTACCCATCAACCGTTGATTTACACATAGAGCGAATACTGTATTAAAATGATAGTCAAATGCTGTAATGTACAGAGAAACGAACATACAGCAAATCCTATATCAATAACCAGTGTAGAGATTTCTTTGTTGTGAAATAAGAAAAAGCTAACACACCAGAGTATTTGTCTAAAATATCACTATCCTTGATTTGAGTAATTTTAATTAAAAAAAATGATAGAATTATCAAAAATGGCAATATTATTATTTTATCCCAAGGTTAAAAACATATAGGCTAAACAGAACTTGGCCTAGCACCACTCACTGTGTTACATCACTGATAACTTTGGTCCATGTAAAACTAGTTTTGATATCTACTTTTTCCTTCTGCCTTTTAACCGTGTACAAACACTTTCCTCTAATCCTAGAATCCTCAACTTCTGTACAAGGCTATTATGAGGTACAGTGTGGAATGCTTTAGCAAAATATTACATCAATAGCATTTCTAACGTTCAAATTTAAACTTACCTCTTGATAAAAATGGGTCAAGCTAGTTATACATGACCTACATTTCAAAACTTTTCTAACATTTTATCCTCTTTTAGTAAATGATTATTGTTACTTTATTTGGAATATTTATCTAGCCCATCCTTTCTCAAACTTTTCTACACAGAAGAACCCTTGAAATAACTATCAAGGGAACCCCTGCTAAAAATTACTATATCTATAACTCATGATACATTAGTGTGATGGTCAGTGGGAAGAATGCTCCTTACACTTGTGGTCATTGGGAAGCATTACCCTCTTACAGATAGCTAAAAAGATCAATGGTGTCAGTGGGAACTTATCTGAGAAGCGGAAATTGTTCATTGCTCAAGGAACCTTTAGCAACCTCTGGAGGAACTCTAAGGTTTTATGGAACTCTGGTTGAGAAACCCTGATCTAGCCTTTAAATGAATACTGTATAGTTAAAGCACATTTACTTTAGTTACCTCTTATGATGTGTGCTTTTATGAGGTAAATGCTCACCTCAGTCCTTTTTTCTTTAGACCAGTGGTTCTTAACTCCAGGCCTCGGGACCCACCAACAGGCCAGATTTTAAGTATTACCTTGGGGAGTTGCAGACTAGAACAGTGTTTCTCAACTCCAGTCCTCAAGGCGCCCCATGTTTTCAGGATTTCCATTATTTTGCACAGGTGATTCGATCAGCTTCACAGCCTTAGTAATTACCACAGCCGTTTCGTCTAAGGGAAATCCTGAAAACCTGACCTGTTGGGGCGCCTTGAGGACTGGAGTTGAGAAACACTGGACTAGAATACTGCAATCACTGAGCAGCAAATTATATCACCTGTGATGTATTTCAGCTATCTTGCAAACCTGGCCTGTTGGTGGGTCCATAGGACTGGAGTTGAGAACCACTGCTTTAGACTTTGTTGATTTGCCCATATTAAACAGACATTGCTGTATTCCCATCACTGTAGTTGTAAGAGCTGCTGCTCTCATACAATGAACAGATCCTGTCATTTACTCTCCCTCTCCTATCCCCTTGTACATTCACAGAACATCTTATGTTCTGTGAACAGAATATGAGGCATCCTATCAATGGACAAGGGGAGAGGAGGGTTGGATAAATGCCCAGATACTTGTAGGCAGGGGTGGCCCGTGCATTGTGGGCGCACGGGCGCCACCCCACCAACACCTCCGCCACCCTCCCTATCCATGTGCCTGCCCATTTCAGGGTGCCAGGCACATGAATTCCTATGGCGGAGGTGGGCGGGGGTGTGTTTTTTGAAGCACCTGATTAGGGCCAGAGGCTCAAATAGGCTTCAGAATAGGGTGGGCTCGGGGGCACAGAGAAGGCGCCCCGATTCCACCCAATTGTGAGACCATAGCGTTTGAATTTTCGCGATTTTCACACTACAGTTTCTCCCCGCCAATCAGGAGGCAGGTCAGTGAGACCTGTTTCCTGATTGGCCAAAGCGCCAGGCGACCCTATTGGATGCCTAGTGCTGTGAAAGAGGAGACACGCTGGAGCCGGACCCGTAACTGCCCGGAGGACACAGGAGGAGAGGAGGACACAGCAGAAGAGGACAGGAGGACACAGCCCACCGCATAGTAAGTGCCGGACCTCCTGAAGGGGAAGGCTGACAGTGCCATGAACCCCTCAGCCGCCCCGGGGGTGCATCAGTGCTGCGCCGCCCGAAGGGGGGGTAGTGCTGGCTGTTTGCTGCCCCCCAGAAGAAAAGCCCACCACCCGCCACTGCTTGTATGTGTAAGTGATAGGTTTACTTAGAGCCATTGTTCTTTTCCATTCATAGACCACCTTGTATTCTGTTTATTGAACACCACATGTTCTGTGAATATATAAGGAGAGTGGAAAGAGAGCACAGGCTTGCTGAGAGGCTGAGCCAGCTGCCGGTCCAGGCATCTGGGTGGATCCTGACTGTAAAGTCAGGATCTTTTCAGAGCCTGGACCGCCTGGGTGATGTCAACCAACAGTGGGCTGAAAACTGGTCACAGGAGCACACTCCTGTGATCCATGGGAGAAGTATAGCCAAAATAGTTGCAATAGTTTTTAATCAATTTCTACGTTATATGTTTTTTTTAAAATGTACACTATATTTAAAACTGATGTTTTATAGCATTATTTTTATTATTTGTTTAAAGCTAAAAGGTGCTTTCGGGAAACAGGAGGGGCAGGCCAACCTTCACCGCTATTAAGAAGTGTTGAAAATCGCATCCTATGTGCCTGGGTTATGGGGAACCACTGGTGCTGGAAAGGTCATGTAAAGGTATGTACAGATACTGTTAGTACTGGTGAAGCCTGCTTGGTACTTTTATAGTACTCACAAGTTTACTTTTAACAAAGCCTCAATCTTAGTGCCCTTTTACACCATTGCACTGCAATATTACGTGCGTTACTGAATTGTGCAGCAACACACGTTATGTAAGGATTTAGCGCTGCTTTGTCTTTCAGCCTTCTGTGTATCCTGTGTTCCTATTATCCTGTTTCCTGATTCCAGTTACTGACCCAGCTCATCTGCACCGACCCCGGCTTGTCTTCGCTTCTGTCTGCTCCATTGGCTTCTATTGCACCGATTGGCTCCTGACCCGGTTTGTACCCAGAGTACGCTGTAGCCTGCTCCTCTGTACCTGATCTGTCTGTGTATGACCCGGTTTACCTGACTCTGCTTCCTGACATATCCTGCTTTGCCTGGCATTCTTCAGTCTGCTACCAGTGCTTGCCTCCCCTGCTTGCTGTTGCCAGTACCAGCCTGCTTCAGCTGCCCGCCTGCTCGCCAGTTTGTTGGAGCCATCTGATGACTTCTCCTGCCCTGCTGCTAGCAAGACTAACAGGCACTCATGCCACTTGGCCCTGAGTTAGAGCTGTAAGAGAGGTCTCCCTCATCATATTAGGCTTTGCTACCAGGTACATGACACGTGTTAAAGCGCATGTGTGCTACAATAAAGTGCAACAATAATTGAAATAAAAATTGGGAAACTATATCCCCAAGAAACTTTCTACTTACCTGTGCTCGAGGCCATTAATGGAATCTTCATTGTCTTGAAGAGCAAAGCTGTCCAAAGAATCTCTTACATCTCACATACGTCTGGGTTTCTTACATTCCATCAGAACACAGCAATGACATAGGGCCAGCATCCAACATACCATTTTCATCAGACAGTGAAGACTCCACAAATAGGTTCCAGAGCAGGAATGTATATAGTTTCTTTCTTTGCAGCGTTTTTCTTTGCAATGATTATTTCAACAACAGTCTTTTTGATCCAGTCCTTCTATCAATTTATTTTTCCTAAACCAAATAAAAATAACATAACTCATATGCATGTGAATGTTTTTTTAAATTTCCTTTTCAGAGATTCCTATTTCAGTTGTCTTCTGGCAGTGCTGCTATATTCCCATTACCTCCCTGCCCCCAGTAGAGGAGGAGGAGAGGTGTGGCTTTTGCTCTGTGTCCCTCAAGCACCGGCTGTGCGTGGCACTCTGAATGGCTGCCCCAACGTTGTAAAGCACTGCGCAAACTGTCGGCGCTATATAAATCCTGTATAATAATAATAATGGCTGCATATACAGTTGTAGTACAGAGCGGGAGCAAACATTTTGCGGAGATTCATACAGGACTCCTTAGGTCCTTCTTATGGGGCACTGGGGACATAGAGAGAACGAGAACATAGCAGAGAGTAGAGGACAAATGAAAAAGTAAGGTCAGAGGAGAAAATTTGAAAAAAATCAAATGCATGTGTGATATCTGATTTTTATCTGATTAAAATGAAAAATCATTTTAAATTTAATTCCACTTTAACCCTTAACCCAGATACTTACCTTATTGGTGCAGAGAGTATCATGCACTGAATCCCTACAGTCCTTGCACTGACAAACATTTTGATTCTGAGATGAAATGGCGGAAGTGCTCATCTCAGTCAGCAATAAGGTTCTTTAATTCCATTCCCTACACTAAATAAATTAGAGCTGTATGATTGGTTGGTTTGGACAACACCTCTAAATTCCTTTCCTTCGGTGTCTATTCATTTTAGTTTGATCAGTATGTTTTATTATGCATAAAACTTCTGTAATGCCGCGTACACATGATCGGAAATGCCGCCAGCAAAACTCCGATGTGAGCTTTTTGTCAGGAAATGCGACCGTGTGTATGCTCCATCGGTCTTTTGCTGGCGGAATTCCAGCCAGCAAAAGATTGGGAGCATGTTCTATATTTTTCGGTCGGGAAAAGATCCTGTCCGAAAATGCGTTCGTCTGTATGCAATTCGGACGCACAAAAAATCACGCATGCTCGGAAACAATTTGACGCATGCTCGGAAGCATTGAACTTCATTTTCTTGGCTCTTCGTAGTGTTGTACATCACTGCGTTCTTGACGATCAGAAGTTCAGAGAACTTTTGTGTGACCGTGTGTATGCAAGGCAAGCTTGAGCGGAATTCCGTCGGAAAAACCATCCAAGTTTTTTCTGACGGAAATTCCGATCGTGTGTATGCGGTATTAGTCTTTCAATCATATTTCACATGTCAAACAGAACTGTGCATAAATAGTGATATTGTTGCTACTTTAACTAGCAGGTGCCATTTAAATGAATTAATAAAATAATATGGTTAGATTTAAGATAAGTGAGTTTTAAATATGTGTGAACTGCAGTATAAATTTGCAACAACCCTCAGTGTCACATATCAAACTGTCTCTATACTGGAAACCCCTAATGTAATTATATGTCATGAAAACAACATTCTTTGCTGTAAATATATTTATACCACTAGGCAAATCAGCACTGCAGTAAACAGTAAGTATAAATTTTAATTTAATAGCATAATTATTTACTTAAATAAACACAGCGGGTTCCTGCCAATTAACACGGCATGCATACAATATCATTACTTATTTCCTTCCAGAAAATTTGGTTACATTTCCACAAACTAATTATTCGGAATACATAAAAGCTCAGTCAGGCTATTTTAACATGTCCTGGAAATATGATACCTGGCAAACCCGGTTGGGAAAAAGGGCAATATTCAATCCCAGTGTGTAAGACAGAAAAGCTATAAAACAATATGGACTCGTCATGTAAACTTGATATTCATGGGAAGATGTATTTTCTTTCTATTTAATTAGTGGTCTCATCGCCTTCATATTTCTTAACCAGAAAGATGTCATCATTTATGAAGGATGATGATGGGAGAGTGTGAATCAAAACTCTTATGCCCCGTACACACGGTCGGACATTGATCGGACATTCTGACAACAAAATCCTAGGATTTTTTCTGACGGATGTTGGCTCAAACTTGTTTTGCATACACACGGTCACACAAAGTTGTCGGAAAATCCGATCATTCTGAACGTGGTGACGTAAAACACGTACATCGGGACTATAAACGGGGCAGTAGCCAATAGCTTTCATCTCTTTATTTATGCTGAGTATGCGTGGCACTTTGTGCGAAGGATTTGTGTACACACGATCGGAAATTCCGACAACGGATTTTGTTGTCGGAAAATTTTTTAGCCTGCTCTCAAACTTTGTGTGTCGGAAAATCCGTGAAAATGTGTGATGGAGCCCACACACGGTCGGAATTTCCGACAACAAAGTCCTATCACACATTTTCCGTCGGAAAATCCGACCGTGTGTACGGGGCATAAGAATAAAATTGTAAATGTAATTCCAGTAGATATCTAGATAAATATGTCTTAGACAAACTATTTACTTATAAAACTGCAGGCATTCTTTTAACACGCAGCGTAAGTAAGGCTTAGAGCCTGCATCTAACTGATTTTGTTTAGTTTTCCTGCTGTGAAACAACTTCAATGTGTGCCAATATTATTTAAAGGATAACTATACATTGCTTGGAACAGAAGTGAGCCAATCACAGCAGCAGGAATTGACATTTCTGGTGGAGTTCCGAACAACAATATTTGGCTAGAATAGGCAATAATATGATTTTGGATTTGCATTTGGTATGTAAAAAGCATAGTTTTTAACCACTTCAATACCAGGTACTTTTAACCCGTTCCTGCCCAGGCCAATTTTCAGCATTCAGCGCTGTCACACTTTGAATGACAATTGCGTGGTCATGCAACGCTGTAATAATATGCCCAAAACATGCTCTGCCATTTCATTATACAAGATAGCTTAAATCTGCAACTATAAAAGAATGCTTAGAAAAATGCTTGCACAAGCACTGTACTCTATATACATCATTGTGGGCTGGTTTGTCTTTTCCTGTTCTCTGTTCTGTAGGCCATGGGACAGGATGCATGACTTATGACTCATAACCAGATGGCCTGTTGACCCGTGTTAACTCATGATAATATATATTAAAGGATCACTGACTTGTATAACCATATAACTATATATTTCTATACAAATACATAATATACTAACTACCCCCCCTCCCCTCTTTCTGTTGGTATGTTGAACCATATATAAGCTGTAACACACCTAATAAAGGCAGACATTTTCTGAATGCACAACCTGCCTCTCGTTTCTTTCGGTGTCTCCAGATATCTAAGAGCCCTGTTGGTGTACCTAATAGATGGGTGGTCATCCAGAATACCTACTATTTCCTTTCAGAAGGGGGCTTGTCTTGGGGTAAGACAATCATCCGCAGTGGGGTGGACCTTTTGTCTATTTTGATGAATTCTTTCTTACCCTGGCTCTGATAAAGTCTTAGCTTTTTAAATTTAAAGAGAAAGGAAGGACAGACCATGCCTTAATAGACACACTCACAGAAGTGTAACATTGTAGGGTATTTGGGAGACCGAGTCTTTATTTAAGACTCAGTTCAGTATCCTTTTGGGAAGGGTATTTAGGTAACCAACAGTGCCCGTTAAATCTTTGCTTCTCTTTCTGTTGCATAGAAGTAATAAGATAACTTGTGATTGCTGATTGGTATTGGTAGATTACGTGCATACTTTTTGTTGTAGCAGCTTGGGGTTTCTATAATGTTATGCCCAGGTTAGCTTTAAGCATTTTGGGAATGCTGTGGAAAAGTGTCCCCCCCCCCCCCCCATGGAAGCTTGGTGCTCGTGGGAATAAAGGTGATCGATCAGGTAGGTAGAAATTTTAGTCAGAAATGGGGCCAAAGTAAAATAGAAATCTCTCTTATATCTCGCTTATATCCAAATATTGTGAGAATGGTGAGTACTTTTGTATGTATGTTCATATAATCTGCTAAGTTTTCTTTAAAGAATGAAAGAAGGTATGGGGAACATTCAAATGTGTGTTTGTCATTACTTAAGGTCTTAAAAAGACTAAAGAAATTAAGAAATGTTGTTGCTGTGGTGCATATGAGAAAAAGGGGTTTTGGCTAGGCGATTTAAATTTAGAACGGATATTTATATTTTTGCGTTAAGTGTCAACAAATATCTTAAGAGAACAAAATAGACATACAGTGTATAAAGAGAATGAATATTAAACGGCCAGTCAGTACAGTAAAATTACAATAGTAAATGAGTTATATGAGGTCTCCCCATTACTAATATTTTTTTATTTGTTTAACATGTTTTGATGACTCTTTGAATGTAAAAAGAATAGTATTTTGAAGGTTGGAAAAGAATGTGCTAGATGGGCTGGGGGTTTGTGTAAAGAGAGGGAATGTTTTGATGCAAACACCCTACTGGTAAGAATAAAGTAAGTGAGTTTAAAGGTGTTTTTAATGAAAACATCCTACATTGTAGAGGGTAAAGCAAGTTAAGTTTTGAAGGGGTAGAGTAAGAGAGGCGTTATTTATTAATGAAAGTATTAAGGTCTTGGGATTTAGAAAGTGAAATAGGGGGCGCTAATGAGACTGGTCAGATGAACATTAATACTTTTAAACCAATCACAAATTATAACATAAAAAGACAGTATTGTCCATCTGTGCAACAACAGAAGAAAACTGTGATAAATAAATCAAGTGATCATAAATATTCATGCATCAGTAGAATTGATAGTTAAATGTCCATCTGTGCAATGTGTGTAAAAAAATGTGATACAAATAAGTCCCAACAAATGGAAAATAATAAAAAAGTCCATATAAATTCAACACCGAGTCTTGCAACACCAAAATTAGAAAATCGACATCCAAAGTGAACAGATATGTAATCTGCTTACCAGAAAAACATGACTTCTTTACTTAAAAAGAAAGTCAAACAGCGCTTATACAGGATTGTGCCGGCTCACATGAACTTAGTCTGGAGATAAATGGGAACTTTCCTCCTCATAGATAAATGCATTGTATGCAAAAAAAATGCAAAAAAAATAGCATTATACCGTTTATTAGAAATAAAAATATAAAAAAAATGTAGCCAAATGGCTCCTTACATTTAACAGTGCCTCTTCTGGCACTGGGGCTGCTGGCTTGTCGTTACAGTGGTTATGTCCACCTCGCGTCCACCTCCGTGGATAGCGTGCGTTCCACCTGCTATGATCAACAACCAGGAGGACCGGAAGTGGCGTGGAATAGCGTGACCAGGTACCGCCTCGGCGTACGTTTCGTGATTATGTCTTCAGAAAGCATACCTGGTCACTAGTGGTCACAATTTTTATAGTCTGGGTTTCCCCGCACTAAACCCAGACTATAAAAATTGTGACCACTAGTGACCAGGTACACTTCCTGAAGACGTAATCATGAAACGTACGTCGAGGTGGTACCTGGTCACGCTATTCCACGCCACTTCCAGTCCTCCTGGTTGTTGATCGCAGCAGGTGGAACGCATGCTATCCACAGAGGTGAACACAAGGTGGATATACCCACTCCACCTGTAATGGCAAGCCAGTAGCCCCAGTGCCAGGAGAGGCACTTTTAAATGTAAGGAGCAATTTGACTACATTATATTTTTATTTCTAATAAACAGTATTATGCTATGGATGTCCTCCATTATTTTTTGCATATCCTGCATTTATCTATGAGGAGGAAGGTTCCCATTTATCTCCAGACTAAGTTCATGTGAGCCGGCACAATCCTGTATAAGCGCTGTTTGACTTTCTTTTTAAGTAAAGAAGTCATGTTTTTCTGGTAAGCAGATTACATATCTGTTCACTTTGGATGTCGATTTTCTAATTTTGGTGTTGCAAGACTCGGTGTTGAATTTATATGGACTTTTTTATTATTTTCCATTTGTTGGGACTTATTTGTATCACATTTTTTTACACACATTGCACAGATGGACATTTAACTATCAATTCTACTGATGCATGAATATTTATGATCACTTGATTTATTTATCACAGTTTTATTCTATTGTTGCACAGATGGACAATACTGTCTTTTTATGTTATAATTTGTGATTGGTTTAGGAGTATTAATGGTCATCTGACCAGTCTCATTAGCGCCCCCTATTTCACTTGTCAATTGGAGCACACCACTTTATAAGGGGAGCAGCATTGTTTAAATAGTATTACATAGGTATTTTATTTTATTTATAGTAATTGGCATGGAGTTTACCCACAACACAAGGTCTTGGGATTGCAGTGGAAAGGTTAATAGAACTTACCACTCCTGGGGCCAGTAGAGCTCACATCTAGAAAATTAGGGACACTGTGTCTGCAGTTAAATCCATTATCGAAGGTGAATTAGTATGCTACCGATATGTCTGCCATATAGTTCAGAGACAAGATACACAGGAGTAAAACTTTGTTTTAAAAACAGGAAGTAACTTTACAGAGCTTTTAGAGGTTTAAAGGGACATTGGAAAACTTTAATGGCGAAGCGTACCAATCCTGGCAAAGTGTCCATGTTTGCTGTAGCATCGTGCGAAAATTAAATTTTTCATGTATTTATTGATTATAAAAAATATTTGAACCAAAGGATGGTCAGGCAAGGACTGTCTAGATTGAATAGATGATAGCTGGTTTAATAGGGGGGAGTTAATTTTTTGCAGCCTGAAATTTCGAGATATGTGTAAGCCCATGTATTAATATAGAAAAAAAAAGGGGAACTTGCCATTCAGCATAATATTGTTACTTGTTTTAAATGATTAGCCAAATACAGACCAAGTTTTTTAACACATATAACATTGCCATCTTTGTTCTGATAATTCAATAATAAAGGTTGGAACAGAAAGGTAAGAGTTAAGAGGTTAACCCAAACATAGCTTAAATGTAAGAAGTATTGTATAGCAGAGCTTTGGAGTGTGTATGTATGCAGGACACACACAAGTGGTATCACTGGTAGCATTTTTTGAAGCTTGTGAACTACTGGTGAATTACTGGTTATTAGGTAAGGGAAAGTTGTTGTTAATAGAGAGAAATGCTTAATTTTATGTATATGTGAATTTTTGTCTTGTCTTGGAATTCCAATTAAGAGTATAAGTTGTTTTTCTTCTGAATGCAAATGGATTGCTAGATAATTGATATATGTCCTATGATCTGTGTGTGGTGCTTTAAGAGGATTGAATCATGGATTTGGACAAGGACAAGTTACTATTTGAGTGATTCCTCCTATCCAAAGTATTGTTTAGCACCATACACAGAGGTACATATCCGCTTGCATGGATCTGCTATGTTGCTTCAAGTGAAAAAGAGGATTAAGCCGCCGACCATGCCTTCGTCACCACTCTTGCGCAAAGCATATTGATATATATGCATTACATATTCAGCGAGTCCAAGAGACTTGCTGAGGTGAAGAGTGAATGTGAGTGAAATTAAAGAAGGATTTAATTCAGAAAAGTTATCTATAAAAATACATGATAAATTACATGTATGCCCTGGTACCAAATGTTTTTTTTGAGGAATATGATCAGATACAAATTTTTAAAAGTAGCATTTCAATTTATGTATAAGGTATTTTGATTATTTCAGTTAGAGTCTGACTTTAAGGACTGTTTTAATTGTAATTGCCTATCCTTACATTATTGAAGTTAAAAGGTGTTTTTTTTTCAATAATGAAAGGAATATATACCCAAATGAAATTTTTATAATTTTTGCAAATAGAGCTTTCTTTTGGTGGTATTTAATCACTACTGGGTTTTTTCTTTTTTGCTAAAATAACAAAAAAAGGCCGACAATTTTGAAAAAAATATTTTTTTTCTTAGTTTCTGTCAGAAATGTTTGTAAATAGGTGATTTTTCTCCTCATTGATGTGCGCTAATGGGGCTGCACTGATGAGCACTGATGGGCACTGATAGGCTGCACTGATGGGCACTGATGAAGCGGCACTGATGGGCACTGTTGAGACGGCACTGAAGGGCACTGATCAGGTGGCACTGATGAGGAGGCACTGATATGCCGCACTGATGGGCACTGACAGGTTGCACTGATGGGCACTGATAGGCGGCACTTATGGGCAATGATAGGTGGCACCGATGGGTGACACTGATGAGCAGGCACTGACTGGCATCACTGATGGGCACAGATTGGCATCAATGATGGGCACACATTGGCATTACTGATGGGCACATATTGGTGTTACTGGTGGGCACAGATTGGCATCACAGATGGTCACTGACTGGCATCACTGCTGGGCACTGCTGGGACTGCACTGATAATTAGGTCACTGATGATCAGTGCCCTGATTACCTGTACAGGTCTCCCCTGCGTGGAGATGCTGCTGATCGGCTCTCCTCTCCTCACACTCTATCAGTGTGAGGCGAGGAGAGCCGATTACTGGCACTTCCGTGTTTACATGTAATCGGCTGTGATTGGACACAGCTGATCACATGGGTAAAGAGTCATCGGCTCTTTACTGAAATCAGGGTCGCACCGTGTCCCAGGGACATGGCCCGCCTGCGATCACCGTGCTGCGTGCCCCTGTGGATGTGCAAGAGCGGTGAAACTGGGGCGACTTCATATGATGTTTTCCCAGAACGAGAGATGGTTAATTTGACATCCACAGGTTTTGAAACAGATCAGACGAGTGTTGTTTCTTTAACATATTTTATAAAAAGTTTAGATTTGCATGTTGGCAGTAAAGATGCATAAATTATGCTTGGAATTTTGATGTCTAGTCTTTAATAGATCAGTCAATTAGCTTCACTGCTGGGATCCTTTTTTAATGTCTTACCTAAAGCACACTGACATGCTGCTACTAACTGCTACTAACACTGAAACCTTTACTGACATTAATACTCTCTAAACTAAAGCAAACCCTGAGCTAGTTCATCTTTATTTTTATTTTTATCAACAGACCTTTTTATTTTCCTTGTACAGACTTCTCCTCTAGCGAGGAAGGAAAGATACAGTACAAAGTCTGCTATTTCTGCTCTACACAGAAGAGAAATAACACAGGGACAGGCTTCAGGGTGAATAGCGACTGTGATAGCCAGTCATAGCAATCATGTGATGGGGATTTAGTTTCTCCTGACAAAGCATCTTGTCCCCATAATGATGAGGACAAGGGCCCCTTTCCCAAAACCCCGGCCTGGTGGTTGGGTGGGTCTGTGAGTCTTATTAGAATCTGGAAGCCTTCTTTCAAAATAATAGGCTCTACCCCCCATGTGAATGAATATGGGGTTCTAGTGATTCACACAAAAAGTAAACAGTGAATCATGACACTTACATCATTTTGGACAAGGCCTTTATTTTAAAAAAAAAGTCGCATTGGCCGACAGGCAAGCTCAATCGCTTTGCTGACTGCTGCTGAATTATATATCCTGGGACCACTAAATCGTGGGCACGATCTTCCAAGTGACATCATTTACCAAATATGGCTATGCCCATATTTGGTCAGTGTAATTGCCCAAAAATTACCACATGGCCAAATTTTGTCAGTGACATCACTGGTTGCTGAGGACACAGTGGGTGCCAACACCCGACATTTCTTTAGCAACTATTGACTAATAGGAAGCTGTCATAAATAGTAGTAGTAGAAATACTGCTACTATATATTATTTTTGGCTATATATTTGGATATACAACATTTGGACGAATGAGCGAACAGCCAAAGTTTAGTCTGAATTTGTCTATTTAGCATACACTTTTTCTTTGTACAATATATACAGTATATATATGTATATATACTGTATATACAGTGTATTTTAGAATATGTGGAACCCACACATTTTGAAACAGGATCATAAGTATTGCTTCTTGAAATTTATTTTACTAAATATTTTAGACTTGCAATTTAGTATTTAAGAAGTATAGATTATGCATATAATTTGTTTGACTTTAGGCTAATGAAGGCAGGTGTTGTTTTCCTGTGTTTGACGTGCGTTTGAAACCCATTGATCCAGAAGTGCCTTTTTGTAAATACAGCCCTGGGTACAATTACCAGCTGCAATAATCACATAAAATCCTGAATGACATTGCAGTTATATAAAGCATCTCCTTGAAACATTTTTTTTTAAAGTTGACCAAAAAAATTGATTGCATGTATGAAAGTAAAAACAAAGAGGTAGAGAGTGATATGGATGAAATCCTATAATTTGGAAAAAGTTAACTAGCCATTCAAAATCTCATCTATTTTTAGCATTACCTTAAACACAGGGCTTGCATACAAAACAGGTAGCAAAACAGTAAGATTGGTCAATCAGAATACAACCTTTACCTTATGTACGTCTTTCATTTTAATGATTTCTGAATGATAGAAACCTGTTGCTTTTTATTAAAGGAGTCTGTTGGCTTTTCCTTGAACTGATTGGTCAAGGCTACCAGATTCATTATAAATACTTTATGACTCATTTATTAGGCTATTGGTCAAACAAATGTCTTGCATTACATGTTATGCCACGTACACACGGCCAGACTTGCCAACGGGCTAAACTCTGTCGGCATTTCTGACGGAAAGATTTAGAACATGTTCTATATCTGAGTCCGTCGGAAATGCCGACAGAAAAAGTCAGATGGAGCATATACACGGTTGGAATGTCCGACCAAAAGCTCCCATCGTACTTTTTCTGTCGGGAAGTCCAGCCGTGTGTACGCGGCATAAGGGTTGTATTTTTATTCTTGCACTTTTCAAAAAAAAGTTTTATTTTACGGCATAATTTTACAAAACACTATAATCTAGATGTCTAACATTTAAATTGTTGCTCTAGATCATGTCTTTGTGTAACTCACTTTAGGAAATATTTTATGCAGAAATCATGCTGAAATGTCAGCTAGTAAGAGTTTGTCCTTGGCCGCTTTTCTGCATTCCCTCTGCCATAATTATTTAGGATTCCTATTTTATGGCCTGCATCCACACTGCACCCAAATTTACAAACATGTGAATTTAAAGCTCCAGGGTACTACATTCTCTATGTATAGTAGTCATGGACATGCAGGGCCTTGAAAAAGTATTCATACCCCTTGAAATTTTCCTCATTTTGTCATGTCAAAAAACGTAAATGTATTTTATTGGGATTTTATGTGATAGACCAACACAAAGTGGCACATAATTGTGAAGTGCAAGGAAAATTATAAATGGTTTCCAAATTTTGGCTACTTTTTCAAGGCAATGTATACTCATGGTCACTCAGCCAAGCTCTGGATGCCGCTTAGGTGCAGCACGAAAGGGTGAAACACATATTGGCTGCAAGTGGTAGTGACATTTTTAACACACTAAAAGAGTTGAACTATGGAAGCTGTGACCCAAAAAAAGAAGGCAGATGTCAAATGACTAGTCACCAGTTTTGCCTGTGGTTTCCCTGAAGGTTATTTCTATTACTGACTCCCCATGGCTTTGTAGCCTCCTCCTAGTTAGGCTGCAAGATACTTTTAGTTTTTGGCTTGCTCTGTAATCAGAGGAGCAGTGATTGTTTGCTCTGGTCTGTTCAGGGTTTCATGGGCTGGGAGTTTGATTGCTTCCCCTGCCTCTAGAGGAATTTCTAGAGCTTAGGGAGGGAGAATTCACATAACCAGCCTGAATATTTATCAGGGCATGGCCAATCCATAGGGAAGTGTGCCCAGATGGAGCTAGGTTGCTGTTAAATGGTCTGAAGCCCTGAGGAGATTGCCCCCCCCCCCCCCCCCGCGGGGATGGATCTAAAAGGGAACTGATCTGCAAGCTTCAGACGGCTTTCTGCCTCTGGAGCACCTATGGACTGGCTGCTGAACTACTCTCCTATGGACAGAGCTCATTGACCTGTTCTTCACCAAAAGGATCTGTGAGTAGCACTGCAAGTACCCTGCAACCTTGTGCAGTACAGTGACCAAGGGGTTAAAGCAGGTGATGAGGAGGCATTGTATTGCCTCCACATCACCTGTTTTAACCCCTTGGACCCAGTAGCACTCTGCAACCATGTGCATTACATGCGGTTGTGGGGTGCTTGCACAGTGGCCCCATTCACAAGTTACAAGTGACAGGCGTATAATCCTGATGCAGCAAATGTAGATTTTTAAGTTCTCGTTTTAATATCAAACCAAAGACATTGGTGATCACTAGAACCCAAATTCTCTCCCACCTCAACATTAGACAATAATGAAGCAAAAACAGTGAACCAAGTGACAGAATACCCCACAAGCAACCTAACTATAATACAATATATGTAAACAAAGGGGAAACATGGATAAACAGGGTAGGACAGCAAAGTACAACTGGGAAGATGGATCAAGAAGGGGACCAGATCAAGGTCAAGCGCAGGAGCAGTGTATTTATAATCAGGTATATTGCACACAGGCAAAACACAGAGGCACTAAGGGAAGCTGGTAGAGTGGTTATGTACCTTTCTAGCAACCAGCATCAGGTTGAGACTGATTACTAGGATCTGCTGGCTACTGGAAGACACATTCTGGTGGACACTGGAACTACACCTTTACACTCTGAAGATCACAGTGCCACCAGCAAGTGATCCAGGTCCTGATAGTGAGATCTCTAAGATTTTTTTTGGATTATGTGTGGTGTCTCATGTTCAAGGAATCAGATACAGAGGGATGCTGTCAGAAGCCGCAACATTTGGGCGCGCAACATTGTGGTGTGTGTGTGGGGGGGGGGGGCGGGGGGGTTATAACTCCAGGAAGTAAGGAGAGACAGAATCCTCTGCCTTTTCCAAAAATGGCCATCAGAAGAAGAGTGCTGGAGATAAGAAAAGTTAAAGAATATGAGGAAACAAAAGGCTACAGTCAACATTAAAGCTGAACTCTGGGATAGGCAAATATTGTCTAAATACAGGAGTCATGTGTATTCTTGCTAACTCTAATGCCCCAACGGCAAATATGCGATCGGAGCTTGTTGTCGGAAATTCTGACCGTGTGTAGGCTCCATCGGACTTTTTCCATTAGAATTTCCGACACACAAAAATTGAGAGCTGGATCTCAAATTTTCCGACAACAAAATCCGTTCTCGTAAATCGTGTGTAGACAATTCTGACGCACAAAGTGCCACACATGATCTGAATAAATTACGAGACGAAAGTGCTCAGTCTGGTAAAACTAGCGTTTGTGCATAGTACATTTGTCACGCTGCATTTTTAAAAATCTTTTAATGCAGCGCATTCTCTTCTTATGCTATAATAATGAAGTTGTTTTGCTGCTCATATTCACACAGAGTTCTGACAAACTGATGTCTTTATTATTTTCTCGTGATCTCCTGAATCATATTAATTATTTTTTTCATCAGATCTCCATAATAATGTTTCTAATTATATATATATATATATATATATATATATATATATATATATATATATATATTTTTTTTTTTTTTTTTTTTTTTTTTATCGAGATCTCCTATTTTTTTTTTTAATAGTGATCTCCATAATATTTTTTCTCGTTTTGTGTGTCAAGTTACCACAACACCATTATTATCTTGTATTTTTTAATCTCAAGGAGGTTGGTGTTGATGTCCCTTATTAATTTGACATTGTCTTTTGGAAATGTACCTGCCTACTCACAAACAAACTGTCCTTTTTGAAGTAAAACACATAGGCAAGTATTTCAGAAAAAAAATATACATTTATTATGGGGCATAACATAATAAAGAGGAAGGCAAAGCTGGAGAAACTGCAGAAATTTGCGAAGCCTTTGTACCCCAGGGCAGACATCAATAATTTTATAGTCAAAATTGGTGGCCTGAGGAGTCCTTATAAGAGTGAGCACAATCTGGTCCAGGACTACAAGAGATCAGGAACAGCAGCAGATGACATATATGTCCCCAGGCTGTGGTCATACAACAGCTTGCATCTTTTGTCAGACCAGGCTAAACCCAGGCCATCACTCTCTGGTCTTCCTTACACACTTCCTTCCAGGCTTCCTTTCAGGCTGTGGCTGTGGTGTTGTAGTTGTGTCAGGAGATGGAGGAGGAGGAGGAGGACCATGGTTGAACTCACAAACGTGGCTTTGGTTTATGAGTTCATAATTTAGTCATTTTGCACATAAACATTGCAAGCAGATTAGACACAAACATTCTTGGCCTAAATCAGTATTAACATTTTTTTGAAGGAGTATTTAAAGACAAAAAAGAGAAGGTCCACTTATCAGATTTCTCACCCCTTCTGATGGCCCATTGTAAAAATTTTAGGGGGGTGGTGTTTTGGACAGGTAACCCTCTCCACTTCATTGAGAGCTGAATGCATAAATAATGTGTGTTACTTTGACCAGGCCCTCCTTACTTACACTATTAGCAGCCCACTGGACAGGTAAGAAGTGTCATAATACAAAAAAATTGTAGAAATTGAAGCACTTTTTTTACATTCTGCAATTACCTATCAAGATAATAGGAGAACAAAACTTTAAACAGTACCATTTGAAAGTATTCAGGCAGGCCCTTTCAGTACATGCTTTGGTGAATTCATCCATAAATCTGACCACAAAAGAGGTGGGTATAGTGTGAATGGGTTTGGCAAAGTCAGCAGATAGAGGATTGGTATCGATTGACTTAGCGGTTTGGTGGAGGGAGGGTTCAAAATGATTTTGGGAACCCAAAAAAAGCCTCTGGCACTCTGCCTGAATTTAAGGACACAAATAATAATGGAATAATGATCCCCATAGCCTGGGGGGAGATACCTGTCGAGAACCTGATGTCCTGCAGACTTCTCCCCGTTGTCAAGTACCGCAAGGTGGCGACTAGCCTCTGTTCAGGAGTGATGGCTTGCCGCATGCAGGTGTCCTGCCTGCTAATATAAGGGACAGCAAAGCCAACAAACAGTGAAAAACGCGGTCCGTCATCTGGAGATAATTTCTGAAATCGTCAGGATTATTCTCACGGATCTCCCGCAACAAAGGCATGTGAGAAAATTAGTCATGCGGAGCAACCAGCGTAACTACCAACTCCTCCCCACCCTGTTCATGGACTGGGCTTGGGTTAAAGCAAGAACCCCAACACCAAGCCCCCACACAGCACGAACTCTACGACGAGTACGTAACCGAAACATGGCTTCAAAACGATTGGCTGGTCAGAACGAACTAACAGAAAGCACTGAAAAACAGAAAGGCCTGAGAAGAGCAAGCTAAAAATCAGAAACGAGCGGACAAAAATGCACTGTAAATCAAATAGGTACTATAATAATAATAATACGCACTGATAAACAAATGCAAACTGACTAGACGCACTGAAGAACAGATACGAACCTACAAGCACAAATTGAAAAGCAATAACGATCTGAAAAGCACGAGTCTGAAAAGCGCGAATCGTCTCTCACCAAACTTCTACTAACACGAGATTAGCAGAAGGAGGCCAAAGGGTGGCGCACTTGATTTGAAACTTCCCTTTTATAGCGCCGTTGTACGTGTTGTATGTCACCGGGTTCTTGACGTTCACAATTTCCGACCAACTTTGTGTGACTGTGTGTATGCAAGGCAAGTTTGAGCCAACATCCGTTGGAAAAAAACATGGATTTTTGTTGAATGTGCGATCGTGTTTACGCGGCATTAGTGTGCTTTATGTATTTCTTCCAGGTCTATGCAGTAATTCAGTGTGAATTGCCTCTGTGAAGGAGCTTCCTGTAATAAAGATTGGTCACTGCTTTTCTCTCTCCTTGTGCAGGATAACTGATCTTGTCTCCACTAGTTTTGTACAGGAATCCTGTAATGGTGTAATGGGTGGAGCCTGCTGGGCCCTTCTCACACATCTGCTCTCTGCACAGGCTATGCACAGTATAGCGAAGATGTCACCACTAATTTTACTAGGTAATATCTGTGGTTGCAAAGGCACTTTGCAAAGATGCACACAAAGTGGATTTATATAATTGTGGCTATTGAGGAATATATTTAACTACCTTTAGACTTTCACCACCTTTTTTGCCCAGGCCATTTTTTAGTTTTCAGGGCTGTCACATTTTGAATTACAATTACACAGGCAAGCAACAATATACCTGAATTACATTTTTATCCTTTTTCGAGACAGATAGAGTTTCTTTTTGTGATATTTAATTACACCTATGTTTTTTATTTGCTATATAGATGAAAAAAGGCAGAACATTTAAAAAATATGTTGATTTTAGTTTCTGTTTTAAAATTTTGCAAATAAATAATTTTTCTTTATAAATTTAGGCCAAAGTGTATTATATTACATTTCTTTTATAACAACTAACCCAAATCAGTGTATATTAGAATGTATATTACTTAGTTTGTGTGAAAGGTTAGGTTGCTTGTCAACTAAATATGGTATACTGTATACTTTATATTTAAAAAACAAATCCTGATGTACTGACTGCCTATTTCATTTTGTGAGGCTCTAAAATGCCAGAACTGTACAAATACCCCTCAAATGACCCCTTTTTGGAAAGTAGACAGCAGTAAGAAGCATGGTGAGTTTTTGAAGTTGTCATTTTTGTCACAATATTTTGGGAAAATTAAGAAATTAGGTAAATTGTTTTTATCACAAAGTTGTCATTTTTACAACGTATTAACATAGACATACTTATAATTACACCCAAAAGCACATACTGCTATGCCTCCTGAGTATGGAAATGCCATATGTGTGAGACTTTGTCACAGCCTAAATGCACAGAGGGGCCCAAAATCCAAGGAACACCCTTAACTTTCACGGGGCATAAATTACACATATTGTAAATTATACATCTCATTTCCTGACCACCTATCACATTTTGGAGGCTCTGGAGCACCAGGACAGTGGAAACCCCATTATAGAAAGCTAACACTACAAGTTGTTTTCTGAAAGGTATAGTAATTATTTAGAAATTTTAATTTTTTGCCATAAGTTTTTGAAAAATGCAAGAAATAAAATAAAAATGTATTTTTTTTTACACACAGTTGTCAATTAATAAGATATTTCTAAAGCCGCGTACACACGGTCGGACTTTTCGTCTACAAAAGTCCAACGGACGCTGACGGACTAAAGCTGGCTGGTAATCCGATCGTGTGTGGGCTTCTCCGGACTTTCAACGTACTTTTTTAGCCTCAAATCCGACGTACTTTAGATTTGAAACATGCTTCAAATCTTTACGTCGTAACTACGACGGACCCCGAAATCCGCTCGTCTGTGTGCTAGTCCGACGGACAAAAACCCACGCTAGGGCAGCTATTGGCTACTGGCTATGAACTTCCTTATTTTAGTCTGGTGTACGTCATCACGTACGAATCCATCGGACTTTTGTGTGGTCGTGTGTAGGCAAGTCCGTTCGTTAGAAAGTCTGCCACAAGTCCGCCGCAAGTCTGCCGAAAGTCCTCCGGAAGTCTGTTGGACAGGCTGTCGGACTTTTGTAGCTGAAAAGTCCGACCGTGTGTATGCGGCATAACACACATCATAGGCATACTTGGATTTACACCCCAAAATACATTCTGCTACTCTTCCCAAATACGGGGATGCCACATGCTTGAGACTTTTTCACAGTCTAGCCACATGGGGGGGGGGGGGGGGGGCATATATCCAAGGTATTCCAGGGGCATAATTTCCTGACTACCTATTACATTTTTGTTGGACCTGGAGCACCAGGACAGTAGAAACACCCACAAAATGGCCACATTTTGGAAAGCAAATACCCCAATGTATTTTCTAAGAGGCATATTGAGTCTTCTGAAGACTTTATTTTATGCCTCAAGTTTTTGGAAAATGCAGAAAATATATGAAAATTATTTTTTTACACAGATTTGTCAATTCAATAAAATATTTCTCACACACACAGAGCATGGGCATAGTTAGAATTACAACCCAAAACACATTCTACTACTCCACCTGAGTATGGCAATATGTGAGATATGTGAGGCTTTTTCAGTGTCTGTCTGGACTGACTATATAACAGACATTGTTTCTTCTGTATCACACAAATAAACCAATTGTGTCAATGTACTGTAATGGTCGCCTCTGTACGAGTGATCAGGGAATATAGCTTAGTGCAGCATCACCTTTAGCAGTCCCTGTTCTTATAATGCAAGCATGCAAAGTGTACGTGGACGCCCCAAGAATGCCATGTTCACTGGCCAGGAAGTACAGGAGGCTGAAGTAAGGAAGAACATAAAGAGTTCCTGCGGTTCCAGGAGCGCAGTTGTCCGCAGTGGATGGGTGGGACTGGTGTCTCACAGGAATGTAGTGTGTGGGATGTGCACATGTGTCAGCTTAGGTGCACATGGCATGGTCAGCAAACAAGCAAAGTATCAATCCAGGCAGCAGGCAGAGACATGGCCAATAAATAGGCCAGGTTTAGTACAAGCAGCAGGCAGAGGCAACATTGCACTGGTGTGGCATTGATCAGAAACACTGTTACTGGCTGCACTGGTTTGGTAATATTGGGGATTTTGTACCAGTGATCAAGAACACTGTTGCTGGCTTGCAATGGTCTAGTGACACTGGGGACTAGTGTGGCTCCAATCAGGAACACTTCTGGTGACTTACACTTGTCTAGTGACACTGGGGCTGGTGTGGCGACAATCAAAGACACTGTTGCGGGCTTAGTCTGGTGTGGTGACACTACGACTGGTGTGGCAGTGATAAAGAACACTGTTGCTGGCATACACTGGTCTGGTAACACTGGGACAGAGGTAGTGGGGATCAGGAACACCATAACTGGTTTGGCAGTGATCTCTGGACACTATGGTGTGGTGGTGATCAGGGACACTGTAACTGGTGTGTTGGTGATCAAAGACACTGTAACTGGTGTGGTGGTCATCAGGGACACTGTAACTGTAACGGGCGGCACAGTGGTGTAGTGGATAGCACTTTCGCCTAGCAGTAACACATGACACTACCTGCATGGAGTTTGCATGTTCTCCCTGTGCCTGCGTGGGTTTCCTCCGGGTACTCCGGTTTCCTCCCACACTCCAAAGACATGCTGGTAGGTTAATTGGATTCTGTCTAAATTGTCTAAATTGTCCCTAGTATGTATGAATGTGAGTTAGGGACCTTAGATTGTAAGCTCCTTGAGGGTAGGGACTGATGTGAATGTACAATGTATATGTAAAGCGCTGTGTAAATTGATGGCGCTATATAAGTACCTGAAATAATTAAAATAATAACTGGTGGTGGTGATTAGGGACAATATGACTGGTGTGGCAGGGATCAGGGACACTGTGACTGGTGTGGAGTTGATTAAGGAGACTATGAGTGGGCGGTGGTGATTATGGACACTGACTGTGGTGAGGTGGTAATTATATAAAATAATTTTACTGTCAGCATTGGTTTGGGGACATTGTACTGCTGTGGCGATGATCAGAGATAATGGCTGGCAGCGCTGACATGCAGTGATATCAGAGCAACCAGCCATTGAACATGGTCACCACCACAGCAGTACGATGTCACCATAATGGCACTGTACTTGCTCTGGTGACAGTATGTAGAAAAATACTGGACATTTTTTTGTACACTATGATTGCAGTGCATTGAAGATCATATATCTTTAACTGTGTTTGGTATACATTCATGATGCTATGGTTTACTATTGTAATTGCTGTGATTGGCCACAACTATGTGATTGGCCACACACATGGTACAGGGCCGCTGTGATTGACCCTGTACCATATGATCGCTGTGACCAATTACAGAGATTACAGTAGTAACAGCTTACAGCTGTCATCATGAATGACAGCCATTGTTTATTACTTTTCATGTGATTGCTGTAATTGGTCACAGCGGTCATATGGTACCAGAGCCAGTCACAGCAGCTCAGTACCCAGATCAATGATCTGCTGTGTCTGGTAGACACAGTGGTCACAGATCGCACTACTTTATGGCCCAGAGGCTGCGCACAAGTGGCAGAAGAACAATGCTTGTACTGCCCAGCTGCAACTGTGCATTGGTGGCTAATTCTACATTTTTGTGCCTAGAGTTCAGCTTTAATTATGTCTTTTTAATTGTCTTTTTACAGCATTTTTAACGGTACTTTATTTTTGACGGTTCAGGTGCAGATTCGCTTTAATATGCTGTTACTATTTTTGCTCTGGCCTTGCATGTGATTGTTTATGTGAATGCTGGATAGGTGACTGTTGCAGTCGTATTTCTAGGAATTATTTTTCGTTTTTGTTTCCAAATTATTTTGCTGAACCTGCAGACCTCACCTGAACTTTTAAGCTATGACATTTAAAGTTTTTGATCGCTACAAATTTCTTTAATTTCCCATTTAATTTAATTGTTCTTCTTTTTCTGCTTGAATCTTCCCCATGTCTCTATATTTTTCCATGAGCCTATCTTGCATGTCCTTATGCTCAGGTCATTGAGCCATCTGCCTTAATCATAGAAAGTGCTTACACTTGTAAGCACCTCCTCAGATTAAGGGAAATGGCTCAATGGCCACTCAAACAGAGTACATCTGAGAATAAGGACATGCAAGATAAGTTAATTACACTTTTGTGTTGGCACTGTATGTTTTCTCGGTTTGCGGACTTCACTTGAATTTTCCGACAGCTATCAGTTATTTTGAGTTTTTGCATACCCCTACCTTTCACTTTTCCCAATCAATGCAATATGAGTTGCTGTTGCACTATCTAACATAATTCAAGGAAGAATTCATGCTTATCTTATGTACCAGAAATCAATGAAGACTTTCTAAGGTGTGCTGCTTTATTCAAAAGCTGAAGATGCTCCAAAATTTAAAGTATAATTTAAGAGGACTTGAACTGTGGAAACTGTTACCAAAAAAGACAACAGAGGACAAAGGACTAGTCATCAGTATTGCCTATAGGCTCCCTGTAGCTACTTTTTTCCCATTGCTGACTTTCCACGCCTCGTTCTGCAGTGAGTCTCTGTGTGGGGGCAGCCATCTTTGTAGAGGCACATATCAGAGCTGCCCCCAATGACTGGTGACCTAATGAGTAATAGGAGAATATTTGAGGAACAGAAGATCAGCAGAAAACACATCTACTGAATGCATGAAGTAGAAGTGGTGAGATACAAGCAGTGCAGAACCTTAGGTGCAGTTTCTTCTCTACCCAGCAGTACAGTAGTCACATCACCAAACCTCAGTCTAAATCTAGTAAGGCTTGCAGTTAACGGCACACTGCCATAGATCTCACACTGCATATACAATATACAGCTAGTAGGCTACAGAACAGAAGTACCTAGACACAGGGGGTGCACTGCTATTTATTCCAGAGGAATTTAAGCCAAAGTTTTTCCAGGTATTGCTGACGCTCAATAAACATTTTTATAAATTCCCCATATGATATCATAGTTTCACTTATTGTGTTCAGGTCCAGTTTAAACCAAATAAAAAAACTGTGTTATGAAACCATACATCTGTTTAGTATTAGCAACTGCATATGGCATTTTTGCAAGCAAGTGATAACAATGTATGCTATATATTATGTTATAACTGTTACAATATCTTATGAATCCAGCAGGGGTCAGTAGCTGCATTTAATGTCTTGTTTCAAGCATAAAAAATATAACTTAGTGACTTTTGTGTTTTTTAAATAATCTTTCATTGCTTTCCTGTTTATAGGAGAATATGTAAACCAGAATACTGTAGATGACAAGCCATTTTCTATTTATTTATATACAGATATTTATGTATGCAAAAGTGTTTCAGTGCATTTAGTACAGTATATATCTAAATTGTAACTGCTTAAATATGCTTAAAGGTAACATTTTGTAGAAGTTTAAGATGTAACATTTTAATAATGAATGTTTTGCAAGGAAAGAAAAATGTGTTTTTACATTATAACACCACCTGTTTTGGATCAAAATGGCAGTAAAGCCTAAGTTAAATTGAAACGGGGAGCACAATTTATTTCCTTATACAACAGATCTCAATATTTATTTGCCCAGAGAAAAGAACAAAATCATATTGTTGTGAACCCTACCTTCAAAGTCTTATATATAAGGGGATATTGTTAGAAAATCTAATTGGGTCTCAACAGTATATAGAAAAAAAAAGAAAATAATATCACATTTGTATTCCAATACATATCAAAAATTATCAAAATTTTATTTCTGCAGCCATTTTAGTTTGAAGATGGAGCCAACTAAAATCATTTAAAATAAAGCCCAGCTGCACATGAAGACATGCCACAGAATATCAAATAAACAACAAAGAGACCAGCGGGTTCAACTTGTATTAGAGTATAGTTAAACAACTAGTTATATCAGCTACCAGTCTCTCTACCTCTATCTACCATTTTTTACCTATTGGGATGAGGTGCCGTATCTGTTGAGGATTTCCCAGCCATACCCCCATTTTCTAGTTATATCAGCGATATAATGAATAGAGCTTTCATTCATCTACCCCCCTCCTTTTTTCATTTGTTGAAGCCATAGTACAGCTTCTATGGATGGAGGGCGGCAGAAAGGATGGGCATGGTGATGGGTCCATTGGCTCTTATATCCCCCACGACACCAGATGAACAGGGTATACAGGGTTCAGAGGACTTCGGACTTCAGCTAAAACAGCATCCTGCAGCACAAGGGACACTTCTCATTGATAGTAAGTGCTGTTCCTTGTGCTGATTCCCCAAAAAAAATGACTAAACGTAGGCTTTAAAGATGAACATTTGTGTAGTAAACATCTGTAATATAAAGCCTGCTTAAATTCTTTTAAAGGTAATATTTTATGGAAGATTAAGATGTAAAACTTTAGCAATAAATGTTTTGCAAGAAAATTAAAATATGTCCCTTCATGGTACATCATTTGTATGGAACCAAAATTACAGTTAGAGCTAAACGCCAAGCAAACCAACTAAATACACAAATACACAGACCTGTATAAAAGTCGTTTTTATTTTTTTACTTTTTTCCAAAGGATTTTCAGCTTGTTTATTCAGTCCTGAGATTTACACAGTTCTGCTACAACCACTCAAGTTTTGTCTGGCAGGGAAGAAGACCTGATTTTTAAAAATACAAATGATAGGTTTTGCAACTTCCCCAGTCTGAAACTGGACTCTAAAAGGAGAAGCAGTAGACTAAAAAGCTAATTTCTTTGTTGCTGCTCCCTCCTTATGTCAGCATGTAAACACATGATACACAACTGAATGGCCTTATGCTTCTTCTCCTTCTCCCAGTCTTCTGTACGACTGCAAGTGGATGAAGTCAAGTTCACATTTATGTACTTGCACTGCTTGAATTTGAAAATACATGCATACATGCAATAACATACATACAGTATGTATTTTAATATCTGCTTGGAGTTCATCTTTAATAGCGACATTTCATGCAGGTTATCACAGTATCCAGAACATTAAGCAGGTATGTTATTCCTTGCTGGGTCTGCCAGCATTTGTTGGGAATCCACGCACAAATCCTAGATAATATTAAACCTCCTGGGATTACCTCTGCCTTCAAATGTTTATTTATAGAAGAATCTGCTTATTCATTTAAAGTCCATAGCGGGGGCTGATGTGTGTTTCTATTGTAGCATAATCAATTTTGAAGCATTAAAAAAAAAAAAAAAAAAAGCTAAGAAATAAAGTATTTATTTAAGGTACAATCCTCAAGAATACCCATAAACAGGCTTTTGAGTCACATATATTTGGGAATGAAATGACCTCAGCGTTAAAATCTGTTACACAAGACCGAACTTAATTCTACTACAGTCCTACATCAGAAGTGAGAAGGATCCAGTGCTAGAACTACATTTGAAGTGGAGATTTGTCTGTGATTTACCAATCTTATGAGGAATGAAAATCGCATAAGTTTGGTGATAGTCTGTGTGTTTTAACATTCAGTATTAGCTTTACGACTGAGCTGGACATTTTTATAGATAGGCAACTCCTATCCTCATATGGATTAGTGGTTTCAAATTAATAATAACTACTGCAGTAGGGAACAGACACAGAAGATACGCTCAGCATCTTTCCAAATAACTGTGCTGCTTTATTATGACGCAATTAAAGGTTTTTATACACATGATTACGTAGGTATCACATTAATACTACAATTGTAGGTTTATGGTAACAAGGGGCGTTACATAGGCAGGCTAATTCTAATCGGGACTCGAAAGAATGCAAACATGTACTGAAAACATTATTAGTGCCGTGTGCACAGTGAGGGCAGTGTGCAATACATATAAAATAGAAAACAATTATATACAGAACTTACAAATTTCTATTACAGTCTCCTCTCTTTTGATCAATATTTTGATCACTAACCATACCTGCTATCACCTTTAACCTGGAACCTTCACACACTTGGGTGGAGGTAGTCCTGGCCAAAGAGGCAAAAACTCCATTGTGGAGAAAATAATAGCTGAGCAGCTTTTTCATTACAAAATTACTTTTCATTGTGAAAAGCAAATGATTGATAAGATATATTTACAAAGTACTGGCTGTACACTCTTGTGGCCAGAATGGCCTTCTAGCTTAATTGTTGGTATGCTGACTTATCAGCATATATAAACACAAACAATTCTACCTCAAATCGAAGTTGTACAAAAGACAAATATGACTTCAACATGGCTGAACTACTTTTCAAATCACAATATATATATATATATATATATATATATATATATATATATATATATATATATATATATATATCCCTTACAGTTAAACTAATTGAATCAAAAAGTACCCTAGACCCTAGGGAAACAAATCAAAAACAGAGATTTGAGATTTCTTTAATTTTGAAATGTTTGCAGTGTCTGGAGAGAGTTCAACATCCCCTTAGGGGCTTGATAAAATATAAGAAAACATTCAGGCAAAAGTTTTCTAGACTCTTACTCTACTTTGTCCGCTACATTGTAGACAGTAGGGGGTGTAAAAATAAAACCTCAAAACTTCTAGTAAAGGACTCTCCTATAAAAATGATTTCCTCTGTTAATCTCTGTAGATACAGGCACTCTGTACTTACAAACTACTTCTGATAACACTTTTTACTGTGGCCTTTGCAGTAGCATTTGCCACTAGACATCCAGAAAACATGTCCATACAGACAAAATGCATACTCCTGACTTGGGCATCTGGATACATCGTTTTGTAATCTCTGGAAGGGATGTTCAGCTTTTGGTAACACCTTTGGTAACAGGTAAAACAAGAAGTGGTATGTTATAAAAACAACTGTGGAGAACCCTGGCTCTGTCCCACACTCATTTACTAAGGCAGCCATAACTGCTTGTGACTGATGACACGGTCCATGTGTCAAACTGGAGGGAAAAGAGTGGCTGGCAGACAAAAATGATCACCTTTTCCAAAGTCCTGTTTCAAAGGAAGTTGCCCCCTGTGGACCACTTGTGCGTCTCATTCTGGGGTCCTTAAAGTTGAATTATTAATCCCAGCTATACTGGGCCAGAACTAGGGTGGAATCTGTGAGTTGCACAAACCCAGCAAGTGTCCGGGGCTGTAAATGCAGCCTCCTTAGCCGCATGGTCTGCTTCCATGTGTGAGTTTTAATGTTAGTATGGCTACTTCAGCAAGAACCTGGAAGGCTGAAAACAGCCAATCAAATTAAATTAGCATGCTTGATTGGTTTACCTGCCGAAGTAAAAACAAACTTCTGGCCTTTCAAATGGAACCAAAAGCTAATACTCTTTTTATAGCTCACAGGCTTTGCTAAAACATGAAACTCTGCTTCTTGAGCTGGGGAAAAAGGATCCAATAACTCTGAATACTGAGTATCCTTCTGGGTGATAAACTGCATACTCAGTATGGTATTGCCATCCTCAGTAAAAAACCGGGATCAAATCTACAAAAAAAAGAATATATCTAGGTCTTCAGGGAGTGTGTCCTGCACTGGGCTCACAGCAGCTGATTCCTACGGCATCAATTTAACACATGTGTTTTTTTCATTTGTCTCCAGCCTCCTCCAATAGAGACAATAAGGTGGCTGGATTTAAATGTAAGCAATTTTCATTGTTAGATTTGTACATAAACAAACAAAACAAATTCATATTTTGAGCCTTTCATTAGACAAACATTTAGTTAGTTGTATATTTGCTGTGCAGAAGGGGCGTGGCCAAGATGGTGATCTGAGAGGACGCAGATTCTAGAGCTCTGCTGGAGATTCGTTTATCTATCCTTACTCCTGATTGACTTTCTTGCCATAAATTATCTAGAACCGATCCGGATGCCATACAGAACAAGGCACAGGGGGAAGAAGCTTCGTTTTCCGCCGGGAGAGGAGGATACAGCCCTGCAAGTGGCTCCCCACGTGGAAGTCTCCCCTAGGCACGCAAGGAATATGGCGTCTCAGACAGAGATGGAGGAGCAAACGGCTGAGCAGTGGCTTGGCTTTCAGGAAGTAATGGGTGCGATAGCCACATGTCAAACTGCCCTGACTAACAAAATAGAGGCTGTACAACTGGATGTTAGCCTTATCCGACAGGACTTTGACAAACTCGGTACACGGGTATCGGAAGTGGAGCAGCGTGTGGGTCTAACGAAAGACACTGTCATGGAGCATACAGCATCGATCCGCACCCTACACACGAAGGTTTAGAGCGCTGGAATTTAAAGTCGACGACGCGGAAAACAGAAACCGGAGGAATAACCTCCGGATCGTTGGCATGCCAGAAGGCGCGGAAGGGAAAAATCGCACGGTATTTGTAGAGGAGCTACTGAGGGGCCTGCTGCCGGCGGCGCAGTTTTAGCCCTATTTCACAGTGGGACGTGCACACAGGGTTCCCCCTGTCCCGGGACCGCCTGGATCCAACCCCTACACTCTGATTTTTCGACTGCTTAACTTTAGGGATCGAGACGAGGTCCTCTAAGCAGCTCGCAGAGCGGGTGAGTTGAAATACCAAAATGCCAACCTAATGTTCTTTCCTGACTTTTCCCTGGAGACACAAAAATTCCACAGATCCTTTGATCAGATCAAAGTTAGGCTGCGGGCGCGGAACATTAAATACAGTATACTTTTTCCTGCCAAACTGAGGGTTCAGGGCGGAGAATCTGTTAAGTTTTTTACTGCGCCCCATGACGCTGCTGCCTGGCTGGAATCACTGCCTCCTAACCGTCAAGTATAGATAACGAGAGCACTTAGCCTCTCCTCACATAGCTCTCTGTCGCATTTACAACGTTTTTGCTTTTGGGAAGCTTTTCTGCCTTCAGAACTTGCTGAGAAACTGTGATTGATACACCCCAGATGCACACATATTTCGGCTGCACAGAACTTTTTTACGCTATGATGGACTTGGGGAGGAACTGGGGACGTTATTTTCTCAGTCACTTAAATAAGCCCAAACGGTTGCAGTATATTGACCCCCTCTTCGGGCTATAACTTGGATATCGGGACTGGGCTAGTGACGTCTACCGTGATCACATGCCCCGGTCCTGTTTCATGTTTATATGGGTGATCTGCCAGTTGGATTATAACGGATGACTTGAGTGTCGCACGGGGACCGGTGTTATTACAGGGTGGATCCTGCTGGCATAGCAGCAGCACTGCCTGGCCTAACCCAAGGCCCGAATGTTTTGATTCCTCGTGTACCTCTTTTGGGCCAGAATAGGGTATATAGCCCTTCGGTCGGGCACACAGGCTGAAAGTGAGATCTCCACATTTCCTGTTTATTCCAACTCATGTGAAAGATTTGAAATATTTGGTTTGGGCCCTCATGAGCCTGCAGCAACTGCCAAGAAATTGTATCTCAGTCTTCGGTGGTGTCTCACGTGCTGAATCCTCTGGACGGCTGGATCTTGATGTGTAATGCATGATAGAGCATTCCTGCCCTTTCTTGCAGCTGAACATGTGGGCTGTCTTCCCAGCAAGTTACACTTTAATTAACTCATAATCTTCTGTTATAATTGAAAGGTTGTTTAGCAACTAAAATATGTACCCCTGGGGTCACCCAGGAGAGAATTTATGCAACTTTAACCAGCATCTCTGTTGCCCTGTTAGGTAACACCTCACGCTATAGGTGCTCGCCCTCTTTAAACTACTGTTTGTTGGGGGTTCGGGGGTATGATACATCATCAGATTGTCTTGATGATGTGGGGAGGGGGGGGGGGTTTCTCTGCCGTTGCAGAAACCCAGGGAAGTTAGTCACCTATGTTTTACGCTGGAGCTGCTCATTTGTATTTGGAGTGTTACTATTTCACATACGCACTATATGCCTAATACTATACTGTATAATGTCTTCTTAGGCCTAATGGGAACTGTGAGATGGTTTGAATCCTTACCCTTGAGGGACCGGTTGGGGGGGAGGGGGGATCCTGCTCACTTATTTGCACCCACTAATTAATGGCTGATCTGTCTATCATATCCTGGAATGTCCGAGGCCTAAATTCAGCCACAAAAACGACGTTGGTTTTAAAATACCTGCAGAAATATAATCCCCACATTTGTATCCTCCAGGAGACTCATTTGATGGGCACGCGCATCCTGGGTCTCCGGAGGGCATGGGTGGGAACTCATTTCCACCCCACCTATTCTAATTATGCTAGGGGGGTAAGCATTTTGATCCGCAGGTCCCTTCCTTTGCAGATTTTAGAAGTCAGAACAGATCCGGGGGGTAGATTTGTTATTATACATGCTTCACTATATGATAGGGGGCTGGTGTTGGTGGGCCTTTACCTCCCTCCCCCCGCTGATGTACAACTATTAAATGATATAATGCAGATTGTGATGGGTTTCAATGTACCAGAAGTATTTTTGTTCGGAGATTTCAATATGGTTCCATCACAGGATCTGGACAGACTGCATGCGACGACCCGCACCTCCTCGGCTTTGGGGAACTGGGCAGACACGTTTGCTCTCACTGACGTATGGCACCACTTTCATCCAAGTGGGAGAGAGTATACGTGTCATTCCACTTCTTATCGGGCCCTTTCCCGTATAGACCTAGTCTATGCGTCCCCTGGGGCCTTGCGCTGGGCCAGGGCGGTGGAACACCTACCCCGAGGGATTTCGGACCATGCCCCTATTTATCTTACAATCTCCTTGATCAAATCACCGGGTCTGAAGCTAAGGCGTCTGTCCGGATTCTGGGCAAAGGATGACAGAATCCAAGAGCCAGTGATGGAAGCTATTTGTAACTTTTGGAATGAGAACAGGGAATCCGTTACATTGTGGGATGCCTTCAAATCCTGGATAAGGGGGGAATATATTGCCCGTATCACCTTTTTGCAGAGAGAGGCCTCTCGGTCACAGGAGACTATAGAGGGGAAGGCTGCTAGGTGTGAGACAGAATATATTCAATCCCCTAACGAAACCAACTACAAATTATGGCAGAGTACCCTTTGTGATCTCTCTTTACATAATATTGAGCAGACCAAAAAATCTATGTTATTTACCAAGCAGAGAATATTTGAACATGGGAATAAGAATGGGCGACTGTTAGCGTGGTTGGCAAAGAACCAGATGGCATCCACTCACATAGCTAGTATCCGGAATGCCAACGGACAGTTGGTGTCCTCTCCGGAGGACATCAATGCTGGGTTCCTGGAGTTCTTCAGGGAAGTTTATTCTTCTAGGGCCCACTTCTCTCCAACATAACTGCAGGACTACCTAGATGCTATCCCTTTCCCTTCCCTGTCGGAGGAACATAGGAACTTATTGGAGGAGGATATTTCCCTGGAGGAGGTTCAGACTGCCATTGGGAGTCTACAGGGTGGTAAGACCCCGGGTGCAGACGGCCTGCCTACAGAGTTCTACTCGCAACAGGCTGACCTTCTTGCCCCTAGATTAAAATCCCTCTTCTCCGGCCTGGCAGAGATGGGTGTTCTGCCAGAGTCCATGGAGGAGGCTATAATAGTCCTAATCCCCAAGCCTGGTAAGGACCCACAGGAATGTGCGTCCTTCAGGCCCATATCATTGCTTAACGTCGATGCAAAAATCTTGGCGAAGATAATAGCTAACCGCCTGTCGCCGGTAATTTCTATGCTGATCCATGTCGATCAGACAGGGTTTATGCCGGGCAAGGGCACTGGCATAAATATCAGATGCCTCTTTTTAAATATGTCAATATCTCACAACACAGCTGGCTCCCGGGTGATCGCCTCCCTGGACGCTGAAAAGGCGTTTGACTCTGTAGAGTGGGCATATCTCTGGGGGGTGTTGCAACACTTTGGTTTTGGCCCAAATTTTTTACGCTGGATACAACTACTTTATAGGGCACCGAGAGCTAGGGTTCATACTAATGATCGATTATCAGACTCCATCTCACCACATAGGGGTACTCGTACACGTTGATTCGGGAGTCTCAGGAAGTCCGGGGGATTCAGGTTGGCAGCTTGGAGGAGAAAATATCCCTCTACGCAGATGATGCCTTGCTTTACCTGAATGACGCTGGTCCATCACTGTCTGCCGCTCTAGTGCTATTTGATAAGTTTGGGATATTGTTGGGCATTCGTATTAATTGGAACAAGTCGGTCATCTTCCCTCTAGATAATCAGCCCCAGGTCACACACAGTTCTACACTGCTGCAGTGGGTTGTGGAGTTCAGATATCTTGGGATAAGAGTGTCTAGAGATGTCAATCAATACTATACCTTGAACGTGCTTCCCTTGCTTCGACTCCTGCGGGAGAGATGCCAGTCTTGGTCCGGACTCCCTTTGAATCTACTGGGCCGTCTAAATATCCTCAAAATGATCATCCTACCCAAGTTTAACTACATTTTCCGGAACAGTCCGATTTGGATACTGGTGTTGTTTTTTCAGCAGATAGATAGATACATCATCTCTTTTCGGGTTTATTACTGGGCAGCAATGCTGGTCACAACATATTGGTGGTTTGAGGCAAAGAGGTCCAATGCTGCGGTCTGTGTAGAGGCAGCTTGGCTGGGCTCACTGCAGGCATTACAAAATCTGGTATATAGAGGAGTGGGGGCATATAGAGATCTCCCTGTCCCAACTAGGGTGACGATCAAAGCCTGGATTGCGGCTCGACACAGGTTCTTCCTGGCAGATCGCTGGTCTCCGGTCCAGCCTCTCTGGGGAAGTCCTAACTTGCCCCACTTTAGGTCAATACTGGATCCTCAGGTATGGGCGAGATTCGGTATCAAGACACTAAGGGATATTATGCCCAAAGGTACTTTGCTGTCATACTCACAATTAACTAGGAAGTATGCTCTACCTGGGTGCATGTTCTTCCGCTATGCCCAGCTGAGACATGCGGCCAGGGCCCAATTCCCTACGCCTCCTGTTCTGAAATTAGATCCAGTAGAGGACTTACTGTCCTGTAGTGATCTGAAGAGACCACTCTCTGCTCTATACGGTATCTTGCTTCCAATTGATACTTTGAAAATAAATAGACTCTGGGAACAATGGAAGGCTGACATCCCAGCACTGGAGAAGGAAGATTGGGAGGATAGTCTTGAACAAGGCCTCAAGCTGGTCATATCTGCATGAGACAAACTCATACAAAGTTTCTCCACAGGGTTTATTTTACCCCGGTACGTATGTCTAGAATATACCCTGATAGAGATCCACATTGTCCTAGATGTCTGACACACTTGGGCACATATATGCATATGTTCTGGGACTGCCCCATGCTGTCAACCTTTTGGGCAGAAGTATTCAACCAGTTGAATGTTCGTCTTGAACTGGCTGTCCCTATGACGCCTGAATTAGCTTTACTGGGTATCCATGGCGATGACCAAAGATCACATCATACCAAATTGTTGATCTCCTATCTGCTTTTTTACGCTAAAAAGGAAATACTGTATAAGTGGACCTCTTCTGTCCCCCCAGATATAGCTACATGGGAAAACAAAGTCAATGCTGCCCTCCTGTTATGTAAGTTGACGTATATCAGTCGTGGGTGTCCATGGAAATTCGACAAAGTGTGGTCAACATGGACATCGATCTAACCAATAGGATACAGAGATCCAAGACCTATTGGTCTGTCTTCTGTTTCCTTCTTCCTCTCCGCCCCCCCCCCCCTTTTTTTCTTCCTTGCCGGTCCCTCCCCTCTTCTCCCCTTTCCTATATCCTTCCCCCCCTCACACAGGGATCATATTCCTGAACACGGGATTGAGAATTGTATTACTCGCTGTGTTGGACCATGGTCCACATTGTTAGCTATTTGTGTATTTATGTAAAATGCTTATACCAATGTGACACGTTGTACCTTTGTAACACACTGAATTTGATTATGCTATAATTGTATGTATTCTTTCCTCCAATAAAGCACTCCTGATTGTGAAAAAAATATTTGCTGCGCAGAATGTGGGACCATTAAAAATTAAAAATTTGACCAAAATAATGTCTGTAACTTTGTCTAATAGCACCTTTGCATAAAGCTACAGTTCTGATATATCAGGATGAACCCTTCATTACCAGGTCCAGCTTCCATAAATATATTACAATGGCTTGCTTTCTATCATGCTGTTTGTGTAAGAACTCCAGTTTCATGTTTCAAAAAGACAACTTTTTCCTGGCAATATTATAATAAATGATAACAATACCCTGCGGTCATGCAGAGATGTCCATAAATCCAAAATATTCTTCTGCTTATACCACTGCACCTACAAGGAAAAGGGGCTGTCATGTACCAGATAAGACCAGAACTGTGTGGACTGCAACAGAGGAAACCCAGATGTATATAAGTGAAAATATAAATGATTTATTAAAGATAAATGAATAAATATAACACAACCACCTCCAATATCACTCAGTGCACCACAGCCAATACAAAACAGAACCCCACAAATAATAACAATAACAGAACAAATATATACAAGTAAGGGAAATACCGAGATCATAAACAGAGCCAGGCCAGGTTCGTCAACGGGAGGTCAGCAGCTGGGGAAGGGAAACAAACAGGACAAGAAAGGATGGATGGATCACAGGAGGGATGGGTCAGATACAAAGCTCAGGGTCTAGAGCAGGCAGGGAACAGGAATCAGGTCTCAGGAACAGGAATCAGGTTTCAGGAATCAGGTAAACAGGCTGCAGGTCAGGGCTCAAGGAAAATACCAGGGCAAGATGAGTGTGTACTTGCCGGGTATTTATACTGCAGCTGCTAATTAAAGAGGAGTTCCACCCAGGGGGGCCATCCAAAAAAAAAAAAAATTAAAAGTCAGCAGCTACAAATACTGCAGCTGCTGACTTTTAATTGGACACTCACCTGTCCCTGGGTCCAGCGGTGCGGGGGATCGAAGCCCCGCTCGTCTCCCCCCTCCGCTCGTCGGCGCCAGCATTTCAACTGTGGGCGCCGGGCTGTGGCTTCACAGCCTGGCACCCACTGCACATGTGCGAGCGGCGCCGTGCGCCGTGATTGGCCGCTCAATCACCTGGGACCTGTAATGGGTCCCAGATGATTGACAGGAGGGAGGGAGCAGAGCGGAGCCCTTCCTGTGCCGAGGAGGAAGTGATGTCACCAGCCCAGGCTAAGGGACAGGCAGACTACGAGGGACCACCTAGCAACAGGCATTTAGAGGTAAGTGAAAAAAAAAAAAATATCCAAATGTTTTTTTGGTTTTTTTTTTAGAATTTTTACAGGTAGTTTTGTTTTTTGGGTGGAACCCCACTTTAAGGTCAGGTGACACCTGTCTGCAGAGGGGAATACCTGCTCCATACTGCCAGGATTCCTCCGCTGGTGGACGCTAGTACTGCGGCCCAAAGGTGACAGAATACCAGCAGGAAAAAGCTCTTCTGACAGCTCCAAACTGCCAGGAGACACCTGCTGGTGGACCTCAGTACTGCACGCCAAATGGTCGATATTACCAGCGGAGGGGACCTTTCCTGACAGGGGCACATCATTTCACAATCCACACATTCTGCTTTGGATTTCAAAAATAAAAATTAATAAAAACAAAAGGACTAACAATCTGTATGATGGACCAGAAAACGCTCAGCCACAACACATCAAAAACTATAAAACAGCTGGCTGCAAGTGGGATCTAACCTAACAAGATGTGTGGACTTGATGTGATGAGTCTGTTATATTTAAATTTGATTTATTATTACTCTCACATCATGCACCGCACATCAAGTTATTATCAGACCTTAAGATTTAATTTTTGTAGAAAAACTTCTTATGTATCCCATCCATCTTGGCTTTGTTAAATATTATGGCAGCTGTATTCCAATTAACAACCTCATCTTAATCTTTTTTTCCTCTCAATAAGGGCTTATTGTATAAATGTAAAATTACAAAATTGTTATCTTAATGTAATCTTAATCTAAACTAATCCCATTCATTACAAATTTCCCCATTAACCTGGATTTCATTTCCAACCAAAGGTTGTCTAAACTAGTTTCAATATATCTATATTATTAATAAAATTGTTAAACTCATATTAGAAATTAATACTCAAATGATAATTTCAATAGCACACACTAATATATATCCACAGATAAATTTCCTTGAAGGGGGACATATTACTTAATTTCCCTTTTTTAAATGCACTGTTTCCACTATCAAAAGATATTCAATTTGTGTAATACATGGTTAAATGTAACCTTCATTTTACCATGTATGGAAAACAGATTAAAAATAATAATTGTGATCACATTGTTTATCATTAGATTCGTTAACCCAGCACATTTTGTTATAAACCTTTTGTCTAAAAAACTGAAATTGGCATGGTGTCCTTCCAGCTTATCACTGATCTCTCATCTCAGCCACATTCTTTCAGGAGAGTGCAAAGGAGGGGGTCACATCTGCATACATGACACACACAAGAGAGAGAACTAAAGGTTCCATCATTCACACACATACAATATCTCTCCAAAATTGCTTACATTTTTCCCATTTGTACACAAAACATGCATATCATTCTCTCACTTTCTTTTAACTCTTTAATATTTCCCCGCTTAACTTCTGCTTTCTTTATTTTGTTCTGATATCCTTTGCATCCCATGTATTGTAATACCATACTTCACATACTGTACCTTCTATGATCAGACGGGCAGCCATAGTGCTGGTCCCATCTTCCCTCTCTGACAACATATAAAGCATTCTATTTTAACTCTCATTACTCTGTTTCTTGACTTTACTAGTTGTACTGCCTGACCCCAAATTCATCCCACAACTTAACATCAAAATGTCCCTTTCTGTCTAGTGTTAATTGTCACCCTTGATCCATCATGCTCGCATAGATAGCTGTTTCTCTAGCTGTTTACTCTGCATGATTCTTAGTCCCTGTGAACTTTGGTGGTAACCCAGTTAATCTAGGGGATAAGTATAGGTAGAACCGCACCTTCGGTTCATATATAGCACTCCTCTTGCGCTGGGCATTTTTGAGGGTCTCTTACCCTTCATTCCCTTACTTAATTTAATGCCCATAATGATTGGCCAGTCTTCTCTGCGTGTGCCTATACCCTCTTGCCTCTAAACTACTTTATCTAGCAGATGTACTACATATACCTGTGAACAGCACTATTCTTCCCTTTCTTATCTATAACACTCCGATGGACAATAGACAGTGACAACATAACATATAACCACCAATCAATACAGTTCAATTAAGGGTAAACCCTTTGTCCCAAAAATGCCTTACCGATGAAGGAAGTCTGATAACTCAAATGTAAGCAAAAGGCTTACCTTAGCCGGCTGATTATCAGAAATTCCCGGATCGTCTCAAGCTCCTCGTTTCGGATTCTCAGGGTCACCTACAAAACCCCTCCTATGCAAAGCTCGCCACCTGAGCTGGACATTTTATAGCTAGGCAACTCCTATCCTCATATTGATTAATGGTTCCAAATTAAAAATAACTACTGCAGTAGGAAACAGACACAAAAGATATGTTCAGCATCTTTCCAAATAACTGTTCTGCTTTATTATGATGCAATTGAAGGTTTTTTTCCACATGATTATGTAGGTATCACATTAATATTGCAATTGTACGTTTATGGTAACATTGGACATCACATAGGCAGGCTAATTCTAATCAGGACTCGAAAGAATGCAAACGTACTGAAAACATTACTAGTGCCGTGTGCACAGTGAAGGCAGTGTACAATACATATAAAATAGAATACAATTATATACAGAACTTACAAATTTCCATTACAACACCAACTGTTGATCCCTGGTGTGATGTGTTTTGCCTGTGTTACTGTTGGCTGTTGGTGGATTACTTATGTGAATCGACATCCATTACCTGTCTATTGGTGCAAGTCTAATCTTGCTCAGGAGGAAGTAATATTCTTGGAGCTGAGGATTGCTGAGACTGCCATGAGATGTTACCTATCACTTTAATGTCTTTGCCCTAGGGTAACAGTCAGTGTGATTGGGTGTTGGTGACAGCTTCCATCTATCATTACAACAGCTCAGGAACATCACCTGAATGCTTATGAACTTTTTATTTATTATCGACATTATTTAGTACAGCGCTGCACCTATACCACATATTACTGTCTATTGTTGCCAACAATATTGTGCTAGCTGCTATTCGTTAGAACTTTTAACTTAGCCCACACGCAATAGTTTTGTGCTTTTAAGTACAATTACAATGTCCAAAGCTATAAAGTCTGACGCAAATTTCAGCCCTTCAGTGTTAAATCAGAGGGCCCCACAAGTGGGCCAAAAGAGCAGGTATGATAACGGTCCCGAGAAGGTTCCACCGCTCAGGTAGGCTCCAATCAGTGGAAAAGAAAGGCTGACAACATCCTTCAAGAGAAGAGTCCCAGGTGCTGGCTGATGCGAGGTAAGGCCGAGAAAAGCGAAGAGATTTGGAAGCTGCACACCAGTCTGATGATAAGTGCCTTTATTAGTAAAAAAGTTGGATCATGGAGGTATACAAAAACACTACAGCAGAAGTGTACAGGGATCAGCTGACGCATTTCGCACTCACTGCGAGTGCCTTTTTTACTGATAAAGGCACTTATCATAAGACCGGTGTGCGGCTTCCAGATCCCTTCGCTTTCCTCATGATAACTCTCCCACAGCGTGTTAACAGCTACCTATTATTCCTTGACTGTGAATATAACAACAATATTGCAAATGTCAACCTACCCCAATTTTCTGTTGACTATGTCAACCAGAGCCAAACCAGGAATGTCAAGCCAGCCTCCCCAAATCCTATCAAATTTAGCAAAGCATCCTCTGGGTTGATAGATAACCCGCTCATATCATCAAGGGTTACCCAAAAGAGCACATCTTTACTGCACACATAAACATGATTATACTTTTAAAAATGATGCCCATCAACCATTAGTAAAAACAGAATTAACCTGCCATAAAGGAACTAAAGTGTTACTAAGCTTATGTTATCTGTCCCCTTTGTATAGGCAGGGCACACCAACAGCCAAAAATGTAATTATACATTTCATTAACCGCTTACCGACCAGCATAACTGCGGTGGGTTGGCTCCCCTGCGCGAGCCATCGTAGCTGTACTTCAGGCTCCTTAAGATGCTGTAGCAGGTGCGTGCGTGCCTCTGGAGGCGCCTGCGCGCACCCGCAGCGTGTCCCCGGAGTTGATGCGCGTGACTGGAGGGCGCGATGACCACCAGGCACCCGTGATCGCTCGTGACAGAGTGAGAACCAGGATCGGTGTGTGTAAACGCACAAATCCCGGTTCTCTCAGGGGAGAGGAGAGAGATCATGTGTTCCTACTAAATAGGAACAACGATCTCTCTCCTCCTCTAGTCAGCCACATTCCCCCCACAGTTAGAACACACATAGGAAACACAGTTAACCCCTTGATCGCCCCCTAGTGTTAACCCCTTCCCTGCCAGTGATATTTATAGCATTGATCGCTGTATAAATGTCAGTGGTCCCAAAAAAGTGTCAAAAATGTCGGATTTGTCCGCCGCAATGTCTCAGTTTCGATAAAAAGATCGTCACAATTACTAGTAAAAATTACAATCATAATAAAAATGCCATAAATCTATCCCTATTTTTTAGACGCTATAACTTTTGCACAAACCAATCAGTACAGGCTTATTGCAATTTTTTTTTATTTTTACCAAGAATATATATTGGCCTAAACTGATGAAGAATTTTTTTTTTGGGGGGGGGGGATATTTATTAAAGCAAAAAGTACAAAATATTGTGTTTTTTTTTCAAAATGGTCACTCTTTTTTTTTTTATAGCACAAAAAATAAACCCGCAGAGGTGATCAAATACCACCAAAAGAAAACTCTATTTGTGGGGAAAAAAGGACATACATTTTGTTTGGGTACAACGTCGCACGTCCATGCAATTGGCAGTTAAAGCGACGCAGTGCCGTATAGGAAAAAAAGGCCTAGTTATTAAGGGGAAAAATCTTCTGGGGCTGAAGTGGTTAAAAAAAGTTGCTTCAACTTTTTCATTCACTTTTCTCCTTTGGTCACATGATTGTTCTTTCTATTTTCTTAGTAGCATGACCTGGGAATGGGCAGAACCACAGGGCATCACATGTTCTATTATGTTGCTGTAGCTATCGTACTCTCTCCCCTTCCATACCATTTAGAGAATAATGCACTGTCAGTCAAGCATCTGATCCCCCTAGGGTGCAGAGCACATACTGGACTGATATCGCACTTCACTCTTATCTGCCTGGAAAGCAGGGTGAGTAATAACAAAAGCTTTGTCACATGGCATGTGATGCACAATGGATTTAGCGCTACCCCCAACCTAGTCTGTGCTGCAGGAATGAGAACCGTGATCACGTGACCTAGGGAGCATGTGCACTGTGGTGACAACACTTAAGAGGCTTTATGAGCCTGCAGATCATTGCCACTAGGAAGAAGAAAGACCTAGGAATGTCAGAATCAGCAGGTTATTACATAACAGGAAATACTTACTGTATATTTTTAAAAAAAATAGAGTTAATAAATGTATTTAGAAAGATATATATGTGTGTGTGTATATATATATATATATATATATATATATATATATATACATATATACTGTATATATATATTTTTTTCCTTATGCGAAAAGGGGGGAGGGGGACTAGAATCACTTTAAATTGAGTGCTGTGCTGGAGGGATTTGGGTCACAGTTGCATCCATTATAAACACAGATCACATATCCAAGTCTTCAGCTGAACATAACTTTGAATGATAACAAAATTAAACCTGTGCTGTAAATACAGTAGGTGCTAGGAATAATTAGCTCACTACTGCTGAGCAATATCAAATATTATAATTCCAGATACGATATGCTGAGAACATTCCTAATTAATATTCCCAGACTTTCTGATAAAGCAGATGCATTATTATAATCTCTCAGACGAGCTGATTACTTGCTAGTGAAACAATGGGCAATCTTGTACCACCCAGTGTTAGTAAGGCTGAAAACTTACATCCAACTGGCTTTTTCTTGGCTTCCTGTTGTATAAACAGTGTGATCCAGTCTTTGGACAAATTAAAGACCTTTTTGACTCATATTGATACAGAAACATTTAAAGTGATATGAGACTTGCTCATCAACTTTTCCACTGCACTCTGCACTATACTTTCCTTGCTTAGACTTTACATGCAACACAAAGAATTTCACCAAACCTATGGCGCAGGCTTTCTCAACCTTTTTACTATAAAGGAACCCTTGAAATAATTTTCAGGTCTCATAGAACTCCTGCTAAATATGAATATACAGTATCTACAACATATGGTATATTTATATGATCAGCAAACTGTAGATTTTACATATTTATTGTATTTAATGCCTGGAGCCAATATTTTTTTCCTATAAATTCTTTATTTTTTAAGTTTTTAACATGCAGGTTAAACAGCAAATAGCATAATATATATCAAGTAGCGATCGTGATACAATTAGTAAAACATAGTATATCAATATCTTACAGAAAGAAGTGACAAACATGACCTATTGCATAGAGGTAGAGTACAGAGTCTAGAGTATCTGCAAACCATTGAGTGTCAAAAAAACTGAGGTGAGAGGGGGTTAGGAGGTATCCAAGAAAAGAGGGTAAAAACGAGGGGATAAGGGAGGAGAGTAGGAATGTGGATTGGGCGCCACATAGGCAGGACAATAGGACAGGAGTGGCACCTATTATTGCTCCGAGTCTCCTTGAAGGCTGTCCTTCAGTTGAAAATGTAAAAGCGTCCCAATGGAACCAAGTAGACTTACACATCTCGTGTTAGTTTTGGGCTGATAGGATCAGGTGCACCATTGGCCAGATTTCCTCTACTTTGTGTGCCCATAGTCCAATAGACAGAAAGGTGAAGCTTTTCCAATGGGCAGGAATACATGATTTGGCAGCATAAGGCAAATGTTGTAGAATAGATTTTCAGTATGTCTTTGGGAGTATGGGCGACAGATGCAGGAGAAAGAAGGCTGGGTCATGGGGAAGTGGGTAATCAGTGGCTGATCATTTATTATGCACCCTGCTCTTCACAACAAAATTATTGTCAATAATAATTATGACATTAAAAATATTAACTGACAGAAATGAGACAAACAGTGAAGATTTTAGTGTCCTTTTATGTTGAGGATCAGTGGAAAAGTGTCCCCTTACAAAGGTGGTTAGTGTAGGGGGTAATCAAACTGCCACTGCTCAAGAAAGCCATAGCAACTTCTGGAGGTCTTACGGAAACCTGGTTAAAAATGGCAGCTTCCGTGCATCTCAAGTTTGTAAAGCATGGTATGGTCAGACTGAGTTTAGGGAAATTGGGTAGACCTTACTAGATCCTTTTTTTATTTGCATTAGCTATATAATGGAATTTATGGGATATACACTTTTTGTGTAGCTATATAGTTCATTATCTATATAAATATAGTCTAATAGGCCCAGGATGATGGAGAAACAAAACAAAACTACTTTCCTTTTTTGTAAGAGTATGGCACAACTGCAAACCTACCAAGCAGCCAAAAGGTCCATGGTAACTCTGGAGGAGCTGCAGAGATCCACAGCTCAGGTGGGAGAATCTGTCCACAGGAGAACTGTTAGTCATGTACTCCACAAATCTGGCCTTTATGGAAGAGTGGCAAGAAGTAAGCCATTGTTGAAATTCCGAACGTCAAGAATGCGGTGATGTACAACACGTACGACGAGACAAGAAAAATGAAGTTCAATAGCCAGTGCGGCTCTTCTGCTTGATTCTGAGCATGTGTGGAACTTTGTGCGTCGTAATTGTGTACACACGATTGGAATTTCCGATAGCGGATTTTGTTGTCAGAAAATTTGAGATCCAGATCTCAAATTTTCTGTGACGGAAATTCCTATGGAAATTGAGTGATGGAGCCTACGCACGGTCGAAATTTCCGACAACAAAGTCCCATCGAACATTTTCCGTAGGAAAATCCGACCGTGTGTACGGGGCATTAGAATGGCCCAGTCAATGTCCAAACCTAAACCCAATTGAGAATCTGTGGCAAGACTTGAAAGTTGCTTATCATAGACACTCTCCATCCAATCTGACAGAGCTTGAGCTTTTTTGCAAAGAAGAATGGGCAAAAATTTCATTTTTTAGATGTGCAAAGCTGGTAGAGACATACCCAAAAAGACTTGCAGCTGTAATTGCAGCGAAAGGTGGTTCTACAAAGTATTGACCCAGGGGGGCTGAATACAAATTCACGCCACACTTTTCAGATATTTATTTGTAAACATTTTTGAAAACCATTTATCACTTTCCTTCCACTTCACAATTATGTGCCACTTTGTGTTGGTCTATCACATAAAATCCCAATATAATACATTTATGTTTTTGGTTGTAACATCACAAAATGTGGAAAATTTAAAGGGATATGAATACTTTTTCAAGGCACTGTATGCTATCATAAGTGATGCATTACATTTAGCGGACTATGGTCACAATAAGACCTGACTAAAAATGTTTCACTTTAAAATGACCATTATATTAATAAAAGTCCAATTAAATAACCATAAAGTAAACCAGTAATTATTGGAACAAAGCCATTAATGGCTGCCTCCACATTTGGATTACTTTAACAGATTGAGAGCCCCTGTATAATAAAGTCTTGTAATGGAAATTTGTAAGTTCTGTATATAATTGTATTCTATTTTGTATGTATTGCACACTGCCCTCACTGTGCACATGACACTAATAATGTTTTCAGTAAATGTTTGCATTCTTTTGAGTCATGATTAGAATTAGCCTGCCTATGTTATGCCCCTTGTTACCATAAACGTACAATTGTAATATTAATGTGATACCTACATAATCATGTGTATAAAAACCTTCAATTGCGTCATAATAAAGCAGAACAGTTATTTCGAAAGATGCTGAACGTATCTTTTGTGTCTGTTCCCTACTGAAATAGTTATTGTTAATTTGGAACCACTTATCAATATGAGGATAGGAGTTGCCTATCTATAAAATGTCCAGCTCAGTGGAAACATCATATGCAGCTGACCTCATCCTATGCACAACAGAGATCCAGAAATGCATGTATCCAGTTCATTTAGCCCCAGGGTCTTTCAATCCTCTTTCTGTGAGCCCAGGGCAGAGAGGCAACCTTAAAGAGGTGGAGATCTACCTGAACAACATGGGAGAAGTCAAGGATCACCGAGCACAGTGTCTGACTTGATGTACCTGATGCTATATTTTGACAATTTGTGGAACCTGTATGCTTGCAAATGTTTAATAAAGGTTCTGTCAGAAAAAAAAAGAAAAAAAAAGGAAGATGTGTTTTTTGAAACAAATGTAATTTTTAAATAAAGAGTGACTATTTTTACATAATTTGTAGATTCTTTTTTCTTTTAGAGGGTGATTATGTAGTAAGTTGCTCTTTTTTGCATACTTCGTCGGTGCGGGTTCTTTTGTATTTTGCATTTTTAAAAATAGGTATCTGTAAATATAAAAATATGTTTTGTAAGCTGCCTTATGCAAAAAGTACCTGCAAGATCAATTTGTTCTCCCACAGCAGCAAAGAAATTGCACCCTTCACTTTATCTGCGTTGACAACAAACTATTCAAAAATATACAGTATCTCACAAAAGTGAGTACACCCCTCACATTTTTGTAAATATTTTATTATATCTTTTCATGTGACAACACTGAAGGAATGACAATTTGCTACAATGTAAAGTAGTGAGTGTGCAGCTTGAATAACAGTTTAAATTTGCTGTCCCCTCAAAATAGCACAACACACAGCCATTAATGTCTAAACCGCTGGCAAGAAAAGTTAGTGCACCCCTAAGTGAAAATGTCCAAATTGGGCCCAAAGTGTCAATATTTTGTGTGGCCACCCTTCATTTCTAGCACTGCCTTAACCCTCTTGGGCATGGAGTTCACCAGAGCTTCACAGGTTGCCACTGGAGTCCTCTTCCACTCCTCCATGACGACATAACGGAGCTGGTGGATGTTAGAGACCTTGCGCTCCTCCACCTTCTGTTTGAGGATGCCCCACAGATGCTCAAAAGGGTTTAGGCTTATGCTTGTCCATCACCTTTACCTTCAGCTTCTTTAGCAAGCCAGTGGTCGTCTTGGAATTGTGTTTGGGATCATTATCATGTTGGAATACTGCCCTGCGGCCCAGTCTCCGAAGGTAGTGGGATCATGCTCCGCTTCAGGATGTCACAGTACATGTTGGCATTCATGGTTCCCTCAATGAACTGTAGCTCCCCGTGCCGGTAGCACTCATGCAGCCCCAGACCATGACACTCCCACCACCATGCTTGACTGTAGGCAAGACACACTTGTCTTTGTACTACTCACTTGGTTGCAGCCACACACGCTTGACACCATCTGAAGCAAATACGTTTATCTTGGTCCCATCAGACCACAGGACATGGTTCCAGTTATCCATATCCTTAGTCTGCTTGTCTTCAGCAAACTGCTTGCGGGCTTTCTTGTGCATCATCTTTAGAAAAAGGCTGCCTTTTTGGATGACAGCCATGCAGACCAATTTGATGCAGTGTGCAGCGTATGGTCTGAGCACTGACAGGCTGACCCCCAACCTCTTCAATGTCTGTAGCAATGCTGGCAGCACTCATACGTCTATTTCCCAAAGACAACCTCTGGATATGAGGCTGAGCATGTGCACTTGACTTCTTTGGTCGACCATGGCGAGGCCTGCTCCCCATTCACACCTGAGACCTTGTAACACTAATCAGTCACATGACACTGTGGAGGGAAAATGGCTAATTGGGCCCAATTTGGACATTCTGAACCAAATAAGTTTATCTTGGTCTCATCAGACCACAGGACATGTTTCCAGTAATCCATGTCCTTAGTCTGCTTGTCTTCAGCAAACTGTTTGTGGGCTTTCTTGTGCATCACCTTTAGGAAAAGGCTTCCTTCTGGGACGACAGCCATGCAGACCAATTTGATGCATTGTGCGGCGTATGGTCTGAGCACTGACAGGCTGACCCCTTCAACCTCTGCAGCAATGCTGACAGCTCTTATACGTCTTTTTCCTATAGACAGCCTCTGGATATGATGCTGAGCATGTGCACTCAACCTCTTTGGTCGACCATGGCGAGGCCTGTTTTGAGTGAAACCTGTCCTGTTATACAGCTGTATGGCCACCGTGCTGCAGCTCCGTTTCAGGGTCTTGGCAATATTCCTATAGCCTAGGCCATCTTTATGTAAAGCAAATATTCTTTTTTTCAGATCCTCAGAGAGTTCTTTGCCATGAGGTGCTTCCAGTGACCAGTATGTGAGAGTGAGAGTGATAACACCAAATTTAACACACCTGCTCCCCATTCACACCTGGGACCTTGTAACACTAACGAGTCACATGACACAAAATGGCTAATTGGGACAAATTTGGACATTTTCACTTAGGGGTGTACTCACTTTTGTTGCCAGTGGTTTAGACATTAATGGCTGTGTGTTGAGTTATTTTGAAGGGACAGCAAATTTGCACTGTTATACAAGCTGTACACTCACTACTTTACATTGTAGCAAAGTGTAATTTCTTCAGTGTTGTCACATGAAAAGATATAATAAAATATTTACAAAAATGTGAGGGGTATACTCACTTTTGTGAGATACTGTATATATATATATATATATATATATATATATATATATATATATATATATATATATTGCAATTATTTTTTTTCATTTGACCTGCTATCTTCATTGGCCCTTACAAAGTTTCATTAAAGCATTTTATACTATGTTAAAAAACTCACATTAATGAATAACTATCATTATGCTTGAATATACCCATTATTTTACAGAGCATTACAGTGCACAATCAGTCCTACACATTATTACAACCTAACATTTTCTTCTACTCTTTATTTTAAAATTGTTATTCTATTGAAAATGAATGCCATTATTTTAAAAAGAGGTCATTTCCAAACCTGGAGATCCTGTGTGCTAAATAATTTAAGGTGGGGAAAGAATCTATTGTGTATCTTATTATGGGAAATGTTTTATTCTGCTGCTCTCAAATTATTAATTTATAAAAGCAAAGCATATGGTTCTTTAGACTTTTCAGTGTTAGATATTAGTCACTGTAAAAAAAAAAAATCTCTTAAATGAAACAAAAAGGAAAGGAGGCTGTACTTATACTTATAAAAAAAAACATTAAATACATGTATTATACACATATAAAATGTCATTAAAAACAAATTATTTAGTTATTTGTAGTTGCTGGAGAGGTAAATAACAGTTTCTTATATTTCTCAGGGACTCGGCAAGATCTCTGCGTATATATTTATAGCATAGGGGATGCAATGGGTAACATTGGAACACTCGAAGTTGGGAAAGAACACCCTAAATTCTAGGTGGGTAATAGCAGGGCCAGGATCTAATGCAAGGAGATTAAGCCAATTGAGTCAGCACAAGTTAAAAAAAAACGCCAGCATATCTTTTATGCAATAACATATTTCTCACCTTTACAGACATACAAAAGTGCTGTTTAGCAAAAGGTATATACAGTATGTGTATATGTTTAGTATATTAATGGGAAAGGTTTACAGAAACCTTTACTTGCACTCCATGCAATAAAATATTTTTTTACACGTTAGTATGGATGTAAATGTTTAGAGCTTTATTGAACTGATCATTCTGTGGTACTAAGACTAATAGGCACACATTTTGCTGTTTAAAATATATACTTACCCACTGATTTGAAAATGTATGCTTGTGCAGTACATCTGGATGGAGAAATCAGCTACTACACTGGACTCCACAGAACTGCTGGAAGCTATCTTGTAGGCTACAAGACTGCACATGGCTATAGAAGAATTATTTTGTTTGAACATAAATACTTTTTTTGCAAACACATATCCTTGCCACAGCATGTATTTGCATTTTTAGGCTTTCAAGCTCTCTATGTTACTTTATTGATAACTATTAGAGATGAGCTAACTGATCTTCAATTTTCTAACTCTTACCTGGTTGTATTTGGCATCTTGAAAAGGACACAGGAGACATTTTTTTTGTTTTACTTTGCTGCAAAACTGTATAGTTGAACATTTAAAGTGTTGCTAAACCCAGGACGATGCATCCACTATATCTGGTCTCCCACAGTACACAGAACATGGAACTGCAATTATTTTAGTAAATATAAACTGCTAAATACCTTTTCTCAGCAGTATATAGCAGTCCTTTGACTTTTTTGAGTGTCTGGTTAAAGCTTGTAGGAGGAGTTGGAATTCTGCAATGACTGTCCTATCAGGATGCAGGACCCCTGATCCTCTATTTGGACAGTGCTGATTGGCCCTGTGCTGATCACATGCACCCTCCCAAGAAAAAAAAAAAAAACTCTCTAGCAATATACACAAAACTGAGCATGTGTAGCCTGTCCCCTTGCTCTGTATTATCAGGAAATATATTGAAGACAGTGGAAGGAGGAGAGAATCAGAGAAGACAGGGTCAAACAGCCTTTTTACACAATAAAGAGGATTAATCCCTTAGGTTCCACAGTGAGTATAACAAGCATGCTTTACTGCATATACAGACTGATGTTTCTGTTGTGGGTTTAGTAACACTTTAACAGGAAACTAAAATCGTTTTAACCACCCCTCAATTTAGACTTCCCAAAACATCATAATACAGATTAACTTGTTGGTGCCACCTAGTATTTACCGCAATATGCTACATCTCTATTCCTGCGAAAAGTCAACACAAATGTGTAAAACATAAAAAGCACATAGAGTATAACTAGTAATTACAATCACAGTGCATATTTATAAATCAAAATATTAAGGAAACTTCCATACTTGACCAGATTTTGTAGTATGCATGTTTGTGTGTTCTGGCACTACTGCATTGGTCTTTGTAAAAAACATTATTTGTTTTTGGTGTTTGAGGGACCTAGTTTAGTTTAGATTTTGTGTTTTCCTCACCTCAATTTAGGTTGTAGTCTTTATATTAGTAAAACAAAATAACAAGAACTGGTAATCAGGGATAAATGCAAAAATATCTAATGTTTCTTGAAACACACAACACATAATGATAATCCCTATTTGCATGACACCCTTAGCCTAAAAAATCCCACTATGTAGTTCAAATTTTGACAATGTTGTCACCACCCCTAGGTAACTCCCGTCATGCCCAAAATATCTGTAAACACTAAAACGCATTGTCAAAAATGCAACAAAATGAAAAAAAGAAACGCAAGTATGATCATAGAGCATCATGCCCCCAAAGATGACTTGTTGCCAAATGAACACTGGTGCTAAAACGAAGTAGTGGTAGATACATGGCAGATACATAAACGTCCATACATGTAACAATACCAATATGCTGTAAATAAAAATAAAAAACATCAGATCAATATAAAACACAGTGCTAGGCACACAGGCATACAGGCAGCTGACAGATGAATATATTTGTATCAGATCAGTGTGTAAACAAACTTTGACAGACTGCAACACTACACAGCTTCACTGCTGTCACTTGTTAGGAAATGATGAGCATACACAAGTAGATAGACCAGCATAGATGGCAGCAACAAAGATGTATGATTTCACCCATCAAATAAGAAGAAAAACCAACAGACTTCAAATGATTCGCACTTTTGCTTGCCAGCAACACAATGCTAGATTGCCAGGACACTCTGTATCAATATAGGCATGTGAGAACAGCAAACACACTGTACCAATGTCTTCACCTTTGGGGCTTGATGCCCTATGATCATATTTGCATTTCATTTTCATTGTGTTGCATTTTTGACCATGTTCTTTAGTGTTTCTGGATATTTTGGACATCATGGGAACTTCCTAGGGGTGTTGACAACATTGTCATAATTTTTTACTACAGAGTAAAACATTTTTAGACTGAGGGTGTCAGGCAAATAGAGATTATTATTATGTACAGTAAATTGTGTTTCAGTAAACTTTGGATATTTTTGCATTTATCTTTAATTACCGTTTCTTGTTATTTTTTTACTGTTTATTACACACATTAACTTATCACACTTTTCTCTATGTGGAGCTATATCTTTTATTTTTATTATAGTCTTTTTATCCATCTCATTGTGTTTTGATCTACTATCTTTTGTTCACTCCACCATCTGCACTTTGTAAAAGGTAAGATTTGGAAGCTAGTAATCTATAATTGAAATGCATTGGCAGCTATGTTCATTCAGGATTTTGCATCGTGGCATGGCCATCCTCCTGTAAAGAAATGATTGGCCTTGCAGTCCTGTTGTAACATTTAGCTTGCTTGTTGGCGCTTAAGTTTGTTTTTGTAATATGTAATGACCTGTGTGGTTTTAGCTGCTTGAGTGACATAGAAAGAAAATAATTGGCTCATGAGCAGCTGAACTGGGGATCATATGCTATTCATGTACTTGAACATTACAGTGTATGGACATCACCCTCTTTGCTTTTGAAATTAAATATTTGAAATGTTTTCTAAATCTGTCTGACTGAATATATAGAGCTGCATGTTTCATGCTGTAAATTACTAAGGTAAAAAAACCTTGCTTTTCACCTCCAAAATAAAAGCAATGTTTTCCTAGACATTGAATTTCAATTAATTTGTATCAAGGATTTTAAAGGCCTGTACACACAATAAGAAAATCGGAAGTAAGATTTCGGACATTGAATGATCGGCCGATTATCTGATCGTCAGTTTAGTGCTTTCAACAACCGATTCCAACTTTTCAGACGACAAAACCTGAAGGTTAATGCTATAATACTTTTATTGTAGGTAAACACAACGTCCGTAATGCAATTTTCGTCCGTAAAAAATTGTAAGAGCAAAACCACACATGCTCGGAAACAAAAGAATACATTACCAAACAATTCAACACATTACATTACTTCCGAAGTTGTATTCTGTCGTACAAGAATTTTGGTAAATTGAGTAGCCTCTTCACTTTCGATATGAGACTAGCATGCAACAAAAAAATGAATAATTATAATCTGAATGTGTGTACGAGGCTTTAGGGGTTGATTTTCTAAAACTGGAGAGTGCAAAATCAGGCGCAGCTGTGCATGGTAGCCAATCAGCTTCTAAAGTCACCTTGTTCAATTAAGGTTTGACAAAAACATGGAAGCTGATTTTATGAAGAGCTGCACCAGATTTTGCACTCTCTTTGATACAAATTAAATAAAATTCCATGTCTAGGGAAACATTACTTTTAATTTGGGGGTGAAAGGCAAGGTTTTTTTTTTAAAGTGAACATGTGACCAATCTTAAGTGACTCAATTTCCCCATCCACACACTCAATGGTAATGGGGGAATCCCTCCCGCTGAGCTATTGTATTCTGACAGCGGGGAGATTTCCCTATCATTAGAATACACTCATCAGCACCGCTAGTCAAGAAAAAATTCCAACAGGCTGCTTGTACACAAGTTGATTGATAAATTGACTTGTGTATAACTAGCCTGCCCATACATGGTTCGAAATGCATCCGGTCCCTGCTGAACAATTCTTAAGCTTTAAAGGCTGCTGCTGGTCAGGAAGGCAGAGGAGGGGGTGTGTCTTAGACATGGATTTCAGTGTTTATTTTGTGAACTTTGAAAATCAATGTCTTCCCAGTGGCGGCAGCTACGGAGGTCAGTGAGAACTCTTTTTAAGGGTCACATACTGCTTATTAACAACATGTAAGTATTTGGATGTCTATCGCCTAGCTTCAGTCATGATTTAAAGTTTTGCCTAAATAAGTTGACTGTAATAATCTGCAGCAAGTATATAATTGTACAGTCTAATGCAAAAAGATGATATGCATCTCTTTAGCATAGTTATGACTGAATTGCTATGAAATTGATGTAAACAACGTGGACATTTCCGAACCATTTCCTTACATTGGACATTTAATCCCAGCCTCTGTTTTTGTCTTGGCCCTTGCTTAAGTTGGTGTATCTGTTTTAAAACATTTATCTCTCGTGGATTTGATAGAAATCAACCTTTCACCTTTGGGAATTAGATTATCCAGTGAATTACTGACACTATTATAAAACATAGGTGCTTTGCCTTTGGTAGCCATTCACTGTGACTTTTTCCTTACTAACTCTGAGGATCATCAGCTTTGTGAACTTTCATTCTCTTAGGTGAAATGTAAAGTGTCATGAAGTCATGAAACATCATGATGAAAAAAACAAATCAAGTTGGACAGATTTTTTCCAGGGTAACTGCCATTCCTATAATTGTTTCAAGCTCTAATTGGTACTCATCTGGGGGTTGCTGCATTTTAATCTGATGATAAAATGTGGCCAAAGTATTTGACTTAGCTCACTGGTAATATATATTTTTCTACACTGAATTTAATATTGCTACCAAACACTTAACAAGTTACCCCTTTACATCACATACATTTCATCCACACTCCTTCAAAATGCTGTCTTACACTGACATTTGATGCTGCCTCAATAGCCTGCGCGTCTTTGGAATGACATCATCTTAATATGTTTTTTGCACATACAATATCTGACCCATCTGTAACACGTTTGACCTTTTGCATGTCAGTTTTCTCATGTCATGTGTATGATTCTCCAAATCTGTTGCTTGTGTTTTGAACAGTAACTGTTTGGTCTGTATTTAGTTGTGTATGAGTAGTGGGAGCTTTGTCTACTTTGTGCTCTTTATCTGATTCATCGATATTTTTTAATTGCGTACTTTATGAAACCTTGCAATGTCTGTTGCTTTGCTTGATATAAAATTGGTATAAACTTAACTGACTGTATCTTGTTCCTAGTTTGTTTCAAATACATTTCTCTCACAAATCACCCTGTCAATACTGGTTGAGTGTTTGGTGTCTGTCATGTCGTTCCAAGTCTTATTGTAAGAAACTGTGGTGTGATAAAACATATAATAATACGGACATTAATAAATAATATCAATACTTTTTATCCACTCCCACTTCTTACTGTTTGTTAGGGGTAGGACAGCAGGGAGAGATACATAGTACTCCAGGTAAGTGAAATACATATATAGGGTTATATAGTTCCATAATGTAAAATAAGTATTTCACTTACCTGGAGCATATATACTGTATCTAGCCCTGTATATAATGTGGTGGGGATGCTTTTAAGAGCTGTCATTTAGAATATGTTATAAGTTAGTTTCATTTGTTACATTTAAATATTTGGAGAATAAAATTGGAGTCCATTTCAGGTCTAGGGGGTTGACACCCTGGCATGCCTTGGGTGATGGGGGGTGGGGCGGCAGGTTGGGACTCATGTGCCAGAGCCAAACCCATTTGGTAGTAAGGCGCCGCCATCTCCTTTGAGCAATTGGTGGCATTGTGTATATGCTTTGGATGTTGAGGCGGGCAGCTATGTGCACATCCTGCACCCAAGGGTTGCTGGTGGAGGATTAGGCTTTTGCCCATTCTTGGGTCCTATTGGGACTGCCGTGACCATCTTGGAAATGCTCAGATTCGCCACCTGTTCCCCTTTCTGGGGGCATTATTAGCATGGGACCCGACTGGTCCACTGTAGCTCATTGGCCCTAAGCTACACTGGAGATGGTGCTGCTGCACATTGGATCAGAATACAATCAGATGGTATGATTGAATAGAGGACGTTGATTTTGAATAGGATGCCTGTTTGTGGACCCTGGGTGGATGGTTCATATTTTATACTTTTACCCCTAGGATGCTGTGAATACGATTTTCTCCCTATCTTGATAATTGTTGAAAGTTAAGCTACTGCTCCTATTCGGGTAGAGCTGCTGTATTGCTTTTCTTGTTTGATTGTATGTTTTAGTTGGTATAGAGATACTGATCCAGGAAGATGGGTGGGATATGGTCCCCTTGCTGTTGGAACCCTAATGGGTCTCTGCCTGTGGCTCCCTTCCTAACTATTGGCATGTCAGGTGGTTTTACCTTTTTGACTTTTTAATAATTTTTATGTATTTTCTGTTTAGCTCATTTTTGTACATAACTATACTGATGGTTCCTGAAGAAGTGGATCATGTCCATTAAACATGTCGGGCCACAAGCAATCAGTATTTTTTTAAATATGACATATTGTCATGATACAAATCTGTTGGAATAATTTTACTGTTAATTAATTTTATGATATATTGTACAACAAAAAAGCAACATATTTACTTTTGAATATTAAATAAAGAAATAGCATTTTAGGAAAAATGCTGTGTCTTAAAAATTCCATATTATTGTATTATTATTATTATATTATTAAAAAACAATAGTCCAGAGGCATATAAATGATAGACATACTAACAGCAACACCCAATGCTAGCAAAAAATACAACCTCTGAACTAAAGAAGACAAACACTTATAAAACTAAAGACAATACTTGTGTATCCACGCAATTATAAACTAACAATAACAATAGCGGATATCTCAGGCCCCTTCTATGTGACTGTTCAAGTGTCCCCCTAGATGTCTCTTTGTCATAATTGGTCTTTCTCCCCTTGTGGTCTTTAGCCAAGGTTTCCCCCAAGTGTCCCCTCTCTGGCATTATTATACTACAGTAGTTCCTTCCATTTGCTATAATTGAGAAATCACTGATTGGTCCAAATGGCACAATCATAAGTTTCTCAAGGAAGCAATTGGATGGATTTCAAGTCCAATTTAATGTGATAACTCTTAATATCTAATTAGATCTTGTGTTGCTATTTGTAGTCACTGTGTCTCATGCAAGTATACGTTCATTACTGTCTGGTAACTGGCCACAATCTATCCATTAGCCCAAAAGACAAAAGAACGATAATGGTGCTAAAACCGAAAGCAAACTTTTTTTTATTTTGAAGCTTACCATTTTTTAGATGTGATGGCTGCATTTGTTTTCTTTTTTATGTTGTCTTTCTTCTATTTTCACCTGGTGATCCAGCCAGTAAGTCTGTTGATTTTTCAAAAGAACAAGCTCTCCAGCACAATGTATCAGTTACAGAGATGAGGCAAACCATTTACAACTGGCAGGGTGCTTACAATGATCAGCCTTTATTTATTTATGTATGTTATGTTTATGTGTTTCCCAAAATGAAAAGAAAAACAGTTTAGTGTAACTGCTTATAAAGTATTAGCTGAAGTTTTGGCTTCAATGTGTTAGTGCATTTAAATCTGCATGTGCATCATCTAACACACCCCTCCCCCCAGACTGACAATGCTGCTATCCAAATGTTCCCCCTGTGCTCCTTCATCCAGAGCAGGAACACTCTAATACAGGAGGTGTGTTACTGGCCAGATCGCCAGGTGAAAACAAAAGGAAAAGCTTAAAATAGAAAACGAATGCAGTCACCACATCTAATGATTGGTAAGCTGCAATATAGTACATTTTTGGTTTCACTTTAATTACAATGTGTAACATTTATCTATAGTATACTAATGATGGCAGGGAAGACTAGTTCTTTTGAAAAACAGGAGGCAATCTTGTCAATAAAAACTTAGAACTCGTATCATAATAATCCCATTAATTGCATTTATTTCCTACTAATATTGTAGATATTTTATTGGGTAAAGTAATTTCTTAAATTTTGTAAGAACTATTTGGTTCACTTGCACTTTGCACTGTTACATACATTTTATCTGGCAAAAATTGTGTTTGATTTTGGGCTACATAACCATAGTATCTTCTATAACAAGCTTGCGTTTCTCTGTAATCACATATCTCCGTAAGCGGTAAATGTCCCCAACTGGGGGGCGTGGCTTGCGGCTGATGGAGTAGGCAGCGTGGTGTGAGAGCTTCGCTGAAACTCCGCTCAATTATCCTGTTCCGGACATCCTGATACACCCGATTTGCACCTAATCAGCACCGGAGAGGTCTCCACACGGTCCCCGACCCAGTGGTGCTATTTTTGCAGAGATCTGACACACGGACATGTCCCGCAAGACGGGTAAAAATTCCTGGCAGGCAGCAGAGCATGGAGGCCAAGATGGCGCCCGGTCACAGCGCTCAGCTAAAGAGGCAGCCATGAGGATGTTCGGCGGCGCTCTGGGGAAAGGCACCGTTTCCAGACCGCCTTCTCCTCCCCTGGGCCCTACGGAGCAAGACACCGACCCTACACTACAGGGGCATGCCTGGCCGGAGGACGCTGCAAACTCCTCCACATGGGACACAGTGAGTACACCAGGCCCTGATTGTAATAGCACAGCTATGCCAGGCCAGGAGGACCCTGCCCCCGAACCAACCCACAGAGATATCTTTGCAGCAGTTACCTCCTGTAACATGTCTATCACTACCCTGACTACAGAGATTACCGGAGCTGAACTTAGTCAGACAGGACATGCAGAAGTTGCGAGATCGCACTGGGACCCTGGAGGACAGAGTGAGCAATGTGGAAGATGATGTAGCACCTCTGCAGAGGGAAATGCGCCACATGCAGTCGGTAATCACCGGCTATTCAGCCCATTTAGAGGAGAACAGGCAAAGACGCAACAACGTCCGCGCAGTGGGCATACCTGAAAAGGCAGAGGGAAAGAACCCTGTGGCATTTATTGAGAACTGGCTGATCGACACATTTGGCAAGGACACCTTCTCCCCCATGTTTGCGGTGGAGAGGGCTCACAGAGTCCCACTCAGGCCACCCAAACCTGGGGAACCGCCTAGACCGTTCTTGTTCAAGATGTTGAACTACAAGGACCGGGGCGCTGCCCTGTTTCAAGCTAGAACCAAAGGGAACCTTATGGAAATTGATAAAATTGATAACGCATATCGTTTTACCCAGATTTCTCCACGGAACTGCAACGCAGGAGGGCTAAGTTCACTGACGTAAAAAAGCGCCTCCGAAAATATGATGTTGCATATGCTATGCTATATCCAGCCAAACTTAGAATCGCTGCAAACGGTGAAACACAATTTTTTGATAACATTTTTTGATAATCCTGCAGATGCATCTCATTGGCTGGACCGTACAGAACATACCTTTCAGAAAGCAGCAGTAATCAGGGACTGATTATGTCCTACCTACTATTTTTGTTCCTGCTGACCACACTCCTCCTGGGTGAAGAACTGGGGACACCTCTCCATCTTTATATTTCTTTCTGTAAGGCGGAGAGTTAAATGTTCTATTGTTTGCATCATACTGCATCAATGACTTGGACTCGCAAGTCCCTTTGAATCAGTTGAACTGAAACGTTGGGGTCCCCCCCTGCAACAGTCCTGTGTGGACATGCTCAACGGAACTGAGCTACACGCTGGAGGCATCATACAATGGTCTTTATGATATGGCATTGACAGAATGGGTATGCACTTTCAAATATCTATAGATTGTTTGGATTACATAACCTGTTTGTTTAGATTGTAACAAACCTTGCTGTACATTACGTGTATACTCGTGATAATATACCGTGTAGTGCCTTTTCATTAATAAAAACCTTTTTGTTGATTAAAAAAAAAAAAAATGTCCCCAACTTCCTCGTATGCTTTAAACTGGTGGTTCTAAAGCCTTAAGATACCTTCTGTGCTGCAGAATCCTCCCCAGCCCTCCTTATATATACATGAGCCTGATCCGATCCAGCAATGTGCATGAGAGCAGCTCTTGCTGCCGTCTCCCTCCTCCCTGGGCAGATTGATAGCAGCCATTGGCTCCTGCTGCTGTCAATCAAATGCTTTACCAAACAAGCGGGGGGGGGGCAGTGCCGAGCTTCCTGCTCTGTGTCATTGGCTAAGATAGGGCTGCTCGGAAGGAGCACGCATGGGTGCCCTCATAGAAAGCGACTTTCTATGGGGGCACTTCCCAAAGAAGAGGAGCCTGGAGCGCCAACAGGGGACCCACAAGAAGAGGATGGGATGGGTCCTGCTCTGTGCAATGGTTTTGGTAAGTATAACATGTTTGTTATTTCAATTTAAAAAAAATAAAGCTTTAGTATCACTGTAAACTTCGGGCAGGTAGATATGAAAAAAACAATCAAAAAAAAAACAGTTAATGTATTAATAAAAAATTGGAGGGTTTTCATGTTGTAATTCACATACAAACTTACTTAAGGCTTACTGCATGCAAACAACAGACTGATGTGATGGAGAGGGATTGTTTCTTGAAGATCTGCCTGTGCTGGGGTTATCAGCGTAACAGACAGTCAACATGCTTGTGGATCTCTTACTATATGGATATTTTTTGGGCTGGCATCTATTCAGGTGCCTGTGTATTTATTTTACCCTTTGATTTGAGTTAAATATACTTTTATGTCAACTCAAATTATCAGCAGTGTCCACCCTTTTTATGGATGTACCACTACACATTATATTATGTTCTCTTTTTTATTATATAGTTTGTTTTCAAAATACGTTAAATAAAATAATAAACTACACTCATTTTATGTTTCACCTATAGAGCTTGCATATCATAACAGTGTGCAAACCTTGTTAAAGTGACAGCATTAATGAGGTCAGATCTAGTTTTAATCTGCAATCATATATTTGAAAATAGTTCTTGAATCTAGCACTGCCAAGTTAATTGTTGGGCATTCACTGAGTACACATTCTGATGTCCCAAGCCATAAAAGCATCTAAAATAAAACATGCATATGTGACTACACTGCAACTCCTTCAACATTGCCCTTCACATACTGTATTTTACAGAGCAGTAACAAAAATGATGCATGCCAATGAAGGGCTTTAGGCCTTCTTCGCTGTCACAGCCAATTTATAACACTCATTAGCCACTACAAATGCTGTCTTTATTAATTAAAAAGGAGAGACAATGGAAGTATATTGTGAAGGACTATTGCATGCCTAAAACAGGAGTTGGATGTATTTATAGGCTGAAAATGATAAATAGCTATTTTAAATTTTTTTTTAATGATATTTAATTCATGCATATTATTCTACATTTGTGGGTCAAGATAAGTAGCCTTAATTAATTAATTAATCATTGTGATGTGCAAATAAATAGTGTGAACAACACGAACAAGTATTTTTTAGGCAAGAAGGACTTTATCAAAATATATATTTAACTGGACATATATAACACAAGACAAGTGCATAGATAGATAGATAGATAGATAGATAGATAGATAGATAGATAGATAGATAGATAGATAGATAGATAGATAGATAGATAGATAGATAGATAGATAGATAGATAGATAGATAGATAGATACAGTACTCACAAAAGTGAGTACACCCCTCACATTTTTGTAAATATTTTATTATATCTTTTCATGTGACAACACTGAAGAAATTACACTTTGCTACAATGTTAAGTAGTGAGCGTACAGCTTGTATAACAGTGTAAATTTTCTGTCCCCTTAAAATAACTCAACACACAACCATTAATATCTAAACCGTTGGCAACAAAAGTACACCCTTAAGTGAAAATGACCAAATTGGGCCCAAAGTGTCAATATTTTGTGTGGCCACCGTTATTTTTCAGTACTGCCTTAACCCACTTGGGCATGGAGTTTACCAGAGCTTCACAGGTCGCCACTAGAATCCTCTTCCACTCCTCCATGATGACATTATGGAGCTGATAAATGTTAGAGACCTTGCGCTCCCCCACCTTCTATTTGAGGATGTCCCACAGATGCTTAATACGGTTTAGCATAAATAAATGAAAAGACAGCGCTCGCAGGTAAATAAATTCTAAACTAATTCATGTGTTGCAGCTGCTAGGTAAAAAGTGCTGACACTTTAATAATATGTAAAAGAAAAGACCTGCGCTAGCAACTCACCAAGTGGGTAATTATAAAAAATTTTTTTTTTAAAAATATACGTATCGTAAAAAATTACACGAATACACATTAAGTGAATATTAAATGGAAATGTACACAGAAACTGTGCACAAGCACACTACCACAACTAAGTGACTGAAAGTGCATTAAGAAACGTGAATAAAAATGGTCTAGATCAATCGTCAAAAATCTAGATCAATTCGTACTGAAGCTAACTTTTGGACGCTATGCGACCAGAAAGTCACTAGGCTAATAGATAAATAATCCCATATATTCGTGAGTAATAAAGTGAATCTGTATATAAAAAACCAAAAAATTTTTTTGAAACAAACATAACATAAAGTCTTTTAGATCACACAGTTCCTTCACATGAGGACAATCTGCAGACTTTAAGCTTATTCATTCATATGGTAGACTTAAATGGCAAATAAGGCTGGTGCCGGTGATGCCTGAGAGGAGATCTTTGGAATCGCAAACCTCACGTTCCACCAAAGGGAGAAAAGAAAACACATAGCATAAAACCTATGACACCGTGAGGTCACCTGCGCATAAAAGCGCTACTCACGGAATCGATGCGCAGAGCAGGCATTCAGATATTGGGCCGGTGTTCGCTGCTAGACGGCGTGCGTTCCACCAACTCCAGGAAGTGATGTCACTGGTTCTCGAGTTTGCAAGCGTGGGCCGGATGTTGCGTCGACGCGTTTTGCCCCTTCCCCAGGGCGTTATCAAAGACTTTTGAAAAACGTTGAAGCTGGGACAGTCGGTGTCCATCTCCCCCTCGCAGAAGGCCTCACATCTACTCCTTATACATAGAGCTTACTACACCCCTAGAAGATTATATAGATTTGGGGGTAGGCCAGATGACAAATGCCCTAGGTGCAGCAGGACAGGGGACCTCATACATATGGTCTGGAGATGTCCAAAGCTGGTAAGATACTGGACGGAAGTGGTCAGGACAATTAATCGCAGATTTAAAACTAAACTAGAGCTAGACCCTAGGGTATGTGTGCTGGGGTTGGTGGAAGATTCCATGGGTCACACTAACTCAGTTACAGCTGCGGTTAGATGCCTATACCAGGCTAGAAAGCTGATAGCACAGTCCTGGCTCTCGAGAAAAGCCCCAACTATAGAGGACTGGCTTAAAACGGTGGACTCCCTGGTCTGGACAGAAAGGACATTATATATTAGAAAAGGAAACTATAGAAAATTTATAGGTCTATGGAAACCTTGGCTGCAGGAACTGAATACCCGCCAATTGCTGTGACTAGCTGCCTTTGTATTCTACCCGTTTAGCGGGGTGAATGCATGGGTAGCGCTGTAAAAGCCTCAGTGTTGGGATAGACCCCATTGGGGGTTAGATAGATATAACATGTTGCGACTCTTGGAGATACTTTTTCTTTCTCCTTCTCTTTTTTTTGTTTGTTTTCTTTTTTTCTTCCCCCCTTCCCCTCCTCCTTCTTCTCTCCCCGTCACTCCCTTGCTGCGTTTTCAAAACAGGTGTGGTTTTCAAGACGGGGAGAGGGAATGGGGCGGTGGGGGGGTTCAGTACATAAAGGAGGGTGGGTTAAATAGGGGTTTAGAGGGGAAGGGATAATAAAAAAGGGGCTAAATGGGGCACATCACAAAATATTGATCTGTACCTACAAGGGTATACTTAAAAACACTTTAGAGCACAAAATGCACGCGAAACATGGGTTTTAATATATTGTTTGAACCAGACTGTATTACTGGTAATATATGCACTCTGAATGCACTTTGTTTTGTAAAATATGTAACCTTGTTGTTACTTTTGCTGCTATAAAAGGTAAATAAAAGCAATTAAAAAAAAAAATGGCTTTGTCTTGAGTTATTTTAAGGGGACAGCATATTTACACTGTTATACAAGCTGTACACTCACTTCTTTACATTGTAGCAAAGTGTAATTTCTTCATTGCTGTCACATTACAAAAATGTGAGGGGTGTACTCACTTTTGGGAGATACTGATAATCAGTGTTATTTTTTGTTCCAGTAAACAAAATGCAAACAAGTAAATAATAATCATATATTGTTTTTGTTGAAAGAACAACAGCAAATTTGCTTATATAAACTGACAAGATATATATATATATATATATATATATATATATATATATATATATATATATACATACCTTATACCTTTCTATCCAGCAGGTGGCACTGCAGTGCTATAATGTGTATTCTATAATAATGTAATGAGAGGAAGTGTTTGCTTTGCTCACTGTGTACTTGTATGACCCTTGTTCCTGTTCCTGTCTACATACTGTAAGATATGTTCTGCTATCCTCCATAAAAGCAAAGCGTATTGCTGTATACAAGAAGCTTCCAGTGCATTATTTCAATACTCTGATAACAGGTTATGTGCCCAGCGCACCCAGCGCACCCAGCATCCACCCAGGCATCTAGGCACTGGAAAGAATTCTGCAGTGAGTCAGTGACTACTGTATACAAGCTACTGAAAGACGGCAGGTGGTTCAGATGTAAAGTTTGCAATAGCAAAGTTGAACAATGCCAATTACCAGCTGTGGAAGTTTAAACTAGAAATGCTTCTAGGCAAGGATGACTTGTGGCAAGTGCTGAATACAAACAGACCCACAAACAGAGAGACAGAGGATTGGGACAGGAAGGATAGGCAGGCAAAAGCAACTATAAGCTTACTAGTGGAAGATGACCAGTTTATCCACATAAGAACAGAGAAAATGACCAAAGGTATGTGGACTCCACTACAAAAACTGCATGAGTGTTCAAGTCTAAACAGTAAGCTGTATTTACTAAGAAAGCTTTCTAAGATGAGGCTAGAAGAAGGCCAGCATATGTGTGACCACGTGAAAGCTATGCTAGAGATCATAAAGCAGCTGCGTGCCATCGGAGAGGACATCAAAGATAACCATACTGTTGTCCTGCTCCTCTGCAGCCTTCCAGAGACATATATTGCACTTATTATCGCTTTATAAACTAGACCCAAGTAGTAGCTGACACTGGAATATGTCAAAGGCAAATTTATCGATGACAGAAGGAAAGACAATATGCACCATGTGGACAAAGCTCTTAAGATGTACAAAGGCACAAAGCAAAACAAAGAAAGCAGAGCCTGTTTTCACTGTAAAAAGACTGTTCACTTAAAAAAGGACTGTTCTATCTGCAAAGCCGAGCAGAGAAAGCTAGCGCTATCCACAAAGAAAGAGTCAAAGCAGCCACAAAGGAAACTGCAGGCACATCATGGCGTGGCACCTTTAAAGTAACACAGAGCGGCAAACCACACGGCTGGTGCATAGACTCAGGTGCGACAAGCCACATGACTAGCGACGAGACCTTCTTCACAAACATTAATTACAGTGTAAAAGACAAAGTTTTCCTAGCAAATGGGCAATACATCACTGCAGAAGGTAAAGGCCAGTGCTTCCTGAACTGCAGTACACCAGTCAACCACACTATACACTCCTAAACAAAATGGTGTAGCAGAAAGGAAAAATTTAACTCATATAGAAATTGCCAGGTGCATGTTGTTGGATGTCAACCTACCTCACAAGTACTGGGGAGAAGCAGTCATGACTGCAACCTACCTACAGAACAGACTACCCTCAAGAGCCATTAAAAGTATTCCATACGAAATGTGGCATGGGTCAAAGCCTAGCATAAGACATATCAGAGTGTTTAGATGTAAAGCATATGCCTGTGTTCCAAGTGAAAAGCGATCCAAGCTGGAGAACAAAGCCATAGAGGGCATTCTAATAGGCTACAGCGAGCAAACTTAGGGTTACAGAATCCTACAACCAAAGACTGACAAAGTGACAATAAGCAATAGTGTTTTTTTTATGAGAGACCATCATCAGAAAAACACAGATCCCTGAAAGCTGTCAAGTGAATATGCCAAACAAACCAGAAGAAAGGTCGACCAAAGCGAACCTGTTTAGGAGTCAGAACAAGGGATGAAACTCACATTAAGTAAAAAAGTGGTGGTGAATGGCGCTCCCTTAGGGGGGGTTAAAATGATGATTTTTTATGTGAGCTAGTAAGGTGAGTGGTCTACGTCCACCCCCTAGTTACATAGTTACATAGTTAGTAAGGTTGAATAAAGACACCAGTCCATCCAGTTCAACCTGAGTGAGTGTGGGTCTACAACCCTGACCCTTGTCCCTAACCCTGAACATCGCACACTCACATCAATCCCTACCCTCAGTCCAAGGTCCCCATTCATATACTAGGGCCAATTTTGGACAGAAGCCAATTAACCTACCAGCATGTCTTTGGAGTGTGGGAGGAAACCGGAGTACCCGGAGGAAACCCGCGCAGGCACAGGGAGAACATGCAAACTCCAGGCAGGTAGTGTCGTGGTTGGGATTCGAACCAGCGACCCTTTTTTACTGCTAGGTGAGAGTGCTAACCACTGCACCACTGTGCCGCCCTACATACATAAGCTATTAGCACTAATAGTGGCGTGCACAAATCTCATTAAGCCATACAGTGAATGATAACATCAAAAACTAAAAAATAATAAAATAAAATTGTGAAAAAAAAAAAAAATTATATATACCATCCACATATATAGTGGGTAAATATACAGTACTGATCAATAAAATGCTAGTAATAAAGTACTGTCTCTGTCAAGAGTCCAACGTGCTCCAACAATTGGTATCAAATGCAAACCAGTAATACAAATAATAATTTCAAAAAGTCTTTTTCAAAAAATAAGTGTCAGAAAAAAGTTCCAAATGTATTGGTGAATGGTGGTGCCCAGAAAAAGGAAAATCCGTGACTTCTGTGCTCCCCCTTTTGGCTCCACACTCACCGAATCCTAATACCCCTACAGGGGTGGCAGGCACTTTATGATTCCAAGGCAATCCTCATAGATGGTGTCCCGTGGTTGCTATAGTATGGTTCTCCTCTATCCCAGGGCTCCCGGGTCAGTCATCCATAGCAGCTTCCACCACCACATCCAAGAAAAGGAATCGCCAGAGAACAATCCAAACAAAGATGGCAGCAGCAAGCCATGTGTTTACATCTGTACACCATTGGTCTCAGTTGAAGCGATATTACTACATTAAATACATTAGGCAGCATACTGATACAAAATTAAATCGATGACTGAGAACATAAATTAACACACTAAATATATGGGGACACTGGACATTTATCATAGGTCTAACCTGTATATATGAGAAGACAGGAAGTACATATTGTTCAACTGATTAAAATAAAGGTAATGCAATAACCATATAGCAACTACCTCCACTGCACCTCGATGCTGTATCCGCTTAGATGAGTATAAAGGTTTTTTTATTTTTAAACCTATACTTCTCTTTTAATTCCCTTCATGGAGCAGACATTTTTGCACAGTGACTCATCACATGAATGCACACACCAGTCAGAATAAATACATGCAACAAGCAATTTCAAACTAGGCATCAGGCGTTCACATGCCTGATAAAGGGGTCCTGCATAGCTCTAAAACTTTGCGATTTGCTGTAATGGTGTGATCGCGGAATAAAGCTTTGGACCCATTTTTGGAGATCTTGGTGTGCTGGTGACATCACTCTATCTGTGTCACTAAAGTCGCATCAGAAATCGCATTAGGTTGAACCAGGCCTTAATGAAAGAAAAGTAATAACTTAGGATTTCTGCTAATACCTAGCCAATGGGTTTCTCTCCCTCCTATTTTCTTCTTCTTTTTTTTTTTTTTTTTTGCGGTCTGTCCTAAAGGTTTGTTGTTTGAAGCTGTATGCCCCTGCTGGGCATGAGAGGACCTTGGAGTAAGAAACGTAACCCTGTGCTGATATTCTTTCTACCAGTTTAACCATTTCTGTTCTTTCTTCTTTCCTCGATGATGCTACACTTATGTTGTGTACTTAGCCAAGAACACATTTTTTTTCTGCTTTGATAATTTTATTATTATTATTATTTATGTTATTTTATGTGGCCTATTGACCTGTGTTATATATGAAAATACTCAATACATATAAAAAAAAGAAGAGAGATCTCTGAGCAGCACTAAGTCTGGCAGACAGCAGAGAAACATTTTCAGGAAGAGGGCAGTGTGCAGCTCCTCAATAGATAAGAGCCCAGGAGGAGAATGTGAAAGTGAGTGTATACTCCAAGCTGGCCACAGAGCCGCAAACACAACATCTCAGCTGTAGATTGCACACTTCCCTGCCAAGCTACCATGTGCACTGCAGTTCAGATGAACCTGGTGACCTCAGAAGGCTTTGGGGTATTTCTGGGCTAAGCTCTGTGCTGATCAACGAGGTGCCACCCCCTGCTTGTAAATTTGGGTCGACTTTAGGTTTGCACAGGCAAGCATCAATAGTGTAAATGCCGAGATCCTTCATTACACTGAGATCCATGCTGTCCTGTACTCCCTGCTGCCCCAAGGATGAGGGAAAGACAGCAAGTCTTTCTTTAGCCAGCTCATGCTGCTGCTTTGTAATTAGTAGGCAAACTGAAGCCTGGTATTCATCACTTTGCTGGGACTATCAGGCACCCAGAAGGACCCCAATATCTCCACCCCAACTCCAGGAGATGATGGGAGTGCCCAGAAATCTGGTCAAACAGCTAAAGTTTGGCTGTCAGCGCAGACAGGAAACTAGGACCTAGCTGAAGCCCTGTGGTTGAGAACAACTGATCTAGATTGTTTGCACTGCAAGATAAATGAAACTTCATTCTCTTATTTGACCGTCAGATTTATTTTGAAGATGTACAGACATGCACATGTAAACAGACATCAAAGAAAAACCTTGGCACGTTTCACAGAAACTTTCTATGTCTAGATTGTCAGCACTATTGAAACTGGATTGTAAAGCTGAACTGTTTTTTTTTTTAAGTTTAGGATAGCTTAAGGCACAAATGTCAAACACAAGGCTCAAACCAAGGACCAAATCCAGCCAAATCCAAATCCATGACAAGCCAGGTCATGTCATGTGGCCAGAACATGGCGTAACTCCATTCCGCCACCGCCAGCTCTCTCCCTCCGCTTCCACTCCACACTCTCACCCGTAAACACAGAAACTTTGCTCTCAGTGGCTCCCAGATCTAACAGATCCCTGCACCCACTCATGGTGGGGACAGATCACCAGACAGAGAGGGAGTGAGAGAGAGAAGACAATCTCCCAGAAGGGCGAGGCAGAGCCGATTACACAGGGAAGCAGTAGAGCCGGGCCACGCAAGAGAGTGTAGTGATGCCAGGAAGCTTTGGGGGGGTTGGAGTTGGGGTTGCACACTCTGTAAACAGCACACCCCTGAACTCTGTATGTAACATACTCCTAAACTCTGCACTCTGTACGTAATGCACTCCTGAACCCTGCACTCTATATGTAGCACACTCATAAACTCTGCACTCTGCATATAGTTCATCCCTAAACTCTGCACTCTGAATGTAATGCACTCCTGATTTATGCACTCTGTACATAGCATAATCCTGAACTCTGCACTCAGTACGCAACGCACTCCTGAACCCTATACTCTGTACATAGCACACCTCAGATACAACTGCCCGTTTGATGGCAACCATACTGCTGATGCGACTCACGATAAAAATGAGTTTGACATCCCTGGCTTAAAGTGGAGTTCCACCCAAAAGTGGAACTTCCACTCATCGGATTCCTCCCCCCTCCGGTGTCACAGTTGGCACCTTTCAGGGGGGAGGGGGGTGCAGATACCTGTATATTACAGATATCTGTACCCACTTCCGGCATAGATAGCCGCAGAATCTGCAGTTATTTACGCCACTTCCTGTTCCCCCCCGCTGTCTGCTGGGAAACACACGGGTCCCAGAGACAGCAGGGACCAGCCGTATTGCGCTGCGTGACTTGCGCATGCGCAGTAGGGAACCGGGAAGTGAAGCCGCACGGCTTCATTTCCTGATTCCCTTACCGAAGATGGAGGCGGCAGCACCCGAGGACCGAGAGACGGTTCGGCCTCGGGTGCCGACATCGCGGGCGCCCTGGACAGGTAAGTGTACATGTTTTAAAAGTCAGCAGCTGCAGTATTTGTAGCTGCTGACTTTAAAAAAAAAATTTCGGCGGAGCTCCGCTTTAAGGAATTGTTAGATCCACCGTTGGCTTTTGTCAACCTGCCCGTTTCCCTGTTTGTGAGTTTTTATCCTCACATCCTATCCATTTCTCACGTGTCAGACAGAACAGGAAAGAAGGGGAAGTCACCCCAATGGCAACACAGATAGCCAGGGCTATTTTTAGACCCTGGTAGGCCCAGGACTAACATCTCATGGGTGGCCCTCATCTCATCTTCCCACAACATAAAACATAATTTTATACTATATATAGAAACAGGGACCATTGGAGCTTCATGGAACTTCAAGTCCAGGAGGTTTGTTTCTCTCTCCCTTCTTTCATAGTACTACAGTATCTCACAAAAGTGAGTACACCCCTCACATTTTTGTAAATATTTTATTAAATCCTTTCATGCGACAACACTGAAGAAATTACAGTTTGCTACAATGTGAAGTAGTGAGTGTACATTTGGTATAACAGTGTAAATCAAAATAACTCAACACACAGCCATTGATCTCTAAATGGTTGGCAACAAAAGTTTTACCTCTAAGTAAAAATGTCCAAATAGTTCCCAATTAGCCATTTTCCCTCCACGGTGTCATGTGACTGGTTAGTGTTACAAGGTCTCAGGTGTGAATGGGGAGCAGGCTTCGCCATGGTCGACCAAAGAAGTCGAGTGCACTTGCTCAGCCTCATATCCAGAGGTTGTCTTTGGGAAATATGAGTGCTGCCAGCATTGCTACATACATTGAATAGGTTGGGGGTCAGCCTGTCAGTGCTCAGACCATACCCAGCACACTACATCTACATGGCTGTCATCCAAAAAGGAAGCCTTTTCTAAAGATGATGCACAAGAAAGCCCGCAAGTAGTTTGCTGAAGACAAGCAGACTAAGGATATGGATTACTGGAACCATGTCCTGTGGTCTGATGAGACCAAGATAAACGTATTTGGTTCAGATGGTGTCAAGCGTGTGTGGTGGCAACCAGGGGAGGAGTACAAAGACAAGTGTGTCTTGCCTACAGTCAAGCATGGTGGTTGGAGTGTCGTGGTCTGGTGCTGCATGAGTGCTGCTGGCACTGGGGAGCTACAGTTCATTGAGGGAACCATGATGTCAGGGCTGGGCTCAGCTCTTCCTTCTCTAACCTGGTCGCTTAGCTGTCGGCTAATTGCCAGCTCCTATCTCTCCACAGTGACTCCCCTGTTGATGATATCCTGCTCATCAGTCCTGCCTTCCTAAGCCATCCAGCCCACATGATCTCTGCCTTCGCCTTGGTAACATCTCTAGAGACGTTCTCCTGTGTTCCTGTTAAAGCGGAAGTAAACCCTCAGCAAAAAAACAAAAAAACAAAAAAACCCTGTAAGACAAAGGCATAATTAGCTAGTATGCATAGCATACTAGCTAATTATGTATTACTTACCTCTGCTCAAAGCCCCCGCATCGGTCCACGTCTCCCCCTCCAACCGCCGACATGTTGTCGCGGCTCCGGCACTGTGATTAGCCAGAGCCGCGATGACGTCACTCCACTCATGCGCTCGGGAACGTCACAGTACAACTGAAGCAACGGCATATAACGCCATTGCTTCAGTTGTCTTAAGTGCGCATGTGCTGCATGACCTCGGCACATGCAAATACAGGGATATCTCGTAAACCGTGTAGGTTTAGGAGATATCTTTGTTAGCTACAGGTAAGCCTTAATATAGGCTTATCTGTAACATAACATTGTAAACAAGGGTTTACAACCACTTTAAATACTTGCTTGGCTGACATTCCTTCTGGCTCCAGATCCTGCCTGCTGTTCTACTACGCTCATCTCTGGCTCTCTGACGTTTTGGCTTGTCTGACTATCCGTTCCGGTTCCTGAACTCAAACTGGCTATGTTTTGACTATATTTACTTTGTTTACCTTTGTTTATTATTATTAAACTAGTGAGATTTAACTGTAATTCTGTCTCAGTCTGATTCATGGTTTCTGACACATGAATGCCAACATGTACTGTGACATACTGAAGCAGAGCATGATCCCCTCCCTTCGGAGACTGGGCCGCAGGGTAGTATTCCAACATGATAACGACCCCAAACACACCTCCAAGATGACCACTGCCCTGCTGAAGAGAGAGGATGGTAAAAGTGATGGACTGGCCAAGCATGTCTCCAGACCTAAACCTGATTGAACATCTGTGGGGCATCCTCAAACGGAAGGTGGAGGAGCACATGGTCTCTAACATCTACCAGCTCCGTGATGTCGTCATTGAGGAGTGAAAGAGGACTCCAGTGGCAACCTGTGAAGCTCTGATGAACTCCATGCCAAAGAGGGCTAAGGCAGTGTTGAAAAATAATGGTGGCCACACAAAATATTGACACTTTGGGCCCAATTTGGACATTTTCACTTAGGGGCGTACTCACTTTTGTTGCCAGCGGTTTAGACATTAAATTTGCTGTCCCCTCCAAATAACTTAACACACATAACACTGTTATACAAGCTGTACACTCACTACTTTACATTGTAGCAAAGTGTCATTTATTCAGTGTTGTCACATGAAAAGATATAATAAAATATTTCTAAAAATGTGAGGGGTGTACTCAGTTTTGTGAGATAATGTATGTGCCGCCTAGCAGAGGATTTATTAAGCTCAATAAACTAAAATGGATAAGTTACAGTTACATAAGTTATAACACCACATCCTTTTTTAACTTATGATAATTTTCTCTTAAAAATGTTTATTTCACAAACATAAATATCACCAGGATGTGTCGTCTTTATTTTTCCACATAAAATGAAAGCCCACATTTTCTTATAAATCATTATTTTATCTCCTGAAGTGGTATTTGATCACAAACTCAATCCACTTCTTTTTCTTCTCTTCTTTATTTATAGCTGTTTAAACTCTAAGTTATCACCAGCCTGAAACTGGTGTTATTTTAAGGGGTAATAGCCTCTGTGGCAATCTTTGTAAATTTACTTTTACATTGATTTTTATCAATATAAAGCGTTATGATACTATTGTAGTGCTAAAATACCACTACATACAGAGCAGGCCTAATAATGCATGTTACATATCTTTGTGAATTGAAACGTAAGAGATATGAGGTAAAAAAAAGGTGTGATATCATGGAAATACCTGAATTAGAGAAAAAAACTTGAGCCAATTATGATAATATTTAATATATTTATTCCTATAATATTTATTATATATTTCTTCCTTTTATTTTCACATGCCTTTATCACTGTCTTGACTCTCATGAGCTTGTCTGCACACCGATGTACTAAAGGCAAAGAGGCTCACTTTGCAAGTGAATTTGCCCTTTGCTAAGGAATTTTCCCCAGAGCTAAGTGAATACGGATCGGATGATGGAAGTTAGTTAAGATTGAGCCATTTCTTGTCCAACTTCATTGTGTGGCCATGTGTCTTTTTTAGAGGTCGAAGATTAAAACGTTTCCTCCCAATGCTAGAGTTGCCATTTAAAGATTTGTATATCGCTATCGTATCCCCCTTAAAGTGGTTGGAAAGGCTAAACATATTTTACCTTAATGCATTCCTTACAGTAAGGTAAAAAATGTTTAGGCATTAGTATCCCCCTTTGCCTCCACCTATACTTACCTGAGCCCTCATTCTATCCATCGCTGTGCATGTCTGCAGGTCTTCCCTCCTCACTTGCTGGTGTCTTGGGCTTTGCTGAGGCAGCGGGAGCCATTAGCTGCTGCAAATCAAAGCCAGTGACAAAGGAGCAGGAAGACGGGCCGAGTCCTGCTGTCTATGTAAATAGAAGTAGACAGTGAGACTCAGGAACGAGCCCACATGAGTGCCCCCATTGAAAGTGGTATCCTACAGGGCACTTTCCAGAGGGTAGGAGCCAGGAGCACTCGCAGGAGACCCGAGAAAAGGAGTTTCGGGGCCGCTCTGTGCAATGGTAAGTATAAATATAAAACAAGGCATAATATCCTCGCTAAAATGTATCATGAATATTAAACCATGAATAGAGCAGCTGACAAAAAATACATTAATTGCAGTGTATCAAAATATAATAAAGTTCAATTGCAGCACTGAGGGTAAGAGACTGATGAGGAGACGAAGGATACAGGTGAACGTAGAAATGAAGAACCTCTCACCAACTTGAGTGTATATAAAAAAAACACCACCATGCTGTCAAATATATCTTCTTACCAGAAACAGGTGAATAACAAGCATATGGTATATGACTCATCCAAACACTTTAGGCAGGTAATATCATCAAATTGGTCATCATGTTCACAACTGGGAGCTCACAAGTATAAGGATCCTCTGCAGTTTCCAAAATCACCAATAAGCAGCCTCAGCTCCAGTGGCGGTGATGGTGATTTGGTGATAATTACCATACAAAGAAAAAATGAGGAGGCACATAGTGAAGCCCGTCAGAAAAAACACCTTTATTTATTATAAAAAAAAGGGGTACTCATAAAACATCAAGTGTATTCAAGCATGTAAAAATCAAAGAACCGCGGTATATGGCGTGCTGGCATCCTGTCTGCGTCACCTGATACATTTCAGCCTAAATAGCCATCTTCAGAGGTGTAGCAGGAAGGACGCACACGCCTTTAAATACACACAGCCAGAGTCATCACCACCAGATGTGCGTCAACATTGTAGCTGCAACCAGAAGTTAACCCGTGGCCGGAAACAACACAGAAACATAAACAGACTCTATAATACATACAGCCAGGGGGTATCACCACCGGATTCACGTCACCACCATAACTGCAACCGGAAGTAACCCAGCGGCCGAAAATGGCACAGAGATGTAAACAAACACACATCCTGGATGACTGGATGCACAACAATGACAGTGCTGTGGCCGGAATTGACCTCAAGACACTCCAAGCAACAGCAAATGTCAGTTTAAACATGCAATTATACATATCTCAAATTAATCTAAAAAAAGTTAAAAAAGCAGCTCACTACAATCACATTAAAGATTATAATATACATCAAAACAATAAATGTTTTTGACATTGATATATGTATGTATATGTTAAAATTCCTAAAACACTGTCACCTAGTGGCAAGATCATAAGTTGTGTCACTTATTTTACAAAAAGCATGTGAAATAATGACAGATCAAATGCATAATCTTCAAACATTTAAAATATTATATTATGGATATTTCTAGGAGGTCTTAATCTATAACTTAAAAAGCTGAACTTTATTGCATATGAAAACTTAAAAATCAAAAAATAAAAAACAAAAAAACAAATGTATCTTCTCAACAATATGATAAATCGACCTGAAAAAACCAAAGAGAGGGACATCAACTGTAATAAAACAGTTGATGCCCCAGTCTACATTAAGTCCATGCAGCACATAACATTTGATCTCATAGATCCAGCGGGTTTAAGCCTTGAAATCTCACGTCTAACAAAACTCCCTCTCCAGTTTGGGGTGAGACGATCAATGGCTAAGAAAACTGTACCTGTTTGATCTTTGTTATGGCACTCAACATAGTGTTTGGAAACACTATGCTTGGGGAAACCATGCCTGATATTGGCCAAAAGTTCGTTGATGCGAACATTGATAGCTCTAGTAGTGCGGCCAAGATATTGAAGGCCGCATGGACAAATTATCAGATAAACCACATTTAGAGAGGTACATGTGATGAAGGTATCAATTTTATAAGATTTACCCGTGGCTCGTGAATTGAAATGTTCAAGTCTGTTTTTAATAGTGTTGACAGTACAAACGCTACATTTCTTGCAAGGAAAAAAAACTTTCAGTTTCTGAAAAAATGATATCCTATTTGGGACATCGAGGATGTTGGGTGCCACCTGTAGTCTAAGTGGAGGAACACCCCGGAAAAACACATCAGGATGATCAGGAAGAGCTGGCTCCAGCATCCTATCATTTTTCAGTACCTTCCAGTGCTTGGATACAATCTTCTTAATATCCCTATGCTGACGTAAATAGCTGGTAATGAACGCATAACCAAATTCTTTCTGAACTCTATTGACCTTGGTAGCCCCAGTCAATAGAAGAGATCTATCTGAATAGCCAACTTTGGTAATGATCTCATCTAGGTTATCAGGAGCATAGCCCCTGTCAATGAACCTAGATCTTAAGATCCTTGACTGTTTAATATAATCCTCATAGACAGTACAGTTCTTTCTAATACGGATGAATTGGCTCTTACTGCCAATATAACTGTTCCTGTCTGTGGATTTGAAGTATGTCGATGTCAGGAGAGCTCCATCCCTTACTTCTATATTTAAAACCAAAAAAATGATTTTGGATGAACTTACTTCGTACTGCAGAGAGATCACCAAATTGTTATTTTTAAGCTGTTGGAAAAAGCCATTTAGAGTTGTCAAATCGCCATTCTAAGAGGAGGACGTCATCAATATACCTTCCCCAAAAAAAAATTCTGGTCTCCGAGTGGTATATATGATGTTCACCTCCCATTTGGCCATAAAAAAGGTTGGCCATACTTGGGGCAAATTTTGCCCCCATGGCCACACCCCGATCTTGGCGGTAAAATTAGCCTCCAAACCAGAAATAGTTATGGAACATGGCGAAGTTAAGTAATTTTAACACAAAAGAAACCCGGTGAAAGGATAAAGAGACATCTCTTCTCAAAAATGTCTCAACCACTGCGTATCCATGTTCATTGGAAATAATTGTGTAGAGGGAGGCTACATCGGCAGTAGCCATTAAATTGCCATCCGTCCACTCAACATCCCCCAGGATTTTTATAACCTGACTAGAGTCCTTCAAAAAAGAAGGAGTACTGGATACCAGCGGTTCCAAAAAGCCATCTATATACTTCCCAATTCTAGATGTTATCGAGTCCACTAATGATTGGCCTACCTGGGGGATTAACTGGATTTTTGTGGACTTTGGGAAGATAATAGATGATTGGTATTCTAGGTCCCATGGGTAAAAGGAACAATTTCTCTTTTTTATTGAGAATATCATCCTTAAAGCCCTCATCTATCAATTTCCCTAGATCCTTTTTATATTTACCAGTAGGATCATTAGGAAGAGAAACATATGTTGCCTCATCATAAAGTATTTTCATAATTTCTTCTTTATAAGCAGATTTATCAAGTACAACAATGCTGCCCCCTTTATCAGCGGGTCAGACAATGATTTCATCTCTATTTTTGAGGGATTTCAACCCATCAATAAATTTCCTGTTGTTGTAACATTTTTTTCTTTTGAGATTATCCAGATCTTTAAGGACCAGCTCCTTGAAGACTGCAATGGAAGGAGCAAGGTTCCCAGGAGGGTTGAAAAGAAAGGGATTCGACAGCCCAAAATGTCTGATAGACCCTGCATCCACCACAGACCCCTGTGTGGGTTTGGAGAAAAGTCTCTTATCATTGAATTTTCTGATGTATTTCTGTACATCTATAAATGCACTGAGTTTACTTAATGGCTTATCTGGAGCACACTTAAGACCATGATTCAAAACAAATTTTTCATTGTCATTAAGTTCACATTTGCTTAGGTTAAAAGTACCCTAATCTTTTACACCCTTCTCCTCTTTCTGTCTGTGCCGCCTCCCCCCTCTGATCCCTTTTTTGGTTCTCCATCTCTTTTGTTCTTTTGTGGGCCCCTTGGAAAAAAAAGAAGAAGAAGACAATGGTGGTGCAAGTATAAACCTATTAATAAAAAATAGTGATGCTTCTCTAGGGACAATAACTTTAATGTTTGTAATTGTTCTTCATAACTGAGGCCCTCCAGCTCTCTTATTAGCTTTGTTGCCCTTCTCTGGACTCTTCAAAGACATCATTCCTAAGGATTGGTGAACTGGACAGCATACTCAAGATATGGCCAAACCAGAGTTTTGTAAAGTGGTAGAATTATAGTTTTATCTCTTGAGTGAATACCCTTTTATGCATGTTAATAGTCTGCTTGCATGCTATTGCTGAGTCTGTCATTTACTAGGACCCCCAGATCCTTTCCCATTCTCAATCCCCCCCAGAGGTTCCCCCCTGGCATGTAACTTGAATTCGTATTTTTATCTCCCAAGTGCATCACTTTACATTTTCTCACATTGGACCTCATCTGCCATATAGCTGCCACCCCTCTGTTTTACCTTGGCCTTCTTGTAAAGTTGCTATTATCTGTTGCAAAGTTATTGCTCTACTTAGTTTAGTATAGTCAGCAAACAATCTCTATACCATTTATGAATAAGTAAAACAGAATGTGTCCCAGTACAGATCCCCGGGGCACCCCGCTCACAACTCCAGACCATTCAGAAAATATGCCATTAATCCCCTACCTCTGAACATGCTCCTGGAACCAGTTTTCTGTCCAGGTACATACCATGTCATTAATGCCAAAAGATCTTGTTTTGTAAATTTAACAGAGATTCACCTCCTTTAGTAAGTTCTGGGGAAGATTCGCTTGAAAATTGTGGCTTCCTTTGCAAAGTGAACAGTCTATTTGCCTTAAAGTGGAGCTCCACTCAAAAGGGGAAGCTCCACTTGTCTGCCTCCTCCCCCGCTCCGCTGTCACATTTGGTACCTTTTGGGGGCAGGGGGGAGCCGGTACCTGGTATCTGGTATGTGCTCTCACTTCTGGCTCAGTTTGCTGCGGCGAACCGTGCTGGAAGTTCGGTCTCCTCTCCTTCCCCTCGCAGCTGTCTGAGACACTTCACAGGTCCCGAAAGACTGCAGCCCATTTACAAAGTGCAGTGTGCTTCATGCATGCCCAGTAGAAACCGGCTGTGAAGATGTAAGGCTTCACTGCCGGTTTCCCTTAGTCAGGATGGTGGAGCTAGCACCCTAGCATCTGCCCCTGAAAAAAAAAAAAAAAGCTGGAACGTGATCTTGAATATGAGAGTGAGATTTAAAGCTGAACTCTGGGCAGAAATATTAATGCATCATTGTAAAGGTGAAAAATAAGAAGAATCCTGTGCTATGCCTAATTTAAACAATAAAAACAATATATGAGCTGCTCCCCTCAAAGTGAAAGTGCAAAATGCTGACTTTGTGAAATGTGGGTTGTATAATATAAGAGGACGCTTAGACAAAAAAAGGACACAATATTTAAATATTGTGACAACTAAGGTGCAAAACAAGGATAATAATACATATACAGCATTAGTATCTTATTTCAAAAATACATAAAGTGCAAAGTGAAAGCAAATGTCCAAAAGGATTAAATCACAAGAGTGTCCATATAACACTTGAAGCAATTTGGATCTTTACACCGTCACCACTGGAAACGATCATGGAAAACAAATGACACCCGGTGGATAAATGTAAGTAGCCTACTTACCAGTCCACCATGACCCCTTTAATTAAAAAGACAGGTCAGGTGGAACTTTGACAGATTTAGGAACTGTCACCTGTACTGGTAGACACCAATGGGGAAAGACTGGGGAATCACTCCAAATCAGGATTACTCAGAAAAAAATGGAAAAAGGCAGGACCATGGCATAATTCCATTTTATTTAAAAATACAAGTAAAGGGGGCGTGACCGGAAGCCGACCTCGATGGACGCTTGATCCCTTAGCTCCAGCAGCCCGCAGCAACATAGGCACTTTTGGGGACAAACAACAACTCCCACATGGGCAAATCGCGGACCACTCGATCCTCAAAACACAGGGGCACATCCCAACCCCCTCCGGGGACCTCCGCAGACCTCCGTGCCTTCTTCCTGCAATCGGAGGGCAATCCGGCCGGAGGAGACAAGATGGCGCCGATCACACAGGCACATGGAGGACAGATGTCTCCACGCGAGCAGCCGCCACAGCTCACACAACAGCGATGCCTTACGGATCCCTCTCCACCGGCGACAGATCCAGCAACCTCAGCCACACACTCAGGAGCGGTGAGTCCATCCACCCTCCCTGATCCCCAGGCCTGGCAGGCACGTGCGCCGCAGCCATCCGAGCCGCCCATCCCATCACAGCACTACACCCAGTGCTCGGCGGCATTTCCGAGGCTGCTGAGAGCGGCCTCAGACCCCTACCTCCAGGAACAGCCGTCTCTGTCCCCAACACCCTCGGCTCTATCCCAGGACTTTCCTCCGCTACCAGGCCCAGCTCACCCCCCAGTGGAGCCGCATCATGCGCGGGGTGAGGAGGATGGGACATCATGGGCCATGGCAGCGTCCTCCCCCCCACCTAAGACGCAAAGACTCTCCATATCCAGGGACACTAGCGTCTCTAAAAGGCTGCCCCCCATTAACCCCACGTATGCACAAAAAGCCAGCACCCCTCCAGGCTCCTCATTGGACACTCAACATGTGAGACCCCCCCAGCTACCACAGGCCTTGATGTGGTCTGAACCGTGGGAACCCCCAGCACCCGGGTCACACGATCATCTGAAGCAGGATCGCTCAGCCCACGCTCTCCACCCCCAGCCCCGACCCCGCCAAACCATCATCTGGGCCCTATACAAGACCAACATATGCCATCTCCATGGCACACATATTTCCAGGCAATGCCCACCAAAGAGGACTTTAAACAACTCATAGAGGATGTAAAATCAACCTGTCGCACAGAAATCCAAGTTCTCCAAACGGGACTTAAACACCTAGCGGACAGAGTGGAGATGGCAGAAGAAGAGATCCAAGAAACCAAAATAGCAGTCCACAGAACACAGTTGCAAGGAGCAGAACACCGCTCTCTCCTCAGAGAAATGCAAAGGCACATAGAGGACTTGGACAAGAGGGGGCGCCGCAACAATATTAGAGTGAGAGGAATCCCAGAACCTGAGGGCAACGAAGACCTGCAAACTACCCTGCAATCCATCTTTAACAATTTATTGGGCGAACCCCCTGCGAAACACATAGAAATGGACAGAGCTCACCGGGCCCTGCGACCCAAAGGACCTGCATCGAAACCAAGAGATGTTATATGCAGAATCACCTCCTACCCACTCAAAGAGTCTATCATGAAACAAGCTCGTATCGCACGTAAAATCATCTACGAAGGAGCACAAATACAGCTGTACCCTGATCTGTCTTGGATCACACTGCAAAAGCGCAGACTACTGCAACCTCTATTGCAAATACTGCAATCCAAAGCAATTCCTTACAGATGGGGTTTCCCCTTCACTCTCACAGCAAAACACCAGGGAACTTCTGCCGTGTTGAGATACCCGGAAGACCTTCGAATCTTCTGTAACACCCTGGAGATTCAACCCCCACAGCTACCAGAATGGGACTTAGTGGCCACCCCCCCGTTACCACCTACAGTTTGGCAGAAAGTGCCCTCTTCTAACCGGCCCCGAAACCCAGAAGCACCCCGCAAGCCTGCCAAACACAGGAACTGATCAATGTCATTATCTTCATATAGTCCACATTCCTTTCCACAGGACATGACTACATCGTCATAATGACTTTTCCTGCTCGGGACGCTAAATTTGGTCAGACATACTAGTTCAGTATCCCCCAAATTGCCACTAAACCACAGTTTACAATGCTACTAAGGGCTTGCTAGGATCGAGCTCCGAAAGAGTAGACGCTCTACTGTTCACTTTCTACCCTCCCTCCTGATTTTTAGTTCAGGGATTTATATAAGTGTTTTATATTGCCTTATTGGCTGCGGATCCCCGTGTGACCCCTCCCTGCCACCCCAATTGGGCTGGCGGCGGGCGGACACTTGGTACTCCGTGTTACCTAGGCCTGTTGGCCATTTACAGTTTGATAATGTATGCGTTCTGTCTCCACTTGGTTTTATTTAATCTTCTTTTTCTTCCCCAACTCTTTTCCTTCTCTTTCCCTTTCTGTAGGAACCAAGCTTATGCAGCGGTGCGGGTGAATGATCCTGGTCTCCTCCCGGGGGGTGCCGGCTCCGGGTTTTTGACCTCAGACCCTGGTACAACATCACTAGGTAAGCAGACATACACCTGTCCACACGCAAACAGATGGCAAAGTTACTATCCTTAAATGTCCATGGCCTGAACTCTAACAGAAAAAGGCATCTGGCACTGCGGGAGTTCAGACAATCGGGAGCTGATATTATACTAGTACAAGAGACACATTTCAATAAAGAGGGCTCGTTCGCATTCGCTTCCAGATATTTCCCCCAGGTGTATCTTTCATCTAGCACTCAAAAAAAAGCAGGAGTGGCCATACTACTCAAAAAGGGTATCCCCTTCACCTGCGCGGACCACTATTCTGATCCCGGAGGCCACTTTATTATCCTACATGGACACTGGCATACACAACCTATTACGCTGTGTGCTATATACGCACCTAACACTAAACAATATAATTTTCTCTCTAAAGTATACACACGCATCTTTAAATCGGACCCCGGGGTTTTGGTGGTGGGGGGAGATTTTAATCTCACTCAATCAGCAACTGTCGATCGTCAGGTGGTGGGCCCCCGGGTGTCTCCACCAGGTGTCCTTCGAGACTCCAGATTGTTTCGACAAATCTCCAGACGATATGCGCTCTTTGATGCCTGGAGGGTCCTTCACCCGGGTGATCGGCAGTACACATTTTATTCTGCCCCCCACCGCACACACTCCCGCATAGATTACTTCTTTGTTAACAATCATACACTTAAACTTACACGAACAGCCCAAATACTCCCCATCTCATGGTCAGACCACGCCCCTATTCTACTAGAACTAGAACTAGATAACCCCAACCATAAATCCTATAACTGGAGGCTTAACACATTTCTTCTCCAGCATCTCCCCTCCCAAGTTGAACTACAAACCACCCTAAAATATTACTTCATAGAAAATGCCACCCCGGATATGTCGCCAACCACCCTCTGGGAAGCCCATAAGGCGGTCATGCGCGGTAAATGTATAGCCTTATCCTCCGCTATGAAAAAAAACTCCCTAGCTACAAAGACAAAAACTGAACAGGATCTTAGGTTAGCCGAACGCAAACTCCAAATCACCCCCTCCATACCCATCCTCCGGAAGGTTGTTAAACTTCGCTCAATTTTGAAGGAATTCGCCCTAGGCCAGGTAGAAAAAGCACTGACAAGACTGAAGCAAGTATTCTACGATAAGGGAAACAAGGCACACTCCCTATTAGCTAATAAATTACGTGACAAATTTCACATGCAAACGCCACATCAGATCAAAAACACATCGGGGCACATAGTCTCCCATCCCAAAGAGATTGCTAATGTCTTTGCGGACTTTTATAAACACCTATACAACAACCCAGATATACCTAGTAACCCCCCTTCATCAGAATTATCCCATAAAATGCGAACATACCTGGAACGCAGTGGAATTCCCCACTTAACACCTTCTGACCTGCTGACACTGAACACACAGATTACAGATGAGGAAATAGAAAAGACCATTAAGTCCCTTCCTTCCCATAAAGCCCCGGGACCAGACGGATTCCCGTACGAATACTACAAGACGTTTCTCCCCATACTGCTCCCACATATGCGCAAGGTCTTTCACACCTTCCTTCACGACGCCATCATACCTCCAGACATGCAACGCTCTTTTATAACCTTAATCCCTAAGCCGGACAAAGACCCCTCCCTCTGCGCAAGTTACAGACCCATTGCATTACTGAACTCTGACCTTAAAATCTTCACCAAACTACTTTCCAACCGCCTAAACCAGATTCTTCCCTCCCTGGTCCATAAAGACCAGGTGGGGTTTGTCCCACTGCGACAGGCCGGTGACAACACCAGAAAGGTTATAGACTTGGTGGAAGTGGCGAATAGAGAGCACCAAGCAGCCTTGCTGCTAAGCTTAGACGCAGAAAAAGCGTTTGATCGCCTGGGATGGCCTTTTCTTTTTGCCACCTTAAAATTCATGGGATTTCAAGGCCCCTTCCTACAAGCCATCAGACATTTATACACCTGCCCGTCATCCCAAGTCAGGACTCCCTTTGCACTATCCCCGGTATTTTCAGTAGCAAATGGGACCAGGCAGGGGTGCCCACTTTCGCCCCTGCTATTTGCACTATGCGTTGAACCCCTTGCGGCATCCATTAGGAGTAATCCGGATATACGGGGAATATCGGTTAGAGGAAGGGAATTTAAAATCTCCCTCTTCGCGGACGATATCATACTCACATTAACTCAACCTCACATTACTCTCCCGATTTTGCAAACAGAACTAGATCGATTTCGTGTTCTCTCGGGGTATAAGATAAACGCATCAAAATCAGAGGCCCTCCCCATCAATATCCCCCCCACGGAGGTCTCACTCTTAAAATCCAATTTTCCATTTACATGGAAGACGAAATCCCTGAAGTATCTGGGTACGTACATCACACCTAAATTTTATACGCTCTACCAAGAAAACTTTCCACCACTGTTCCGATCCATAAGATCCTCACTGACTCAATGGAAGAAACACCACATCTCACTACTAGGCCGAATAGCTTCAATAAAAATGAATATCCTCCCGAGGCTACTATACCTCTTCCAAACACTACCCATCCCAATTCCGATCTCCCAACTGAAAAAACTCCAATCTGACTTACTGCATTATACATGGAATTACAAAAGACACAGGGTTCCGAGATAGGTGCTGATGGCGTCGTGCAATGAGGGAGGACTAGCATTCCCTAATATTATCAAATATTACTATGCAGCACAATTGCGAGCAATAGCCTCATGGTACACCCACAAATCTTACAACAAATGGACAGAAATTGAAAAATTATGGCTTGCTCCCATACATCCAAATAATCTGTTGTGGAGTGCGAATGCGGACGTAGCCCCTGAACGTATGCTGGGTCCCATGTCCCATTTGAGACGGACGTGGCGCAAACTGGCCCCCAAACATGATCTTTCATCAGATAAATCGCTTCTGACCTCTTTCATCTGTAACCCCAAAGTGCCGGATAGTCTAACCTACCAAATGTCACATCCATGGGCGTCCCGGAATTTATTCCACTTTGGGAACCTGGTGGACCCCAGAACTAGGAAACTATTGCCATTTGCCGAATTACAAAAAAAACATGATCTCCCTAGACAGGCATTTTACGGGTATTTACAAATCCGGCACTACGCACTCACCATAACTTCCACCCTACATTTCTCACCACCATCACCGTTTGAAACCACTATCTTGGCAGGTAATAACCAGAAGGGCCTCATATCAAGCATATATAAGATCCTGAACGTCTTCTCTGAAGATGGCCAGGGTAAACACCGGTACATGACAAAATGGGAGGGGATCCTCGGTGAGGAGCTCCCTATTTCACAATGGCAGATCATATGGAATCAAACAGCAAAGAGTTCACTATGTTCTCTATACAAAGAAAACTCCTATAAAATCCTCCTGCTGTGGTACATGACCCCAGAAGTTCTTCACACCATCTTCCCCAATAGTTCCGATAGATGTTGGAGATGCCAGGGAGCGAGGGGCACCTTCATACATATATACTGGAGCTGCCCACTGTTAACTCCCTACTGGTCCACAGTCGAACAATTACTAGCACGACTCTTGGACACACAAGTCCAGGCATCCCCAAAATTCTTCCTATTAGGTCTATCGCCACTTAAACTCCCCACTCCATATAAAAAATTGGTTCGCCACATACTAACGGCGGCAAGATGCCTTATAGCACTACATTGGAAACGTTCCTCCCCTCCCTCTGCTGAGGATCTATATGCTAGAATAAAGGATATAGAGGTGATGGAGAAGATGACAGCCAGGATACAAGATAGACTGGAAGCACATAACAGGGTCTGGGAGCTATGGCACCTCCGGGAGGACCCACCATGACCAGGTAACACCACCGTTGATATACCTACAACATCCCCCCTTCTACTTTCCTCTTTTCCTACTATCCCCTTCTACTCTTCTATACCATGTATACAAGTGATTTTTATAAGTTACAGAGAACTAGTCTATGACTCTGCAACCACGTTAAAGTTATAAACTTGCCAATAGACATATTGAATGACAGAAGATGACGCTCAGTTGGCACTTTGCAAAGTTTAATTAGTGGAACATAGCAATTGAATACTAGTACTTTATACAGAAAATCTGCACTTTTGTAATACTGTGACATTCACCACTTGTTAATGCATAATGTACTGCAAAAACGAAATAATAATAAAAACGTTATTTGAAAAAAAAAAAAAAAAATACAAGTAAAAAACAGCAAGCCAAGTGGCCTCTTACTTTAAAAAGGGAAACCGCATATGGTAACAGGTGGATTGTGAAGCAGCCGTCCTGCTCATGCTGTAGTAGGTCGGCATGTGTTCCACCGCCTGAAAATGCAGAAACCGGAAGTAAAAACGTGACCCGGATGCACCCGACGTACGTTTCGTCGTAATGACGTCGTCAGGAAGCGTTCCGGTCACTGAATAGGTCATGTTTTTATTTGGCCGAGTCTAGTTTGATTGGCTGAGGCTGGACAAATATCCTATCAAGGCCTCTAGTGCCATCTAGTGGATTATGTGAATACTACTGCCGCGAGTGAATGGGTGCAGCTGTTCACAACCCACCAGCTTGGCAAGAATAGATATATTAAAACAGATGACAATAGGATTGAACTGGAAACTTCCATGAAAGTAACTAAATATCAAACCAAATGTATTTTAACCTTATCTAGATCGAACAAAGTGATCTAGGACACTACTCTACATGATTAATCATTCTTTAAAAAACAATTTAAATCAACATCTATGTTTTTTTTTTTTACTTTAAATATTTTTTATTGTTTCACAAATATCAGAAAAAAATACAACATCATAAAATATATAAGATATTGTGTATTATCTTAACATACATATCCATGTTATTAATTTACCCTTCCTCTTCCTCTTCCTCCCTCCCTCCCAACCCAACCCCACCCCCCCTCACCAACACTTTAATCATTACTTGTATATATGCTTCTATTAATTACCAAGCCACCTAGGGAGGAGTAAGGACCCTCTAAGGAAAAAAACGTGTGGGGAAAGAGAGCGTCCCGGGTCTCCCAATAGTAAGAGCGGTGGGCTAAAATAAAAGAGAAAAAAAAAAGGGAAAGAGGATCCCCTCTCGTCTGCTCATCACCCTCCCCCTATAGGGGGCACCCCATCTCATCTAACCAAGGTCTCCACATTCTCTCAAACTTCCTGTAGTTGCCTTGCCTGATGTATACCACTCACTCCAAACTATTGAGTTGATGAGCTGAGTCTCTACCCAATTCTTCACGGTCGGGGGGATCTGTGCCTGCCATTTCTGTGCGATTAATTTTCTCGCCTGATATAGGCATATAAGCACTACTTTAATGATGTCGATTGGGGCGCTACCTATCTCCATGACCCCTAGTAGGCATGTCTTGGCCGCCGGCTCTAGTGCAGTCTTGAAGGTTTTGTTTATCCTATCTATTATCTCCACCCAATATCTAAATAGCTTCGGGCACTTCCATATCATGTGAATAAAATCCCCTGTCGCCCTACAACTGGGGCACTCGTCGTTTTGTCTCCACCCGAGCTTAAACATTTTTTTGGGGGTATAGTAGACTCTATGTATTAAGAACAGATGCAATACTTTCTGTGAAGGAGAGATAGAAACCAGTGCTCCTTGTCACAAGACCATGTCCCATTCCTCCGTAGTCATTGCCCCCAGGTCTCTCTCCCATCCCACTCTGCTCTTAGAAGGTCCTACTCTACTTACTATTCCCACTTCCAGGCTAGTATATAACTCTGAGATTAGTCCTTTAGATGTATCTGGATTGATTATTTTTAGGAGAGTGGGGATCTGGGTCCATTCCATTTTCTGTGACCTCAACTGTACTTGTATAGCGTGTCTGATTTGTAGATATTTGTAAAATGAATTATCTGATATATTAAACTCCCATTTTAACGCTAGAAAAGTTTTCATAAAATTACCTTCATATAGTTGGAATAATCGGTTGATGCCTTGTCTCTCACACTCCTTGGGCCTCTCTATACCTCTTACTTCAGCCAGGTTTTTGTTGTTCCATAGGGGGGTGTATTCTGTTACCCCCTCATACCCCAACAGTGCCTTCTGTCATAATTTACTGACTAATTTTACCATCGGACATCTACAGATAAAAGAGTCTGCCTCTAATACCTCCACTAGTACACTATGTGGGGCCCCCATTATCATCCTTGTAACACTGGGGTTCCTCCCTCCTGGAATTCCACAGCCCGCTAGATGTTGCAACTGGGATGCCAGAAAGTATGACCTCGGATGCGGGACCGCCATACCCCCCTGTTTAACCGGTATCTGCATGGTTTGCAAGCTAATCCTAGATTGGCCCTTCTTCCAAATTAATTCTCTAAAAAGGGATTCTATTCTTTTAAACCACTTTTGGCCTATCCAAATCGGGGAATTATGAAACAGGTATAATATCTGTGGTAGCCATATTATCTTTATTAGAGTGCAGCGCCCTGCTACGGATAAAGGGAGTCGGCTCCAGATATCTCCCTTTTGCTTTAATTTAAGTAGTAGTGGGGCTAGGTTATCATTAACATACTGTTTTACGTCGCTCGTAATCCAGACACTCAAGTATTTCAGTTTTGCAACTACTTTTAGGTGGGGAGTTCCCGATGGTATCTGGTTACCAAGTGGATCAACCCTTAGCAAGGCCGATTTCTCCCAGTTTATAACCAGTCCAGAAAAAAGCCCAAACTCTCCAATCATTTGTATCACTGTATTTAGAGAATTCTCAACATCTCCCAGGAAGAACAGGACGTCTATCCTCTCCTGTCTGCCTCCGGAACCCCTGTATGTCTGGCATTGATCTTGTCATGATTCGCGAGGGCGAATAACAAGGGGGACAGGGGACAGCCCTGTCTCGTCCCTCTCTCCAAGTGAAACAGTTCTGAATATTCATTATTAATTTTTATTTTTGCTCTTGGTTCACTGTAAAGTATTTTCACCCATCTAATAAAGGAGGGGCCAAACCCAAATCCAGAATCTGAAACCCAAATCCGAATCTCTCTAGGACCCTCCATAAGTAATCCCATTCCAGGCTATCGAAAGCCAATATGGCCCTGGAGCCCATATTGTCTGTTGGAATCTGCATGTTTAGGAAGACTCTTCAAATGGTAATGCTAGTTGACCTGTTAGGTATAAAACCTGACTGGTCAGGATGTATAAGCTTTTTAATACATCTATTTAAATGGGTTGCTAGCACTTTGGCCAAGATTTTTACATGCGTGCATAATAATGAGATTGGGCGAAAAGAGGTAACATCTAATTGGTCTGATTGTAGCTTCCGACATTGACATGGGAAGTTTCCCATTAGTTAATGCCCATTCCAGTGTCTTCAGTTCTGGAAGTTCTGGAAGTACCTCTCCATATCGTTCGTTTTTTTCTATTGGGAGCCCGTCCGGGCCTGGCGACTTTTGGTTGGACATCCCGGCTACTGCTCGCTGTAATTCATCTAAGGTCACTGGTGCCTCTATATCTATTTTGTCCTTCTCAGTCAGGGTTGGGATCATTATTCTCTGAAAAAAGCCTTCCATATTTTCCCTACTAGCTCCCCTTTTAGACTTATACAAAGATTTGTAGCATTCGCTAAATGTATGTGCTATCTCTGTTGCATCAATGGAAATCTCCCCACTTGATGTCCTAACCGCCGAAATAGTGGAGGGGGGTGTTAGATCCAACCAACAGGGAGAGCATATGCCCCACTCTCTCCCCTTCTCCAAACTGGCACTGTCTCTGGAATATTTGCCTATTCTCTGACTTCCTTATGATGGCCATTTTATAGACTTGTTGCTTGTCTAGCCTCTCCTTTTGCCTGTCTGGGGTTGGGTCCTCGACATATCGCCTCTCTGCCTGTGTCGCCTCTTTCGTACTGACTCCTTCCCACTCTCTAGATTTCTTCTTTGTTCTTTCCACTTGTTGGATCAAGAGACCTCTGAGATAGGCCTCCAAGGAGGCATGGTGGCGCCATATCTGCATTGATTTGCACAAATTCTTTTAGCCCGGTCATCACTTCTCCAGGATTGCCAATCAATTCCAGCCAGCAAGGGTTGATTTTCCATTCTCTTAACTGAGTCTTGCCCCCTACATTTATTGTCAATACAAGCGGGGAGTGGTCCGAGACTCCTCTTGGGCCATACTTTATATTCCTTACAAACGATGTTGCTTCTCTATTACCTAGGGCCATGTCTATTCTGGAGAGAGTGAGGTAGGAGCTTGAAAAGCAAGAGTGTTGCCTCTCCTGTGGATAGCGCATTCGCCATATGTCACTCAACCCCATTTCCTCCATAAATAGAGCCCTCTCCTGTTGTATTGGGTCTGTTTCCTGGTGGAAATCTATCTAGGCTCGTATCTAGGACTTCATTGAAGTCTCCTACCACTATTATTGGGGTTCCCCCTTTATCCAATGTGAACTCCAACAATTTGTGTTGAACCTCCAGCTTAAATGGGGGGGGGGGAGAGATATAAATATTTGCCAATACAAATTGTTTGTTCTCAATCGAGCAAAGCAGAAAAATATATCGGACTTGTTCATCAATACGGCACTCCCTGCAGGAGAACGCTACTCCCCTCCCGATCATTATGCTCACCCCCCTCGAATAGGAGGAGTGAACAGAATGAAAATGGGATTGAAACCTCTGGTTACGGAGTTGTGACACAGTAGCACTGGTCAAGTGCGTCTCCTGCAGGTAGAGCAAACCAGGCCCACTCCCCTCCAGTGCAGACAGGACTGTAGTTCTCTTAATTGGGTCCCCTAGACCTCGGACATTCCAAGACCTTATACTAAATGTCTTATCTTGCATGAGTGAATATCAAAAATGAATCAAAAAGTAAGATAATAACAAAAAATAGTAAAAGAAAAAAACAACAAAAAAATCATCTGTCTACCAGTCCTGTTCTCTCCTCTCCTCCCTTCGAACTCTTTCCAGTCTATATGTTCCTCCCTCCCCCGTCTCTCACTCTTCTCCCTATTTGTGTCATCCGTCGTGTTAATGTTTGTGGTGTGTGTTTCTTACCCCCCACCCTATCCTTGTCCCCCCTCTAACCACCTCCCTCCCTCCCCTACCTCCCCACCCTTGCCCTCCTCCCCAACCTCCCTCCCCCTGCCCATCTGGGCTTACCCTAAGGGCTTCACCTGTGACCTTGCCATACCTCCCCCACCCATCTCTCTTCACAAACAATAACATTAACAGTTTTTGTGTAGCGTATAACCTATGTGGGAGCCCCATATACTCCCTTATTCCTACTCTTACATATCTCTGTAGCTTTCAACCCAAGTGTAGTTCCTCTCCTCCACTCCATTTATATTAAACAATCAATATTACTTGCCATGATATTATAGTAAAGAAAAAAAAAGGGGGGGGGGGCCAATAGTTTCAAAAAGGATAAAAAAAAAATTCTCAACAAATCTGTCTCTCCATCCCCTCCCACCCCTCTCATATATTCCTAATCAAGACAATTCCATGTCCCATGTCCCTTATCTTCCATAATTCTAGAGATCTTTCTTGTTTTCCTCCAACCACTGCACCGCGTGAGTTAAAAAAGAAAGTTCCACCAAGTGCTGTCACCCGTAAGCAGGCTGGATATAACAAAGCATATACAATTTTATATTTCATCAAGGAGCGCTTAATTGGTATAAATTCAGCTCTACGCTTCTGAAGATCTGTCAAGAAGCCGGGATACAGTGAGACTCCAACCCCATTGTATTTAATGTCCACCATCTCTCTGGCCTTCTGTAGCAGGGTCACCTTATCATTGTAATTTAGGAGTTTTAAAATTAATGGCCTGGGGTGATTATCCTCCTGACGGATTTTAAAAGGGACTCGATGGGCTCTTTCAATCACAAAGAGTGGCGTAAAGATAGTAGGGCCAAACATCTCCCTAAACCACGCTTCCAGAAATGCTATGTGGTTGGGGCTCCACACTCCACTCCGGCAGGCCTATCACTTGCACGTTATTCCTGCAACTTCTATTCTCCATTTCATTGAGTTTAGTCACCTGTATGTCCATTTGTACCTTCAACCCCTTTATTTCTCGCTTTAACGGAAAAAGGTCACCCTCAACTGTACTTAATCTCTCTTCCAAAGCAGTAGTTCTTTCCAGTCTTACGCAGTCTTACGCAGTATTTCCTCCTTAATGCTTTTTAGCTGGTTATCAAGACTAGTGATTGAGTCTTTACAGGCATTGACAGCATTTAGCACATCTCTCAATGAGGGTTCCTCCTCCAAAATGGGACCAGTCATAATGGCCATCCCAGATAACACAACAGGCATTGCAGGTACAGTCCCTGGCTTTCCTCCCCCTGGCCCTTTAGTACTCACTGTTTTGTTGTTTAATGAGGTAGTAGGATTTGAGGATGTCTGCCCCTGGCTCTTTCTGTCTGAGGAGGATCCCGCCTGGACTTTGGCTTGTATTACACATGTAACATTTTCCGGATTGCAGGTGATTAATGGTTTAATTTAAAATTTATTATTAGTTACTACTGATTGAAAACTATCAATTTTCCTTTTAGTCCTCTTAGCGGATTTACATGCTTTGCACCTGGTGCAATTATGAAAACCTTCCCTATCAAGGAAGGTGGAAAGGATTTTGGGGGGCTCTGGAATATTGGGTGCAATTCCGTTTCGTAAAGCTGGGGCTCTCTTATAGATAAATTGTGGTTTTGCGGGTAGTACCTGTTCTGTCCACCAGATGTTTTATACTGGCTATTTGTACCTGTGTTGTTAAAGAGGGAGTCCACCTAAACCGCCAAAAAAAAAAATATTAAAAGCCAGCAGCTACAAATACTGCAGCTGCTGACTTTTAATAAATGGCCACTTACCTGTCCCAGGGTCCAGCGATGTCGGCAGGCGACGCCGAGAACCCGCTCGGTTCTCGGCAGCTGCCACCGCCATCCTAGGTGAGGGAATCAGGAAGTGAAGCGTTGCGGCTTCACTTCCTGGTTCCCTACTGCGCATGCACGAGACACGCTGCGCATCGTAACTGGTCCCCACTATCTCCTGGGAGCTGTGTGTTTCCCAGGAGACAGCGCGGAGGGACAGGAAGAGGCATAGACTCCCATGGGAGTCTATGCCGGAAGTGCCAAATGTGACACCGGAGGGGGGGAGGGTTCCGAAAAGCGGAAGTTCCATTTTTGTGTGGAACTCCGCTTTAAATTTACATGCAAAATGTGTAATTTACTTAAGACAATCATATGGGGTGTGCAGGCTCCATCTAGTGTTCCTTTTTGGTATTGCTGCAGTTCTGTTTTAATTGTTTATTGTATGTGTAAATAAGGAAGTAGTCAGCAAGCAGGGAATTCTGCGTAGAATCTTGGCAGGAAGTCAATCATCCACCATTCTTTTCAACACATTGCAAGAAGCAAGTCATGTCTTTTTCAATCTATCGCCATCACCCCTTAGAGAACTTAAAAAGTACGTTTTTACTATCACATCTTGTATTGTACATCGTTGTTTCTGCAATGTATGCTGTACTGTATGCAATATTATACTTATTGAAATCTATTTCTGTTATTTGTAGTTTCACCTGGCTTGTTCTAATAAAACTGAGATCAAAGAAATATGGTATCTACAGTTATTGGGATAAGAAGGTTTAGCTAGCTGTCCCAGAGACAGAACAGTACCTGTTTTAAATCTTTATCTTTCAAAAGAATGGGCCAAAATTGTTTGAAAATCTTTTCTACTTCTCTGTATTGGCGATTAAAGCCAGTCAAAAAATCTAGATCTGCTCTGAAAGGTGCCTTGTGCTTTTTATTAGAAGATTCTCTCTGTTCATATTGAGAACTTGTACTTGGCATTTCCGCAATGCCTGAGGTGAGTAGCCTTTTTCCACAAATCTGTCTGTGAGGATGGAGGATTGTACTTTGTAGTCCTCTACATTGTCACAATTCTTCCTAATCCTCATGTACTGGCCCTTGGGGATTGCTGTGAGCCATTTAGGGTGGTGACAACTTTGGACTGGAACATAACAGTTCTTGTCGGTGTCTTTAAAGAACGTATGTGTAGTAATTTTGTTCTCTGTGATGGTTAGTACGAGATCTAGATAATTGATGGACGTGATGTCCCATGTAGCTGAAAATTTCAGTCCATATCTGTTGATATTCATAATTTCTAGGAACTTTTTTAGACTGGTTAAAGGGCCCTCCCACATTATTACAATATCATCTATGTACCTCTTGTATAATTTGAGGCTATTTCACTGTTGTCCATAGATGTTTTCTTGCTCCCATTTATTTAATACTAGGTTTGCCACGCTGGGAGCATAACGAGCTCCCATTGCGACTTCCTTGGTTTGGTTATAGTATGTCCCCTGATACCAAAAGTAGTTATTCCCCATAGCTAGTTGTAATCCTTCTAAGAGGTATTTTCTTTGTGCTGATTTTAGCTGGGATTGTTTTTTTAACGCCCATTTTACAGCTGCAAGTCCATCTTTTTGTTTGATATTAGTATACAGGGATTCTACATGCACTGTAACTAATATAGTATCTGCATGGATTTTTACTGTAGAGAGAATTTTTATGAGTTCTCTACTATCCTTAAGATAAGATTCATCCTTTACAACTAGCGGTTGAAGGAATATTTCTAAATATTCAGATGCAGATGTTGCCTCTTTATATACATGTACAGTGGGGACGGAACGTATTCAGACCCCCTTAAATTTTTCACTCTTTGTTATATTGCAGCCATTTGCTAAAATCATTTAAGTTCATTTTTTTCCACATTATTGTACACAAAGCACCCCATATTGACAGAAAAACACAGAATTGTTGACATTTTTGCAGATTTATTAAAAAAGAAAAACTGAAATATCACATGGTCCTAAGTATTCAGACCCTTTGCAGTGACACTCATATAGTTAACTCAGGTGCTGTCCATTTCTTCTGATCATCCTTGAGATGGTTCTACACCTTCATTTGAGTCCAGTTGTGTTTGATTATACTGATTGGACTTGATTAGGAAAGCCACACACCTGTCTATATAAGACCTTACATCTCACAGTGCATGTCAGAGCAAATGAGAATCATGAGGTCAAAGGAACTGCCTGAAGAGCTCAGAGACAGAATTGTGGCAAGGCACAGATCTGGCAAAGGTTACAAACACTTTCTGCTGCACTTAAGGTTCCTAACAGCACAGTGGCCTCCATAATCCTTAAATGGAAGACGTTTGGGATGACCAGAACCCTTCCTAGAGCTGGCCGTCTGGCCAAAATAAGCTATCAGGGGAGAAGAGCCTTGATGAGAGAGGTAAAGAAGAACCCAAAGATCACTGTGACTGAGCTCCAGAGATGCAGTCAGGAGATGGGAGAAAGTTGTAGAAAGTCAACCATCACTGCAGCCCTCCACCAGTTGGGGCTTTATGCCAGAGTGGCCTGACGGAAGCCTCTCCACAGTGCAGGACACATGAAAGCCCGCATGGAGTTTGCTAAAAACACCTGAAGGATTCCAAGATGGTGAGAAATAAGAGTCTCTGGTCTGATGAGACCAAGATAGAACTTTTTGGCCTTAATTCTAAGTGGTTTGTGTGGAGAAAACCAGGCACTGCTCATCACCTGTCCAATACAGTCCCAACAGTGAAGCATGGTGGTGACAGCATCATTCTGTGGGGGTGTTTTTCAGCTACAGGAACAGGACGACTGGTTGCAATCGAGGGAATGATAAATGCAGCCAAGTACATGGATATCCTGGAGGAAAACCTTCTCCAGAGTGCTCAGGACCTCAGACTGGGTCGAAGGTTTACCTTCCAACAAGACAATGACCCTAAGCACACAGCTAAAATAATGAAGGAGTGGCTTCACAACAACTCTGTGACTGTTCTTGAATGGCCCAGCCAGAGCCCTGACTTAAACCCAATTGAGCATCTCTGGAGAGACCTAAAAATGGTTGTGCACCAACCTTTACCATCCAACCTGAAAGAATTGGAGAGGATCTGCAAGGAGGAATGTCAGAGGATCCCCAAATCCAGGTGTGAAAAACTTGTTGCGTATTTCCCAAAAAGACTCATGGCTGTATTAGATCAAAAGGGTGCTTCTACTAAATACTGAGCAAAGGGTCTGAATACTTAGAACCATGTGATATTTCAGTTTTTGTTTTTTAATAAATCTGCAAAAATGTCAACAATTCTGTGTTTTTCTGTCAATATGGGGTGCTGTGTGTACATTAATGAGGAAAAAAAATGAACTTAAATGATTTTAGCAAATGGCTGCAATATAACAAAGAGTGAAAAATTTGAGGGGGTCTGAATACTTTCCGTCTCCACTGTATATCACATGACTTAGGCCTGTCAGCAGTTGAATTATTCCTAGTTAGAAACAGTAGGATTCCTGGTACTTAGAAAAGGTACATCATGGACCTGTTTCATTTTGCCACCAAACATAACTATTTTTGGTACAATAATGTCTTTTTCCTCCAACAAAAGGGTGTGGCTATGGGGGCTAAATTTGCCCCCAGCCTGGCCAATATCTTCATCGGGGCTCCCTCGATGACTTTATGTCAACTCTTAACAACAACAATATTGGGATTGAGTTGTCCTATGAAGCAAGCTATTCTAGCATACATTTTCTAGAAAGCCACTGACCGGAATGGTTACATTCCGGTCGACAGCTGTCACCACTCGGTTTGGCTAAAGTCAGTACCACGTAGTCAACTGCTACGAATTAGGTGAAATTATAACAACCTCCAGGACTTCTACCACCAAGTGGACATACTTAAATCCACATATGTAGATAGAGGATACCAGTCCTCTCATATTGATGAAGAAATCAACAAAATATCGCTGGTGGACAGAAATTCATTAACATCAGAACAACCTAAACATATACAAGATTCTAAACACAGATGGTCTTTCCTCACTACATTTGCCATACAAGATAGACAAATTAAGGACATCATTCGTAAGCATTGGAAGGTCCTTAAAAGTGACCAAGTATTGGGTCCAACACTTCCTGACAATGCAGGCGTGATTTATAAGGGGACATTGAGTGGACAGATCGCACCCAATAGTAAAGTATGAGGAGGACAGAGATAGTCAACTGTAAGCACCACATCCCATAATTGAATAATGAGTAAAAACTCCAGGTTGTTAGGCCTAGAGAAGGAGGGGGAGGGGAAGAATCTTCCCCAGGGACTTTTAAGGTGCTATTTAATAGACAGTATATTCAAAAAATTCTGTACGACCATATATAATAAAATTAATATTTATTGAATCACATTAAAATGTTCATGTCATACTTCAAGAGTAAGGCATGTAAATAAAAATATTATAACATAAACATTGTCACCCCCCTCCCTCCTCCATCTTTTGATAAATTTTGATAAGTTTTGATAAATTTTAATGGACCTTTCCTTTTCTTAAAGGGCCGCTTTCTAAATACTTTATGTTCCCCTGTGGTCACAATATGGCATTGATATTTCCCATATGTGAGAACTTTCCGGTTCGAAATTAGCAATAATACTACCGATCCATTGAAATATTTATACGAGTTTAATGTGCTACAGCCTGGTAAGATATATTAATAAAATTTTTGATTGATTGCTTATTCATATTTGATCTAAGTGTTTAATATGGAAACCTATACGCCTATACTCAAATTTTCTATGTTTATCTGTATTTTGATAATGGAATTTGTACATATCTGAGGGAAGATATTTGATGCCCTCTACTCTATTGTCAAATGTATGTATTGATTTTTGTTTTTTCATCATTTAGAGTCCGTTACAATTACTGCCTATAAAACTCCTGAAGAAGCTCACATCTGGAGCGAAACATGTCGAGAACGGCAGATTGTTTTGGCATCTTTTGAGTAGTTGCTTTTTGTTATATGATCCTAATTGTGATATAATCAAGAAACGTCCTTTGGGTGACAATGTTTATGTTATAATATTTTTATTTACATGCCTTACTCTTGAAGTATGACATGAACATTTTAATGTGATTCAATAAATATTAATTTTATTATATATGGTCGTACAGAATTTTTTGAATATACTGTCTATTAAATAGCACCTTAAAAGTCCCTGGGGAAGATTCTTCCCCTCCCCCTCCTTCTCTAGGCCTAACAACCTGGAGTTTTTACTCAGATCGCACCCAATGTTATAGATCCTCCAATCACCATAGTCTTTTTTCAAAACTTGAAAGGGTATTATCCATGCCGTAGATGTAGGGTATGTGCACATAACACCTGTGGACGTAAAAAGACAGAAAAGTTCAAACCCACTTCTACGTTATTGGAGTATGATATGAAACACTTTACGACTTGTACCACTAGGTATGTCGTATACCTGATAACTTGCCCTTGTGGGAAACAGTACGTGGGGCCTACCATACGGACCTTTTCCACAAGGGTAAGTGAACATATAACCAGCATAAAAAAGGGACGCACTAACCATAGCGTGCCCAGGCATTACCTAAAGTTTCACAACCAAAACCCTGCAGGTACTAGTTTTCAAATTATAGATAAATTTGTTCCACACTGGAGGGGTGAATCATGTCTTATGCCCCGTACACACGAGTGGAAATTCCGCCTGCAAAAATCTGATGAGAGCTTTTGGTCTGAAAATGTGACCGTGTGTATGCTCCATCAGACTTTTGCTGGCGGAATTCCAGCCAGCAAAAGATTGAGGGCATGTTCTCAATTTTTCGGTCGGAAAAATTTCCGATCGTCTGTACCAATTCCGATGTGCAAAATTCCTACGCATGCTTGGATACAATTCAACGCATGCTCGGAAGCATTGAACTTCATTTTCTCGGCTCGTCGTAGTGTTGTACGTCACCACGTTCTTGACGGTCAAAAGTTCAGCAAACTTTTGTGTGACCGTGTGTATGCAAGCCAAGCTTGAGCAGAAAAATCTTGGATGGTTTTTCCAACGGAAATTCCGTTCGTGTGTACGTGGCATTAGAGGTGTTTCTAGACTAGAAACATTCTGGATATACCAGTTAAAATTTTATATACCCTATGGGTTAAACATTGACTGGGATATCAATGCTTTTATTAACCAGGCCTGATTACACTATCCTATACCTCTGTTCCAATAAGTCGCTTTGTGTGAAGTGATGATAACCACCTATTTTGGGCAGACATATTTTTAATTTCTGCCTTTGGTAGGACTGATATGTGTTTCTACACATTAACCATTATATATAGTTTTCTTTTCGCTTTCTTCTCTGGCCTTTTGAACATCTATTACGATTATTTCCCCATCCTATGATTAGGAGATATTATGGTATTTGCACAGGATGCATATGAGGTGCATTTTACCTTGTGTGAAGACTAAAACCCTGATTCATTGGAACTATATGTTTTTTCAACGCATAGTTGTTTTGGCACTATGTGTGTAGTACTCACCTGAGAATTTTCTATTTAAATTAGATGGTCTGTATGACTGTATAGAACATTCTTTTATTTTTAGTTTCTTTTTTTGCACACACGGATATTCATACTCTATCTTCATGTAGTTACTATTTCTTGCTTCTTGTTAAATAAATCTAACAGCATGTCTCTTTTATCCATGTATATGTTCTTGCACTGGCAATATATCCTCCTTCATATATACTGTATTGTATAAAATGTATAATTTTTGTAAAAGTCTGTGCGGCCTTACCAAATTTTACTTCCTAACGTCCTTACTAGAACATTATTTTTATATTGGCATTGATGTTTTAGAATATATATTTAATTGATGTGTATCCAGTTATCAGGCTTGGATCGCATTTGTATTTCATAGTTATTTATTTTGGTTTAGATTTTTACGTGCGGTGCGTGTACATGTGCCTGACATCACCACATCACGTTGGCCAAACAGGGTTTTGAGCCATTGGCATATTCCCGTCGGCTCATCTCAGGTGTGGTGTTGGTGACGTTGTGTTGGATGCGCCCAACGCGGATGGGTGACGTAGAATGTAGCCTGCCCCAAGTGAGTCATCCTTACATCACGCATGGTGTGTGTCGTCCTGAGTCCTACGTCACTACGCTGGACTAGTGCAATCAGGGATTTTTTAGCCTATGGCATATCCTGGAGCCAGACGGGTGATGTGGTAGTCACGTGGCTCAAGAGATTGGTGCAGATTGGTGATTCATATAGAGGCTTGGTTACGGCGCTACGTTTTGGGTCACCTATCTGGTAGATTAATTCTACACTGACCTACGGCATGGCGTTGTGGTGTGTGACGCCTTGACGTTTGGAAAGCACACGAGAGCCACGTAAGGTCGTCGAGTTATGTGACGTCATGGTGTTTGGAATGCACGCAGGACACTGGAAGTCAAATTCCATGTCGGCCACACAGGCTTGTAATTTAGCAATTAGTAGTCACATATAAGCGCAGCAGGTGGTCGGCTAGCGTATACCCCAGTTGCAGTCTTTGCAGACGAAATGCATAGGGTTAATACGCCGGCCCAAGCCACCTCATCCTGCGCTGCTTTTATTGTTCAATTGAACTGTTTTTATTTTATATTCATTCGCTTGGATATTTTTTACTTTAATAAATTCCATCATTTGGATTTACGCTATGTGGAGGCGTTTTCTCTTTTTTATGCCTTGAATATAATACCTGCATCTGGTGGAGACATTTTTGGAGAGCTGTGTTTACCATTGCCTACTGTTGGGGAGTTTTATCTATCTCCACAATCACTGGCGTTTTGGATTTCCATTGGCCTACAGAGGAGGGGATCGTATGGTTCATCCTGGGAGCTTGACTCCATGTCTCCGGTTCCATGCCTGACAGATCCACCACCGTACGGTGAGCTGGGTCCACTACTTCGGGTAAGAGTACCTTTTCCTCTCCCCCATTCCTGGAAGGTGAAGGCACTCCCGGGTGTATTTATCCACTGTTCAATACATCTACCTAAGAGACTGTCAGACATCTGTAGCAACAGTGTGTTTTCACTCGTCACTGTATACCTTTGATGCCTCATGAACTATCACATTTGCTCTCACTCACATTTGGAATTATTATTGTGTTTGTCTTTTTTTTACATGCCTATGGTTACACATGGGTTTGTTTCTCATCTATATATGATAGTGTGTTTTCATTAACAGGTCACTATTATTGCAAATTCCATGTTACCACATTCATGTTTTGATGTATAATTTGTATAATTTAGATCACACATGAGTTTATTTCATTGAGTATTTGTATATGATACTGTGTTTCTAGCCAGTCACCATATCACATCACTTTTGTTAATCATTTTTATTATAGTGTTGCGACTTCCTTGCGACTCACTATCGCATGAGGCCCTTTACATTTCTTATATGTGTGATTCTTATATGTTGTGCTCTTCACTATGAGAGACGGATCACTATATCTTTTGATTACATAGCCCCTTTTTTAAGGTTCGCTACGTTCACTTACTTTCAGCGCCACACTTTTTATTTACACATTTGTTCACAATCAGTCTAATGCCCCGTACACACGGTCGGACTTTGTTCGGACATTCCGACAACAAAATCCTAGGATTTTTTCCGACGGATGTTGGCTCAAACTTGTCTTGCATACACACGGTCACACAAAGTTGTCGGAAAATCCGATCATTCTGAACGCGGTGATGTAAAACATGTACATCGGGACTATAAACGGGGCAGTGGCCAATAGCTTTCATCTCTTTATTTATTCTGAGCATGCGTGGCACTTTGTCCGTCGGATTTGTGTACACACGATCGGAATTTCCGACAACGGATTTTGTTGTCGGAAAATTTTATATCCTGCTCTCAAACTTTGTGTGTCGGAAAATCCGATGGAAAATGTCCGATTGAGCCCACACACGGTCGGAATTTCCGACAACACGCTCCGATCGGACATTTTCCATCGGCAAATCCGACCGTGTGTACGGGGCATTATTGTTGTGTTGGCTGCTCGCATTTGGGGTTGGCACAGTATTTTACTACATTTTATAACTAAATATTCCCCTACCCTAGAAAAAAGTGTACCAATCCCACTCAGGATGGGCCGTCCTTGGGGATTGTCTATTGATTTATGGACTTTGGGGACAATGTAGAGGACAGGGAGTATAGGGGCATGTGGGACAAGGTATTTAGCCTTTTTCTTTTCTAAATTTTTTTTTCGTACCCTTTTTAACCCATTCTATAAGTTCAGCTTTTAATTTTAAAGTAGGGTCACCCTTTAACTCATTGTAAGTAGTTTTATCACTAAGTAATCTAAGTACTTCTTTGTTATAACTGTCCTGAAAATGAACATTTAGCCAACAAAAATGGCTTCCCAAAGCATAGCCTTTCAAATAACTTCAGGCTATTTCATGATAGTGTCCCCACTTTAGCAAACTTTTAACAGATATATAAAGTAAAAAAACATTGGAGAGGGACCCATTTTAAAAAATTAGTATCCCAAAATGAAACGAAATGGCTATATAATTTAGACACTTTACAACCTGCTGGTCTAAACATAGATGTTGATTTAAATTGTTTTTTAAAGAATGATTAATCATGTAGAGTAGTGTCTTAGATCACTTTGTTCGATCTAGATAAGTTTAAAATACATTTGGTTTGATATTTAGTTACTTTCATGGAAGTTTCTAGTTCAATCCTATTGTCATCTGTTTTAATATATCTATTCTTGCCAAGCTGGTGGGTTGTGAACAGCTGCACCCATTCACTTGAGGCAGTAGTATTCACATAATCCACTAGATGGCACTAGAGGCCTTGATAAGATATTTGTCCAGCCTCAGCCAATCACACTAGACTCGGCTAAATGAAAACATGACCTATTCAGTGACCGGGACGCTTCCTGACGACGTCATTACGACGAAACGTACGTCGGGGTGCATTCAGGTCACATTTTTACTTCCGGCTTCCGGTTTCTGCATTTCCAGGTGGTGGAACGCATGCCGACCTACTACAGTGTGAGCGGGACAGCTGCTTTACAATCCACCTGTTACCATATGCGATTTCCCTTCAGTGCCGAGGCAATGCACTTTTTAAAGTAAGAGGCCACTTGGCTTGCTGTTTTTTACTTGTATTTTTAAATAAAACAGAATTATGCTATGGTCCTACCTTTTTCCATATTTTTCTGAGCAATCCTGATTTGGAGTGATTCCCCAGGCTTACCCCATTGGTGTCTACCAGTACAGGTGACAGTTCCTAAATCTGTCAAAGCTCCACCTGACCTGTCTTTTTAATTAAAGGGGTCATGGTGGTTTGGTAAGTAGGCTACCCTTATCCACCGGGTGTCATTTGTTTTCCATGATCGTTTCCAGTGGTGACGGTGTAAAGATCCAAATTGCTTCAAGTGTTATATGGGCACTCTTGTGATTTAATCCTTTTGGACATTTGCTATCACTTTGCACTTTATGTATTTTTGAAATAAGATACTATTGCTGTATATGTATTATTATCCTTGCTTTGCACCTTATTTGTCACAATATTTAAATTGTGTCCTTTTTTTGTCTAAGTGCCCTCTTATATTGTACAAACCACATTATTGTAAAGGTGAATTCATACCTTTAAGTAAAACTTTCATATTTCCATTGATTGCTATCCAGGTAGTGATAAAACCATCTGATCTTTACACCGTCACCACTGGAAACGATCATGGAAAACAAATGACACTCGGTGGATAAGGGTAAATAGCCTACTTACCAAACCACCATGACCCATTTAACTACTTCAATACAGGGCTTTTATACACCCTTCCTTCCCAGACCAATTTTTAGCTTTCAGCGCTCGTACACTTTGAATGACAATTACTCAGTCATGCTACACTGTACCCAAACCACATTTTTATCATTTTTTCTCACAAACATAGCTTTCTTTTGATGGTATTTAATCACTGTTGTTTTTTTTATTTTTGCAATACAAGTGAAAAAAGAGAGAAATTTTTGAAAAAAAAAAAACACTTTTTTTTAGTTTCTATTGTAAAATTTTGCAAATAAGTAATTTTTCTTCATAAATTTGGGCCAAAATGTATACTGCTACATATCTTTAGTAAAAATAATCCAAATTAGTGTATATTATTTGGTCTCTGTGAAAGTTATAGAGTCTACAAGCTATGGTGCAAATCATTGAAAAATGATCACATCTGATCACACCTGATGTACTGAAGGCCTATCTCATTTCTTGAGGCCCTAAAAAGCCAGGAAAGTACAAATACCCCCCAAATTACCCCTTTTTGGAAAGCAGACATTCCAAGGTATTTAGTAAGAGGCGTGGTGAGTTTTTTGAAGTTGTAATTTTTTCCCACAATTCTTGGAAATGTTTTTTTTTTTTTGCAGAAAATTGTCATAATAACAAGTTATTTCTCTCACACAGCACATGCATACTTGCAATGACACCCCAAAATACATTCTGCTACTCCTCCTGAGTATAGTGATACCACATGTGTTAGACTTTTACACAGCCTGGCCACATACAGAGGTCTAACATCCAACTAGCACCGTCAGGCATTTTACGAGCATAAATTGCACATCTCATTTGATGACAACCTATCACACTTTTGAAGGCCCTGGAGCACCAGGTCAATGGAAACGCCCACAAAATGACCTCATTTTGGAAAGCTAACACCCCAACGTATAATCTATGAGGCATAATGAGTCTTTTGAATGGTTCATTTTTTTCCAGTAGTTTTTGGAATATGTGGGAAAAAAATGAAAACGCATTTTTTTTATACAAAGTTGTCCATTTATAAGATATTTCCAACACATAGCATGTACATAGCAAAACTGACACCCCAAAATACATTCTGCTTCTCCTCCCAAGTATGGCGATACCACATGTGTGAGACTTTTACACAGCCTGGCCACATACAGAGGCCCAACATTGAAGTAGCACCGTCAGGCGTTCTACATGCATACATTACACATCTCATTTCTCAACCACCCATTACAGTTTTGAAGACCCTGGAGCACCAGGACAATGGAAACGCCCAAAAAATGACCCCATTTTGGAAAGCTAACATCCCAATGTATAATCTATGAAGCATAATGAGTCTTTTGAATGGTTCATTTTTTTCCAGAAGATTTTGGAAATTGTGGAAAAAAATGAAAACGCATTTTTTTTTACACAAAGTTGTCCATTCATAAGATATTTCCAGCACATAGCATGTACATAGCAAAAATGACACCCCAAAATACATTCTGCTACTCCTCCTGAGTATGGTGATAACAAATGTGTGAGACTTTTACACAGCCTGGCCACATACAGAGGCCCAACATTGAAATAGTAGCTTCAGGCATTCTAGGAGCATAAATTACACATCTCATTTCTCAACCACCTATTACAATTTTGAAGGCCCTGGAGCACCAGGACAATGGAAACACCCACAAAATGACCCCACTTTTGAAAGCTAATACCCCAATGTATAATCTATAAGGCATAATTAGTCTTTTGAATGGTTCATTTTTTTCCCGAAGTTTTTGGAATATGTGGAAAAAAAATGAAAACGCTTTTTTTTATACAAAGTTGTCCATTTATAAGATATTACCAACACATAGCATGTACATAGCAAAGCTGACACCCCAAAATACATTCTGCTACTCCTCCCGAGTATGGTGATACCACATGTGTGAGACTTTAACACAGCCTGGCCACATACAGAGGCCCAACATCCAAGTAGCACCGTCAGGCGTTCTACAAGCATAAATTACACATCTCATTTCTCAACCACCTATTACAGTTTTGAAGACCCTGGAGCACCAGGACAATAGAAACGCCCACAAAATGACCCCATTTTGGAAAGCTAACACCCAACGTATAAGCTATGAGGCATAATGACTCTTTTGAATGGTTCATTTTTTTACAGAAGTTTTTGGAAAATGTGGAAAAAAAATGAAAACACATTTTTTTTACACAAAGTTGTCCATTTATAAGATATGTCCAACACACAGCATGTACATAGCAAAAAGGACACCCCAAAATACATTCTGCTACTCCTCCCGAGTATGGCGATACCACAGGTGTGAGACTTTTACATAGTCTGGCCACATACAGAGGCCCAACATCCAAGCAGCACTGTCAGTTGTTCTAGGAGCATACATTACACACAAAATTTCTGCCAACCTATCACATTGTTGAAGGCCCTTCATATTTCTAACACATAGCATGTACTGTACATACAAATTACAAACCAAAATACATTCTGCTGAGTAAAGGGTAAAGAAAAGATTACCTGCGGTTTTAGTAGTGCAGCGGTCCACAGAGAAGAGCATCGGTCCAGGCAGCAGGCAGGAACGTGGACAGCGACAGCAAAACAGGCAGCAGGCAGGAATAGTCAGTACAGGTAGAGATGTCAGCACAGCCAAAGCATTAGTCCAGATAGCAGGCAGGGATGTGGTCAGCAGCAGCAAAAGGATCAAAGGATCATCCATGCAGCAGGCAGGAATACTGTCCATAGTTAGTACATGCAGCAGGCAGAGGTATGGTCAGCCCAGCCAGAGTATTTGTCTAGGGAGCAGGCAGTACCATCAAGCTTAGGGCATCGGTCAGGAAAGAATGGGGACAGGGGCAGAGGCTTCTCCCACCCAAATCGCTTTGAAGCCTCCGGGCAACCAGATCCTGTTATGGAAACACAGAAAACCAGAAACTGGTTTTCTGAACTCTGAACACTATTCTGGAGCCCCTCACATATGTGAGACCCCTGTGTAGCAGGGTGAAAAATCAATCCAAGGGGCAGGCAAAAACATGGTCAACAGGCCAAGGTCAGTGCAGGTAAAAGGCAGAAATAGACGGTAGGCAGAGGCATAGTCGATACAGTCCAGGGTCAGTTCATGTGAAAGGCAAAAACATGGCAGAAAAACAATGCAGACGGTAGGCAGAGGCATAGTCGAGAAACAGGCCAGGGTCGGTTCACATGGAAGGCAATGATATGGTTGGTTGAGGAAGGGAAATATTTAGGACAGAAATTAAAAACGGGGAAATGGCAGTATTAGAAATATGGACTAATAATTTTCCAGTGTGATATCGCTTGAAGCATTCTCCGATACAAAGGCCAGGTTGGGAGGGACAGTCGGGACAATGGAAGCTGGTATCTTTCCTAATTCCTTTTTTGGTGCACACCCGACATTTTTTTGGCGTCGTCTTCCGGATCCTGTTGGTGGAATATGGTCCGGGAAATGGCGCTCATGTAATCTGCTGACAGAATCGGAGGGAATGCTTTCTGGGGGGGGATACTTGCTGATAAATCAGGGCAGTGACAATGTCTTCAATAAACTTTATGAAGGTGGTGGGTGTTTTTGTTGATTTTTGGTAGATGATGAAAGAATTTAAAAGGGACAAATGAAAAAGTAAATTGCGACTTTTTTGTACCAGAAGAGTGATTTTCTTGTTGAAAGATAGGGCTGCAACAACTGATCATTTAAATCCACCCCCCCATGTATTTATTGTACTCAGTGATACAGAAAGGCTTGCGAACGGTACCGTGTCTTCTGTGACGTTCCACCGAGGTGTCATCCTGGATGGTGGACATGATGTACACATCTTTCCTATCCCTCCACTTCACAGCCAACACTTCTTCGTTCCTCAAGCTTGTCGATTCCCCCCTTTGAATGGTTGTGGTGACAAGACGCTGTGGGAAGCCCTTTCGGTTTTTTCTTGTTGTGCCACAGGCTAAAGTTTTTTTTAGATATAGGTGGCGGAGAAGGGGCAAACTAGTATAATAGTTGTCCATGTAAATATGGTACCCCTTTTGGAGGAGTGGGAATGCCAACTCCCAAACAATTTTTCCACTTATTCCCATGTACGAGGGACACTCAGGGGGCTGGAGCTGGGAATCTTTGCCTTCGTACACGCGGAATGAGTGCACATAACCGGTGGCGCTTTCACAAAGCTTGTTAAGCTTCAAGCCATACCTCGCCCTCTTACTGGGGATATATTGCTTGATTCCCAGCCGGCCTGTGAAATGCACCAGGGATTCGTCCTGAGATATATTTTTATCAGGGACATAAACTTCGGCAAACTTCTGGGAAAAAAAAATTAATTAGGGGGCGAACTTTATATAGTTTGTCAAAGTTTGGGTGATTTCTTGGGGGGGGGGGGCACTGTGAGTTGTCACTGAAATGCAAGAAGCGCATGATGATTTCATATCGGGACCTGGACATGGCCGATGAAAAAATTGGCATATGGTGGATGGGTTTGATCGACCAATACTTATGCATTTCATTTTTTTTGTAAGCCCCATGTTGAGGGTTAGGCCTAAAAACAATTTTAGCTCCACTACTGTTAGGGGTCTCCATTCAAAAGGGTGGGCATAGCTGGAGCTGGGGTTGGTTGCAATGAATTGTTGGGCAAAGAGATTAGTTTGGTCCACGATGCCTTGAATCAATTCGTTAGGGAAAAATAAATTTAAAAAATCCATTTGGGAAAAGTCTGCAGTGTTGACCTGCACACTTGGCTGTGCTGTAAAAGGGGGGATCGTGGCTGACCCTGTGGTAGAAGGCAGCCACAATGGGTTTGCCAAGGCATCTGGAAGCTGGGTTTGGGCCCTAATTCTTTGGCGTGCACTTGTGCTGGGCCTTTCCTCCTGGAGTCTAGCAGTGCTTTTACTGGGCCCCTCCTCCTGGGGTCTACCGCCGCTGGCACTGCTGGTAGCTGCCTGGTGTTCAGACTGTCGACTTTTTGGATGGACTGCTTCCTCCTCTGATGCGGATCCTGATGTGCTGCCTTTGGGGGGCTCATATTCCGAACCAGAACCAGAATCTGAATCAGGACTGAGCGGTGAGAGCTCCCCGTTGCTCTCATCGGTCAGACTGTGTATTTGGTATGCCTCTTCTGGGGTGTACTCCTTTCTGGCTGACTGGTTGTATGTACTCTGGTACTCTGGTGGCAGGTACTCTGGTAGCAGGTGGTGAGGTGGCGGGTACTCTGGTGGCAGGTGGTGAGATTGCAGGTACTCTAGTGGCAGGTACTCTGGTGGCCGGTGGTGAGGTGGCAGGTACTCTGATGGCAGGTACTCTGGTGGTGAGGTGGCGGGTACTCTGGTGGCAAGTACTCTGGTGGCAGGTACTCTGGTGGCAGGTGGTGAGGTGGCAGGTACTCTGGTGGCAGGTGGTGAGATGGCGGGTACTCCTGATGGACAGGTACTCCTGATGGACAGGTACTCCTGATGACAGGTACTCTAGATGACAGGTACTCTAGATGACAGGTACTCCTGATGACAGGTACTCTAGATGACAGGTACTCCTGATGACAGGTACTCCTGATGACAGGTACTCTTTATTTTGGGGGGGGGGGGATTTTGGGCACAGTAGTACATATATGTATAGGTAACTCACTGTTAGCTGATCTCTTCTCCTCACACTGGATCGGTGTGTGAGGAGAAGAGCCCAGCAACAGCAGTTACACTGTGTTTGTTTACATTAGTGACTGGCTGTGATTGGACACAGCCGGTCACATGGTGAAGAGCCATCTCATTGGCTACAGTGATCGGGGCTGAGCTGTATCCAAGGGAAAAGCCTCAGCCCCGATCACCGCTCTGTGCGCCACCGGAGGCACCGTGCACGCCGCTTCCCAATGCCTGCATTGTGACAGGTCCGCCGCTCCCGAAGCTCCGCCGCCTACTGATGTCCACCGCCGACGCTTCAATACCCCCATCGGGGAACGGCTGTTCCCGAGGGACACAACGGTACCCCGATCGCTGCTCTGCGGGCCCCCGGGGGCCCGCAGTAGCGGCGGAAAGCCGAGGCCGTCATATGACGTCCACCCAGGATGGGAGATCCCATTTGTGGACGTCATATCACTATGGCTGGGTATTGAAGTGGTTAATTAAAAAGACAGGTCAGGTGGAGCTTTGACAGATAAAACCATCCTTTCTTTAGTGCTTTAAAGTGCTCTTTCCCCTTAACCACTTGCCGACCCGCCACATGTACTGCAGTGTGGTGGCACATGTGCCTGCCCTGGAGTTTAGGAGCGCACTATGCGCCCCCTCCCCCCGTGACTGCTGTGTCCACCGGACACAGTGGATTGCGGATCCCTGTACTCGAGGCCTGGCGATCAGATGATCACAATGTCAACAAAGCTGTTATGAATTAACTAATTCATAACAGTTATGTTGCCTATGCTGTGATTGGCCAACAGCTATCACATGGTACCTGGGCCAATCACAGCACCCAGTACCATGTGATTAGCTGTAGCCAATCACAGATCACAGCTGTCATAAATGGTTAACCCATTCATGACAGTTGAAAACTTTGCTGTTACAATGATCTGCATTGTAACAACAAACAAAATGTAAAAAAAACAACACGCCCCTCAGGTAGCAAAGTGTTACTATGGTGACAAAGTAAAAAGTAAAAAAAAAATGTAAAAAATGTTTAAAAAAATTGAATAAAAATGTATTTAACCACTTCAGCCCCGGAAGGATTTACCCCCTTCCTGACCAGAGCACTTTTTACAATTTTGCACTGCATCGCTTTAACTGCCAATTGCACAGTCATGCAATGCTGTACCCAAACAAAATTTGCGTCCTTTTCTTCCCACAAATAGAGCTTTCTTTTGATGGTATTTGATCACCACTGCCATTTTTATTTTTTGCGCTATAAACGGAAAAAGACCGAAAATTTTGAAAAAAAAATGATATTTTCTACTTTTTGTTATAAAAAAAATCCAATAAGCTCAATTTTAGTCATGCATTTAGGCCAAAATGTATTCGGCCACATGTCTTTGGTAAAAAAATGTCAATAAGCGTACATTTATTGGTTTGCGCAAACGTTATAGCGTCTACAAATTAGGGTACATTTTCTGGAATTTACACAGCTTTTAGTTTATGACTGCCTATGTCATTTCTTGAGGTGCTAAAATGGCAGGGCAGTACAAAACCCCCCCAAATGACCCCATTTTGGAAAGTAGACACCCCAAGAAAATTGCTGAGAGGCATGTTGAGCCCATTGAATATTTATTTTTTTGTCGCAAGTGATTGAATAATGACAAAAAAAAAATTACAAAAAATTGTCACTAAATGATATATTGCTCACACAGGCCATGGGCATATGTGGAATTGCACCCCAAAATACATTCAGCTGCTTCTCCTGAGTATGGGGATACCACATGTGTGGGACTTTTTGGGAGCCTAGCCGCGTACGGGGCCCCGAAAACCAATCACCGCCTTCAGGATTTCTAAGGGCTTAAATTTTTGATTTCACTCCTCACTACCTATCACAGTTTTGAAGGCCATAAAATGCCCAGATGGCACAAACCCCCCCCCCCCAAATGACCCCATTTTGGAAAGTAGACACCCCAAGCTATTTGCTGAGAGGCATGTTGAGTCCATAGAATATTTTATTTTTTGACACAATTTGCAGGAAAGTGACAAATTTTTTTTTTGCACAAAGTTGTCACTAAATGATATATTGCTCACACAGGCCATGGGCATATGTGGAATTGCACCCCAAAATACATTCTGCTGATTCTCCTGAGTACGGGGATACCAGTTTTGATTTCACTCCTCACTACCTATCACAGTTTTGAAGGCCATAAAATGACCCCATTTTGGAAAGTAGACACCCCAAGCTATTTGCTGAGAGGCATGTTGAGTCCATGGAATATTTTATATTTTGACACAAGTTGCGGGAAAGTGACAATTTTTTTAAATTTTTTTTTGCACAAAGTTGTCACTAAATGATATATTGCTCAAACATGCCATGGGCATATGTGGAATTACACCCCAAAATACATTCTGCTGCTTCTCCTGAGTACGGGGATACCACATGTGTGGGACTTTTTGGGAGCCTAGCTTCATACGGGGCCCCAAAATCCAATCACCGCCTTCAGGATTTTTAAGGGCGTAAATTTTTGATTTCAGTCCTCACTACCTATCACAGTTTTGAAGGCCATAAAATGCCAAGATAGCACAAAACCCCCCAAAATGACCTTATTTTGGAAAGTAGACACTCCAAACTATTTGCTGAGAGGCATGGTGAGTATTTTGCAGGTCTCATTTGTTTTTGAAAATAAAGAAAGACAAGAAAAAAGTTTTTTTTTTCTTTTTTCAATTTTCAAAAGTTTGTGACAAAAAGTGAGGTCTGCAAAATACTCACTATACCTCTCAGCAAATAGCTTGGGGTGTCTATTTTCCAAAATGGGGTCATTTGGGGGGGAAGGGTTGTGCCATCTGGGCATTCCATGTCCTCCGAAACTGTGATAGGCAGTGAAGAGTGAAATCAAAAATTTACGCCCATAGAAAGCCTGAAGGCGGTGCTTGGTTTTCAGGGTCCCGTCTTTTTCCCGCAACTTGTGTCACAATATAAAATATTCCATGGACTCGACATGCCTCTCAGCAAATAGCTTGGGGTGTCTACTTTCCAAAATGGGGTCATTTGGGGGGGTTTTGAACTGTCCTGGCATTTTATGCACAACATTTACAAGCTTATGTCACACATCACCCACTCTTCTAACCACTTGAAGACAAAGACCTTTCTGACACTTTTTGTTTACATGAAAAAATTATTTTTTTTTGCAAGAAAATTACTTTGAACCCCCCAAAAATATATATTGTTTTAAAGCAAATGCCCTACAGATTAAAATGGTGGGTGTTTCATTTTTTTTTCACACAGTATTTGCGCAGCGATTTTTTAAACGCATTTTTTTGGGAAAAAACACACTTTTTTAAATTTTAATGCACTAAAACACACTATATTGCCCAAATGTTTGATGAAATAAAAAAGATGATCTTAGGCCGAGTACATGGATACCAAACATGACATGCTTTAAAATTGCGCACAAACGTGCAGTGGCGACAAACTAAATACATTTTTAAAAGCCTTTTTAGGTTACCACTTTAGATTTACAGAGGAGGTCTACTGCTAAAATTACTGCCCTCAATCTGACCTTCGTGGTGATACCTCACATACATGATGCAATTGCTGTTTACATTTGACGCCAGACCGATGCTTGCGTTCGCCTTTGCGCGAGAGCAGGGGGGGACAGGGGTGCTTTTTTTTTTTTTTTTTTCTTTATTATTTTTTTGCTTTTTTATCTTATTTTTAAACTGTTCCTTTCATTTTTATTTTTTTTTAATCATTTTTATTATTATCTTAGGGAATGTAAATATCCCCTATGATAGCAATAGGTAGTGACAGGTACTCTTTTTTGAAAAAATTGGGGTCTATTAGACCCTAGATCTCTCCTCTGCCCTCAAAGCATCTGACCACACCAAGAACGGTGTGATAAAATGCTTTCCCAATTTCCCAATGGTGCTGTTTACATCCGGCGAAATCTAAGTCATGAAATGCTTGTAGCTTCCGGTTTCTTAGGCCATAGAGATGTTTGGAGCCATTCTGGTCTCTGATCAGCTCTATGGTCAGCTGGCTGAATCACCGGCTGCATTTTCAGGTTCCCTGTTGGGATAGGAGAGCCAGAGAAAAATATGGAAGACGGTGGGGGGGGATTCCCTCCCACTGCTTGTAAAAGGGGGGGGATTCCCTCCCACTGCTTGTAAAAGCAGTCTAGAGGCTAATTAGCCACTAGGATTGCTTTTACATGAAAGCCGACCGCTGGCTGAAAAGAATGATACCAAGATGATACTTAAACCTGCTGGCATCATTCTGGTATAACCACTCAAAGTCCAGCCACATACCAGTACGTTGCTGGTCCTTGTTGGGCATATATTGTAAACTTTTTTTTCATGCAGCCTGTGGGCTGAACGAAAAAAAGATATTGATCGGTGGGTATGCCCACCATTAGAATACCTCCCTTCATCCAGCCACTTCTAATGATGGGCATACATGCACCGTTTATATATGCCGAAGCATGGGAGCATCCTCCCGCAAAAGGCAGGAGCAAATCGCTCCTCCACCCACTGCTGCCCCCCGCTTCGGCATATATGCTGAAGTATGTAACTGTGGTGGTGAAATCACCTCTGACAGCGCTGAAGTCACGGCTTTATGTATCGTGGGAGCAAACGCTGTTGCTGTCAAGATAAATAAATCCGCGCTGCAAGTGAATGGCGTACCTGCTAAGCAAATGATGGTTAACTAAAAACAAAGTAACATTACAGTATAACAGTAATACTTACCATACCTGCAAAGCAAATACAAAAAAAAAACATAGTAAAAAATAAAACATTTAACGCAACCTGTGCCTACCTAAAATATATATATACCGATGCATGGGGGCATCATCCCACAAAAGGCAGGAGCAAATCGCTCCTCCACCCACTGCTGCCCCCACGCTTCGGCATATATGCTGAAGTATGTAACTGTGGTGGTGAAATCACCTCCGACAGCGCTGGAGTCACGGCTTTATGTATCGTGGGAGCAAACGCTGTTGCTGTCAAGATAAATAAATCCGCGCTGCAGCTGAATGGCGTACCTGAAAACAAAAAAATGGTTAACTCACAGTAAACTATAAAAAAATTACATACCTGAAAAGCAAACATGATAAAACAGAACAACAATAAAAAATTGCAGAATAGAATATAGTAAAAAAGAGCAGAACAATAGAGAGAAAATAGAAAATTGTGTATTTTTTTATTTTTTACTTTTTTTTTATAACTGTAACTTTTTTAAAACTGTAACGGTTCCAGGTTTGGGTCTCTCAAAATGCGATGGCATCTTGGGAGACCCTGTGAAAGTGTGTCCTAGTCTGTGCAATGCTGTACCCTACGCTAAAACTCAACTAGTGCAAAGACCAGGATTGCCAGGACAGGAGGGACAATAATACCGGGTGTCACGCCTAAATCTGCGCTTTCTGCAGACATGACATTTTCTTTGGGGGGCTTGTTGGGTAGGGGTACTCTGGAGGACATAAGAAAAATGCCTCTCATGCAGCCGGCTTACTGCATTTGGTTGGGGAAGGTGAGGTGGAGCACCGTCTGGATACAGAAGGGCTCTGACGATCTCTTCCTGGAATTTAAGGAAGGATCCAGTCCGTCCTGAAGCTCTGTATAGCACATGAGCGTTCAGCAAAGCCAATTAAAATAAGTATACAGACACTTTTTTGTACCAGCGTCTGGCCTTACGGGCAATTAGGTACGGCGCCAACAACTGGTCGTTGAGGTCCACCCCTCCCATATTTTGGTTATATTCGTGGACACAGAGGGGTTTCTCTACAACACCAGTGGCCGTAGTAATTTGGACCGTCGTGTCTGCATGAAGGGAGATAAGAACAAAAACATTCTTATTGTCCCTCCACTTCATAGCGAGCAAATTATTAGACTGCAAGAAGGCTCTCTCCCCCAGCCTAAGACGGGAATCTACAAGCCGCTGGGGAAAACCCCGGCAATTAGGTTGCACGGTGCCACATGCTCCAATTTGATGATCAAAAAGGTGACTAAAAAGTGGCACGCTCGTGTAATAATTGTCCACATATAAATGGTACCCCTTTCCGAATAAGGGTGACACCAAGTCCCACACTATCTTGCCAGCGCTTCCTATGTAGTCAGGGCAGTTTGTCGGCTCTTCTTGACTATCTTTGCCCTCGTAAACCATAAAACTACATGTATAGCCTGTGGCCCTGTCACAGAGCTTATACACCGTATCTGGCACGCTTGCTGGGAAGGTACTGTTTGAATGACAAGCGGCCAGAAAATTTAATCAGGGACTCATCAACGCAGACAACTTGATGGGGAGTAAACAAGTCTGCAAAACGCTGGTTGAAGTGGTTTACGAGGGGCCGAATTTTGTAGAGCCATTTGTATTCAGGGTCTCCACGAGGACGACAGAGTTCATTGTCGTTGAAGTGCATGAACTGCAAAATCTGCTCGTATTGTGCCCTGGCCATGGAAGCAGAGAACACGGGCATATGGTAAATTGGGTCAGTGGACCAATATGACCGCAACTCACTCTTTTTATTTATGCCCATGTCGAGGGAAAGGCCCAGAAAGAGCTTAAATTCGCAGAGGTCTCCAATCTCTGGCAAGGGAGGACTGGGGATTAGCGGCGATGCTTTGACCAGCGTATAAATTGCTTTGGTCCACAATAGATCTATAGAGATCTTCGGTGAAAAACAGTGAATAAAAATCCAGTGGCGTAAAATTAACTGTTTCCACCTGAATTCCGGGTTGGCCAGTGAATGGGGGAAGTACTGGTGCTGCAGAAGTGGTGGGTTCCCAATTTGGATTGGCGAATGCAGCAGGAAGGGCACTTTGGGCACGATGGGCCTGTGTTCGTCTTCTTAGTGGCAGTGGGACACTACTAGTGCTTGCCACCTCACCAGCTTGAACTGCACTTATGGGACTCGCCACGTCACCACGTGATACTGCAGTGCTGGATGTACGACCAGGGTGTACTAGGCTGCTGGTGCTTGCCAGTTCACCAGAAGGAATAGCGGCGCTAGTACTTCTCTGCTCCATACGAGGGACCTGCGGTTCTTGCACTTCAAGGACAGAAGAAGAAGTTCGGGGTCTGGTACGCCTGACCTTAGCAGGGACCACAACTCCGTTGTCAGAGCTATCTGTCATGGAGCCGCTGTCCTCTACAGGATCGTATTCTAAGCCTGAATCTGACAGATGAGTGACTTCCTCTTCACTATCTGTCATGCTCAGAAACGTGTAGGCCTCTTCACTAGTGTACCTTCGATTTGCCATTTTGGGCTCTAAATTTAGGGGTACACTAGTGAGACTCACAGGCAAAAAGGCTCCTGACTGTCAGCGACTGTATCAAAACGCTACCAAAAAACTGTTAGCGATTGCAGGGATCAGGCCTGACTCTGCAAACGCTGCAGCTATGTGTGCTTAGTGTTTTGTAAGTGTCAGTGATCGATCGATACTGCACTTGGATGGGCTGGGCTGGGCTGGGCCGAGGGGCAAAACGCAGGTGCTAGCAGGTATCTGGGCTGATCCCGCTACCACTGCGTTTTTGAGGACCCTAAACTGCTGGGGAGTATAGATCTGATCGGATCAGATAACAATCCGTTCAGATACTATAGCACTAAGGGAGGTGTATGCTGCGTGCGTGGGTTTTAGCGATACTGGCGCTAACCTGACACTGCCTGGGGCGACGCAGACCTTATCTGCCCCTAAAAACGTAACTTATATCACCGCCGGGTGATCAGGGGGTTAAACCTTTATAAGGTAATAAACGGCGGGTGCCTTAAAACTATAATAAACTATAATAAACTATAATAAACAAACTAACTAACCAGCGTCACCCGTAACAATTATATGGTGATCACTGGTGAAAGGGTTAACTAGGAGGCAATCAAGGGGTTAAAACCTTTAGTAGGTAGTATATAGGGGTCCCTGTCGCTATAAAACACTGACGGCGAACCTATATACTTACCTCCCTAACTAGCGTCACCTGTGTCACTAATACAGCGATCAGAAAAACGATCGTTTAGTGACACTGGCGACGGGGGGGGATCACAGGGTTAAAACTTTATTAGGGGGGGTTAGGGGGGTACCCTAGACCTAAAGAGGGTACCCCAGACCTAAAGGGGGCTAACCCTAACTGCCCTAACACTTATAACTGTCACAAACTGACACCAATGCAATAATCAGAAGAAAAAAAAAAACTGCTTTTGGTGTCAGTGTGACAGGGGGTACAGGGGGGTGATCAGGGGGTGACTGGGGGGTGATGGGGGGTGACAAGTGTGCCTGCGTGTTCTACTGGAAGTGTAGTGTTGGTGCGCACTTACTTGGATGTCTTCTCTCCTCGGCGCCGGAACGAAAAGACCGGCTCGAGGAGATGTGACATCACTTCCTCCGCTTCTGTTTACATTACAGAAGCCGAGGAAGCCCGTCATTGGCCAGGAGTGATCGCGAGGGGGGGAGCCACGAATGAGTGGCCTCCCCATCACCTTTGATTGCCCCTGACCTGAATCCGACTGCCGCAGGCACCGGGGGGGGGGGTCCGATAGGACCCCCCACCCGCGGGCAGGCAAGGACGTACCTGGAAGTCCTTTTGCCTGCCTGTGCCATTCTGCCGACGTACATCGTCGTGCGGCGGTCGGCAACTGGTTAATTACTTTTTTTTAAACATGCTGTCGCAAGTCAGTGCCCCTGATCACCGCCACATCAGTCATATGACTACGCTGTACTATACCGGTGACAGTATGTAAAAAATAAATTGTGGAAAAAAAATGCTCACCATGCCTCTTACTTTGTAGATGCTATAACTATTACACAAACCAATTAATATACACTTTTTGGGATTTTTTTGTCAAAGACATGTAGCAGAATACATTTTCTGTACTTCTTGCATTTCTGGACTGATCTCTCGTGTATGACCCCTGGCTTGTCTTCAGTTCCTGCTACCGGTTTGCGCCTACTGACTCCTTCTGCCTGGTACCCCACGCTCAGTGACTCTGCGGGTCATCCCAGCAACTACCAGTGCACTCCAAGTGACTGGCTCATCACCAACAACACCTGGCAAACCGTGCGTCTTTGGGTATTGCTCCCTCTGTATCACTCCCAGGGGAGCACTGCACTTATGGCGGCATTTGATTATATTGGATGTGTTTTATGACAGAAAGTAGAAAATACGTTTTTTTTTTCAAAATATTTTTAGTTTATATCACAAAAAATAAAAAAACAGTGGCAATCAAATCCCACCAAAAGAAGGCTCTATTTGTGTGACTAAAAAATGCTACAAACTTCATTTGCGCACAGTATTGCATGACCACGCAATTGTCAGTTAAGGTGGTTGTAAACCCATATAAATAAAAACCTGTAAGACAAAGGCATAATGAGCTAGTATGCATGACATTCCATTTCACATGCCATTAGAAGCTGTTGCAGCTGTCCCCGTAAATCGCTGTGACTGGCGACATGTTTCCCGGAGTTATTTCCGGGTTCGCAGGCTCCGCACTGTGATTGGCCAGAGCCACGATGACGTCACTCCCGCGTGCACGTGGGAGCTGCCAGCCACGGCACAAGCCCTTTAGAAATGGCACAATCGAGCTGTTTCTTCAGTGCGCATGCGCTGATGACGTCGGCGCAGGCGTATATGGTAAATATCTTCAAAACCATGCAGGTTTAGGAGATATTTACAGTATCTACAGGTAAGCCTTATTATAGGCTTACCAGTAGGTACAAGTAGTGTAACAGGGTTTACAAGTACAGTGCTGAATAGCAAAAAATGCCCTGGTCATAAAGAAGGTATAACCTTCTGGAGCTCAAGTGGTTAAAGTGTTACTAAACCCAGGACCCTGCATTTACTATATCTGGTCTCCCAAAGTACACAGAACATAGAAATGCGATTATTTTTTGTAAATATAAATGGCTAAATACCTTTTCTTATATAGCAGTCTTGTGACTTCTATGAGTGTCTGGTTAAAGCTTGTAGGAGGAGTTTTTATTCTGCACTGACACTCCTATTAGGATGCAAGACCCCCGACCCTCTATCTGGACAGTGCTGATTGACTCTGTGCTGATCAAATGCACCCTCCCAAGAACAAAAAAACCTCTCTAGCAATACACACCAAACTGAGCATGTGCAGCCTGTCCCCTGGCTATGTTGGGATGGAATGGAAGGAAGGGAGGATTAGAGGACACAGGATTTTTACACAATGCAGAGGATTAACCCCTTAGGTTCAACAGTGAGTAAAACAAGCAAACTTTACTGCATATACAGATTGATTTTACTGTAGTGGGTTTAGTAACACTTTAACTTCCATTACATGGCCGTTATGCTCTCCATCCTCCTGGTCCTGGTCTTGTAACTTCCCCACTGTAGTACTTTATACAGCGAGCGGTGATGTAATTACGCCTGACTCGCTGTAGTGGGTGGACCCGGGAGTCTCAAACTCCCAGTCTGAACCACCAATTTTCTGCATGTGCGCCTCAGCTCTGTTCACAGACACACCCACAGTCCTCAGTTCAGCCCTCATCTCCACTCGCACATACGCCCATCATGTTTTAAATTTCACTTAGCGTCATGGGAAACATGGTTTTCTACAGTGGTGCGGATGTGACATATGGCCAGATCTAGTCCTCCTCCTGACACTCGGAAGCAGAGGGATTTTCAGTGGAATGCTATGACCTCACAGTACATTAAAGTCACAGAGATATCAAAAAGTAAGCCCTTTTCTGTTAAAAATGGTAAATGTGATATAGCAGAATCCTGGAGTTCAGCTTTAAGAGTATTTCGGAACATGCCTATACAGATCTTTTAAGGAAGATAAGTTTAGCAGTTGCATTTATGACTCAATATGATCAGTGAATGAGTTAATATTTTAGTAATGATTAGAGAATAGATTAATAAGTTAGTGGATTCATTAGTAAGGGGATGTGAGATATGCTTCTCAGATAAAAGCAAGATATTGATAAAGCTCTCATATGCAGGTGGAGGATAGAGCCAAATCAAAACAGACCCCTAGAGAGCAGACTAGCTTTGAAGAAGTGATAACTGCATTGTTAAATGTAAAAGTTTCGGTACAGTAGTGTTAGTGGAGAGTGGAATAACTAACAATTCTGTGTTAGAAAGCCCAACTGCATACATTGCTTTAAATTTAATTAATTTTTTGTCTGGAACCCCTTTAGCCATCTGGGTGTTTTTTTTTGTTTAAAGCTCAGCACTTTGATGAAAAAAAAGCCATTGCAGTGATACCCCAAACCCACCCTGCACTGCAGGAGTTTAATGCCCGTTAACTCTAGAGGGTGAAGGAAAATGCTGTATTAATTACCCTATTCCTCCATGTAGCTATGCAACAACAGATCACTTCATCTACAAATGTGCGGTCTAATGCTGGAGAATAGTTTTGTGTATTTGGTGGAAAGATTCAATTGCCAGTCTCCATCTTTTTAACTGGAAACTTGGCCCTCTGCACTTTGGACAAGTATGAGCTGCTGGGTATTGCATAAAGGAAGTGTGGGAGGATTTTGTCTACTTCAGGCTGCAGTGAAACTGCTACAGCCTAGTTTCCCACCCCGCATACTAAAAGTTAACAGGACAATTGGACACACCACAGTGGAAATAGTGACTACAGTCATGGTCGCCAAAATCTTCCCTGGGAGTGATCAGCCTGTAACCACTGCAAAATAACCAGGGTATGCTTGGGCCTCCCATTGCCAAGGCCTGCAACCACAGCTGCTAAAATCAGTAGTAAAACCAGAGAGCAGCCCTACATTTGGAAGGATATCTGCTGTTGAGAATAGTAAGCAATCTGGGGTTCTTATTGCCTAGTGCCTTAGTGCCTCCAGCCACCTGAAGCTATAATAGGCTCATTTTCATGGACACCATTAGAAGGTCTGGTAAGAGTAAAACTAAGCTTAGCATGATCATGCTAGACAAGAAGGGGAAGTGTGTCAAGCTGCCAGACCCGAGATATTACTTTCATTATATATATATATATACTGTCAAGGACAGTGCAGTAGTATCTACTGTAGGTACCCTTCTTTTGTGATCTACTTTTGTTGCAAGAAGAAAGACTGCCTGGCTTTTGTCCCCTGTGCTAGTGGTATCACTTTACTGCTGCAGGAAAAGAAGACTGCTGCCTTCTTCTGTCCTCTGCACCCCTTTGCCTCTGGACTGAAGATTGCTGGCTTTGTTTCCTGGACTGCCAGTGGTAGTATGCAAACTGTTTATAATGTCTGCAACCCTTATGGTGAGAGACCTTGGTCACCTTTAAATGTGATCGGGTGAAAATGTTGTATGGACTAGGACTTTCATGCTTTCTCATTGTGTGTATTGGTTGTAGTTAGCCAGATTGTGTTCTTTTCCCAGAAGTGATTTTGTTCTCAAGCCGATACTTGCAATCTCTGCAAGACCTACAAAAATGCGCAAAAGGACTTTGTGGTAAAGGTGTTGCAGTTTTTTATGACCAAGTGGTGACTAAGTTCCATACAGGGATGGACTTTTGAAAATAATTAAAGATGCTATTGTCAACGTGTTTGTCCTGGAGTATCATTCTGCTTCAGAATTTCTTTGTTGCCTTTAAACACATCTGCAACTAGAGAAACATAAACCCTGTATTACAATTGAAAAGTAAAAGTGATGTGATATAATGTTGTTTAGTTAGATGATAGTGATAGGATGCTATTGCCTATGTGATGTAGCGTTCTTTAAAACCAAAAGTTCCCCGTCACTGCTTTGCAGTTTGGGGCTAGTGACATTTATCCTTTGTTCTTAGTAATATGAACCTTCATACTACTATATCTTTTTGGATTTTATGTGAAATTTCACATGCCATTTGAAACCCACTGTTTGTATTTTCCCAGTTGACCCCTTCCCCATCCATATTTTGAACAGGATACTCCACTCTCAGAAGTTAGGGTATTTTTTCAGTTTAGCTTTCAAGAACAAAGTCTTTTTTCTTAGCAGGACTGTCAGGGAAATGGCCGAAGAAGGACTGGCAATTCTGCCCAAGACAATCATGGCTGCCATTGTGCACAGTGTGACTGATCTGGGCAGTACTTCCGGGTCTATTTAGGCCTGCTGTTGGAGCCTCCCCTTGCTGGATTATCTTCAGCTTCCCAGTGTTTCCTGTGCTCCTGTGTCTTTGTGATTCTGTTCCGTGTTACCAACCTGGCTTGTTTGACTTCTGCTTCTGATCCGCTCCTGATTAACCTCTGGCATGCACCACTGACTACACTCCTGTCTGCTCCTTCATCTGTAATTCGTCTCTGGCATTTCGGGACTGATCTCTCGTGTATGACCCCTAGCTTGTCTTCAGTTCCTGCTACCGGTTTGCGCCTACTGGCGCCTTCTGCCTGGCACCCCGCGCTCAGTGGCTCTGCTGGTCATCCGAGCAACTACTAGTGCACTCCAACTGACCGGCTCATCACCAACAACACCTGTCAAACCATGCACCTTTGGGCATTGCTCCTTCTGTATTACTCCTAGGGGAACACTGCACTTAGCCACAAGGGGCGCCCTCTCAACAATCGGCCTCCTCCTTGGAACCTGACAAGGGCAAAAGTGTAGGAACTCTTCCATAAGCTGGAGTGTCTCCAGTTCAAATATAGTGTTTACGGTTACGATGTAGAGAGCTTGATCTTGTTTGAGCTTCAGCTTGATTGTTTTTTTTGTTATTGATATCAGTTGGGGTTTTCCTTGAGTTCTGGGACATTGTTTACTCCTGCTTCCTACAAGCGGGTGTTCTCCAGTAGACAGAGAAAGAAGACACTAATGCCCCGTACACACGGTCGGACTTTGTTCGGACATTCCGACAACAAAATCCTCGGATTTTTTCCGACGGATGTTGGCTCAAACTTGTTTTGCCTACACACGGTCGCACAAAGTTGTCGGAATTTCCAATCGACAACCACGCGGTCACGTACACCACGTACGACGAGACTAGAAAAGGCCGGTTCAGAACCAAGCGCGGCACCCTTTGGGCTCCTTTTGCTAATCTCGTGTTAGTAAAAGTTTGGTGAGAGACGATTCGCGCTTTTTCAGACTCGTGGCTTTCAGATCGTTTTCTGACGTTCAGTTTGTGCTTGTGGGTTTGTATCTGCTCTTCAGTGCGTGCAGTCAGTTCGTATTGGAGTTTTCTGTGCGATATTGTCCGCTCATTGCTGTTATTCAGGTCGCTCTTCACAGGCCTTGCTGTTCTCTAGTGCGTTCTGTTACTTCGTTCTGAGCAGCCGACCGTTTTCTAGCCATGTTTCGTATGCGTACTCCTCGTAGAGTTCGTGCTGTGCGGGGGCTTGGTGTTGGGGTCCTGACCTTGACACAAGTCCAGTCCATGAACAGGGTGGGGAGGAGTTCATGGACCAAGAATTGGTTGCTTCAGCGTGACCAGTTCTGTCATATGCCTTTGCTCCGTGAGATCCGTGAGAATAATCCTGATGATTTCAGGAACTTTCTCAGGATGACGGACCCCGTGTTTCACCGTCTGTTGGCTTCGCTGACCCCCTATATCAGCAGGCAGGATACCTGCATGAGGCAAGCCATCACTCCGGAGCAGAGGCTGGTCGCTACCCTGCGGTATTTGGCCACAGGGAGAAGCCTGCAGGACCTCAAGTTCTTGACAGGCATCTCCCCCCAGGCTCTGGGGATCATTATCCCAGAGACCTGTTCTGCCATCATACAGGTCCTGCAGAAGGAGTATATGAAGGTAAGATTTTTATCCTTTAATATCACATTTTATTGTATTTAATGTTTGCTAATATATTGTATTTCTTTCCTCATTCCCTAATTACCATGATTGTATTATGCTGTGAATGTCGCCTTTGTCCTCATGCATGCTGGATTTTTCTGTAATTATTATTTTATGTCCTTCATACATATTTGCCCTTCAATAACCTCTCCAGCATGGTGTCTCCTGCCCTATATTCACCTCATGTAGTCACTTAACAATGTATTTTATCTGCTCCATAGTAGTGCTTTACCCCAAACACCCCCTAAAATGTTTGGAAATTTTATTTTTGATTTAAATTCAGGCAGAGGGCCAGAGGCTTTTCTTGTGGTGTCCCCAAATTTTTTGTAACCCTCCCTCCCCCAACTGCTAAGTCAGCTGATCCCAATTCTCTATCTATCCTCAATCATCTATCTGCTGACTTTGCCAAACCCATACACACTATACCCATCTCTTTACTGGTCAGATTTATGGATGAATTCCCCAAAGCATGTAGTGCAAGGGCCTGCCTGTATACTTTCCAATGGTACTGTTTAAAGTTTTTTTATCCTATTATGATCTTGATAGGTAATAGCAGAATGTCCAAATGTGCTCAAATGTGTACAGTGTGTATTTATATCTTTGTATTATGACACTTCTTACCTGTCCAGTGGGCTGCCAATAGTGTAACTAAGGAGGGGTTGTTCCAAGTAATACCCTGTATTTAGGCATTCATCTCTCAATGAAGTGAAGAGGGTTACCTGTCCAAGAGTTCCCCCCCTCCTATAATGTTAGAAATGGCCCATGAGAGGGGGGGGGGGAATATGATAGGTGTACCTTATACTTTGTTGTTGTTAAATTCCCCTTAATAAATGCTATCTGGAGGTTGCCCCATAATGTTTGTGTCTAATCTGCTTGCCATGTTTCTGTGAAAAAATAGTAATGTTTATTGTTTTTTCCTCAACAGTTTCCTTCCACGCCACAGGAATGGCAGACTGTGGCCTCCCACTTTGCCCAGCGGTGGGACTTTCCTAACTGCGGAGGGGCAATTGATGGGAAACACGTCCACATCGTCCCACCACCCAACTCGGGGTCGTACTATTATAATTACAAGGGGTTTAATAGTATAGTGATGTTGGCGGTGGTGTCAGCTAATTACGAGTTCTTGTATGTGGACGTGGGGAAGAATGGCTGGATGTCCGATGGTGGAGTGATCGCCTAGACGGAGTTCTACAGGCGTCTCCAGAATGGCAGCTTGAACTTGCCACCTCCAGAGGACAATGTTGAAGGTCTCCCATTTGTGTTCGTTGCTGATGAAGCGTTTGCGCTGGGGGACCACCTGATGCGGCCATTCCCGATGAGGACCCTCACCCCGGAACAGAGGGTTTTTAATTACCGGCTGGCCAGAGCCAGAAGAGTGGTGGAGAACACATTTGGAATCCTGGCCAGCCGGTTCCGATTATTTCTGACACCCATCCATATGGCGGAGTATAAACTGAACCATATAATACTTGCCTGCTGTGTTCTCCATAATTTTCTACGAAAACATTCAGCCAACTATGCTGGCTCAGTTGGGCCTGAGGCCGGAATCCCAAATCCATCAACACTGACGGCGCTTGAAAGCGGCCGTCCTGGCTTGCCCTCCCTGAATGCCCGTGATGTCCGGTTACGATACCTGGAGTTCTTTGCGGGTAGGGGGGCTATCAATATGCCAGACAATCTGTGACACCTTTTTCAAATAAAAAACAACCAAAAGAAATTCTTTGTGGCCATTTACTGCTTGTGTTTGTTTTAGCTGACCCTGACAGAAATGTGTGGAGTGCAGAAAATGTCGTGATTGTGTAACCTTATACAAAGCACTGTTGGCTGTTATTTACTAAATGCAAAGACACTTTTCACTACAAGCGCACTTGCAACTGCACTGAAACTGCACTTGTAGTGCAAAGTGGATTTGCCCTTAGGAAATAACCCCCATTTTCTCATAAAACAACAATTACATCACCCTAAAAATGTTGTAGCGTTGAGACAATAATCCACACATTCTTGATGAACAATCTTTTTAATACCTGCACAATCACATGTGCATTTACCAAAGGTTTTTCTGACAAACCAACATGTTTGTTGTATACCAATTTTTGTGGTGTCATTATCCAAAATCAAAATGTCCATTTTATAGAAAACAGGCCTGTGTAAAACCAACAAGAAAGACACAAATCTTGATCTTACAAAGTTCACATTTGGTAGAACGTGAAGGCAATATCAGACATGAGTATTTAGGAACTGTGTTTGATATTGCGTTCAGATGGGGGGAAATCACCCCTGGAAAAGCCAAATTTGGAAGATGCACACAAATTTCCCAATGTCAACATGTGCTAGCTGCCATCACGGGGGATCAAGGGATGTGTTTTGGGAGAGAAAGCCCTTCCTCACCGCTACTTTATTATTGAGGAAGGGGTCGCACCCCCAAAACGCGTCCATTGATCTCCCGTGATGGCAGATAGCACATGTTGACACACTGTGTGCATCCTCCAAATTTGGCTTTGGGAAAAATCACAAAAACATTTCGCACATTGTAGCAGACAAAAGAAGAAAGTGATTTGGAGGGGTTTTAAACTCGCCCCAAAACATCAATGATGTTTTTATATTTTGGAATAACATCATTGATGTTTTGCTTGATGTTTTCCAATTGTAAATTACACCCCATGATCTCCCCGATCAGGATCTGGGCACTTTCTGATGTGAAAGGATCTTCATCCACAACCTCACGATCACCTAAAAAGAGAGGAAACCCAAAATAAATTAGGTTTCCAAAAAAATGCCGCCATCCATCTCTTATCGGAGCCTGTGGTCGCAGACACTCACCTGTTATGGTAACTACTTCCACCACGTCTTCATCCTCCTGCTCATCTTGTGTTGGGGGTATTTCCCCTTCTTCCAGAAGGGGGGGGCTCTGGTCTCCTCGGATGAGGGGTGTCCTCCGAGTCTTTTCTCCCCTATGTAAAACAAAAATGGTATAATTAGCACACAGATATTTAATGTCAGAACTATAAAGATGAAACATTGCTTGGAAGTGGGGTACAATGATCTATTTTAGCCGAGTTCCAAGATGTAGCTTTTTTAGTGCCCTTTGTCAAGCTGCAATACTTTACCTGTTTTGTACAAGCTTCACAGATGTAGCCCCCCCTGTAGTATACACTGGAGCACCTGTGTGGCCCCCCTAATAAAAATGGTGTTCTGGGGTCCCACACTAGTGCTCCAGTGTCCAGATGTGAAAACAGCTGCTGAGTGTCCTCTCCTTACACAGAATCTAGTTTGCATTTCATTCTAGTAACAAAGCCATCTACACAACCCAATTCTTTGAAGACAAGTATAGGGCGTCAAAATGGTGGCCAAATGCATATGGCCTAAACAATGGTATTTTATGGTCCGAAATAACAATGTGTGATCCGAACGAATAATGTGCCCATGAACATGAAAGTTGCCATTTTAAACTGTACAACAGTTCCTAAAAGCACATGGAGCAGCACGAACGTAATAAACATAAAGAATAGGAACACAGCACAACTACTTACTTTTTTGCAGCACTCTCCGGATCTTTCTGTACTGCTCATGTTCTCGTAATTTCAGGTCCGACCACCGCTTCCTGAGCTGATCTTTCGATCGTCGTACCCCGAATTTCCGGTGCAGACTCCTGACCACTTTCGTCATGATCTTGGCCTTTCTGACATTGGGGTTGGGGTAAGGCCCATACTTTCCATCATAGTCGGCCTTCTTCAGGATGTCCACCATCTCCAACATCTCCCCAAAGGACATATTTGAGTCCTTTAATCTCCTTCTGGATCGGGACGTTTCAGGCTCCGGGCTTTCCTCCTCCTCCTCCTCGTTGCTACAATTAGCACGATCCTGCTGTCTATCCGCCATGTGCTCTTCCCCCACTGCGCCGAACGAAAAGGGGCGGGGAATAGACTAGAAAGAACGTCAGGGGCGGGCGGAGTTATACGCATGCGCAGTGTGTATAAATCGTAACGCGCGCGTCTTACGTACGATCTGTGAGCGGAGGAAGGAGCATCGGAGACGCCGATCGTGCTAACGAAGGTAGGATCTAAACTTGGGCCTATACTGCTTCGAAATGGAAGCCTATGTTGTAACAAGATTAGGGGAGTTTGGTCTGACATTAGGCTTTGTCTTGTGTTGTGTCTTACAGAGAAAATGGATGGGTTCAACGACCACAATTTCCTGCCCCTGTTCATAGACAAGTACAGGGAGCTGCCCTGTCTGTGGCAAGTGAGACACCCCCACTATAATCACAAACAGAAGAGGCAGGCAGCGCTGGAGAAACTGCTGGAGTTGGTGAAGCCAGTGGTCCCCACAGCAACCATCCCTTATTTAAAAGCCAAAATTGGTGGCCTGAGGAGCACGTATCTTAGGGAGCGCAAGAAGGTCACAGATTCCCAGAGGTCCGGAGCTGCAGCAGATGACGTTTATGTCCCCAGGCTGTGGTACTATGAGAGACTGCGATTTCTGTCAGACCACACTGAAGTCAGGGAATCCCTCTCTACTCTTCCTTCCACCCTTCCTTCCATCCCAGCTGAGGCTTCTGATGTCCAACCTGGGCCTTCCAGCCAGGAAGAAGTGGAGGAGCCCAGCTGGAGTCAGGTATAGCATTCCTCTACAGATTTCTGGACAATAAAGAAATTATGTTTACTAGATGTTATTATTGATCACTAATTGCTGATTAAAAAAAGTGCTTTACATATCAATAGACAGTAGTGGGCACCCAAAATTGGGAAAAGAATGAAAACTGCTGGGCTCAGAAGGATAGTCTGTTATATTTGTTAGCATTCAATTTGCAGCAGTCAGGAGGTGAAAATTGTGTGTGATTAATGAAGAAAATACTAAAACTATGTCCCTTTTTCATACACAGGAAGACCTCAGCCAGGAGAAGGTTGTGGAATGTGGCAGTCAGGAGGAGGCGGGGATTAGTGTCAGCCAGGAGGAGGCGGGGCTAAGTGTCAGCCAAGAGAAGCCTGGGACAAGTCGCAGCCTGACTGAGTCTCAGGTTCCTCCCCTCCGCCTGCCATATAAACGAGCCAGGAAGGCGACTCCGAGTCCCGTGCAGGATTCAGCGTACAGGCTGATCCAGGAGGCTTCGGCGTCCCTCCGAGCCTTCCCCAGTCCTGAAGAGGCCTTTGCCTGCATGGCTGCCACAAAATTGCAGGGCATGCAGGAGGGCCAACGCAAGATCTCTAAGGACCTGATTTATAAAGTCCTACGTAAGGGGGAGAGTGGGGAACTGACACACAAGATGGATGTCATGGAGAGGGACGATCCTCCTCCTCCTCCTCCTGCTGCCACAACTCCACCACCACAGCCAAAGCCTGGAAGGAAGCGTGGAAAGAAGACCAAAGAGTGATGACCCTGGGTTCAGTCTGGTCTGACAGAAGATGCAGTCTCTCGTATGACCACAGCCTGGGGACACAGATGTCATCTGCTGCTTTCCGGATCTCTGGGACTTCTGGACCAGACTGCCCTCCCTTATGATATGGACTCCTCAGGCCACCAATTTTGCTTTTAAATAGTTGATGTGTGCCCTGGGGGTCCAAGGCTTCGCCCACTTCTGCAGTTTCTCCAGCGTTGCCTCCCTCTTTGTTTATAGTTGTGACCCCTTAATAAAATATTTTTAGGTAAATTCTACTCTCCTGTGTGTGTTTTCATCCAAAAAGGACCGTTTGTTGGTGACGATTCAGGTACATTTCTAAAGTACAATGTGAAATTAACAAGGGACAACAACACCAAACAATCTCCTACAGATTAAATAGAACAACATATTAGTGGTGTTGTGGGAACTTGTCACCAAAAACACACAAACATTTTCGGGAATACAAATCAAAATCACCAAAAAATAAAAAAAATAAAAAAGAGAAACACAAAAAAAGAATCTACATTAAAGTCCAAAAAAAAAAAAAAATTTTGTTGTCAGATGTGAGAAATTAAAATATATTGAGGGAATCCCGATAAATAGTAACCAAATAAGTTTGTGAGAAGTGTGTGTGAATATGAGCAGCAAAACGACTTAATTCTTGTCACATTATAAAGAAGAAGAGAGTGCGCTGTATTAAACCATTTTGAACATTGCAGCGTGACGAAAGTGCTGTATCCATTGCGAACGCTAAGTTTACCAGAACGAGCTGTCCCGTGTCGGAATTTCTTCTGAGCATGCGTGGCACTTTGTGCGTCGGAACAGGCCACATACGGTCGGAATTGACGCGATCGGATTTTGTTGTCGGAAAATTTTATCTCCTGCTGTCCAACTTTGTGTGTCGGAAAATCCGATGGAAAAAGTCCGATGGCGCCCACACACGGTCGGAATTTCCGACAACACGCTCCGATCGGACATTGTCCATCGGAAAATCCGACCGTGTGTACGGGGCATTACACTTAGGTATAGCAATACAGTCCAAACATTGGACAAATTGAGGACAATAACATAGATCAGTGTTTCTCAACTCCAGTCCTCAAGGCGCACCAACAGGTCATGTTTTCAGGATTTCCCTCAGATGAAACAGCTGTGGTAATTACTAAGGCAGTGAAACTGATCAAATCACCTGTGCAAAATAGTGGAAATCCCAAAAACATGACCTGTTGGTGTGCCTTGAGGACTGGAGTTGAGAAACACTGACATAGATATCCAAAGATATAAGAAACCAATAGTGGAGTCAATAAATCATTATCAAAAACAGGCTAGCTAGCCTACATCTCACCCGTACATATTTATAACATATTCAGAAAAAGAGACAAGTACCTTACCCCGAGCAGGAGTAGCCACAAAAGACTAGAAAAGCCACTGAGACTAGAAACTTTCCAGTTTTCTGAACGCCCAGCAGATATGGAGTTTGGTACCCTGCTTACCGTGGTTCTCAACCCTGTCCTCACGTACAGGCCATGTTTTAGGAATCTCTCTTAGTTAAATAGCTGTTCAAAATACCAAGCCATTGACTCTGATTTAAAGCACCTGTGCAAGATAAAAGGAAAACCTGCAAATATGGCCTGTTGGGGGTACTTGAGGACAGGGTTGAGAACCACTGCCCCACACCACCAGTAAACGTTCGTTGTCTCAGGATATATTTTCCTTATGAACGTGGGAACCTTTTACCAATGGGCGAGTGTCTTGTATCCCAGCTCCTGATACTTGCATGTGATGGATGAATAATGGCCAAAATACAGAACCAGTTCATTATTCTGAGTGTATGGGTGCAGCTAAAGGACAAATCACCAGTAAAAATGCTAGGAGGGCCTGTAAAATCAAACAGTTCTTTAGGGGTTTGTGCTACACTTGTAAGATCTGTGGATGAATGTAAGGTGTACACATTTGGAATGTGAGCATGATTTGCTCCAAAAATTTTGTTAAATAGGAACATTTTTGGAGTAGTGTATCATCTGGTTTTTATTAGATAGTAAATACAACCAGATATGTCAGTTTTGCAGAGGCCAGATTAAAGTAACAGCTTATAATGCTATTTTTTTTTTGGACAAACTATTACCCAAGCAGTGGTCAGAATCAGCAGTAACAATTCTAAAAAAAAAAAAAAATACTTTTTTTCACTTGTGGAATAATAGTTTTACCGTTTTTCCTTGTAATGAAAACTAGAATTATATGAGTATTTATTTTTTGTATTTTATTTACATTTGTTAAACCAAAAATGATTTCCCTATAGCATGATTGTGCAGAATTTGTTTGTATGATTCTTTTAAACTTATGTGAGAGCCATATGGATGTTGTGACAATGACTATGCCAAGCTTTGTTCAGCCATTGATTTATCTGGCCAGGCAGAGGAGTATTTTGGCTCCATTGGGCTTGTTCAAGCAGGTGCTGTCCCAGCATGGAATCTGATTACAGTACTCTAAAGGGGCTAGGTAATTCTAAGCAGAACACTATTTACCAGAGGCCCTGGAGTATTTGGAAGCAATGTGTCAATTATAAACAGCAGGATTTGAACGCAATCTGTTCTACTCATAATGATGTTATCTTAGTTCTAAATTTGCCTACAACTCATTTACATGTGTCTGTATTTTGCTCTGTGAGTTATTCCTTGTGCTTTAAGCACAGCAACAACATTAGTTTGCATTTGCAGACCTCTCAGGATGGACACTGTTGTCTGCCAAAGTGGCTTTTCCCAAGGTTGGCCTTTTGGGAGATTGATTCAGAAAATTAGGATAAGCTGATGGTGTTTAAATTCAAGCTGGTCTCTTTTGTATTATATGAAATGTTTAAAGGAATAAACATATCAATTTGGACGATGGATGATTTTATTTCTTATTTCAACCAGTCAGTGCATTATTACTTTAAAAGTGATTGTTTCTCGTGGTGACCAAAAAGGTTAATTGCAACAGCTCGTAATGAGCAGGAATAAGTGAACCGTGGGAAGTTTTGTTGACTGGACATTCACTGAACCCAGTGGGGAATCCATAACTCCCAAACATACTACACAAATCCTATTGGAGTCTTTGGTAGCCAAATATTGTAAATTTATTCTCCCCTTTTTTAAAGTTACTTTGCATATGTTAAAAAAAAAACATGGGTAGCCGGGCTACTATCATAGGGGACATTTATGCCTAAAAAAATACCAGTCAGCGGGGTGTGGGTTTTTTAATGCAGCTTAAAAAAGAAAGTTTTAAATACACAATACATTTAAATAACAGGCATGTAAAGTTATGGACCTGTACCATGTACTCCAGCAAAAATTATACCTACAAAGAAAAAATATATACCTAGCTGGCCTTGTTTGTAAAAAAAACAGCATGAGGTCCCCCTCAAAATACATACCTAACCCTTATCCATTGGATAAGGGTCTAGTATGGATATTAAGGGGGCAACCTACAAAAAAAAGATATGGTATGCATACTAGACCCTTGTCCAGGCTGACCACCAAAGGGAGGAATACCAATGGTAACAAAAAGAGTAAAATAGTAAATAAACACACAGACACTGTTCTTAAATCCAAAAATCCAAACCAGCAATGAAATCAAGTGCAAATCACAGCAACTCAGCAAATTGGATCACACAATGCAAGGAAACGGTCACGGCGGACCCAAGGTGTGCAGGTGCTAAATCCTCAGTTCTCACCCCCTCCTCGGTACTTCGCCACTAGATCGAATCAGCACTAACTCGTGCGGCTTCCAGCATCATGCATCACAGCCACGCCCCCCGTGGTGATTCGATCTAGTGGCGAAGTACTGAGGAGGGGGTGAGAACTGAGGATTTAGCACCTGCACACCTCAGGTCCGCCGTGACCGTTTCCTTTGTGTGATCCAATTTGCCGAGTTGCTGTGATTTGCACTTGATTTCATTGCTGGTTTGGATTTTGTAAAATGTGACTGAACTACTTGAAGAGTGATAGTGTTTTAATAAATTGGTTATGCTGTTTTACACTATTGGAGCACTTTATTATTTTACATGTGGAGCTATTCCCATATACACTGCTGGACATCGGGCTGTTGATTTTACCCCTTGGTGTGGTATAAAAGCATTTTAGCCTTGCAGGCATTTGGAGTCGGTGAGTGCGTTTCCTAAGGGAGTGGGTTCACTGAACACCCTGGTGTGGTGGAAGACATTAAGAAGACACTTACTACCAAGGATTACTTTTTTCATTATAAATAATTTTTTTCTCAACATTTGGACTTTTTATTTAGATTCAATCACTTTTATTCATCACATGGTGTTTTGATTGTCTAAACACATTTTTTGGATATGTATGGACTCTCCCTTTAAATTTAATCACTCATACTAATCACATGTTGTGTTGATTGTTTAAACATATTGCTTTACCAGACACTTATTTAACTTTAATTGCACAGCGCTGTCTGGAATAGCGCCACTGTTTTCTTCTTTATATACTGTATAGTTTTTCACTGTCTAGATATACTAGAAGGATTTTACACTGATTAGTTTTTTTTATTTTATTGTGAAGCAAACAACAAATAGGATAAAATAACAGAAAAAGTCAATGTGCATAACTATTCACCCCCCTAAAGTCAATACTTTGTAGAGCCACCTTTTGCGGCTATCACAGCTCCAAGTCGCTTTGGATTAGTCTCTATGAGCTTGCCACATGCTCCAGCTCCTTCAAGTTGGATGTTTTGCGCTTGTGAACAGCAATCTTTAAGTCTGACCACAGATTTTCTATTGGATTGAGTTCTGGGCTTTGACTAGGCTATTCCAACACATTTACATGTTTCCTCTTAAACCACTCAAGTGTTGCTTTAGCAGTGTGTTTGGAGTCATTGTCCTGCTGGAGGGTGAACCTCCGTCCTAGCCTCAAATCACGCACAGAGTGGTACATGTTTTGCTCATGAATATCCCTGTATTTAGCACCACCCACCTTTCCCTCAACTCCGACCAGTTTTCCAGTCCCGACTGCTGAAAAACATCCACACAGCATGTTGCTGCTACCACCATGTTTCACTGTGGAGATGGTGTTCTTTGGGTGATGTGATGTGTTGGGTTTGCACAAAACATAGCGTTTTCTTTGATGGCCAAAAAGTTAAATTTTAGTCTCATCAGATCAGAGCACCTTCCTACATACATTTTGGGAGTCTCCCACATGCCTTTTCGCAAACTCAAAACGTGGCATTTTGTTTTTTGCTGAAAGTAATGGCTTTCTTCTGGCCACTCTGCCATAAAGCCCAACTCTATGGAGCGTACAGCTTATTGTCGTCCTATGTACAGATACTCCAGTCTCTGCTGTGGAACTCTGCAGCTCCTCCAGGGTTCCCTTAGGTCTCTGTGCTGCCTCTCTGATTAATGCCCTCCTTGCCCGGTCCATGAGTTTTGGTGTGCGGCCGTCTCTTTTTTTTTTTAAATTTCTTTTTATTGAAAGATTTTTGATATACAAATTCTGAGAATCTGCCAACATAGCAGCATTCCCAGTACATTCTTGGCCTAGCAAGGCCATAAAACAATTCCCCCCTAACTCCCCCCCCCCCCCTTGTCACAGCTCACAAATCTTATCATGCATTCCAACATCCTACTGTATTTCTTTACCCGTGGTTTTGGTGAATTATGTAGCAAGGATTAAAGAAACAACAAACTGTACTTCTTACATCATATTATTATCAAACAGTATCTGTCTAATTGTCTATAACTATACCCTCAAGACATTTCACATTGCCTAATTCCTTGTTCTTACTGACTAACCCACTGTGGTATTTGAATCATACCATATTTTCCATATTTTATCAAATTTTTTGATACATCCCCTTGCTTCATATGTGTATTTATAGTGTGGCAGCATTGAATTCACCAGGTTTTTCCAAAAGTATATGTCAGGAGCTTGAGCATTTTTCCATTTAAGTAGAATGGCTTTTTTCCCATAAAACAATAAAATAGTGAGCAGCGTTCTCATGGCTCTTTTCGGAACTACCTCTTCAACCAGTCCCAACAGACACACCCTAATGGTCAAAGGTATAGGTATCAATATAAGATCTGATATGCATGTTACAATCTCTTTCCAAAAACTTTGTATATGTGTACATTGCCAAAAAATATGTTCTGCATCGGCCGGGGATGCAGAGCATCTCCAACATTCAGCCGATGCTCCACCATAGATCTTAGCCAACCTGGCTGGGGTGTAGTAACTTCTATGTAGGAATTTAAATTGTATTAGTCTGTCTCTGGCTGATACTAAATGTTTGAACGGTTGGTTCCAAATGTCATCCCAGTCCTCCCCCTGTAATTCTGGAACCTCCAATTCCCATTTGGTTCGACACTTTGATACTGCTTTTGGTGTTAATTTAAAGAATTCTTTATACGTTACCGAGAGAACCTTACTCAAGTCCTCTGCTGACAGTATAGATTCAAGTGCGGTAGGCAGAGACGCCACCCCCCGCTCCCTAAATTGATTATTAAATGCATGCCTAATCTGGAAAAAGCGAAATAAGTATGTGTTGGGCAGGTCATGTCTTGATTGTAACTGTGAGAAAGTCAACAGTTCCCCAAACATTGTGATATCTTTTAATGTTTTTACGCCCTTTACCACCCAGATTCCTGGATCAGGTAAGTTGTAAAAATGGGGTAAAGTTTTGTTCATCCATATTGGGGTCGATGGGGACAGTCCTTCATAACTAGGTGATACCAACCTCACCGCTATTTCCCAGGACTTAATAGTGGCTTTCATAGTTGTGGTCAAGGGTAGATCAGATTTAGTACCGCGAAATAGCGCCCATCTCAGGCTTTCATAAGCTCCCAGATGAGCCGCTTCAAGTACAGTGGCAGAGTCCCCGTCATCCGCCAGCAACCATCTCCGGGCAAACACCATCTGGCCTGCCAGATAGTATTTGTGCCAGTCCGGCAGCGCCAATCCTCCTTGATCACAAGGTTCTTGCAATACTTTAGTTCCTATCCTAGGGGGCTTAGGGGCCCAGAGGAAAGATCCTATAATTCCTTCAATTTGTTTAAAATAAGATTTGGGTATCCAAACTGGGCAGTGACGTATGAAATAAAGGAGTACCGGAAGAAACTTCATCTTAAGCAGGCTGATCCTGCCTATGAGCGAAAGAGGTAGTTTACTCCAAGATAGCACTTTTTGTTTAAGAAGGGTCAACAGGGGGAGTAAATTTAAAGGGATGTAGTCTTGTATATTTGTTGTTATTTTCACCCCAAGATACTTTAGTGATGTTACCCACTGCAAAGGCACTCCTGAGTTTGCTTTTTCCCTAGCTTTGGTGTCTAGAGGTAGTATAGACGACTTGCTCCAATTTACCCTCAACCCCGAGAACTCACCAAATTCGTTTAGGATTTTTAGTACTGCTTCTAACGAGGCTACTGGGTCGCTTAGAAACAGGAGCATGTCGTCCGCGTATAGAGCTAGTGTTTCTTGGATTGTAACCACTCTGATTGCCTTTACCTCTCTAGAGGTTCTCAGTGCGATGGCCAGGGGCTCCATAACCAGGGCAAACAAGAAAGGTGAAAGCGGGCATCCTTGTCTTGTGCCCCTGCCCACCGCAAAGAAGTCTGAAACCCTTGATCCCATTCTTATAGCCACCTTTGGGTTCCTATACAGCATGGAGATCCAACCTCTAAATTGTGCACCAAAACCCATTGCCTCCAGGACCTTGGACATAAACACCCAATCTACCGTATCAAAGGCTTTTTCTATATCTATAGAAACTACTATCCTGGTATCCGTGTCTGCCCGTGGGAGTTGTATGTGGGTGTAAAGTCTTCTGAGGTTTGTATCTGTCGACTTTCCTGGCATGAATCCGGTCTGATCTATGTTTACCACCGTTTGGATGACTAGGGCCAATCTAGAAGCCAGTATTTTGGTTAGAATTTTGAGGTCAGAATTCAATAATGCTATGGGGCGGTACGATGCGCAATCTGTCGGGTCTTTCCCTGGTTTGGGCAGGAGGATCATGTAAGCCTCGAGCATGGAATCTGGTAGGGAAGAGTTTTCAGAGCAATGTTCGATTAACCAGTTAAATCTCTCTGCCAACTGATCCACATGCGCCTTATAAAAGTCAGCCGGAAGGCCATCCGGACCCGGGGCTTTGTTTGGGGGGAATGCAAATATGGCCTTTTGGACCTCTTTAACTGTGATTTTGGCATCTAACGAGTTGCTGTCCTCTGTAGTTAGTCTTGGTATATTCAGTCTAGAGAAAAGCATGTCAAGCCCTGTTGAGTCTGTTTGCGGCATTGGAGTATAAAGTGTAGCAAAAAAATCAAGAAATTCCTGCATAATCAAAGTCGGGTCAGTGACTAGAGTTCCCCCCTTATCTCTTATAGCTGGTATGTGCGTCACTGGGTGGTAGTCCGCTACTAGCATTGCCAAAAGTTTTCCATTTTTGTCGCCCCCAGCAAATATTGTATGTGAATTTCTAGTTAGTTCTGAACGCGTCAGCCCTTTAATATGTAATGACAAATCTCTCCTAGCCTCCAGATGAGCCTCATATGCTGCCTTCGTGGGGGTCTCTGCCTGCTTTTTTGCACATTCCCTCTCTTTCAGTTTTAATGTATTTAAAATTTCATTATCGTTTACTCTAGCTGTTTTGATGGCCGAGATGCACTCCCCTCTTATTACCGCCTTGAAGGCGTCCCATACTACTGGTGGCTCAGTTGAGTCAGTGTTTGTATTCCAGTAAGTTTTGATCGCCTCCTCTAGTTGAGTCCCAACCTGTTCGTGTTGCAACCAACTGGGCGAAGGTCGCCACCCCCGTTTGATAGGACCGGTTGCAAACGATAAAGTTAGGGATAGAGGATTGTGATCTGACAGTCCACCCGCCATATATTCCACTTCACAGATATATTGTAGAGATCTAGCATTACCAAAAGCCAGGTCGATCCTGGCTGATGACCCATGTGACAGTGATATATGTGAGTATTCTCTCACCATTGGATGTTTCCATCTCCATAGCTCAACCATCCCAGCTACAGAAGCCCATCCATTCAGGTCAGCCGAGCTTCCTCTGCCCAAATTGGAGGAGTCCAATGCTGCGTCTAATATAGCATTAAAATCTCCCAAAAAAAGGGTCGGAAGATGAAGGTACTGAGCTAAATTAGTTAACAAGTCAAATAATAGCTGTCCCTGAAATGGAGGAGGCATGTATATATTTACCAACAGTATTTGACAATGATATATGGTGATTACTACCGCCGCAAACCTCCCCCCTGGATCAGTAATGACTCTGTGGATAGTGCATGAGATTGATTTGCTTATTAAAATGGACACTCCTCTGGCAAAGGTAGAATACGTTGAGTGTAAAGCTCTCTGTATCCATGGTTTGCGCAGGGACATGATCCTGTTTCCATCTAGGTGCGTTTCCTGTAAGAGAATTATGTGAGGTTTAGACTTTTTCAGGTATTGGAATATTGAGGCCCTTTTAAATTTATTGTTCATGCCTCTGACATTCCAAGAGACCATTGTTAATTTATCCGCCATTGTTGCTATTTCTGAAGTAATTTTTCGCAGCGCATTTTGGAAAAATTCGTTTCTCCCATGTCTCAATCACCATATATCCTGTTATACTTTCTACATTAAAGGTTAATGCATTACCCTCAGCTTTGTGAGCCGTGACAAGTGACTTACCCCCCCCTGCTATTATACCAGAAACAACAAAAAAAAGTCCCTTGGAACAAAAGGGAGAACCTGAAAACAAAAAATAAAAAAACAAAAAGTTCCGGTATGTAGCTTTTCCCCTAAAACTCGAACAAATCTTGATGGAGAGTTTCAACCGCATAGGTCAAAGTTCGGCAGACTTTCTGAGTGATAGTCTCTGTTGACCTGTGCTCCTCTCATACCAGTACGTGAAATTCCAGCGATCATATTGATTTGGACCAGAACGTAGTGGTATTATTGCCAAAAACAAGAAAAGGAAAAAGGAAAAATTAAAAAACAAGGAGCACTTCGGTAAGGGAGGGATACTCCTGAGCAGTGAGGTAAAAGGATGGAGCAAAAAAGAACAAAAAAGGGAAAAAAAAAAAATAAGGGGTTCAGGACTAGTAATTCCTCTGTTGTCAAGTGTTATTCTCACACTGTTTACTTTCCTAAGATGGATGCAGCAGTGTCATCAGTGCTGAAGTTAGTTCAACCCTCAGGCAGTCATTTAACCATAGGTCAGACTAGTGTCAAGGTTGATTATTGCAGGGCCTGAGTGGTTAAAAATGGAATTAACCCATACCAACTGGCGTAACTTTTAGGAAACGATAAAGAAAAAACCTCTTCTTACTTGAGGATCAGATCACAACAGCTATTCCAGGAGATTAAACCAGTTCCTTATCTATCCATTCGCATGCCTCCATAGGATTTTCAAAGAACTTTACTGTGCCCTTGTACTGTACTCGTAGTTTGCTTGGATATAGCATGCTGTATTGCACCTCCTTCTCCCTAAGTCTCTTGCGCACATCATTAAACGAGCGGCGTCTCTGCTGTGTGGCTGCTGAAAAGTCTGGAAACAACATAAGGCGCGTGTTCTCATATTTCAATTCAGGGGTTTTTCTTGATTTTGCAAGGATCATATCCCTGTCTCTGTAATTCAAGAAGCGTACCAGGAAAGGTCTGGGGTAAGCACCAGGGGGTCTACGACCAGCAGGGACTCTGTGAGCTCTCTCCACCACATAGGTGGGGGGTAAATCTTCCAGGGAAAGTAATTTTTTGAACAGGGCCTCAGCAAAGTGGGTAGGCTTTTCCCCCTCAGCACCCTCTGGCAGTCCCACCACCCTGATATTGTTTCTCCCTTGACGGTCATCAGCGTCGTCTGCTCTGTATTGCAGGGATTTTACCAGATCTTGCAATTCAGCTAGGTGTAGGCCTTGTGCATAGGAAGTGTCTTCCACCCCTGATACTCTGTCCTCCACAGTGGTGAGCCTGCCCCTTATTTTGTCTAGGTCATGTCTTATCAGGGTGCACTCTGATGATAAGTGATCTATGCGCCCCATGAGTTCTGACTTACTCTGGTTTATGGCTTCTAGGATTGGGCCGGTTATAGCGTCCGCATCCATTGCCAGCATCTGCTCTTCCACCGCCTCCTGATCAGCTTGCGGTCCGTTCGGGCTCCCGGTCGGCGCCATGTTTGCCATCCTGTGTTTGGCGCGCTTCTCAGGCTCTCTTGCAGGCAAGATGGCGGGGGCGGAGTCTTTCGCCGTCTCCTTCGCTGAGCGTGTTTGGCGTTGGTCCTGCAGCTGTCTCTGTGACTTTCTGGATGTCGAGGGATGCATGCTCGGAGTCCGCTCACCTTCCCCCAGAGATTGGTGTTACTTTCAGGTAGGGAATTTCACTCTAAATCGGAGAAATTATATCAGGATCTCAGGAGCTCCTCAGAGACGCATGCTGCCCTGATCACATCCGGCCACGCCCCTGTGCGGCCGTCTCTTGGCAGGTTTGCTGTTGTGCCATGTTCTTTCCATTTGGTTATGATAGATTTGATGGTGCTCCTAGGGATCATCAAAGATTTGGATATTTTTTTATAACCTAACCCTGACTTGTACTTCCCAACAACATTGTCCCTTACTTGTTTGGAGAGTTCCTTGGTCTTCATGGCAGTGTTTGGTTAGTGGTGCCTCTTGCTTAGGTGTTGCAGCCACTGGGGCTTTTCAAAAAGGTGTGTATATGTAATGACAGATCCTGTGACACTTAGATTGCACACAGGTGGATATCATTTCACTAACTATGTGACTTCTGAAGGTAATTGGTTGCACCAGAGCTATTTATGGGATTCATAACAAAGGGGGTGAATACTTATGCACATGCCAATTATCAGTTTTTTATTTCTGAAAAATAGTTTTATGTATATATTTTTCTAATTTTACTTCACCAACTTAGACTATTGTGTTCTGATCCATCACATATAATTCAGATTAAAAAAATTGAACTAGAGGCTGTAATGTAACAAAATAGGTAAAAAGCCAAGGTGGTAAATACTTTTGCAAGGCACTGTATGTTTGTACAGGCTAACAAAGGCTTCATAGTCACTGAGGTAACAGGTTAAAAGTTGACAGTATTCAGATTTTTATGCTTAACATTTGTAGTTTTTTTCAAAAATTCACAATCATTGCTTCAACTATACCACTTTAAAATACCTTGAAGAATCTTCACCCAAAACAGTGCACTTGTAAAGCCAAAAAATGCTGGTGCTCTCCTCCGCCAATGTGCTCTAGCCCTCACCTTACAATCTGACCCATGTTTTACCAGCAGGTCAGACAAAGCACATCCCCTATGGGGGTAATCAGTGAATCGGCCCAGCGTGATGCTGATAATCCCTCAGTGTCATCCTCTTCCTCTTTACTGGCTTCACCAGTCTCAGGTTTCCCTTGGGTGTATCCGGTATGACATGGTGATAAAAACAAATCTAGTGCTCTCTGTTTGCAAATGATTTATTCCTCCAGTAAAAACGGCATACAAGGTAGACATTACATTTGTCCAGTAAAAATGGCATACGAGGTACGGAAAAGTGTGGCACTTCAGCAGTTGCGGACTAAGAACACATGTAAAGAGGCCCCTTACTGATGAAGATATGCCCATTTGACGTAACGTGTATAGGGGAGGAGTCTCAGTTGGTGACATCATCCTGCGATCATCTCCTCTTTACATGTGTCCATAGTCTGCACTGCTGAAGTGCCACACTTTTCAGTACCTCGTATGTCATTATTACTGGAGAAATGTAATGTTTGGGGGTTCTAAGTAATTTTCTAGCAAAAAAACTTGTTTTTAGCTTGTAAACACCGAGTCTGAAAAAGAGGCCTGGTCTTTAACCACTTAAGCCCTGGACCATTTTGCTGGCCAAAGACCAGAGCACTTTTTGCGATTCGGCACTGCGTCGATTTAACTGGCAATTGCGCGGTCGTGCGATGTGGCTCCCAAACAAAATTTAAGTCTTTTTTTTCCCACAAATAGAGCTTTCTTTTGGTGGTATTTGATCACCTCTGCGGTTTTTATTTTTTGCGCTATAAACAAAAAAAGCATCAATTTTGAAAAAACGCATTTTTTTGCTTTTTTGCTATAATAAATATCCCCCAAAAATATATAAAAAAAAATTTTTTTTCCTCAGTTTAGGCTGAATGCTATTCTTCTATACATTTTTGGTAAAAAAAAACGCAATAAGCATTTATTGATTGGTTTGCGCAAAAGTTATAGCGTCTACAAAATAGGGGATAGTTCTTATGGCATTTTTATTAATATTTTTTTTTTTTACTAGTAATGGCGGCGATCAACGATTTTTATCGTGACTTTATGGCGGATACGTCGGACAATTTTGGCGCAATGTTGGGATCATTCACATTTATACGATGATCAGTGCGATTAAAATTGCATTGATTACTGTGTAAATGTGACTGGCAGTGAAGGGGTTAACACTAGGTGGCGCTGTAGGGGTTAAATGTGTCCTAGGGATGTGTTCTAACTGTAGAGGGGATGGGCTACATACAGATGGCCACATTACACATGCAATCACATCTAATTGGCTAAATGGACAGAAACCGTCTCATGTATAGTGGTATAAAGTAAAGTTAGAAGCCAGGAGGTGGATGTATACAGCCATGGATGATGGGAGTCCGCTGTGCACGCTGCCAATGGCAGACATTGAGTGTAACTAAAAGTATAGGCCACGAGGGTTGCTGATAATAGCACTTGCTGATAAATGCTCAGCCACAGCTGATAACATACATGGGCAGCTGTGTAGATGCTTGATAAGAAATTTACACATTTGGGACATCAAAATGAGTTTATATGCGATGTACTTAACTTCCTGCTGGAGCACAATTGCTTTCAGTTTATGGGAACCTACTACCGACAAATCAGAGGTACCTCAATGGGGGCACCCTGGGCTCCCTCATATGCTTGCTTCCACTTGGGCATGTGGGAGGAGGAGTGTGTTTATCGTTCGTCGATGTACCTCGGCCACAGCCACCTGTGGCTGAGGTACATCGATGACGTGTTTATGATCTGGGGGGGTACAGAACAGGAACTGGTGTTGTTTATGGATGAACTTAACACCAACGACCGGAACATTAGGCTCACTTACACAGCCCACCAGCACACCCTCCCCTTTTTAGATCTGACCCTCACTGCTGACAACGGGAAGATTAGTACCAAAACATATAGAAAACCCACGGCAGCGAACACACTCCTCCAGGCCACAAGTGACCACCCAAGATCGTTAATTAGAGGTATACCTGTGGGACAGTTTCTCCGTATTCGCAGAAACTGCTCCACACAACAGGACTTTGACACAGAAGCCAGGGACCTATACGGTAGATTTCGGGATAGGGGTTATTCCCATGCGTCTATTAGAATGGCCAAGAAAAGAGCTCTTCAGACGGACCGACAGCAACTTCTTGTCAGAAAGAAGCCCACGGCCTCCAAAGATAGATATGGGCCCCCCAGGATTATTACCAAAAATGGTTCCCAATGGGAACAAATTAGGTCCATTCTCAGTAACCACTGGCATATCCTCTCAGGCTCCCCTGCTCTCGGTGAGATAGTAGGAGAACGCCCTCTCCTCACCGCTCGACGTTCTAGGAATCTCAGGGACCATTTGATTCATTCTGAATACCAAAGGTCACATAGTCAAAATTGGCTCACACAACTCCCACCCCTAAGGGGCATGTTTAAATGTGGCAGATGTACCATCTGTAGGTATGTGGAGCGCACGGACGTGTTCACTGATTCTGATGGTAAGAGACAGTTCAAAATTTATAACTTTATTAACTGCAATACCACACGAGTGGTTTATATGCTCACATGCCCATGTGGCAAAAAATATGTGGGAAAAACTAAAAGGAAACTCAAGATCAGAATCAGTGAACACGTCCAGAGCATTCTCAGTAAGGATGACGAGCGTCCCATTCCCCTACATTTCCTCAATCATCATGGTGGGGATCCCACGGGACTTACTGTCAAGGGTATCTACAGGTTAAATCTTCCCCTTAGTAGGGGTGACTTCGACAGGATTCTCTGCCAGAAAGAAAAAATGTGGATATATACCCTTGACAGTATGTCCACACATGGGTTAAATAATGAGTGCAACTTATCAGTATTCCTTACACCATAGTTGTTAGGGGAAACAGCTCATGCCCTTCTGTTCCTGTCTTGCCCATTTAATAATACACTTATTCATGTCTGATTCCCATATCCATCCTAATTTTAATTTTTTCATTACTTCTCCCCCCCCCTTCCCCTTCCTTCCACCTCAAAAACCCTCCCTCCCTCTTCCCCCTCCCCTTTCTCCTTTCCCCCCCCCTTTTTCTTTATCCAATCATTCCTGCATCACCTTGAGGGGGTGTTGCACCCACGGATGGGCCCGTTATACCTTTATTTGTTGTTGTCTTATGATATGAATGGCCGTCTATTTGTTGTGCTGTTACCTAAACAACCGATAGCTGACGTATCTACGTCTCTAACTGGAATGGCTATATAAGCCGCCTGCCCTGGCTACGGCGCATGCTCTGAAGAAATCCTTGATGGATGAAACGCGTCAGCATGACGCCATCACGTTTGACGTAGCACACATACAGATCCACCCACCAGCCCTGGGGACCTGATTCGTCATACCGCTGAAGCCGCTGAAGCCTTACCTTGCCGAAGCCTTGCCGTACGGAACCAGGAAGTGATCGATGAGTTACACCGCATTCAGGCGGTACGCTACAACATCTCCCTAATCTCTACTATCCTGGCGGGCATTCGTCCATACAGACCAACGAGTCACTTCCACTTGGCCAGAGGAGGATTTAGCTGTCTTGCTTAACTTGAGAAGACCCGAGGAGGATCGGAGTGTTCAGCATGCCTGTTATACCCTGATTTCCATGGTTTGGTGAGATCGTATCTAATCATTTTCTTTCCATGATTCAGCAAACACGCTGTGTTTACACATCACCATCCATACAGGCACACACTCCCTCCTGTACCTCTGCACAGCATCTACACAGCTGCCCATGTATGTTATCAGCTGTGGCTGAGCATTTATCAGCAAGTGCTATTATCAGCAACCCTCGTGGCCTATACTTTTAGTTACACTCAATGTCTGCCATTGGCAGCGTGCACAGCGGACTCCCATCATCCATGGCTGTATACATCCACCTCCTGGCTTCTAACTTTACTTTATAGACACTATACATGAGACGGTTTCTGTCCATTTAGCCAATTAGATGTGATTGCATGTGTAATGGTGGCCATCTGTATGTTGTTTTTGTTTTTAGACAACGTTGTCTATTTTATTGTCAGTGGTGGTATTTGGTTCACTTATTGTCATGTTTTTTTGACACTGTTTGGTGTATATGTGGTATCATTTTTCTATAATAAATCATATTTTTGCTACCTTGCTGGTTCCTCGTTGAATAATTCGTTCTCCTTCCCTCCCCTTTTTTCAGAGATGGATTAACTCTGTGTGGCAAGACTGGGCTCAAATGATAGGAAATCTTATACTCTACAGTATGATATAAAAAAAAAAAATTTTTTTTTAGGGTTTACATCCACTTTAAGGAATGTAAATACAATTATTCAACATGTAATGGTCGATGCATTAAAATAAAGTGCAAACAAACAGGTGTTTATTTTAAAAAATACATGTCACCAATCTGTCTCTGACAGTTGTACATAAAGTAAGATTATTTTCAACAACATATATAAGTTTAAATTAGGTGCAAATTGTCAGCCCTGTTTATATGCTTTTAGAATGTGATCTGATGCTGGGTGGTAAACATTTTATGCCAATGTTTGTTTGACCCCCTCCAACCACACACACATAAACACTCCAATCCATCTCCTAGTGGGATCTGCAAGCTCACACTAATGTTTGATGTTTTTGTTCATTGGTTTTATGTTATTAGCTGTGTGATTATTTTATTATTAAAGTGATACTAAACACAAACTGTTTAGTTTACATTGTCCCTTCTTTTTCTGTATGTGGGTGATGGCATTGTAATTATTTTAATTAAATAAAAACATCTAAGTACCCTTTTTCTAATAGATGTACAGTAGGTATAGAAAAGAATCACCCCCTTTAAAATAATCACATTTTGTTGCTTTGCAGCCTGAAATGAAGACAGACACAGTTTTTGTTTTATCCAGCTGTATTGTACTAGTGCAACATCCAAGTGAAAGATATAACACCAACATGTCAGAAAAAAAATAAAAAATTCAAAAACACAAATCACCGAGTTGAAAAAAGGATCACCACCTTATGTCAGTATATTGTTGGACCACATTTTGCTTTAATTACAGTCTTTAATCTGTTGGTATGTGTCTCTACTAACTTTGCACAGCTTAAATTTGCAATATTTACACACTGTTCTTTAACTGCTCAAGTTGAGTTAAATTTGATGGTGACTGTTTGTGGACTGCAGTCTTCGAGTCATTCCACAGATTTTCAATGGGGTTTAAGTCTGGGCTCTGACTAAGCCATGCAAGGACATTCACCTTTATCTCCTTCAACCCCTGTGTGTTAATTTTTGTGGGCTGTTATTTACCACTGTGTATACACCCACATGTGTGACTCTATAGTCTAAACAAAAATTGCCGCGCTAAGTGAATAAATACATATCAGTGAAAAAGTAATAAATGACTGTGATCAGTCCAATCAAGTGTTCAAATGATGTGAAGAAAACAATCCTTTGCAATGGTTTCTTAAAATAGTGAACCACTGATGATCCAAAGTGCACCTTCCACCGTGATAAGAAAAGGATGTGCCCTTACCAGAAGGCTAGACTCCACATTAGAGGAGCCTAGCAAAGCATGGGTTCAGGTGACATGAAGGATCCATCCACCAGATAAAGGCAGAGTGGTATTGATACCAACTGCGCCGGTGAATCCATCTATCTCTCACTCGTGGAAAAGATGTAAAAAAAAGGAAAGTTCGCCACATAACATAAAACAAGGATGGTTTATTGAGAATATAAAATGTAACAAATCCAACAAAATAAGGATAAAAGAATCCTCGATAAAAACAATCTGCAGATCGCAATGCGAACTAGCGTGGTATGACCAGACATAGACTCCACCCTACTAGTTTCGTCATAACTGACATCATCGGGGGTGAGTTATGAATCTTGCCAAGTCCTGCTGGAAAATTAAATCAGCATCTCCATAAAGCTAGTCAGCATAGGGAAGCATGAAGTGCTCTAGAATTTCTTGGTAGAGGGCTGTGCTTACTTTGGACTTGATAAAACACAGTGGACCAAAACCAACAGATAATATGGCTCCCCAAATCATCACTGACTGTGAAAACTTCACACTGGACCTCATGCAACTGGGATTCTCTCCACTCATCCTCCAGACTCTGGGACCTTGATTTCCAAATGAAATGCAAAATGTACTTTTGTCTGAAAAGAGGACTTTGAACTACTGATCAACAGTCCAGTCCTTTTTCTCCTTAGCCCAGGTAAGACGCTTCTGATGTTGTCTCTGGTTCAGAAGTAGCTTGACACAAGGAATGCAACAGTTGTATGTCCTGGATACATCTGTGTGTGGTGGCTCTTGAAGCACTGACACCAGCCATAGTCCACTCTTTGTGAATCTCCCCCAAATCTCCCCCCAGGTTATCTCTGTTGCTTGTGCACCTATTTTAACCACACTTTTCCTTCCACTCAACTTTTTAATAATATGCTTGGATACAGCACTCTGTGAACAGCTAGATTCTTTAGCAATGACCTTTTTTGACTTACCCTCCTTGTGGAGGGTGTCAATGACTGTCTTTTGGCCATCTGTCCAGTCAGCAGTCTTCCTCATGACTGTGTAACCTACTGAACAAGACTCAGTGACCATTTAAAAGGCTCAGGAAACCTTTACAGGTGTTTTGAGTTATCTAGCTGATTAGAGTGTGACATCATGAGTCTACAATATTGAACTTTTTCACAATATTCAAATTTTCTGAGATACTGAATTTTGGATTTTCACTACCCTGTTTCCCCGAAAATAAGACCTAGCGTGATTGTCGTGATGGCTGCAATTTAAGCCCCACCCCCCAAATAAGGTAGCTGTAAGCCATAATCATCAACATTAAAAGAAAGAAATGCTTGAAATATATCACTCTGTTTGTAATGAATCTATATAATATATGAGTTTCACTTTTTGAACTGAATTACTGAAATAAATTAACATTTTGATGATATTCAAATTTTTTTGAGATGCACCTGTATGTCTCAATATATCAGTGTGCACACACATGGCACAGATCGCTACTGAGTCCCTAAAAGCTGACCAAGTATTACTTCTCAAGCTGTTCCCATTAGTATAACTACAGTGCCTTGAAAAAGTATTCATGCCCCTTGAAATTTTCCACATTTTGTCATGTTACAACCAAAAATGTAAATTAATTTAATTGGGATTTTATGTGAAAGACCAGCACAAAGTGGCACATAGTTGTGAAGTGGAAGGAAAATGATAAATTGTTTTAAATTGTTTTTACAAATTAATATGTGAAAAGTGTGGCATGCATTTGTATTCAGCCCCCCTTATAGGGCGTACACACGGTCGGACTTTGTTCGGACATTCTGACAACAAAATCCTAGGATTTTTTCCGACGGATGTTGGCTCAAACTTGTTTTGTCTACACACGGTCGCACAAAGTTGTCAGAATTTCCGATCGCCAACCACGCGGTCACGTACACCACGTACGACGAGACTAGAAAAGGCCGGTTCAGAACCAAGCGCGGCACCCTTTGGGCTCCTTTTGCTAATCTCGTGTTAGTAAAAGTTTGGTGAGAGACGATTCGCGCTTTTTCAGACTCGTGGTTTTCAGATCGTTTTCTGCTGTTCAGTTTGTGCTTGTGGGTTTGTATCTGCTCTTCAGTGTGTGCAGTCAGTTCGTATTGGAGTTCTCTGTGCGATCTTGTCCGCTCGTTGCTGTTTTTCAGGTCGCTCTTCACAAGCCTTGCTGTTCTTCAGTGCGTTCTGTTACTTTGTTCTGAACAGCCAACCGTTTTCTAGCCATGTTGCGTATGCGTACTCCTCGTAGAGTTCCTGCTGTGCGGGGCTTGGTGTTGGGGTCCTGACCTTGACACAAGTCCAGTCCATGAACAGGGTGGGGAGGAGTTCATGGACCAAGAATTGGTTGCTTCAGCGTGACCAGTTCTCTCATATGCCTTTGCTCCGTGAGATCCGTGAGAATAATCCTGATGATTTCAGGAACTTTCTCAGGATGACGGACCCCGTGTTTCACAGTTTATTGGCTTCGCTGACCCCTTATATTAGCAGGCAGGATACCTGCATGAGGCAAGCCATCACTCCGGAGCAGAGATTGGTCGCTACCCTGCGGTATTTGGCGACAGGGAGAAGCCTGCGGGACTTGAAGTTCTCGACAGGCATCTCCCCCCATGCTCTGGGGATCATTATCCCAGAGACCTGTTCTGCCATCATCCAGGTCCTGCAGAAGGAGTATATGAAGGTAAGATTTTTATCCTTTTATATCACATTTTATTGTATTGAATGTTTGCTAATATCTTGTATTTCTTTCCTCATTCCCTAATTACCATGATTGTAATATGCTGTGAATGTCCCCTTTGTTCTCATGCATGGTGGATTTTTATGTAATTATTATTTTAGGTCCTTCATACATATTTGCCCTTCAATAACCTCCCCAGCATGGTGTCTCCTGGCCTATATTCACCGCATGTAGTCACTTAACAATGTATTTTTTCTGCTCCGTAGTAGTGCTTTACCCCAAACACCCCCTAAAATGTTTTGAAATGTTATTTTTGCTTTAAATTCAGGCAGAGTGCCAGAGGCTTTTTTTTGGTGGTGTTCCCAAATAATTTTTAGTAACCCTCCCTCCCCCCAACTGCTAAGTCAGCTGATCCCAATTCTCTATCTATCCTCAATCATCTATCTGCTGACTTTGCCAAACCCATACACACTATACCCACCTCTTTAGTGCTCAGATTTATGGATGAATTCCCCAAAGCATGTAGTGCAAGGGCCTGCCTGTATACTTTCAAATGGTACTATTTCAAGTTTTTGTATCCTATTATTATCTTGATAGGTAATAGCAGAATGTCCAAATGTGCTCAAATGTGTACAATGTGTATTTCTATCTTTGTATTATGAAACTTCTTACCTGTCCAGTGGTCTGCCAATAGTGTAACTAAGGAGGGGCTGTTCCAAGTAATACCCTGTATTTAGGCATTCATCTCTCAATGAAGTGAAGAGGGTTACCTGTCCAAGATTTCCACACACCCCCTATAATGTTAGAAATGGCCCATGGGGGGGGGGGGGGATATGATAGGTGTACCTTATACTTTGGCGTTGTTAAATTCCCATTAATAAATGATATCTGGAGGTTGCCCCATAATGTTTGTGTCTAATCTGCTTGCCATGTTTCTGAGAAAAAATAGTAATGTTTATTGTTTTTTCCTCAACAGTTTCCTTCCACGCCACAGGAATGGCAGACTGTGGCCTCCCACTTTGCCGAGCGGTGGGACTTTCCTAACTACGGAGGGGCAATTTTTTTTTATTATTTCCATTTTACAATACAACAATCTTCATACATTGTTACAAACAGAAAAAAAAAGGAAAAACCCCTCCTCACCCACCCCAGACCCTTATTACATTACATTTCTACTACCACATTTGCTTAAATCTTATCCCTCCCTCCCTTTCCAAACCACTTGGTAATCCTGTAGTTACTCCTTTCCCCTCCTCTCTTTGTGCAAGAAGACCTCTTACCCTTCGTGAGAAAGAGAGAGAAAGAAAAAGAAAAAGAAAAAAAAAAAAAAAAAAAAAAAAAAAAAAAAAAGGGGGGGGGACATAAAAGTGCATAAGTGTACATAAGTGAAAAAAAAAAAAAAAAAAAAAGGTGTGCATGTTTATCAATTTGTATTTGTGTACGTGGCCCTCATTGGCCAAACTATTCTAGTAAGTGTTGTTGCCCTTTACCCATCAAAACACCAAAAAAAAAAAAAAAAAAAAAAAAAAAAAAAAAACCCACCCCAAACACCATGTTGTCATTATATTTATTTGGAGAAGAGGCCCTCCATGGCCAAACTATAAGTGTTGTTACCCTTTACCCATCGTAAAAAAAAAAAAAAAAAAAAAAAAAAAAGGGGGGGGGGGGGGACATAAAAGTGCATAAGTGTACATGAGTGAAAAAATAAATAAATAAATAAATAAATAAAATAAGAGGTGTGCGTGTTTATCAATTTGTATTTGTGTACGAGGCCCTCATTGGCCAAACTGTCTAGTAAGTGTTATTGCCCTTTACCCATCAAAACACCAGAAAACACAAAAAAAAAAAAAAAAAAAAAAAAAAAAAAAATAAAAAAAACCCACCCCAAACACCATGTTGTCATTATATTTAATTTGAGAGGAGGCCCTCCATGGCCAAACTATAAGTGTTGTTACCCTATACCCATCATAAAAAAAAAAACAAAAAAAAAAAAAAAAAAAAAAAAAAAACACCTGTTTATCAATTATTCAATTTGTGTAAAAAGCCCCTAAAAAAAAAAAAAAGGAAGGGAAAGGGGGGAAAGGAAAAACACAGGAGAACCACAACCCCACCCCCTCCAAACCCTCCCCTACATATTGGGTCAGCGAACTAATTCCAATATTCCTTTCATCTTTCTTTCCTCTTCTTTCTCTTCCTCCTTTCCTCCCTCCATAGGTCAGTCTCTTTTATTTTACATATTTACAAGGGCTGTACCTCCACCTCCTTCTCATCTTAATCATCTCCGTCTTCTTTTTCCATCTCACCTAAACATTCCTTCCAGCCTGCCCATTTCTTTTCAAATTTCCTTTGCTGGCCCTTTAGCATATGAACCCATCTTTCCGCTTCCATTATTAAGCTCACTTCCTTTCTCCAATCTAATATTGAGGGACCCTTTATCTGTTTCCAAAATTTCGATATTATTTTTTTCGCTGCGTTTAATAGGTGGGGTGTTATGCCCTCCCGATATTTTCTATTAGAGCCCGGCATCCCATGGAACAAATAATGTAGTGGTTGAAATTCCAGGTGTCCCACCGTCAATTTCCTGATCCATGGAGACACCGACTCCCAGAATCTTTTAATTACTGGGCATGTCCACCACAGATGGAGAAATGTGCCTTTCTGCCCACATCCCCTCCAGCATCTATCACTTATGGTTGGAAACATTTGTGCCAATTTGACTGGGGTCCTATACCATCTTGACAGGAACTTGTACGCCATCTCTTGTACCTTTGAGCTGATGGATGAGGAATGTGTTAGTGTAATCATCCTTTTAATTTGATTGTTAGTCAATACCTGTCCCAATTCCTTCTCCCATTCCCTTATATAGTATGGAGTTGTACCTTCCTGTCCCTTAAGTATCCCTTTATACATTTGCGACAGCACGTTCCTGGGACTAGATCTCTGCACACATTGTTTCTCAAATATAGTGAGAGAGTTCATAGGTCTTATTGATGATTTGCTTTTATTAAAGAAACTCACTAATTGATTGTATTTCCACTCTGCCATATGCACTGTCCCATATCTAGACACCATCTCTGTCAGAGATAACAAAACCCCCTCCGGAGCAAACCTGCCACAGGTGGAGTCTCCACCTCCACCCCAAGCCCCCAGATACCCCATCTCCTCCCCCGGGGGGAACCAGGTGAATCCCTCCAGAGGAGCCAGAGGTGATATCCAGGGGGCGTAATCCCCATTCTTATTCAACTTGTCCCAAACTTCCAATGTACTCTGGGTTAATGGTGACACCCATTGAGACAACCCTCTTGACGTGCTCTGAATCCAAGGTGCTCCTGCTAAATTCCTCCCTGCCATTGCATTTTCTACTTGAACCCAAAGTTTTTTATGGGTATCATGGTGCCAGTTCAAAATCCGGACTAGACTCATAGCCTTGTAATATAAGGCTATATCCGGTATTCCCAATCCTCCCTCGGCCCTATTTCTTCTCAGAAGGTCGTGGGCTAATCTGGGTCTTTTATCGTTCCATACGAACGCCACAAACATCCTACGCACCTGTCTGAAAAAAGACCCCGGTACCTTAATTGGTATTGTATGCAACATATAAATTAATCTAGGGAGTATACTCATTTTTATGGCATTAATCCTCCCAAACCAAGTTAGATATTGGCCTTTCCATTTTTTAAACTCTTCCGCTATCTCCGTCAGTAGTATGCCATAGTTGACTTCATATAGTCTTTTCATTTCAACACTAATACGTACCCCCAAATACGTCAGGGACTCTCTCTCCCAGACAAATGCATACGTATGTCGCAGCGTCATCTCCAGTCCCATTGGGACATGGATAGGAAGGATAATTGACTTCCCCAGATTGATTTTAAAATTAGATAAGGAGCCGAACTTTTGTACCTCCAGCATAAGTGCAGCTAACGATGTCTGGGGGGACGAGAGAAAAAAGAGTAGGTCATCAGCTACGGAGGGGCAATTGATGGGAAACATGTCCACATCGTCCAACCACCCAACTCGGGGTCGTACTATTATAATTACAAGGGGTTCAATAGTATAGTGATGTTGGCGGTGGTGTCGGCTAATTAGGACTTCCTGTATGTGGACGTGGGGAAGAATGGCCGGATGTCCGATGGTGGAGTCATCGCCCAGACTGAGTTTTACAGGCGTCTCCAGAATGGCAGCTTGGACTTGCCAGCTCCAGAGGACAATGTTGAAGGACTCCCATTTGTGTTCGTTGCTGATGAAGCGTTTGCGCTGGGGGACCACCTGATGCGGCCATTCCCAATGAGGACCCTCACCCTGGAACAGAGGGTTTTTAATTACCGGCTGGCCAGAGCCCGAAGAGTGGTGGAGAACACATTTGGAATCCTGGCCAGCTGGTTCCGCCTATTTATGACACCCATCCATACGGCGGAGTATAACCTAAACCATATTATACTTGCGTGCTGTGTTCTCCATAACTTTTTAAGGAAACATTCGGCCAACTATGCTGACTCAGTTGGGCCTGAGGCCGGAATGATACATCAAACCACACTGACGGCGCTTGAAAGTGGCTGTCCTGGCTTGCCCTCCCTGAGTGCCCGTGATGTCCGGTTACGCTACCTGGAGTTCTTTGCGGGTAGGGGGGCTATCAATATGCCAGCAAATCTGTGAAGCCTTTTTATAATAAAACAAAAAAAGAAATTCTTTGTGGACATTTACTGCTTGTGTTTGTTTTAGCTGACCCTGACAGAAATGTGCTGAGTCCAGAAAATGTTGTGATTGTGTAACCTTATTATACAAAGCACTGTTGGCTGTTATTTACTAAATGCAAAAACACATTTCACTACAAGGTAGATAAAAAGCACCCATCCAGGAAAGATGTGACAAAAGTGCCAGTAGATAATCCACCAAGAAGTGTGTAAGTAGAATCTGCTTACCGGACGGCGATGACTGCTATTACGTCAGTCTCGCCCAGCATAGGGATTATGGTCTCCCAAAACCAGGGGTACAATGCGGGACCAGTGGCTTTAGCAATCGATTATTACCGGAAATACAAGCACTCCATCAGTTTTGTATTAGTATATGACAGCATTATACTATATTACAGTAATGCTGTCATATACTAATACAAAACTGATGGAGTGCTTCTATTTCCGGGTAATAATCGATTGCTAAAGCCACTGGTCCCGCATTGTACCCCTGGTTTTGGGAGACCATAATCCCTATGCTGGGCGAGACTGCCGTAATAGCAGTCATCGCCGTCCAGTAAGCAGATTCTACTTACACACTTCTTGGTGGATTATCTACTGGCACTTTTGTCACATCTTTCCTGGATGGGTGCTTTTTATCTACCTGTGGACTTATCACATCTTTTTGGACTTTTTTTTTTTTTTTTTTTCAAAAATTTTTTTTAGTTCACATGCATTTGCGATTTATGTTTTTTGTTTATCATTGATTGATTTGTTAATCTATGTTCACTGATTGATGTTATTGTCACTTGGTGGGATCTCACTTCTTCTTATAACATATATTTATTTTTAGCGCTGCACTTTGCTGTTTACCATACTTTTAGGAGTCAGATACTGGACTTTTTAAGGTGCTGGCAGCTTTTTTCTCCCATAATTTGTTTTTGTCTCTTGAGATCCGAGCGCAGCTTTTACCCTGTTTTGGGTTTTCTATATAAAACCATCCATCTCTTACCTGAGCCTGTGGTCGCAGACACTCACCTGTTGTGTTGCCAATTTCCACCACATCTTCTTCTTCCTCCTGCTCTTCTTGGGTTGGTGGTATTTCCCCTTCTTCCACAGGTGGGGGGTCTGTGGTCTCCTCGGATGAGGGGTGTCCTCCGAGTCTTTTCTCCCCTATGTAAAACAAAAATGTTATAATTAGCACACAGATATTTGATGGCAGAACTAGAAATAGGAAACATTGCTTGGAAGTGGGGTACAATTGTCTATTTTAGCCGAATTCCAAGATGTATTTTTTTTATTGTCCTTTGTCAAGCTGCAATAATTTACCTGTTTGGTACAAGCTTCACAGATGGAGACCCCCCTATAGTATACACTGGAGCACCTGTGTGGCCCCCTAATAAAAATGGTGTTCTGGGGTCCCACACTAGTGCTCCAGTGTCCAGATGTGAAAACAGCTTCTCAGTGTCATCTCCTTACACACAATCTAGTTTGCATTTCATTCGAGTAACAAACCCATCTACACAAACAAATATTTGGCATCCAAGTAGACCCAAAAAAAATGTGGGAAAATGCATATGGCCTAAACAATGGTGTTTTAGAGGCCGAAAGAAAAATGTTTGATACAAACGAATAATGGGCCCATGAACATTAAAGTTGCCCTTTTAAACGTTACAATTAAGAAAAGCATATGGAGCAGCACGAACGGAATAAAGACAGAAAGAATAGGAACACAGCACAACTACTTACTTTTTTGCAGCACTCTCCGGATCTTTCGGTACTGCTCTGGCTCTCTTAATTTCAGGTCCGACCACCGCTTCCTGAGCTGATCTTTTGATCTTCGTACCCCGAAATTCTTGTGAATACTTTTGACCACTTTCGCCATGATCGTGGCCTTTCTGATATTGGGGTTGGGGTAAGGCCCATACTTTCCGTCATAGTCGGACTTCTTCATGATGTCGACCATCTCCAACATCTCCCCAAAGGACATATTTGTGGCCTTAAAACGTCTCCTTCTGGATCGGGACGTGTCCGGATCCGGGCTTTCCTCCTCCTCCTCCTCGTTCCTGTAATTAGCACGCACCTGCTGTGACTCCGCCATGTGCTCTTCCCCCACTGCGCCGATCGAAAAGGGGCGGGGAATAGAATAGAAAGACTGTAATTACAGTGAAAGGTGGTTCTACAAGATTGACTCAGGGGGCTGAATACAAATTCACGCCACACTTTTCACATATTTATTTGTAAAACATTTTTAAAACCATTTATCATTTTCCTTCCACTTCACAATTATGTGCCACTTTGTGTTAGTCTATCACAGAGAATCCCAATAAGATAAATTTATGGTTTTGGTTGTAAAATGCTGCAGCATAGTAAACCTGTTGATAACAAAACCTGGGGAATGCCCAGGAAAAAACTCCAAGCCTACTTACCACCATCTCACAGACAACCAATTAACCTGTCTAACAGTATGCGTTAATAGTAAACCTGCCTACATAATGTGCACTAAGTCTGTATAATATTTCTGACTTTTTTCTCTGAAACAATACACTCTAATTTTAATTTCTTGATGAAACTTGTCTAATCTATCCCTCTGAAACTGTGGCCTACTGAAGCTGCTTACATAATGTGCTTTGAGTCTGAGTAATATTTCTGGCTTTGATGTTTGCAAAAATACACTCCCATTTTGATTTCTTTATTTAAAACAAGGCTGAACTCTCCCTGTGAGACTGTGGCCTAGTAAAAGTGCTGACTGTGTATGAAGTCTGTACAATATTTCTGGCGTTATTTTGGGAAATAATACACGTTTATAGTCATCCAACATCTCAAGACTAGGTTCTGATACCTCTTTGAGTGTAAATGGAAATACTGAAGTACCTGAAGCATCCATCAAGAAGCAAACCAAGAGCTTTACTTAGCATGTATGTGTATGTGTACTAAACCATACTGTACATTTCAGCATGGTTTTGCTTTACTTAGGATTGCACATATTCTGTAGGAACATTTTCTAAATGTCCACCTTAGTGGTTAAAAGTTGTATTAAAAATTGAAACCGAATAGAGGAAATTAGGGTGGTATGGATATTGTCAGAGTGGGTGCGGAGGTATGGGTTAGAATGGGATGATGGGTACACAAAGGCCACAAAAAATGTCCCTAGGGCTAGCCGTAGTAGGCATGGGGAGAGGGAGGGGGATACACTGGGGGTAGGGTCAGTTGTTTTGCACGTGAGATTCAACTGTTATGATATGTTGAAGCAGGGGTGGGAAAGGGGAAGAAAGATATATAAGATTTTGAGTCACTTTCACATGTATAAGAAAAGAAGAGGAATTCATGGGGGTGGGGAGGTCTGGGGGAGGGGAAACAGATGTTCCCCTCCCCCACCCCTCTCACCTCTCTTTATAATAATGACACAGCTGGGTAAGCTTGAAGTCACGGTAGAGATGAATCACTTGATAAATTGTATAACAAGAAATTTGACACGTTTGCTTGGGTGGTTTGGGCAAGGGGGTGGTTTGTATACTGTATCACTCAACGTAGATTGTGCGAGACCACCCCTTCTTCTTTCTTTGGTTTTCTTTTTTATACATATATACTGCCTCTTTCCCTGATGCCTAGAACAGCTGTAATAAGCTCCTGGAACATCAGGGGTATGGGTAATCCCGCCAAAAAAGCTGCGGTCTTTCTGGAGCTGGAGTCACACGATGCCGGGCTGATATGCTTGCAGGAGACACATCTGACTAATGAGTCCAAAGTATTAATGAAGGATAAAAAATTCCAAACGCAATTCCACTCAGTCTACTCTTCCTATTCAAGGGGAGTGAGTATATTGGTAAAAAAAGGGATGGCGTTCTCCTGCAGGGATGTCAAAATCGACACATTGGGTTGTTATATTTTTTTACACTGCCTGATAGAAGGTAGAGCACTTGTAATAGCTAACTTATATATACCCCCCCATTTAAGTTGGAGATTCTGCACTGTCTGCTAGAATATATGAAGAGCAGGGCGGGCACCCCGATGATAGTAGTGGGGGACTTCAATGCGGTTCTTGATAGTCGTCAGGATAGGCTTCCTTCTGTAACGCGAACGGAAAGACTGAGGGAGGGAGGGTTGGCTCAGTTCTTGGAGGAGATCGGATGGTGCGATCTCTGGAGAATTCGCAACCCAAGTAACAGGCAATTCTCTTGCTATTCAAGTACGCATTGCACATTATCACGCATAGACTTAGCAATAGGTAATAAAGAAGCTCACGCGCTAGTGAACACGGTAGAATACCGCCCAAGGGGGATATCAGATCATTCACCCCTGAAGTTAGTAGTGAACATACACGATAAACAAATACAGAGACCATGGACAGTAAATCCAGTATGGCTAGAGGTAATAGGGGGAGCGGAAGAAATATCTCTTGGCCCAAAAGAGTTCATGGCCTACAATTCAGGAACTGCATCAACAGGGGTGGTTTGGGATTCTTTAAAGGCCTTTCTAAGGGGACTTCTAATTCAACATATAACAAGAGTAAAGAAGAGATCAAAAGCGTAGGGAGAGCAAATTAGAAGTGAGGTTACTGAGCTAGAAAGACAATATGTACTGGATCCTAGCCCAGGAAAGCGGGAGTTATGGACTAGGAAGCAACAAGAGTATAAAGAGGTAATAACTAAAAATGCTGAAAACAGAAGACTCTTCCAGAGGCAGAGATGTTTTGAGGAAGGGGAAAGAGTGGGCCTAATGTTGGCGTTATTGGTTAGTACTAATTCTCCTTCTTCAATGATCTCTACGATTAGGTCCCCAAATGGGGAAATAACATCTGACCCTGTGAAGATTAAGGAGATATTTTTTGATTTCTATAGCACTCTTTATAAATCAAAAAGGGACGTGGAGAGAGGGGAGGTGGATTAATTCCTAGAGGGGGTTGTACTGCCGACCCTACCCGCAACTGATAGGACCAACTTAGAATCCCCAATAACCTTAGAGGAGTTGAAAAACGCAGTGGCAGGTATGCCTAACCACAAATCCCCAGGCCCTGATGGGTTGCCCCTTGAGCTTTATAAGTACTATGGGGAGGCTTTGCTCCCCGTTCTTTTGAGGACATTAGAGGGGGCGGTAGCAGAGGGTAGATTACCTGATTCGATGACAGAATCTAATATTGTACTTATACAAAAAGAAGGGAAAGACCAACTGGAAGCATCGTCATACAGACCGATCTCACTGCTCTGCTCGGATATTAAAATCCTTGCAAAGGTATTAGCAACTAGATTAAGCAAATGCATTGCAAAACTGATACATGCAGACCAGACAGGGTTTATCCCGCACAGAGCTACTAGTGTAAACATTAGACGGGCATACGTGAACCTCCAGACCCCAGTGGAAAGCGGAGATTCCAGAGCTGTCATGTCCTTGGATATTGCCAAGGCATTTGACAGCCTGGAATGGGAGTACCTCTGGGAAATAATGGAAAGATTCGGCTTTGGCCCCCTTTTCATTAATTTGGTGAAAATCCTATACAACCGCCCAACCGCCAGACTCAAGATTAATAATGAATACTCAGGAAGTCTACCGCTCGAGAGGGGCACAAGGCAGGGGTGCCCGTTGTCGCCCCTGCTTTTTGCCCTGGCAATGGAGCCACTGGCAGAGGCTGTGAGAAGTATATCCGGAATACAGGGCTTCAAGAGGAAAAACGGGGAGGAAAAGATTGCACTTTATGCCGATGACGTTCTGGTTTTCTTGGGGGACACAGGACCATCCTTAGCAAAAGCGATGCAGTTGGTAGAAGGGTTTGGGAGGATCTCGGACCTTGTAGTCAACTGGGAGAAATCAATGCTACTTCAGATTGATCCAATTGTCAGCTCCCTCCCGGAGGGTATGCCCGGGCTAAAAATTGTAGATAAAATAAAATACCTGGGAGTGGTAATGTCCAACGATCCTAATCAATATATTCGAGACAACCTGGTCCCTTTATTTGAAAAACTTAAAAAAAAATGCGACATCTGGTGCAGACTCCCCCTGTCGATGGCGGGACGAACGAACCTGATCAGAATGATATGGTTGCCACAATTACTGTACACCCTCCACAACTCCCCGATATGGATCAGGAGAAAGTGGTTCTTAAAAATAAATTCCCTGTTCCGGGAATTAATTTGGAAAAAAGGACAGGCTAGGATTAGCCTGCAAACATTGCAGGGCCCTACTAGTAAGGGGGGAATGGCAGTCCCCCACCCTTATAGTTATTACCTGGCCGCCCAATTACAGCATATTGGGGGGTGTGATACTCCGGGAGAAATGCATGCTAGCAACAAAATCATGCTAGAGGGTAATCTGCACAAATCCCTTGTGGAAGCACTGGAAGCAGGCACACTTCAGCGAACATTGCCAACACATAAGCTAGTAGCTAAAACCTGGCAGGCAGTGAAGAAGATCATGGGGTATAAGGGCATCACCAAGTTCTCACCCATATGGCACAATAAATCCCTGCGGGAGCTCTTAACTGTTGAGAAGAATGCTATATGGGAACGTCATGGTATAACCAGAGTAGCCCATTTGGTCAGGGATAACAATGTGAAATCCTTCTCAGATTTGAGAACAGAGTACGAAGTCCCGCATAGCACATTTTACAGTTACCTACAGATTAGGCATGCAATGGGTGTACAATTCAGGACCTGCCCCATGGAGATGTGCAAGGCACCACTCCTCAATAAAATAGTCAAAGTTAAAACCTCCAAAGGCTTGATCGCAGCCGTGTATGCGCAGTTAGTGGATAAAATGATACCCACGCAAACAGCTTCAGGGATCAGGGAGAGGTGGGAGGCGGACGTGGGGGAGTTGACGGATCGCCAGTGGAAAAGAATTTTGGAACATGGTTTGAAGGTTTCCGCCTCTCCGTCGCAGAGGGCCTCGCACCTCCTCTTGCTTCATAGGGTGTATTACACCCCTAAGAGGTTGTATAGGTTTGGCCGTAGACCAGATGACAAGTGCCCTAGATGTTCAGGGATAGGAGACCTTATTCATATGGTGTGGAGATGTCCAAAATTAGTGAGATACTGGCCCGAGATTGTTAGAACTATAAACTCTAGGTTTAAAGTTAAAGTGGAATTAGAAGCCAGGGCGTGCGTTTTGGGGCTGGTAGGGGGAGAAACGGGGAACCCCAACACAATCTCCGCTATAGTAAAGTGCTTATATCAAGCAAGAAAGCTTATAGCGCAATCTTGGCTATCCGCAACACCCCCAACTCCAGAGGACTGGCTTAGGTCCATGAACTCTTTGGTATGGACAGAAAAGACTATATACACTAGAAAAGGCAGCTACAATAAGTTCATTAAAATATGGAGACCCTGGATACAAGAGATGGGCACTCAACATCTCTTTTAGTATTCACCGTAAACCTACAGGGAACGAGGCTTTAAGGCACCCAGACCCGGACAACCAGATAGAGAATAAATAAAACCGGCTATGGTTTAGTTTAAACTTTAACAGAGTAACCTTTAGAGTCAATAACATGTGAGCGAATGTTAAACGCTGGGGGGGAGGGCGGGAGGGGGGAACGTTTGGTGTGGGGGGGGAACGGGAGGGAGGGGCTGGGGTTTGGGAAAGAGTGAAAATGGGTCTTGCACGACATTACGAGTTTAAGAGTTAGATAATGTGAAACGTGGTGAAAAATGGCAGAGCCTCGCTCACTTATTACGTATGTATTGTATAAGTGTACTGTACCTCGGAGTAGGTCGCAAACTCTGCCTACCAATTTTGTCGCATTGTTTGTTCTTTGTTCTTTTAAAATTTTTCAATAAAATGTATTAAAGTCAAAAAAAAAAAATTTGAAACCAGTTGTCTATACCATTGAAATGGGTAATCAATTTTGCAAAATGTTAGGGAGAGTTGGTTGATTATTAGTTCACTCTCGCATACGCTATAAAACTAGTATCCTTTATTTTATTCCCTCACGTGACGTTCTAGGAGCTTAGACATTGAGATTTACATTTCATCCAAACTATATTACCCTTTCTATGGCATTTCTCTTCCAGGTTGTTCACCACTCTAAATAAATATGAGAGTGAGATAGATCTATTTTGACATCTTGAATTTGTACTCAAATTGAGCCCATTTTTATTTATTGTTAGGATACCCTCTTTTGTTTGCTTTACAGTGTTTTTCAAAGTTAGCGTTTATACAGTATATGTTTCTCATGCATTGAGAACTAGATCTATAAACAGCTCCATCATCATACACATTTATGAGCTCATGCATTGTATCATGAGTTGACTGATGCTTGCCAAAAATGAAAACAAAAACACAAATTACACTAATTAACTGCTGGACTGCTCTACAGAAATGTTTATTGTGGCATATCCTGTTTTATATTAGGATATACTGTATGATCAAATCAAAGTTTTGCATGCGATATCCACTCAAGATTTATTCTGAGAGCCTATTTTACAGATAGATTTCCTTGACAGAGAGATCAAGTTTAGGCATTTGTTACCCAAAATGGATTTAAATACAGTATTTCTGCTCAGTATGTAATGTGAGCACACACTTTCTGTATACTTGCAATATATGTGCTTGCTTACATATTATTGACTTCCTCTGTCACTTATCCCTAATGCAACTGTTGGTGAATTGTAACTGTCATAGGGGGGTCATAGGGGTCAGTGCACCCTCTTTGTGGCAGAAATTCAGCTTGGTTACCAGGAAGCAGCCAAACTGAATCTAAAAGAGGTATTAAACCCAAAAGCAAACATTTATTATATCCTGCTAGAGATTGGAAATCATATTAAATGGACTGTAGTGCCTTTCTGCAAAACTGAAAATGCACTGCAAAATGCATAAGTGTGAACCTAGCCTTAAGAGCAAGGGAAAAAAAATAATATTTCTGTTTCAATGAGTTTATTGATTTTTATCATTCTGTGTAAAAGATCCAGCGCAAGCATATAAATCGCCCTCACAGGGGCTAAAGATTGATCAAAAAGTACAAGAGATTCCATAAAAAAATGACAAACATAGCAACTATCGAAAAACAAGATTGTATCAAAGATTGTATCAAAGATTGTATCAAGAATAATGAGTGCTGAAGAAAAAAAAAGGCCATTGTTCACGGCCTATTCACGGTTGTCCCTGGGGTGGCAAACTTCTGCTATCAATCCCAGAGGACAGAGTTAGTATAAACAGACAGGAGGAGGTGCTAGAAAGAAGGTGGAAGAGAGAGAAGGAGGAGAAATAAGATCCAAATAAAGAGTAAGAAAAGAAAGGAATAAAACTCAGACTCAGGAGCTTCGCTGGTGACAGTCATATAAGGCCCGACCAAGCCAGTTGAAGAGAGGTCAAGATAAAAAGGTAAGTGGCCAGCTTCTACTGGGGTGCATATAAGCCAGGTATCGGGCAATGCAAAAGGGCCAATTTAGTATCTCTGCGGACCATTAGATGGAACAGGGTCTGGAGCAGGCCGAAGACCCGTGACCAAAACCCCACCAGTCTGGGACAGGACTACCAGGTATGGAGCAAATCCCCCCTTTGTCTGCATTTGCAAAAGCATCTGTCACCACTTCCTGGGTAGGCATGAGCAAGTCGGGCAGTTACCCAGTACCATCTAAAAAGGACCTTATACGCAGCTTCAAGCGTATTTGTAATAAAGGAACATTTTGCAACCATTTTCCAAGCCTTGCTTCAGTCCGCCAAGACTATTGGGCACTGGAGGTCCTGCTCCCATTGAAACATGTAGGAGAGGGATACTGAAGACAGGCGTGGGGCCAGGGCCCCCCGGGGCATGCTGTACAAAAAAGTTTTTTGATAGGGGTAAGAAGACATGCAGCGTAGGGCAGCAATCCAGTGTTTAAGTTGGAGAAAACAAAAGTGCTCCATTAGCAGGGTCTCATGTGTCTCTCGGATGGCCTCCCAGGATAGGAAGGAGCAGGAGGAAAGAAAATCCTATACCCGTATAAAGCCTCGAGAGAGCCACCAGGAGAAAGCCCAAGGCTCCGATAAGCCCAGAGGAAAGAGGGGGTTGTGAGTAATAAGAAGTAATGACAAAAAAGGGGACATCAAATTGCCTGAGTAGCGGACTGAGTCCCACACCCTCAGACTATGTAACATCATGTGGCTTAAAGGGGGGGGCGTAACTTATAGTGGAGCCAGAGCAAGGTCTGTATTGAAGATGGACCACGGTTGGGTAATTCAAGCAACACCCAACGAGGGACATCCGAGACCGCATGAAGCATAGCCTGGGGGGAGTTCTGTGCCACCGTATAATATCGCGAGACGTTAGGCATCCCCAAGCCACTTTGCAGCCTGTGAACTTAGAGTGTAAATCTAGGGACTCTATGGTGTTTCTGGGCCCAAATGAATTGGAGTATCCGGATTTGTAGAAGGCGAAGAAAGAAGGGGTGCACTCTCACTGGTAGTGTAGGGAAGTAATATAGGGCCTTAGGAAAGATCGTCATTTTGATGGCAGAAATCCTCCCAATCCTGGAAAGGGAAGAATATTGCCAGGAATGCATAAGGGAGGTCAGAGAGTACAACAAAGGATAATAGTTTGTGGAGAATAGGGTTGAGTAGGAAGGTGTCAGTGGAGGGGGCACTGCTGATCACATGCTCTCTCCATCACTCCAGCGTACCTCTGCCACCTCACTCCCAGTGACAGAAGCCAGAACACCGACCCCCTCACTACCGGAGGACCATAGTACAGTCCAACATGAACAATGACATTAGAATGTCCATAACTATCTCTATCTGGCTGCCCAGGCATATTTCCAAAAGGTAGTAGTCCATGTAAGACGTTCTCCAGAACTGCTAGATCTCCAGACTGCAATGAGCAGCAGTCCTTCTCTGCAGAAATTACATCCAGCCTTGGACCCCGGCCTTCCCCCTTTTTATAATACCAAGCGTATAGTTGGAGCTCAAAAAGCCCCGAAACAGCAAAGCACAGCATTAACCCTTTCCCAGTCAGGGTCAGCCACTGTCTAGCTAGAAAACTGCAGGCAACCTGCCTACAGGTGTCTCCATTTTAGGTTCAACAAAATAAACTTTTAGGTACATGGGAGAGTTCAGAGACCAGAGTCATGGTCTTCTTCTAGGTGTAGCTGAGGGTTTACAGATATGGAATCCTTGCAAGGATATTTTGAGGAATACACAGGAAGAAGATTGTAGATATAAGAAGAGGATGTAGAATTTGCAGAAGCAAAGAGAAAATGAATGATGAGAAAATTAAGAAGGGAGGGTGCAAGAATGAGACATGGTGTGAAAGAATTGGGAAGCAAAGGGGATTGGTCTCAGAGGATCCACCCATTATGGAATTAAATAGTCAATAGAGATTCATTGAATCATGGTAGTTGGGAGTAAGATATCCATGGCTGCCAAATGTGGAGGAATATAGCGTGGGTATCAGCTAGAATGGCTATCATTTTTTTATTTATCTTGCTTTCAGTCAACCTGTTTTTTTACTGCTTCATTTTTACTTCTGCTTCTGTGGGACCCGCTGCCATACACACGGGCCAAATGGCAGCTGGTTTCTATTGAACCAGCCAAATGCCAATCGAAATTTCAGCCCATGTGTACTGCCCTTAAGGTAGAGGATGGAAAGTGTAAAATACCTAAGTTTAGCAAGGCAGAACTGTTCCTGTAATGAAATATCATGAAAAGTGCAAAGTTGTTTGAAGGTTGTAACCCCTAACAAGGGGATTAGGGAGTAAATGTTCCCATAGCCATGGCCCAGCCACCATCAGAACTGTGTGAGGCATTCCATACCTGGGGGAAATAGAGGGCAATGTAGGAGCCTGAGCAAAGCAAGATATAGAGACATAAGGCCTCCAGAGAATTTATCTATGTCCCATAAATTAAGTGTGTGGGTTAAGATTGTGTTTTTGAAGCCTTTGAACAGTGTGAGGCCCAAAGGTTGTGGATGGCATGAAGGTGAGCTAAGGGAGAGATGTTTTCTGCCAGGTAGTAGTTGTAAATGTTAGGAACTGCTAGGCCCCCCATTGATTTAGGGGAGACATAATCTGTTTAATAAATCTGGGCTTTATGTAATTGCATCTGAAATACAAGGGTGGAATTTGGAAACTGAAAGGACCCTAAAGACATACATACCTCCCAACTTTTTGAGATGGGAATGAAGGGACACCTATCAGCAAAAGTATGTAAGCATAGGACAAAAACCCCCTGCCACACTCCATTAAAGGAGAATTATACGAAAAAATGATTAGTTAAACCCACAAGTGATTTTTTTTTACCACTAATATTCCCTTATATTGGCTTTTGAAAATTACAAGTGCAGCAATTTAGAAATTGGATGAAAGGTTTAGCCCTGGAAAACACTTTTTGAAATATAGAAAGTGCATTTTATATACAACTATATGGATCAGACCAAAATGAGGGAGAAATAAATGAGGAGGAAGGAGGAATGAGGGACTTTGTTCCAAATCAGGGACAGTCCCTCAAAATCAAGGATAGTTGGGAGCTATGGGTATATAACAATTTGGAAAGGTATCTTCTTGATTGCGTGAATCCTATCAAACCACAGTATTGAAAAATTTGAACAACATTTTACATCTAAATAGAGTCATAAATATGGCTTGATAGAGGGAAGCGGTTAATGTGATACTTAAATATGACAAGGTGTTTGACCACTGAAATGAGCAAAACCTAATAGGGCAGCAAATCTGACTAGCACTCAAAAAAGATTCTGATGTAAGATATGTAGAGTGGTAAGGGATAATAATATGTCATCTGAAAATAATATTAGCTTGTGGTTACCCGGTTGTCCCTATAAAATGGAATTCTAACTGCACAAGGTTTTTGTTTCTTTTTATCTTTGTTCGACCACCAAGAAGCATGATTTAGGTATTTACAGGGACACCGATAATGCCTATTTATCATGTTGACAGTGTGTAAACTGTCACAGGAAAAATTGTTTCTTTCTTATTGCAAAACTTTCAGTGTTGCATTTCTTCTAAAAAGAAAGTTCAACGTTCTGTTTACTCCACAATTAATAATTATCTAGTCATTGATTGACAACAAAATACTCTGCCGCCCACTTTCCTTTTTCCTTTACAAATGCTATGCTTGAAAACAATTAGGCTAAAAACATCTACAATACATATACAGCTATAGATTTTCCTGCATAGCTGGACTTTTTTAAGTGTCCTATAACTGGGATAGAGTTTTCACATATTCTATGAACATATACTAGGCAACTTATATGGTGCTCAGCAGAACAGAGTGACCAATCCTTTATACCACATAATATTTTATACAGCCAGCAACAGTCTCTGGAAAAAAATGGAATTCAAGACAGGTGAAAAATGGTTAGGAACATCTGCTGCGCTGTTACAAAAATAACTATTATGCAGCATATCATTTTAGAAGGGTATAGTTCTTGGTAATGGCAATAGCCAAGGGGCCCTATATTGATTTTGTTATTAGATCCTATTTCATAATAATACCACTGGTCAGAAGGTACTTTTACAATGCAAGTAATCTATGCCTTTTCTGGCCAGTTGTGTGCCTGGAGATATTTTTTTTTTCGTTCTGATCTTAAACGTATGGCTTTCTGGTTCATACTGAAAATTCATAGTGTAGAGGAGTGCTTACTCACCATGCTCAGATTCTGACCCATTTACCTCGCTTTCCCACAACACCCTGAGTTCCTGGACACACCCAGAGAGTATAAATTCCTTAGCTTTGCTCCCTCACCAGCTTGGAGAGACCCGATGAGACAGCTTAAGCAGGGAAAATGACCTTCAGCCAGGTGAGAGGCCCTCCATTGTCAGAATTGGTGTCTGGACTTCTGGGCCAGAGCTTAATAGTACACAACTTTTCCAGAGGACACAGCTACTGTGGGGAAACCCTCCCCAATTGCCACCAGAGTAGTCCAGTTCCAATGGGGTGGCCCTTTGTCTTTGGATTCCTTCAGCTGCTCACCTGTGTTACCAAAGACTTACCTTCCACTTGAGAATGAGGGACACTTTAGGGAAGCAGAGACCTGCAGCATGTGTAGCGCGCCACTGCAAAAAGTGGGTGTAGTCAAATGTAACAGTGAGAGGAGCTTAATGGGCATGTTTACACAAAACCCAAGATTTAGTTCAAATCTCTGGGCGGTCTCACCAAATCCAGGTTGATTGGGAGGTATGGAAAGATACCCTGGACTTCCCCGTGAGGGAGGCTATCTATGAGGGTAATCACAAGTAGCTGTGTTCTGAACTGCTTTATTGTGATTCTCATCTTGACTCCCAATTGTTTTAGAATTTTATAGAGATTATGCTATTATACAAATGAAAAAGTTCTCCACTTTCCGTGATTTTTTTGAATGTCCTTAAGGTAGTCACATATAACCTTTACAGACGCTAGTAAATCTGCAGCTATCCCTGTTAGACCCCACAGTGAGATGCAGGATACGCTAGCAAACAAAAAGGAACACAGAGGAACTGCACCACTAGTGCACTAGTGCAGTAATAAAAACTTTTATTTAACAAATAATAATTAAAAACAAATATGCACTCACATTACCCCAATGGGAATGTGCACCTTTCACAGCCTGTCACAGATATATGGCTATAGTCTTGGCTAGAGACACCGCCTGGTATACATCAGTAGAATCCTTCCTCTGGACTGTTACAAGCAGGCGTGCAAGACAGAGAACTCCAGCTTCCCTCTGACAAAGTGAATAATGGATCACTCCCACAGCTCACTTAGCGGGCTGCCGTGACAACATGTTTTGGGGTCAAATCCCCCCTTTCTTAAGACACCTTTAGGGCAATATAAAATAAAAAAAATTGTATTGCGCTAGTCATGCACTTCCCTTGTCTTTCCTTTTGTTTTCTAGAGATTATGCTATGCAAAGACATGTTACTGTGAGTCACTGAGACATTGCTGTTACAAATCCTTAGTTCTGCAACTTTTATAATCAGATTCTACAGTGTATGCATGTTTTTGCCATCATAAATCAGTTTTTTTTATTATTCAGCAGTCTATTCATGTTTTGCCACCTTAAACTTGTTTTGAATTATCATTTATAACTTTGCAGGTCCATGCACACTGGACTTAAAGTGGTTGTAAAGGCACAACGTTCTTTACCTTTATGCATTTTATGCATGAAGGTAAAAAAACTTCTGTGTGCAGCAGCCCCCCTCCCCTCAAGCCCCCTAATACTAACCTGAGCCCCCTCTCAATCCAGCAATGTCTTGGCTCTCCGGGGACTCACTCTCCTGATTAACTTCGGCAGCAGCAGGAGCCATTGGCTCCCGCTGCTGTCAATCACAGGTAGTGAGCCAATCAGGTGATGAGGGGCAGGGCCAATCTATGGTTCCGTGTGTGAATGGACACACAGAATCACAGCTTAGGAGCGCTTCTGCTTGGGTGCACCCACAACAAGCTGCTTGCTGTGGGGGCACCTGGCAGGATGGAGGGGCCACGAGCGCTGGTGTGTGACCTGAGAAGAGGAGGATCGGGGCTGCTCTGTGCAAAACCCTTGCACAGAGGAGGTAAGTATACTATGTTTGTTATTTTTTTATTTTTTTTAAATGAACCTTTACAACCCCTTTTAATATAGCTTTAAATAACGCCACTTACATAGGAGTTGTGTTTTGCCTGTTGAAACAGCTCAATGTTATCCTATGTGTTCATGCACAACAGGACTTTAAAGGCATATTTTAAGCTCAGTGCTTAGAGGCAGAAAAAACCCTTCTGGTTTGCATTCTTGAGAGGAGTTTTCATGCAGAACAAAAAAAAACTAAATGCTTCTAAACTCCTGTACAAAAATGCTCTATATGAGAGATTTTTTCTGCCAAGGGAACTGCCTTTTTTATGCCCAAAGTGCACCCTGCACCAGTTTAATGAACTGCAAGTTACAGTTATTGATCATTTGGCTGATTACCTATTCTGTTAAACCAACATGTGCTATGCATAGACACTGTTTTACCTTAAAGGGGTTGTAAAGGTAATTTTTTTTTTTTTTTTAAATAACAAACATGTTATACTTACCTTCACTGTGCAGCTCGTTCTGCACAGAGTGGCCCTGAACCTGGTCTTCTGGGGTCCCTCGGCGGCTCTTTCAGCTCCTCCCCGCATGCATTCACCACCTTAATGCGAGCTCCATCGCATGGTGGTGAGTGCTTGCGGGCGCGCTCCCGTGATACAGCCGGCGGCTATAGCCGCTCGCTGTATCACTCGGCCCCGCCCCCCGGCGCGCCGCGTCATCGGATGTGATTGACAGCAGGGCGAGCAAATGGCTGCGCTGCTTTCAATCCATCCACTGGGCTGAGCTGCAATGAAGATGACGAGAACGAGCAGCGAAGATTCGAGGCGTCAGGTAAGTAAAACAGGGGGGCTGGGGGTGGCGGTATTGTCAAAAGTTTTTTCACCTTAATGCATAGAATGCATTAAGGTGAAAAAATTTTTACCTTTACAACCCCTTTAAGTGGTAAGATTAAGCAACAGAAAGAATAAACAGGCTGTAGCCACACCGTTCAACGCTGTTTCAGGTACTATACTACTTTCAATGTATTCTATTGAGCCCAATGCACAGTGTATATTGTTTTCTTTTTTCAACATTATGTAAAACAATATAATTGGACAACCATTCTGCATAATAATATGACTTCCATGCATACAACAATATTGTAATGTGGTTCCTATTGGCATTGGCCATGAAATCTCATGATACTCACTCTTAAAATGGAATTTTGTGCCATGTGCATCATTTCTTTCCTGATGAATTATTTTTCACCAATATGGTGCTAAATTGATTTATGACAAAAAATATAGGAAATGTAAATTTACAAACGTGCCCTTTTAAGTTATAATCTAATTGCAGATAAGCTAGAGCAGCATTTAAAATAGAAATCCAAGTAAATAATCATGATATTGTTTTGTTTTTCACCACTCATAAATTAACAAGTATTCTGTCGCCTAAGACAGGAATAGCTGTTGCAGCCTCAGATTTTGCAAAAAAAAAAGTCTAAGAAGCACAGTTTTTTCCAGTAGAATTTAAGGTGTGTTAGGCATCAGCTGATCTAGATAACAGATAACAGAAGTACAGCAAAAATAAATCATACTTAAAATAGGTGCATATGTAATAGTCTGCATCTTTAATCATGTTGCATCAGATGCCGTTTGTCTACATCTGTGCATGTCAACAAGGATTCATAATGAATTTTACAGTTGCCTTTTAAATGACCTGTTCTTAGATATTCATGCCCCTTTCATAGATAGATATTCATGCTATTTGTGGCTGTGAGCCCTTCTGATAAGCTTTCTACTGAAGAGCTATGGACAACCTGTTCAGAGTACTAAATCAACAATTAGGAAACATGAAACTATTTACTATATGTCTGGGGATGTTTGACTCTGTTAGAAAAAATGAAGCTAAAGCTGGCCATAGATGGTTCAAACCTTAGCCGGTTCAGCAGGGACAGACCGAGATTTGAATTAGCCATAGGTATGCTGATTGTACCCAAGCAGATCCATCGATCGACTTGGGTACAACCATTATGTTGGATTTTTCATGCAATTATTGCCAGTGGCTATATCTCCCTGCCCCCCCAGCACACAATGTGGAGAACACAATAGCTCAGTGGGAGGGATTCCCCAATTAACACTTATTGTGTTGATGGGGAAGTGACATCATCTTGACACAAACCTACACATATGGCCATCAAAAGGATGTGCCAAAAGAATTCTCAAAATTCCTGCTTAATGTTGAAGGCCTAAAAAAGATGTATTGAGTGTCATGCCTTAAATCATGTCGTTGTATGCTAGGAAGAACAATACCTGAAATCTCTAATAGGCTTTGATGCTACAGCTCTTGTTCTGTCATTGTTACCCCTGAGCATCCCTTCTTCTCTAAGGTATAATGTCAGCTCTCCTGAAAAATGTGAAACATCTCATAAGGTAAGCTCTGAAACTTGAAATGAAGATTGTGACATCACCTTCCCATCGCCCCATAATCAGAGAATCATTGAGAAAAATGTGTTCACTATGGAGCAGGGCAGGACCCGGCACACCTTGGCAATCACTGAAATAGTAGCAACTACTACATAGATTCCGCTTCCACAGCGGCCCCACAGCTATGACATAGGCAATATAACTGCAATAAAATTCATACCTACAGTTTTACAACCAGCATAAAAGAGGCTACATGAATATGCAACAGAAGGTACAGAAGACAGGCAAAATTAAGCTTTACATTTTAACTTGTAATTATGTTGGTTTCTCTTTTAAAATATGCAAAATAGACCATTACATATTCCACTGAAAAAAGTTAAATAATAATTTTCAGGGCATCATATCGACTTATTGACTTGTTGTTTATTTATACACTGTTACAATAATCTATGTGAGGTTAGGACTAGTAACAAAATAAAAAGCTATGGGTAAAAGAGGTGATTCTAGCAGAGGGGGTGTTGCTATGGGTGCCAAAGTTTATGTGCCATGCAGGTTCCTACAATGAAAATATATACGATCCTGATCAATACTTCTGTTTTTATGTTCTAATACATTTCTCCCTGCATTTAAGTTGTTAAATGTTCATGTGAAAAATCTGTGTTTCATAATATGTGTCTACATATTGGCACAGCTACAGTATATCTATACGTTTAGTAATGTATGTCTCAATTCTACCTGTCTGTTTCATTGTTTCTCATATTTTTGTGTTCTTGGCTGGTAGCTACTGCTACGTATAATACTAGGTACTAGAACCAACTATATTACTACCTATTAGTTTATGATTATATATGTATGTAATTACAATAGTTAACTACTGTTTTTTGTTACTTACTTTTTCTTGGGCCCACAGATTCTATTTAGCACTGCATCATTCTTGTGCATACTTTTCAACCATTCTTTTGGCTTTGGCACTGTCACAAGTTTTTCACATTTTCACACTGGGGGATATTTACTAAAACTAGTGTAGCTGTGCATAGTAATCAAACAGCTTCTTATTTCAGCTTGTTTAATTAAGCATTGACAATAAAACCTGGAAGCTGATTGATAACTATGTGGGCGATGTGACTAATACAGGGTCATAGCTCTGTGAACTGGTCCTGGGAGCAACACATGCTGCATGCTGGGGCAAATTTGAGCCCTCTATCAAGAACCTTAGGATGTAACACGTATGGGAGGAGGAGCCATGGCTTGTGAGGTCACTCGCTGCTATCCAAAGGAGCCAATCTGGCGCCCGGCTCTGTGTACTGTTTTTATGCTGATAACAAGATGTATCTCTTGTAAGTGTTTTACTTTATTAAAAGTACTGTTTATAATCAACGGCAAGCACTTAGATCTGTTTATTTTTTATATTGATCGGGGTGGATCATCTGTATCATTTGCACTTTGCAGTACTCATCCCCTGATTGTGAAGTGTGTATTGACCTTCCTGTTGGTTCAGGGGTCAATTTTATAAGGTGTGCAAGCAATCTGTGTGCTGGTGGTGGGCTCATTCACCCAGGGTGCTGCTGCATCTGATATCTCTCACGTGGAATATACTGCAATCTATGGACCTATTTTACCAATTTTCATTGTGCTTTGAACTTCTTTGAAGGACATTTGCTAATGCATACAATTAATTTTACATATACAGTGGAGGCGGAAAGTATTCAGACCCCCTTAAATGTTTCACTCTTTGTTATATTGCAACCATTTGCTAAAATAATTTAAGTTCATTTTTTTCTCATTAATGTACACACAGCACCCCATATTGACAGAAAAACACAGAATTGTTGACATTTTTGCAGATTTATTAAAAAAGAAAAACTGAAATATCACATGGTCCTAAGTATTCAGACCCTTTGCTCAGTATTTAGTAGAAGCACCCTTTTGATCTAATACAGCCATGAGTCTTTTTGGGAGAGATGCAACAAGTTTTTCACACCTGGATTTGGGGATCCTCTGCCATTCCTCTTTGCAGATCCTCTACAGTTCTGTCAGGTTGGATGGAAACGTTGGTGGACAGCCATTTTTAGGTCTCTCCAGAGATGCTCAATTGGGTTTAAGTCAGGGCTCTGGCTGGGCCATTCAAGAACAGCCACGGAGTTGTTGTGATGCCACTCCTTCGTTATTTTAGCTGTGTGCTTAGGGTCATTGTCTTGTTGGAAGGTAAACCTTCGGCCCAGTCTGAGGTCCTGAGCACTCTGGAGAAGGTTTTCATCCAGGATATCACTGTACTTGGCCTCATTCATCTTTGCCTCGATTGCAACCAGTCGTCCTGTCCCTGCAGCTGAAAAACACCCCCACAGCATGATACTGCCACCAACATGCTTCACTGTTGGGACTGTATTGGACAGGTGATGAGCAGTGCCTGGTTTTCCCCACACATACCGCTTAGAATTAAGGCCAAAAAGTTCTATCTAGGTCTCATCAGACCAGAGAATCTTATTTCTCACCATCTTGGAGTCCTTGAGGTGTTTTTTTTAGCAAACTCCATGCGGGCTTTCATGTGTCTTGCACTGAGGAGATGCTTCCGTCGGGCCATTCTGCCATAAAGCCCCATCTGGTGGAGGGCTGCAGTGACTTTGACTTTCTACAACTTTCTCCCATCGCCCAACTGCGATAGGAGGGTTCTTCTTTACCTCTCTCACCAAGGCTCTTCTCCCCCGATGGCTCAGTTTGGCCGGACGGCCAGCTCTAGGAAGGGTTCAGGTTGTCCCAAACGTCTTCCATTTAGGGATTATGGAGGCCACTGTGCTCTTAGGAACCTTAAGTGCAGCAGAAATTTTTTTGTAACCTTGGCCAGATCTGTGCCTTGCCACAATTCTGTCTCTGAGCTCTTCAGGCAGTTCCTTTGACCTCATGATTCTCATTTGCCCTGACATGCACTGTGAGCTGTAAGGTCTTATATAGACAGGTGTGTGGCTTTCCTAATCAAGTCCAATCAGTATAATCAAACACAGCTGGACTCAAATGAAGGTGTAGAACCATCTCAAGGATGATCAGAAGAAATGGACAGCACCTGAGTTAAATATATAAGTATCACAGCAAAGGGTCTGAATGCTTAGGTCCATGTGATATTTCAGTTTTTCTTTTTTAATAAATCTGCAAAAATGTCAACAATTTTGTGTTTTTCTGTCAATATGAGGTGCTGTGTGTACATTAATGAGGCAAAAAAATGAACTTAAACGATTTTAGCAAATGGCTGCAAGATAACAAAGAGTGAAAAATTTAAGGGGGTCTGAATACTTTCCGTCTCCACTGTAGTTGTGCTGCACTGTTTTACCTTTAAGGTTACTATCTACAGCTGCACCAGATTCTGTGTGCACCAGTTTTAGTAAATCTCCCCTATTGAATTTGAAGAATGAACCAGCTTTTTGAGGGTCACCCTACTAAAGCTCTTATCTATTGTCACTATGTTCTCATTAACATTATGAAATTGACATATTTCTTCACACCAACCAATCCGATTCATTCTTTCAAGATAGATCTGATTCATGTCTTAAAGGAGTTATATGGTCACAACATACACTTTCATTTTATAACAGTTTTGTAATAGCAATACAAACAATATCATTTTTGACAATACAATATAAGCTGACTTGAAAAATGTCCTTTCATGTTGTGAATGCTGTCTGTCTCCTGGACATCCCTTTCCTCAACAACCTGAATTCCCTGCATGTGTGTCAGGAACCATGAGACAGAAGTGCAGTAAAAATCACACTATTTAATAAAATGGTATAATTAGAGCAAACGTCGTCAAAACATAGCCAGAGTTCGGTAACCAGGACGGGTACTCAGAACAAGCCAGAGAAACAGGGGTCCAGAGATCAGCGTAGTCGGGTACAGCAAACAGGATCAGGAACCAGAGGGGAAGTCAGCCAAGCAAAAGTCTATCACAGGAAAACACAGCAGAGAGAGTCTTCACCAAGGCAAAGGCACAGACAATCTGATCCAGGGAGTTTATATAACCAGCAGCTCTTAGCTGATGTGCAGGAAATGAAAACCAGGTGAGTCACTGTGGAATGAAGAGTCTTTGGCAATTAACTGACAGCTGAGCACAGAGCTCTAAGAAAGAAGGGCTGAGCCCAGCCCTGACAGTACCCCCTCCTCAAGGACCCCTCCCTCTTGGAGGACCACCAGGTTTGAGAGGAAAATGTCTATGGAAGGCACAGGAGAGGACAGGAGCATGTACGTCAAAGGATGAGACCCAAGTGTGTTCCACTGGACCGTACCCCCACCTAAAAAACAGGTTCTGTATGCGCCCACGGAAGTTACGGAAATCAATGATAGATAGTATCTCATATTCCTCATGGTTCTCAACCTGAACTGGGTGAGGACGTGTTACATAAGTGGTGAAACGGTTGTATACCAAAGGTTTCAATAAGGAGACATGAAATACATTTGAAATATTAGAAGGAAGGTCTAGAGTGTAAGCCACTGGGTTGATACTACGGAGAATACGGAAAGGCCCAATAAACCGTGGTGCCAGTTTTAATGAGGGAACTTGGTAGGAAGGCGCAGGTAGGTATCTGAGGTCAGAATGGAGTCTGTACCTATCATTGGCACGTCGCAAGGACTCTTGGACCTGTACCCAAGTGGAACGAAGACCACGGAGATGCTCCTCCAATGCAGGAATGCTCTGAGGAACAAATGAGTCAGGCAACATGGATGGTTGGAACTCATAATTTGCCATGAATGGAGACAAATGGGATTAACACTGCTATAAATGTTTTTTAGCTCTTTTAGTATTAGCTTTTGTTTTCCGTTCTACAGATGCACCTTATTTCCTGGGATTTCAAGACCCAATTGTGTAGAAGGCGTGTTCACCTAATTGTAAAACTCTGATTGGTGTATTTTCTCCCTCAACTCCCTTCTTATGTACATTGTTGGTCTTTGTCAATTTAGCTATGAGTAAGCATCAAACGATGTGAAACGTGTTAGCCTTTGATCCCTGTTTAGTCCACGTTTGATTTGACTGTATGTTGGATTTTTTCTATTTTTTCACAATAAAGATGCCTTTTCTACGGAGTGCGGGAGTCCAGGACTTTTTCCTTTCTACAGATTTGTGTAGAGCCAGCACCTGAGAGTTCGAAGTAGGGCGGAAGCATTTGTTCAGGTGCGGAGGCTTAGTGAGCGGCATTACTTTTTTCACTTGTATTAACCAGAAGCTCTAGTTGAAGGTGCAGGAAATGAAAATCAGGTTAGTCGCTGTGGAATGGAGAGTCTTTGGCAATTAAGCAACAGCTGAGCATGGAGCTCTGAGAAGGAAGGGCTGAGCCCAGCCCTGACAATGTGTTGCAGCTTTTCCTCTGCTTTATATGTTTAATTTACAAGGACTACAAATCTCATGGTCTCTTGCTGTCTGCAAGCTGTGATTCCAACTCCTGAAACTCCTTTTCTTTAGCTCCCCTGTAGTTCAGAAAGCATGTTCGGTGAAATGTGTGACACAGCAGTACGCACTGACAGGGCACAGAATTCAAGGCATTAAACATGTGGGGAATCTTCACAAAGTAAGTATACATACTTCAACATCATTCAGATTAAAATTAGTAGGCTAGAAATAATTGGAATACAATTCAGAAATGACTATATATACACTTTAAAAGAAGTATCTCTTATTATTGTGGTACATATGGCCCTATGTTCCTTAAACAAACCAGTTGGCAAATGTTGAACCTTTCAAGACTATAGAATTTGTGGGTTGGGGTACATTTATTAGTGTGCTACCAAAGTCTTTTACATTACTGTCCGCCAGAATTTTGCTTTACACTGTGTATTATTAGCAAGTATTATCAACACTTGTCAGCTGCTCAACAGGTAATTCTAAATGCCAGCAGGGATCTTCCAAATATATAACAGAACTTTAGATAATAATTTCTTGTCTTTTCATATTAATAACAGCTTAAAGCTTTAAGACCTGTCCTCCCACTGACTTGGTGCTGTGTGTCAAATGTCTCTCTCACTACTAAGAAGCCTGTAGTCTCTATTGACTAACATAACTATTTAAAGAAGTTTAGTGCTTCAACATAATGTATTGAGTTCTCTTAACTCTAGACAGGTATGCCTTGGTGCTGTGTACTATTTTAAAATATTTTATTAGAGCATCATCATAGTCATCCTATAATGGCTTATGTTTCAGAACTGCGCAGGGTTTCTTTATCATGACATTGATAAAGAGACCCTGCATGCGCCCAAAATCTTGGCCTATGATACAGTTGCAACCAGCAGTTCTAATAAAACATTTTTCCATACTACAGAGCTGGGCTGGTGAAGAACATAGTGCATGTTTGATGCTGTTCTTCCCATTACAAAGAAATGGTCTGAAACAATATTGTATGTTCTGCTGGAATAGCCTCACCATAAACCACAGTACAGTAAAACCTTGGTTTGAGAGTAAATTGGTTTGAGAGAGTTTTGCAAGACAAGCACAATTTGTTAATATATTTTGACTTGGTATAAAAGCGATGTCTTGATATACAAGTAGCTTCACGTCACAACTGAGTATAAAAAAGAAGAGAGGTGCCTCTAAGTGTAGCAATATGGTTACATTTAATGAAGGTACAACATTTAGCAACTCACATGGTTGATGATTAAAAGAGGCACATCTAAGTATGCAGGCATCTGGGATAAAGCTGTCCACATACTCTTTTATACTCTTTTATACTCTGCAGCTCCTGATGGATTTTGCTTCTAATCCCCTTGTGAGGCTGCCGTTTGTGGATGGACATTTTATGTTTTTTTTGTTTTTTTTTATTCTTTTTTATTAGGTTTTTTGCACACAATACAAAACAGTACATTTAAACATAAAACAATTACTAACCCAGCAGGCAACAAGCCTCCTGGATTGGCCGCACAGGGCCCTCAACAAGGAACTAACATAGTTCAATCTATTCCCTTCCCCTCCCCCCCATCCGCCCTCCCAGCCAGCCAATGACCATATTTAATATACATACATATGTGCACCTTAATATTATTACACATTATTACAATGCCTCCTTTGGGACAGACATGTAAGGGGGTATGTTATCTATGTCCCATGAGGGGTATCCTATCAATTAGGATTTGCCTATTTTATACAGATATCATAAGTTTCTAATGCAAACAAACTTTCACATTTATATTTAGCCCACTGTATTTGAGGAATCTAGCCAAGCTTGCCATATTTTTTGGAATTTCTTTTCACAGCCTATGGACCTGTACGTTGCTTTGTATAGATGTATTACAGACTTAATATGACCTTTCCAGTATGATATAGAAGGTGCAGCTGTTTTTTTTCCATTTTAATAGGATGGCCTTTCGACCATAAAACAACGCAATATTCAACAAGGCGTGATGTGCTCTGGATGGAACAACCTCCTCCACCAACCCTATTAGACAGACTCTTGGAGTCATAGGAACTTGGATGCTGAGTAGTTCTGAGCGGCATTCAGTAATACCAGACCAGAAAGTTTGAAGACATGTTATGGTTACACAACTTATCACATTGCTATAATCTTTTGATATTGACTATAAACTGAAGGACTTATGAATAAATGCTTGTGGAACCTATCATTTGAGTTTCCATAATTTCTTATGGGGAAAGTCGCTTTACTATACGAGTGCTTTGGATTACAAGCATGTTTCTGGAACAAATTATGCTTGCAATCCAAGGTTTTACTGTATTGGATCCAAAATCCCAGTTGCTGTGCCCAGGACTGAATAGCTTCCATTGTTCTTCTCAGTATTTCCCCTCACAGACTCTGCCTCTTAGGCTCTTTTCCTCCCTTCTGAGACTCTCAATCTTTGTAATGTTTTCCTGTTTTCTTTTTTGTAGTAGTCCCTATCTGGCTCCAATATACTGTTAAAGCGGTAATAAACTTTCTAAGAAAGAAAAACATAATTCCACCTGCAAGGCAATATCATAATGTGCTAGTATGCACCGCATACTAGCACATTATGAAAGACTTACCTTAAAATAAAGCCCCCCAGCGGCACGCTGCCACCATTGCTTCCATCTTCACTCAGTCTTCCTTCCAGGTTCGCAGATTTCAGGAGTCTGATTGGCCAAGCTGCGATGATGTCACTCCTGCGCATACTCTTTGGAATCTCAGCCGCGGCACGCTCTGGAGGGCCAGCATGGATATGTCGTTCCTTCTTAGCTAATGTGCCAGCATGGGTGTCCGCACCATAGGGCAAGGGGGGTCATTTGCCCCCCCCTGGAATCTGTGTGTTGAAATCCCTGTCTTGCAACGGCCGCCGCGGCCTCCTCCGCGGCAGCCGTGGTGTTTTTTCTCAAAGCCTGGCTGCTGCTGGGGCTGTCTTTTCCGACTACATGCACCTGCTGTGCCGTGCGTGACCGTCCCTCCCTCCTCACCCCTGGCCGAGCATCAGATTGGCCCTGCCGCTCGAGCCTCTGCGCTCGCCGCTCTGCTTAATGTTACACTGAGCCGCCTCGATTGGCTGCTGCCTCTGCCTGTGTAAAATATGTTGTGCCTGCTATGCCGATTCGGCCGGCGCGTTGCCGGCTCCTCCCACAGGTCACAGCTGCGTGACCTGTGCCCAGGACGACAGGGAATACACTGCCTGAGTGACTGCCAGTGCCTGGACTATCCCGACCCTGAAGAACCACAGGTAACAGCAGTGCCTGTAGCTGTATACCACTATGTAAATTTTTTTGTATTTCAATTCAACTGGAACTGTTGTGCCCATATTTTAATCTTGATGGAAAAAGCTATACAGACTGTATTATACAGTCTATATAGCTGTTTTCATCAAGATCAAAATATGGCCACAACACAATGGCGGCCTGTGCATTAAGGGTGCACGGGAGCGCCGCCCCCTCTCTCCTGCCACCCCTCTATCACCTATAGATAGATTCATGCATTGCATGAATCTATCTATGGCCGCCACTGCCACCCCCTACTCAGGCGCCCGGCCCCTATTTCGGGGGCAGGACGCCTGAATTACATCGGCGGGGGGTGTTTTTAAGCACCCGATTAGAGCCATAGGCTCTAATAGGCGTCAAAAATGGTGACCTACAAGCGCCATGCTTGGCGCTCGCATGTCACTCAGCTGTGTTAGAAAAGCGAATGACTATTCACTTTCCTAACACTAAACCGCCTCTCCGCCAATCATGATGGGCACACTGGCAGCATATGATGGGCACACTGGCAACATATGATGGGCACACTGGCAGCGTTTGATGGCACAATGGCTGCATTTGATGGCACACTGGCAGCGTTTGATGGCACACTGGCAGCATTTGATGGCACACTGGCAGCATATGATGGGCACACTGGCAACATATGATGGGCACACTGGCAGCGTTTGATGGCACAATGGCTGCATTTGATGGCACACTGGCAGCGTTTGATGGCACACTGGCAGCATGTGATGGCACACTGGCAGCGTTTGATGGCACACTGGCAGCATTTGATGGCACAGTGACAGCATTTGATGGCACACTGGCAGTGTTTGATGGCACACTGGCAGCGTTTTATGGCACACTGGCAGCATTTGATGGCACACTGGCAGCATTTGATGGCACACTGGCAGCGTTTGATGGCACAGTGGCTGCGTTTGATGGCACAGTGGCTGCGTTTGATGGCACAGTGGCAGTGTTTGATGGCACACTGGCAGCATTTGATGGCACACTGGCAGCGTTTGATGGCACACTGGCAGCATTTGATGGCACACTGGCAGCGTTTGATGGCACAGTGGCTGCGTTTGATGGCACAGTGGCTGCGTTTGATGGCACAGTGGCTGCGTTTGATGGCACAGTGGCAGCGTTTGATGGCACACCGGCAGCGTTTGATGGCACAGTGGCTGCGTTTGATGGCACAGTGGCTGCGTTTGATGGCACAGTTTGATGGCACTGGCAGTGTTTGATGGCACACTGGCAGCGTTTGATGGCACAGTGGCTGCGTTTAATGGCACAGTGGCTGCGTTTGATGGCACAGTGGCTGCGTTTGATGGCACAGTGGCAGCGTTTGATGGCACAGTGGCAGCGTTTGATGGCACAGTGGCAGTGACTAAGCCCCTCCCTTCATGACATTGTCGAAAAGGGGCCGAGCATGGGTGTCCATAAAATTATGCCCCCCCCTGAAAAAAGTTCTGCGGACGCCCATGTGTGCCAGTAACATCACCGGCTGCTGCTTGCAAGAGTAACTCCTAAACGGTACACGTCTAGAAGATATTCATTTTACCTACAGATAAGCTTTATTATAAGCTTATTTGTAGGTAAAAATACAAATCCAGGCTTTACTACCATTTTAACTCTATCCTCTATTCTGCCCTCATAGTTTTAGCTTTCCTCAGAACCTCCCCATGCTGTGACAGTGTGCAAGGTGTTTTAACCTCTGCAGCTGTTCTGTCTTCCTATGTTAGCAATTTGTGAAGCTCTTGCTGACTTTTGCTTGGAAGTGATTTTTTTCTCCCAGTATTTGGAAGAGCCAGCTTCCCATTCAGGACCTTGTGAACTATCCTTATATATGTCAACCACCTTCATGCCCCCGAAGCAGTGGCTGCCCTGGGCATACAAAAATAGTTTTTTTTTTCTAATTATTTTTCAAGAAACATTACCTAGAAGCGTAACTTTACTCTCTCAATCAACATTAACTATTTTTAACTGCTTTTGCTGACCACATAATGATCATGTATGGTTGCAAAGCAGCTTTCCTGCGCTGGATCACGTACCTAGTATGTGATCCAGCAATTCCGGGTAAGGGGTCAGTGCTACCGGCGAGATGCTCCTGCTCTGATTTGTCACAGCAGAAGCCAATCAGCGGGTGCTGGGGAATGGATGTCCGTCGGTACCCACCGATTGTCGAAAACACACAGAACTATGTGAACTATGTAAACAAGGCAAGGCTATGTTCTGACAGGAGGGCAGGAATTGATTTTCTTTCCTTCAAAGCAGTGAATAAAATCCATCACTTTCCTTAGTGAAAGCACCAAACACAGTACACATAAACACTGGCTAGGCACACATTTAACCCTTTGATCGTCCTAGCTGTTTAACCCCTTTCCAGCCAGTGTCATTAGTACAGAGGCAGTGCATATTTTTAGCACTGATTACTGTATTAATGTCACTGGTTTACACAAAGTGTCAAAAGTGTCAGAATGCCTGCCGCAATATCGCAGTCCAGCTATAAATTGTTGATCGCTGCCATTACATGTATAAAAAATAAATAAATAAAATTTCCAGTATGCAGTATATATAATGTTTGGGGGTTCTAAGTAATTTTCTAGAAAAAAATACAGATTACAATACAGATTGTAAGCAAGTGTCAAAAAAAGGCTAAGGCATGAAGGGGCTAAAGAGACTCTATCAAGGGAAAACCACCTAGGGGTAAAGCAACCCTCAAAACCTTCCGGAATATGCAAGATAATCCAGAATTCAACATACAATATTTCTTTAATTTATTATATGTACATTTTGGATACAGTTTTCCAGTCCTCAACATATTTTCTGTAAAAAGTCACAATATACAGTAAATGCCTGTAGGGCATGCCTAAATGAGTAATCCATGTCTGGATACAGGCAGAATTTGCTGTACAGTTGTCAATGATGTAAAAACAAAATGATGCAGAGAAAAGCGCCATGGATGAGCTTATTCATGATATACACAATCAGTCTACTGCTTTTCTTAGCTCTTCCTGGTGTTTCCCTGGTTTACTTCCTGGTTCCAAGCAGGGCCGGATTTGCCACAAGGCCACTGAGGCCAGGCCTCGGGGCGGCAGTGGTGCAGGGGCGGCGCCGCTCCTGCGGCGACTTCGCAGCCACCCCCCCTTTCAGGCTGCCCGTTAATGTCCATTAGGGGCACCGGTGCCCGTAGAAAAGATGGCCGCGAGCCGCCCACTACTGCGCATGCGCCATTCTGAAGCCGGCCGGGCTCAGGAAAGCTCGTATGCGCTCGGCCGGGCGGCGCATGCACACTAGCGTGATTGCGCCGCCCGGCGACATTTTTGAAAAGATAGGTCTCCAACCTGTGTGCCGCGGCGCCTTTGCTGCCGGGCCGTGGAGGAGACCAGTAATGTCAGCGGGGCAGCGGCGGGGTAGAGAGATGACATCTCTCATTGCCCACACCACTGTTCTGCCCTCCTCCATCTGGTGGCAGCCAGGCAGCGTGGCAAGTGACATCCCCATCTGGTGGCGGCCAGGCAGCGTGGCAAGTGACATCTCCATCTGATGGCAGCCAGGCAGCGTGGCAAATGACATCCCCATCTGGTGGTAGGCATAGTGGCAAGTGACATCTCTATCTGGTGGCAGGCATAGTGGCAAGTGACATCTCCATCTGGTGGCAGGCATAGTGGCAAGTGACATCTCCATCTGGTGGCAGGCATAGTGGCAAGTGACATCTCCATCTGGTGGCAGGCAGCGTGGCAAGTGACATCTCCATCTGGTGGCAGGCATAGTGGCAAGTGACTTCTCCATCTGGTGGCAGCCAGGCAGCATGGCAAGTGACATCCCCATCTGGTGGCAGGCATAGTGGCAAGTGACATCTCCATTTGGTGGCAGGCATAGTGGCAAGTGACATCTCAATCTGGTGGCAGGCAGCGTGGCAAGTGACATCTCCATCTGGTGGCAGGCATAGTGGCAAGTGACATCTCCATCTGGTGGCAGGCATAGTGGCAAGTGACATCTCAATCTGGTGGCAGGCAGCGTGGCAAGTGACATCTCCATCTGGTGGCAGGCATAGTGGCAAGTGACATCTCCATCTGGTGGCAGGCAGCGTGGCAAGTGACATCTCCATCTGGTGGCAGGCATAGTGGCAAGTGACATCTCCATCTGGTAGCAGGCAGCGTGGCAAGTGACATCTCCATTTGGAGGCAGGCAGCGTAGCAAGTGACATCTCCATCTGGTGGCAGGTATAGTGGCAAGTGACATCTCCACCTGGTAGCAGGCAGCGTGGCAAGTGACATCCCCATCTGGTGGAAGGCAGCGTGGCAAGTGACAAGCGATGGTGGCAAGTGACACGCTCAGGGCTCCCAATGATTCTGCATTATGGTGAGTTGAACTATTTCATTTTATATTACAGCGTAATGATAGAAATAATGCGTTTCAATCATCCTGACACCATACCAACCATGGTGCCGGGGATGATTGAAGCAATAACACCAGCCATTGCCCTGAAAAATTGCCTGCGAAAAATCCTTACCCCTTGCGAAGGACCCGGCCTTGGGCGGCAAAGGGAGTAAATCCGGGCCTGGTTCCAAACCTTACATCATATCCACCCGGAGGGGCTTGCTCACCATTGACCACCTGGAAAGTTCCCACCTGCTGGAGACTTATCAATACACTTTTTAATATCTTGTAAATGTGAGTGCATATTTATTGTTCTCCAATTCAAAAGCATTTTGTAATAAATGCTACATTTAGATAGTGTTAATGAAAAGTGGTTTTCTCTCCTTCTTTTTGTTTTTACATGATGTGCTGTTGGGAGCCTCCCCAGATCCTTCTTGGAAGAGAGACTGCTGACGCTGACAAAGTGTGAACTTCATGCCACAGTTGGGGTTATTTACTAAAACCGAAGAGTGCAAAACTTGGTGCAGCTCTGCATAGTAACCAATCAGATTCCAGCTTTTATTGCCAAGCTTAATTGAACAAGATAAAGTTAGGAGCTGATTGACTACCATGCACAGCTGCACCAGATTCTGAGTGCTCTAGTTTTAGTGAATCTACAGTGTTTTCATATAGACTTTTTTCAAGGACTAAAAGACTCTCTCTTTTTATGTTGTTTATCATTTCATGCCTATTGTTATTTTTGACAGTTGCACTAGTGCCCCCCATTTCTTGCGCCTGGGTAGGTTTAGGGTTTTAATGCCCTTTATAAATCCTCTTTTTGTTACAGTTGTCAATGAGACTATCTTGCACTTGTCATTGACCATATAACATCTACAAAATCTTTTTGTGTCCATTCTTCCCTTTAATGTGCTTTTCGATAAACCCTGTATATTTCCCTTAAAACCTTATTTTGTACAGCCAAGAAGCTTATGGATAATATGCCTAGGCATTACATAGATAACTTTGCCTGTGTACAGAAGTGGGATGAAAAGTGTGATTTGTGCTTCTGTTTTATTCTGACCTACAGAAAAACACATGGGAGAGAACCTGGGAATCAAAAAACCCTTTGAATTGGTCATTTCATCTTCCCTCCCTTGTCATGTAATCAATGGCTCATGTAAAACATGGTCTTGGTGACAAATGTATAAAAATTCTGCCCCTATCCAAGCATAGCTTATGGGTTTTATGTGCACTGCAGGCAACTTTGTAAAAGAAAGGGGTTGACAGGAAAATTGTGCTGTAAATCTAACTATGAAAACTTAGAGACATTTTGTATATCCAGTTCTGGGTTACTTTAGCAGATGTTCATCCTTCAGGCCTAGGTCGATACAGCTGGAACACAAGCGTGAGCCTATGTAGAATGTTTGGTTTGTATACAACCCTAAATTAGCATTAATGTTTTCCAGTGGTCCATAAACATGTAGAAATGTCTTAGCTATTCTTTCAACATTTACAATTGGCATTCCAGAAACATTAATTCTGCTCATGGACATGGAAAGTTTCCAGCAATGGTTGACTAATGAGTGGTGATTTTCCATCAAAATGATGCATAGTTTCATTGCAAATGTGGCTGTCTATTGTATAATGTATTACTTGTAGCAGCCTTTGATATTAAATATTATTTTGTAACATTTATTTATCACAGACGTAATTATTTATATTGTAGTTGCTGAAATACTCAGAAACTAGACTTATAATGAGACTTTATTTTCTTTTTAAATTTCAGTATACATTATATTAAAAGAATGCAGTTCTGATAAATAAATTCATTACATAGAGAGGGCTACATAATTTGAAAAGCTTTGCTTAGTGACTTTTTTCCGCACACCACTCAACATGGCATACTGCCTCTTACTAACAGTTTTCAAAACTGTTATTTTGCTTTTCAGCAGTTCATTAGCTTTACATGAAGTGCTCTTTTAAATAATGTTTGATGTGTATTTACATCCCAATAGCAGGACAAAATACCAACAGGCAAAAAATTAAACAGAGAATATCAGACTGTATTCTGTTTAAAATAGTGGCAGCAGTTTTGCCTTTTATGCTTTAGACTTAGAACACAGCAAATATGGCAACAACATGATTTATATTCCATCTAGAAAAGGGGGAGGAAGAAGAAGAGACATAGATTATAAATTATCATTATACTGCACCTGTTCCTTTTAAATTGAAGCTAACAATTGTTTTCACACAGTGAACTTTTTATTCAATGTAAGTCACATGGAAAAGGTTAGGGCTGGTCATTTAAGGATTACTAAACCCCAAGTAGTAAATGCAAAATAAATTACTGGTCCAGTTCCTTTTGTCTTCAACATCATTGTCTATCAGGGTAATGATACTACCTCATATACTCAAGAGAATATTCTCTTTGGACTATGTGCATTCAGATTTAACTGGCAATTAAGAAATGCTATCCTCTTTGCAGATATAGATTCATGCACCTTGCATTTGGTAACTTTGGTTATAGTATAGCTATCAATTACAGTAATTAAGGCCATACATGGAGCAAATTTCTTTTCTGCAGCCATGGGTTGCAGAAAAGAAATTTGCCTGGATCCTCTATCAAAACAGACAGTGTTAACAGGGGAATCCCTCCTGCCTATCATTTGTCTTCTCCCGTCGGGGGGGTGGGGAGGGAAGGGAGGGAAGCCCACCCCGCCGGGAGAAGACAGTGATTATCGCTAGTGGCTATAGCAGCTGCTTGCTATAAGTGAATCCAGCAAGCTATATATACCGTATTTATCGGCGTATAACACGCGCCGGCGTAAAACACGCACCCCAAGTTTAGGAGGGAATTTTAAGGAAAAAAACTTTTAGGAGGGAAGTTTAAGGAAAAAAAACTTACATTAAAATGCCCATCAATGCAGCCTCATCAGTGTCCATCTGCAGCCTTGTCAGTGCAGCTTTGCCCCAGTGCAGCCTTGTCAGTGCAGCTTTGCCCCAGTGGTCAGTGCAGCCTTGTCCCAGTGGTCAGTGCAGCCTTGTCCCAGTGGTCAGTGCAGCCTTGCCCCCAGTGTCCATTACATGCTTGGACAGATCGCTTGAAAGATTGCCGCCAACATACACATAGCATGTAGTTTTAAATATGGCGCCGCGGAGTTCGGAGGGACTCGGCGGAGATGAACGAGCGCCGCCGAGATACACATAGTCGAGTGTACATTGCTCTTTCCAGCGCCGCTCACAGTCCCGCATGGACTGGGCGGGACTGTGAGCGGCGCCGGAAAGAGCCGAGAACACTCGACTATGTGTATCTCGGCGGTACTCGTTCAGCTCCGCCGAGTCCCTCCGAACTCCGCGGCGCCATATTTAAAACTACACGCTATGTGAATGTCGGCTGCGATCGCGGCGATCGCTCCGATAGATCACAGATAGCGGGGATCGGCTTATAACATGCACCCGCGATTTTCCCCTGATTTTAAGGGGAAAAAAGTGCGTGTTATACGCCGATAAATACGGTAATCAAATGTGCAGGTAATTTTTTTTTAAATCAAAATAACAAACATGTTATACTTACCTGCTCTGTGCAATTGTTTTGCACAGAGTGGTCCTAAACCTCCTCTTCTGGGGTTCCCCGCCGGTGCTCCAGGCTCCTCCTCTTCTCGGTGTGCCATCATAGGAAGACGCTTCCTATGGTGGCCCACCTGCTGTTATGATCCCAATTCAGGCTGTGTGCATCTATTGACACACACAATGCTGTTCAGCCCTGCCTCTGCTCACAAGATTTGATTGACAGTAGCAGGAACCAATGAATCCCACTGCTGTCTCTGTGAGCAGAGAGGAGAGATCCGCTGCAGATGGGCACAGTTCTGGATGGAGAGAAGATTCAGGTAAGTAAAAAGGGGGGTGGTGGGGCAATACGAGCACTGGGATAATGTTTACCTTAATGCAGGAAATGCATTAAGGTAAAAAATGTCCAGGCTATAGAACCACTTTAAATTAACACATTAATTTAAATTAAATCAGTAGTTCCAAAGATAAAGTATGTATGAATATCTGACATCACACTAAAAGTGCTTTACATCAAACACATGTTAATCTGATTCACATTTATGGGTGTATTTAACCTCTTCCTGCTCAGTGTATATATGGGACCACAAGGAAGTGGGTTTTTATCTATGGGGTGGCATATATGCACCACTGTGTTTGCGCTCCAAGCACAGAAACTAAGCTCTCACCAAGAGCTCAAGGTCTCACACTAACAATTGGGAACTGGGAGGCTTGGATCATGATCTCCTGATCACTGTGATAGCCTCTGATTGAGTGATCAGTCACTATGCAGCCCACCCTGTGTTTTTTCTCTTCTTGAAAGCAGAAAAGGATACATTGTATCTCTTTCTCCTTCTGTATCTCTTTCTCCTTGCTAGAGGAGAAAAGTGTAAACAAAGAAGTGTGTGTAAAATAAATAAATAAAGATAAAATAGCTAGATCAGGGTTTGATCTAGGTTAGTGTCAGGGTTAGGGTCAAAGGCCATTGTTAGACCCCTTTCACACCGAGCCGCCTATAGCGTCGGCGGTAAAACGCCGCTATTTTTAGCGGCGTTTTACCATCGGATTTGCGGCGCATTTTGGGCGCTAGTGGGGCGCTTTTATCCCCCGCTAGCGGCCGAGAAAGGGTTAAAACCACCCGCAAAGCACCGCAATAGCGGCGTTTTGCTGGCGGTATCCCAGCGCTGCCCCATTGATTTCTCCTTCACCGCTCCAAAGAAGCTGCTGGCAGGACTTTTCCTGACGTCCTGCCAGCGCACCACTCAGGTGTGAAAGCGCTCGGGCTTTCACACTGGAAACAATGGAGCAGCTGTTTGAGGGTGGATTGCAGGTGCTATTTTTAACGATATATCGCCTGCAAAACGCCCTCGGTGTGAAAGGGGTCTAAGAGTCAAATGTTGGGGTCAAATTAGAGAAGACCTGGCAGCTGGAAGTGTTGTTTCCACCAATAGGATGTGCCCACATTACCCAAGCAGTGATGTGGACACCAGAAGAAGGACCCCAGGAAGTAAATAGAAGACGAGGGAGGGATCTTCATGTGACTGTGGCTTCAGGTAAGTAAAATGGGTATTTGGATAGGTTTTTGTTCTCATATCCTGGAGCAGACATAGAAAATATATATATAATGTTCAGTATATAGGGTTTATCAGGGGGCAGCAACCTTTTCCACATTAGGTGTCCATTCATAATCATGAGATAATCAGTGCATAAGTGATAAAGAGCTTTTGCACTCATAGTTGTCCTGGTAATAAACTTAAAGAGTAACTCCACTTTTGCTGAGAAAAAAACATTCCACTCTGGGTAATTAATGTACATACAGTAGTGGTGATTTTGACAAACGTTGTTGCAGATTCCTAGCTTTTGTTATTCTGAGGAAATAGCTGTTTGTCTGTGACCATGTGCAATGTGAATATGAATAATAGCGACTTTATAATTATCAGTCAGCTACTGCACCTGCAGGGCTCTAATGAGGAAATTGGCAGGGTCTGCACCCCTTTACACATGATTTCCCTTTGGGAGTATCTCACCAAAAAGGACATTTTTGTGGCAGGGGATGCTCAAAATCTGATTTGTATCTTAGTATACAGACCTGTGGGAAAATCAGTGAGCCAAACAGGGAATGACATTTCTAGGGGGCGTTCCATACTCCATCTGTGTACAGAACACCTCCAGGTTGCCATATTGCATTACATTTTATGGAAAATAACAGAGCTGCAAATTAAAAAGGTCATTTTTAATATCAGTCAATTACAATATGGATTGTGTAGCAATTGTATACGGTATATTATTATTTTTTCTATTTGCTATTTTTTCCCACGAGAGTGGAGTTATCTTTTTAATTATTATATTAACAGGTGCACACACAAAACATGTTTATATTCACTGTGACCATGTAATGAACAATAAACTGGGCTTACAATTTCAGTGTGATCCATGTCTTCCATGGCTTAGTTGCGCTATGTCCGGCCTTTAGGATTTAAATATGTAAATACTGTAATTACACAACCAGGCATAGCCACAGATCTGCATGGGTGTAATGATGAATAGAATGTATACTCATTTCCCTTTTTTTTTTAAACCTGGGTTCACACTATTGTGATGCGGGAACCAACGCGATTCCAGTGCCGGTTCCCGCATCACATCTCCCGTTCAGGCAGTTCACACTGCCCTCTGCGAACCGCTGCAGGTGTCAATACAAAGTTAATAATACCCCCAGATTGGTTCACAGATCACAGTAGGAACTGTGAATTCGGACAGGAATCAGATTGCATGGGTGTGATCCAATTCCAGTGCAGGAAAAAAAGGGTTCCTGCAGCATTTTCATGCAAATCCAATGCAAGTTCAGCCATACAAACTGCACTCATCCTTAAAATGCATGTTCATATGTCATTTGACTCGTTGAAAACAATGCATTGCTTGTGTGGCTGAATACTTATCACATTTGCTAATCAGAATGTGCTCCCTCTAGTGGCTAGTTTATCAATCTCTATAATCCAATAGCATAAGCATGGAAGAGTAAGCATGTAAAATGTTTAACCCCTGGCCTTCCAAGCCAATTTTGACACTTCTCTCCTACATGTAAAAATTATACTTTTTTTCTAGAAAATTACTCAGAACCCCCCAACATTATTTATGTTTTCTTAGCAGAGACCCTAGGGAATAAAATGGTGGTCGTTGCAACTTTTTATGTTGCACGGTTTTGTGCGCAGCAATTTTTCAAACAGGTTTTTTTTGTTTCAAGAATTTAAAAAAAACAAAACACTATTGTTAGCCCTATTTTTTGCATATTACACCAAGTAAATAAATACCTAACATGTCACGCTTTAAAATTGCACACACTCGCGGAATGGTGCCAAACTTCGGTACTTAAAAAATATCCATAGGTGACACTTTAAAATTTTTTACAGGTTACCTGCTTAGAGTTACAGAGGAGGTCTTGGGCTAGAATTATTGCTCTCGCTCTAACATTCCTGGTGAATCGCTGGCAGAAAAAGAAGATATCTGAATGATGCCTGCAGCTGTAGGCATCATTTAGATATCACCACTCAAAGTCCACAACGTCATATGATGTTGTTGGGCGGAAAGTGGTTAAAGTGGTTGTAAATCGTTACATATACCCAGTGAAGGGACCATCCTCAAGTGATATACAGAGATGAAACAAATCCTCCTACATAAGGCATACCTATCTGCAGTCTTCTCTTCTTTACATCTGTTCAAAGTGCTGAATTTATAAGCTTGTCTGAGAATTCAGAAAAAAAGGGGACTAGGAGCTCAAGTTACATTCTGCAGAGCTCTGTGAGGAGAGATCTGAGAGCTGATTGGAGAGAAGGGACACACCCACTTTCACAGAGCTCACAGGAATAGAGATGAGGCTGTCAATCAGCTGGCACTCCCTCCCGTGCCACCATTTTTCTCTTGGTGTCATGAAACTTGTGAGAAGTGATTCATGCTGATAGCAGTATTATATATGAAGTACCCCCCAAGGTAATACTAAAGGACTTCAAAGGCAACTGATCAGCACATTTTTAGAAAAAAAAATATAGAAATGTAGTAATATAAAATATGTTGTGCATACATCACCATCAATAATTGCATAAAAGTCAAGAGCAGAATCATATAACAAATATAAATGCAAATCCTTCAGCGTTAGGCCCAACGCATTTCTGGACCTATGTAGAGTCCTTTCTTCAGGGACATTTCATGCGAGGTAGTGTTGCTATATTGATATCCTATAATGAGACAAAGTCACACATCATAATCAACATCCGGGTCAGAGAAATGAGTATGAGTATGAGTATACTCTGCATATCTCCCCTATAGGCCTCTGATGCAGTGTTGCATCCTAAGCAAATTGGCTGCCATACATAGGGTTTTGCCTGGATACTTTGAGGGGAACCTATATCCCATGTACATTTCTTGATTATTATACATACTATTTAAATCCGTCAACTATGACCGTGAAATTAATGTGAATGGCGTTACTGACTCTCTTTTCAAATCTCTAGTATTAAATGCTTTTTCCTTGTCAAAAGAAGTTTATTGAGTATACAATATTATAAAGATACATAAAGTAAGTTTACAAGGATCTATAAAGTAAGCTCATTGTTTTACAGTAGGGTTTATATAGGTAAATATCATGAAATTTCAAATATTAAACATTGGGTTCACGTAAACCTAAATTAAAGATATATATAATTTCCTTAGTTACTTTTGTAGGTATTTAAATGATTTATACCAACTATACATATTGTTTACAAGTAGAGTGTATATAGGTCAAATAAATTCAGATAATGAGCTTTAATCGTAAGGTGGAGAAAAGGAAAGAGAAAGAAGAAAAAGGGTTGAAAGGTAGAGGTATGGTCCACAAGGTTGTCCCGCTCGTCAGTTTATTATTCTTTTTAGTTCTCTTTGAAGCCTTAGAATGGGTGTCTCTGTAAGTCATTTAATCTGTTACCATGGCAACAGGACAGAGTCATTGAAGTTTGACAGGAACTGTTGTTTTATCCAAGGGTGCCAAAGTTTTTCAAATTTTGGAATTTGATTTTGATCGATGGCTACATCTTAGCATGGGACATTGTATTATTCATTCTGTGAATTGTTTCTGCTAGTACCAATGTAGGAGATTTCCATGCCTTGGCCACTGTTTGTTTTGCAGCCGTTATTAGTTGGATCATAAGTTTGAATTGAGAGAGTGTTAACCATTCCGGTTTTAGATTAAGTAAGGTTAAATATGGATCTGGTTGTATTATTTTTTTAAATATTTTAGATGCAATCACGAAGACTTCCTTCCAGAAGGTTTGGATTACTGGGCACGTCCACCATATGTGTAAATATGAGCCTATTTCTGGGCATCCTCGAAAACAAAGAGCTGAGGTATTAGGTGAATATTTTGCCACTCTAGCGGGTACAAGGTACCAGCGAGTTAGGACTTTATAATTTGTCTCCAGTGCTAAGATGTTGGGTGAAGATGACTTAGATGTGAGCCATATGTTAGACCAGTCCGTGTCTTCTAAAGTTCGTCCCAGGTCCTCCTCCCACCTCTGAACGTAAGAGGGTCTATTAAGATTTGCTACTCCATATAATTGATTATAAAGTGATGAAATTGTACCTTTAGCAAATGGATCTTTTGTACAGATTGATTCAAAAATGGATAATTGGGATAATGGTGTATCCCCCTTTAGGAATGGTGTATAGAAATTTTTGATTTGGAGATATCTAAATATCTCAGAGTTTGGTAGATCATATTTTTCTCTAAGCGATGGGAATGAAAGGAATGATTTAGATGCTATGAAGTCATTTAGTGTCTGAATGCCTGATGTTGTCCAAGCTTTAAAAGAATTTGGGTAGATCCATGCCGGATAAAAGGCCGGATTTCTGTTAAAAGAAAGGAGAGGATTGTGTGGAGATTGTAACTGATATTTGGTTTTTAGTTTATCCCAGAGAGATAAGAAGTGTTTAGTTATGGGATTATGAATTTTAAAGCGGTCTTTAGGATCAAGCCATAATAAATTTGATATTAATAGAGGGTCATTTTCTGAAGCCTCTATAAATACCCATAATGGGATTTCCTGTTTTGCATGGTATTTGGACAGACTGGCCAAATGTGCTGCTCTGTAGTAGTTAGTAAAATTAGGGTATCCCAGGCCTCCTTTATTTTTGGGAAGATGTAGTGTGTGTATAGGTATACGTGGTTTAGAAGAGCCCCATATAAACGAAGTTGCTCTTTTTTGTACTATTCTCAAAAAATAGGAAGGAATTGGAATAGGGAGGACTCTGAATAGATAAAGCAATTTGGGTAGAATAGTCATTTTGATTGCATTAATCTTCCCTATCCAGGAAAAAGGAAGTTGCGACCATTGTTTTATTAGATTTGTGATCTGTCTTAATACAGGAGGATAATTGGTTGAGAATAAGTCAGAATGAGATGCTGTTAAATGAATTCCAAGATATGGGATTGATTTTTCTGCCCATGTGAATGGGAGTGCAGCCCTAGCCGGGATCAATTCCATGTTTGTGAGCGAAATATTAAGCACTAGGCATTTCTTAGGATTAATCATAAGGCCGGATAGGGCTGCAAATCCATCAAGAGCTGGTATTAAGTTAGGACCAGAGACCTGTGGTGATGATAGAAAAAGTAATATATCGTCTGCAAATATACATAATTTGTGTGTAATACCTCCTACTTCAATGCCAGTTATAGTTTGGTTTGTTCTGATGTATTGGGCCATGGGTTCGAGTATAAGGGCAAATAATAAGGGAGATAATGGGCAACCCTGTCGGGTACCTCTTTCGATATTAAAGGCTTCAGATTTGTATCCAGCATATTTTATATAGGCTTTGGGTTTATTATATAATGCTTTGATCCATGTTAAAAAGTGGGGTCCAAAACCCCATTTTTGTAATGAATATTGCATATATTGCCAGGATACTGTGTCAAATGCCCTCTTAATATCGAGAGATAGAAAACATAAAGGGATTTTCCGTTTTTTAGCAATATGTGCCAATAACACTGCCCTGCGTATATTATCGCCTGCCTGTCTATTTGGCATGAAGCCTACTTGATCTCTATGTATTAATTTTCCTATAATGCTATTGAGGCGTTTTGCTATTATTTTTGCTAATAATTTAATATCGAGGTTTAACAGAGAGATAGGCCGATAATTCACACAGGAAGTATCATCAGAAAGGGGTTTTGGGATCATACAAACAATTGCCATTAGTGTTTCTTGCCGAAAAGAATGTCCATCTAGAAGTTTGTTAAAAGTTTCAGTGAGAATGGGAGAGAGTATTTCTGAGAATGTTTTATAGTATAAAGCCGAGTAGCCGTCTGGGCCTGGTCTTTTGTTAAGTTTTAGGTCTTTTATGGCGTTAGCAACTTCATCTATAGTTATAGGCTCATCCAAACTGCTTTTTTGATTCTGAGATAACTCAGGTAAGGTTATTTTTGAGAAGAAGGATTCAGCCTCTGTAGGATTAAATTCATTGTTTGTCTTGTATAAAGTTGCGAGATGTGAGTGAAATTTATGGACTATTTTAACTGGATTACAAGTGTAAACATTTTTTGATAATTTCAAACGTATTGGTTTGAAAGATTTGTTAGTTGAATTTAATGCCCGAGCCAAATATGTACCTGGTTTGTTTGTATTCATGTAGAAATTGTGTTTGGAGCGTTTGAGGGATTTATCAACTGACTCAGTGAGAAATAGATCGTATTCCAATCTAGATTTTTCCAGATGAGATTTTGTACTCTGAGATGGATTATCTTGAAATGATATGTAGGCTGCATTAAAATTGAGTTCTAGTTTTTTTGCTAGATTTTTGCGTTCCCGTTTAAATAGTGCCATTTGTCTTTGTATTGTACCACGCAAGACAGGCTTATGAGCTTCCCACAGTGTTATTGGGGAGATGTCTGTTGTATTATTAATTGATATGTATTCCTTTAAAGCTTGTTCAATGGCCATCTGATGTAGTGGGTGTTTGAGCATTATGTCCGGTAAGTACCACGTTGGGTCATGCGCTTTTGGTATGGCTGAGGCTATAGTAGTGTATACTGCATTATGGTCAGACCGCGGAATCGGAATTATATCTGATGCAATAATTTCTGGTATCATTCCTATTGTTAGAAAAATATGATCTATTCTGGTGAAGGTTTGATGAGGGTGCGAGAAATAAGTGAATTTCTTTTTCATTGGGTTACTTTCTCTCCACGAATCTACCAGATTGTATTTGGAAAGAAGTTGAGAAAAAGGTAATCTAGAGGTTATTTTGGATGGTGTAAAAGGTGATTTATCTAGAAATGGGAGGAGGACCTGGTTCGAATCCCCACACATTATCACTGTTCCTATTTTGTGTGTATTAATCACTTGTAATATATGTGAGAGGAATGGTGTAGGTTGTTTGTTAGGAGCGTAGTAGGAAATCACCGTGATTGCTGTATCCATTATATAACCCATGAGTATCAGGTATCTACCTTCTAGGTCTTTAATTTCTGATGATAAGGTGAATGGTGTGGATCGGTGAAATGCAATTAGAGTTCCCCTTTGCTTGGTACAGGCAGAAGCCGTGTAAATTTGTTGATAAAAAGGAGAAATATATTTTGGAGTAGAATCTTTGGTGAAGTGTGTTTCTTGGAGGAATACTATGTGAGCCTTCTTGTTATGAAAAGTACGGAAGGCTTTGGTCCTTTTTTGAGGGACATTTATTCCCTGAACATTCAGGGAAAGTATATTCAGTGGTGCCATGTCAACAGATCAAATAGTTTTGACTTACTTTTTGTTATGCAGAGCTGACTGCGCAGATCAACCTGTGTGGACTGAAGAGATGAATAGATAGAAAAGAAACCAGTGAATTCTGGAGTAGAGAGTAAACAAAAAACATATGAGATTAGTTGATACATTGTATAAATTATTTTTTGCAAGTAATCACAATTTACCCATGAAAGAGAATAAATATCTCTCTCAGGGGAATAAGTGCCTTCGTCACACTCCCACATAATATGGTTGGGAGAATGAGGAGGGCTAATGGGGGTACACGAATCTTCCGCTTACAGGAGAGAAGTGCTATGTCAAAAGACATCAAAATGATGTTTCATTAATTGGAGTGCAGAATATAGTTTTTGTTGAAATTATTTATTCCAGGGTGGTTGTATATGGTTAGTCTTGCCCTAGGCTAAATAATTCAGTTAGAAAGGTACTGTTAATAACTTTGGTATTGATGAAGATAGTTTGAATTATTTTGGGATTTTAACCCTCTTAGAGTAAACAATTACATATTTTATTCATATGTAACTGTTTAGATATGTTAACTCATTAAATTTAGGTTGTATTGCTTCAGATTAGAATAAACAAAAACATAATTCTAGGAACTAGTTAGGAAAAGAAAGAAAAAGCTTCCATTACTTCTGGATTATTGAACATATTTGTCCTAAAAAGTAATAAATCTATTGTTATTACCTGATAATATATAACTGAACAAGAATTTCCTTATTTCACTTATATATTCTAAGGCTATATGAATCAGAAGTAATAAGAAATATAACTGGAATGTAACATGATCCCACACAGTGTGTGACTATCAGAATGCAGTTACGTTCAGTTATAAATACAGGTTTTTTTATAGAGAACCATCTCTTAGTATAATAAATGAAGAGATATCAGGAATTAGGATGTCAGTCCATTGAATCTTCTTGGTCCATGGATGATGTGGCATAACGGCCTCTTTTGTGAGAATGATGATTCCCATTTTGTTCTGAAATTTTCTGGGTGCTGCCTGAAGGTGAAGATGATGTCATTCTTCTGCGTGTGGGAGAGTTGCTGCTTGTGGGTTCTGTCAGATTTAATTTTAAAAGGGTTTGTTGTAGTTCATCTGCTGATCTGCTTCTGTAAATTGTACCTTGGTAGTTAAATCTGACTGAAAAGGGGAAGCCCCATTGATACATAATGTTGTGGCGTTGCAGTTCCATTAGTTGGGGTTTCATGGATCGTCTTTTAGTAATAGTAAGTTGGGATAGGTCAGCAAAAATTTGATAATTGTGTCCTTGAAAATTAAGTTCCTTTTTTTCTCTTGCAGCAATTAGTATTTGTTCTTTCGTTCTGTAATAATGAAAATTTGTGATTATATCACGTGGGGGTCCATCTTTCTTTTTGGCTGTGAGGGCTCTGTGTACTCTGTCCAGTTCTAAACGTTCAATAGGGATATCTGGCTTTAGTTCTTGTAATAGAGCAGTAATAGTAGATTGCAGGTCTGTCACGGTTTCAGGTATTCCCCTTATGAGCAAGTTTGAACGTCTGGCTCTATTTTCGTAATCTTCAAGCTTAGTTTGAAGTATTAAATTCTCTTCTTTTAATTGTTCCAATTCTGTTATCATTACTTGGGTTGTAATTTCAATTTCATCCATTTTTATTTCTAAGGCTGCGGTGCGGTTTCCCAGCTCTCTTATTTCTTTGGTAAGGCTTTTTGTTATTTGGTCTGAGGTTTGTTTTAAAGCCTTATGAAGCATCTTTTCAAATTGTAATAATATTACTGGGGATACTGAGGAGGCTTGTGGAGAAGTTTGTGAGAGGATTTGTTCTGTGTCTGACTCAAATGGAGAGTCTTGCTGTGACATTTTCTGTCTGTGAGAGCGCCCTGATGCTGTATCTTGTGAGGTGACTGGAGCTGCTTTAGTTGCAGTGAGTGCCTGTGAGCTCTTTGTGAGGTGATTTTTATTTCTGCCACGGTTTCCTCCCAGTACCATATTTCCTGCCCAGACTTTCACAGTTTGTTCCCTGGGGTAAAAAGGTTCAAATGGATACCTTTTGAGCCTGCAGGCTCCGCTTTGTCCTTCTCTTCTCTCCTCAGCGGTGCAGAGCTCTAACAATGCATGTCTGCTCCGTTAGGCTCCGCCCATCTCCCCCCTAAATGCTTTTTCTATGTTAATTCTGCCTATGTTTTCTGTATGGTTGCATGTGTATAAGCATTGTACTTATGAAACATATCTGCTCTCTCTTAGGGTCCTTTCACACTGGGGCGGTTTGCAGGCGCTATTGCGCTAATAATAGCGCCTGCAAACCGACCTGAAAGTGCCGCTGCTTTCATTCCAGTGTGAAAGCCCTCACATGCGATGCGCTGGCAGGACGGTAAAAAAAGTCCTGCCAGAAGCATCTTCGGAGCGTTGAAGGAGCGGAATGTATACCGCTCCTTTACCGCTCCTGCCCATTGAAATCAATGGGACGGTGCGGCTATACGCCAGCAAAGCGCCTCTGCAGAGGCACTTTGCGGTGGTTTTAACCCTTTCTCGGCCGCTAGCAGGGGGGGTAAAACCGCCGACAACGCCCCCGCCCCAGTGTGAAAGGACCCTTATGGTCTTCGTTCACCCTTCGGGCACCGGTCGGCACCATCAACACACAGCAGCACTGTTTGGGTCTTTGCTGTGGGTATAATAGCGGTATATCCGTCTAGGTTCTCTCAGCTGTTCCCTAATTTTCCCAACGAGTATGGACATCTTTTCAGGCCTTGTATTTACTTAGACCTCTCTGCAGCAGTCTAGCCCGTTTCCATCATCGGCCACACATTGGGTAGTAGTGCTTTTTGTATTTTTTACTCAACTGGTATGTTTGTTTTTACTTGGCTTCAACAATGCTCATTTCTCTGACCCCGATGTTTATGATGTGTGACTTTGTCTCATTATAGAATATCAATATAGCAGCACTACCTCGCATGAAATGCCCCTGAAGAAAGGACTCTACATAGGTCCAGAAACCCGTCGGGCGTAACACTGAAAGATTTAAATTTATATTTGTTATATGATTCTGCTCTTGTCTTTTATGCAATTATTGATGGTGATGTATGCACCACATATTTTATATTAATACATTTCTATATATTTTTTTCTAAAAATTTGCTGATCAGTTACCTTTAAAGTCCCTTAGTATTTCCTTGGGGGGTACTTCATATATAATATTGTCTAAATTGGGATCTTGGCAACCTATGGGTCTTCTCGGTTGGATCTCTATAAACTATGTTGATGGCAAAGGTGCGAAGAAGCAGAAGGAAATGACACTTAGTGCTCTTAATTAAGACAAGTACACACAATATAGAAGGGCATGCTTTATTCATATTTCATGTCAGAGGACACTGGGGAGCACCCAGTGTCCTCTGGCACCTGCTGATCGTCGGTAAACAACACAGAACGGGGATCTGCCTATGTAAACAAGGCAGATCGCCGTTATGACAGGGTAGAAGGGATGGATTCTGTGTTCCTGCAAAGCAGGGATTGGAATCCATCGCTTCCACTAGTAAAAACACCACACTGTGTACACAAAAACACTGGCTAGGTACACAGTTAACCCTTTGCTTGCCATAGATGTTTAACCCCTTCCCAGCCAGTGTCATTAGTACAGTGATATTACAGTGCATATTTTTAGCACTGGTTCCTGCAGTGTCAAAAATGTCAGTTAGTGTCCGATTTTCCACCGCAATATTGCAGCCCCGCAATAGAAAGTCACTGATCGCCACCATTACTAGTATAAAATAAATAAATACATTTAAAAAATCATAAATATATATCATAGTTTGTAGACGCTGTAACATTCACGTAAACCAATCATTATACTGTACGCTTATTGGGATTTTTTTTTACCAAAAACATGTCGCAGAATATATATTGGCCTAAATTTTAGAACTTTTAATTTTTTTTTATTAGATAAATTAGATTAGGGTTTTTTTTTTTTCAAAATTGTCCTTTATTAGTTGATATATACTTTTATAGTGCAGAAAAAAATAAAAAAACGCAGTGATGATTAAGTTTATTTGGGTACAGCATTGCATGACCACACAAATGTCAGTTAAAGTAACACAGTGCCGTAAAATATCTGCTCTTACTCAAAACAGCCATGGCCACACTAGGGGGGTTTTTCAAAGTAATTTCTCTGTAAAGTAAAGCATGGAAGCATGGGTGGATGGGTGAATTTGCTTTGCATATTACAAATAAATTAAATAGCATTTATGGTTTGTAATGCTCACATGCAGTGTAGTTCTACTGTAAATGAATTGATTTGCACAGTTTTAGTGAACTGAAAATGTTTGAATTGCCCAATCAAGCAAATTCAGATTTATCTGATCTGCAGAGAACAGTAAAATTTATGAATCATGGTTGTCTGTATTGAAGGATTGTGTAATTATCTGTAGACTGAACGCATCAAAAACGGAATAAAACATTTATCATAAACATTGAAATTATTCGGGATTTGCTTATCTCGAGTCTTGTAATGGGTAAAAGAGACTAAAATTTCCCAACTTTAAAGCTGAACTAAACTTCAGCTTGATTTACAATGCCTTGAAAAAGTATTCATACCCCTTGACATTTTCCACATTTTGTCATGTCATGTTACAACCAAAAACTTAAATGTATTTTATTGGGATTTTATGTGATAGACCAACACAAAGTGGCACATAATTGTGAAGTGGAAAGAAAATGATAAATGGTTTTCCACATTTTTTACAAATAAATTTGTGAAAAGTGTGGCGTGCATTTGTATTCAGCCCCCCTGAGTCAACGCTTTTTAAAACCACCTTACTCTTTAATTACAACTGCAAGTCTTTTTGGGGATGTCTCTACGAGCTTTGCACATCTAGAGAGTGACATTTTTGCCCATTCTATGCAAAATAGCTCAAGCTCTGTCAGATTGCATGGAGAGTGCATGTGAACAGCAAATTTTCAAGTCTTGCCACAGATTCTCAATTAGATTTAGGTCTGGACTTTGATTGGGCTATTCTAACACATGAATATACTTTGATCTAAACCATTCCATTGTAGCTCTGGCTGTATGTTTAGGGTCGTTGTCCTGCTGGAAGGTGAACCTCTGCCCCAGTCTCAAGTCTTTTACACACTCTAACAGGTTTTCTTCTAAAATTGCCTTGTATTTGGCTCCATCCATCTTCCCATCAACTCTGACCAGCTTCCCTGTCCCTGCTGAAGAAAAGCATCCCCACAACATGATGCTTCGACCACCATGTTTCATGTGCAGTGGATGCAGTACAGGGTGATGTGCAGTGTTAGTTTTCCGCCACACATAGCTTTTTGCTTTTAGACCAAAAAGTCCAATTTTGGTCTCATCTGACCAGAGCACCTTCTTCCACATATTTGCTGTGTCCCCCACATGGCTTCCCGCAAACTGCAAATGGGACTTCTTATGGTTTTCTTTCAACAATCGATTTCTTCTTGCCACTCTTTCATAAAGACCAGATTTGTGGCATGCACAACTAATGCCCTGTACACATGGTCGGATTTTCCAACGGAAAATGTGCGATCGGAGCTTGTTGTCGGAAATTCCGACCGTGTGTGGGCTCCATCTGACTTTTTCCATTGGATTTTCCGACACACAAAGTTTGAGAGCAGGCTATAAAATTTTCCGACAACAAAATCCGATCGCGTCAAATCCGACCGTGTGTGGACAATTCCAATGCACAAAGTGCCACGCATGCTCAGAATAAATTCCGAGACGGAACTGCACGGTCTGGTAAAATTAGCGCTCTGAATGGATATAGCACTTTCGTCACGCTGCAATGTTTTAAATTGTTTAATGCAGCGCACTCTCTTCTTCTTTATAACGCTAGAAGAATGAAGTTGTTTTGCTGCTCATATTCACACAGAGTTCTCACAAACTTCTTTCTTTATTATTTAAAAAAATAATATTTTTGTGATGTTTTTAGATTAACAATTTTTTTTATGTATTTTTTAAAATCCTGATCTTGTGTTTTATATTGATTTTCCTTTTTTTTTTTTTAATTCCAGAATAGTTTGGTGTGTGTTTTGTGTGTCAAGTTACCACAACACAATTATTATCTTGTATTATTTAATCTCAAGGAGATTACTTGGTGTTGGTGTCTCTTGTTAATTTCACATTGTAATTTTGAAATGTACCTGCCTCCTCACAAACAAACTGTCCTTTTTGAATGAAAACACACATAGGCGAGTATAATAAATCAAACCAAAAATGTATTAAGGGCTCATAACCAAACAAAGAGGGAGGTAACGCTGGAGAAACTGCAGAAGTTGGCAAAGCCTTTGGCCCCCAGGGCACACATCAATTTATTCCAGGCAAAATTGGTGGTCTGAGGAGTCCTTATCTAAGGGAGTTCAATCTGATCCAGAAGTCCAAGAGATCATGAACAGCAGCAGATGACATGTATGTCCCCAGGCTGTGGTCATACAACAGCCTGCATCTTTTGTCAGACCAGACTGAACCCAGGTCATCACTCTCTGGTCTTCCTTCCATGCTTCCTTCCACGCTGTGTCTGTGGTGGTGGAGTTGTGGCAGGAGGAGGAGGATGCTGCAACTCACTCAGGTGGGTTTTGGGTGTGATTTCGCCCCTCAACCCCTTATTTAATGTTTGATCAATGAGTTCCTCACACATGAGGTGTTGGCCCTCCTGCATGCCCTGCAGTTTTGTGGCAGTCATGCAAGCAAAGGCCTCTTCACGAGTGGGGAAGGCTCTGAGGGATGCAGAAGCCTCCTGAATCAGCCTGAGTGCTGAATCCTCCACGTTTCTCCCCTTCCTGGGTCTTTTGTTTGGAAGGTGGAGGGGAGGAACCTGCGCTTCTGTCAGGCTCCTACTGGGCCAGGCCTTCTCCTGGCTGCCACTTAGCCCCGCCTCCTCCTGGCTGCCACTTACACCCGCCTCCTCCTGGCTGCAACATTCCACAGCCTCCTCCTGTGTGCCACATTCCACAGACTCCTCCTGGTTGAGGTCTTCCTGTGTATGAAAAAGGGACATGGTTTTAGTTTTTTCTTCATCAATCACACACAATTTTCATCTCATGACTGTTGCAAATTGAATGTTAACAAATATAACTGACTATCATTCTGAGACCAGCATTTTCATTCTTGTTCCAATTATTTTTGCCCACTACTGTCTATTGATATGTAAAACACTTTATTAAATCAGCAATTAGTGATCAATAATAACATCTAGTAAATATCATTTATTTATTGACCAGAAATCTGTAGAACAATGCTATACCTGACTCCAGCTGGGCTCCTCCACTTGTTCCTGGCTGGAAGTCCCAAGTTGGATATCGGAAGCCTCAGCTGGGGTGGAAGATAGGGTGAAAGAAAGAGTGCAAGGAAGAGTGGAGAGGGATTCCCTGACTTCAGTCTGGTCTGACAGAAATCGCAGTCTCTCATAGTACCACAGCCTGGGGACATAAACGTCATCTGCTGCAGCTCCTGATCTCTGGAAATCCTGGACCTTCTTGCGCTCCCTAAGATAAGTGCTCCTCAGGCGGGTGCGGGTGTTTGACCTGCCATAGACAGGGCAGCTCCCTGTACTTGTCTATAAACAGGGGGAGGAAGTTGTGGTCATTGAAGCCATCCATTTTATCTGCAATACACAAGACAAACCCTAATGTCAAGCTAAAGTCTCCTAATCTTGTCCCAATATAGGCCTCAATCTATAAGCAGTATAGGCCCAAGTTTAAATGTTACCTTGGTTATCACGATCGGCGCTATCGATACTCCTTCCTCTGCTCACAGATCGTACGTACTACGCACGCGTGTTATGCTTTATATACACTGCGCATATGTGAAACTTCACCCGCCCCTGATGTTCTTTCTAGTCTATTCCCCGCCCCTTCTCGTTCGGCGCAGTGGGGGAAGAGCACATGGCGGAGACACAACAGGTCCATGCTAATTACAGCAACGAAGAGGAGGAGGAGGAAAGCACGGAGCCAGAAACTTCACGACCCCGGAGGAGACAATTTAAGCAGGGCTTGGCTGACATATCTCTTCCCTCCTTGTCAGATGAGGGACGGGATATGTTGGAGGCACCTATTTCAGCCGAGGAGATTGCTGCAGCGATCTCCCAAATGCCTGCACATAAGACTCCTGGACCAGATGGTTTCCCGACCGAATGGTATGCTAAGTTCAAAGACCTTCTATCCCCTTTCCTCCTGCGGACATATAACAAAGCCCTAGATGCTGGGATCCTCCCCCCAATGATGCGGGAGGATTTGATAATACTCCTATTAAAACACCGAAAAGACCCACTTACCTGTGAATCTTATCGTCCGATTTCTCTCATAAATGTGGACGTTAAGATTCTGGCAAAAATATTAGCAAATCGGTTGAATACTGTGGTCGCATCCTTGGCTAATAGTGACCAGGGTGGTTTTATCCCTGGTAGGTCTACTAGAATGAACATTCGCAGATTGTTTCACAATCTGCAATATCCACATGACTGCCCTCCCACTCGCGCCATTGTGTCCTTAGACACTTGTAAAGCATTTGACAGTGTGGAGTGGCCGTACCTTTTTCAGGTGTTACAGAAATATGGCTTTGGCCCCTGTGTGGTAGCATGGATAAAACTTCTGTATACCTCCCCAATAGCTCGGGTACGGGTCAATTCATCTATCACTGATCCCTTCCCAATCACCAGGGGCACTCGACAGGGGTGCCCATTGTCGCCCCTGTTGTTTGCCCTGGCCATGGAGCCACTTGCAGTTCGCATTCGCTCCTCCCCCACAATTAAAGGACTCCCAATTGCGAATATAGAGGAGCACATTTCACTTTATGCGATGACACATTAGTGTATCTGGCTGATACAAATGAATCTCTGAAGGACTTGCTGGAGGAGATCAATACCTTTGGGGACTACTCTGGATTCCGGGCTAACTGGGACAAATCCAGCCTTTTCCCATACACATGGCCTCCAGGCTCCAGGTGGTGTCCTCCTTTAGATACCTTGGAGTTTTAGTCCAGACCCCCTTATCTTTATATGCTACTAATAATCTAGATACTTTGTTGGCCCGTCTCCAGGAACAAACTAAACAGTGGATGGATTTGCCTTTAGAGCTCATGGGGAAGGCCAATATTCTTAAAATGATTTATTCACCTAGATTGCTTTATATCCTTACTAATTCTCCAAGTAAAATACCAAAAGCTACCTTCAAACGCATAGATATGATATGTACTACTTTCCTGTGGAAGGGCGGATCCCCCAAAGTGGCACTCGAGACGCTGAGGCTGCCAGCCCATTTGGCGGGTCTAGCGTTTCCTAACTTCTTTCTTTACTATATGGCATCCCAACTGGTACATATACATGACTTGGTGAATCCAGATTCAGCTAATGCCTGTACAGCCACGGAGGGAGCTATTGCATCTTCCCTTGAAACTCTACATAATATAATATATAGAGGCCGGGTCCCTGACCGCCCTGGAACCTCTCTACTCTCCACTTCCCGTTCATTGTTTAAATATATTACTATGAAAATATCTAAACATTCTTGGCTGAAATCCCCTAATAACCCTTTGTGGTTTAACCCCAATCTGCAAGAATTGTACTCTCTTCCAGATGCCAACCGCTGGTACTCTAAAGGGGTTAAATATTTGTGTCATTTATATAATGCACAGGGCTTTAAAACTTTCCCACAGTTACGAATGGACTTTGACCTACCAAGATCACACTTATTTTATTACTATCAGCTCAGACATGCCATACATGCCCAATTTGGTACCCTAGATGATATTACTGACCTGCCCCCATTGGAAAGAATGCTCAGGCAGCCAGAATCCACTAAATTAGTATCCACTTACTATGCAGCCCTAATGACTGACTTTAACCCCAGGTTTCACAAAGCACAAGAAAAGTGGGCTTCAATGGATATCTCCATGGTGAATGAGGATTGGTCAGAGTTTAGTGACACATATAAAACTTCTGTTATTTCTTCCCGAGACCGCATCATACAAGTTAAAATCTTTCATCAGACCCACCTTACCCCAGCCAGACTACATAAAATGGGTCTCTTACCATCGGCTGTCTGTTTCCGAGGCTGCGGCCAAGAGGCAGACTTCCTACATTGCTTTTGGTCATGCCCAATAGTTAGAGACTTCTGGGAGGAAGTGGGTGCCTTTTATATCGTCTGTTTTGGGTCTTCCTAACATAATTCATCCTAAGAATTGCTTGTTGGGTGTATTTGGTGAATTACACATATCATCACATGCCAAGAGACTGCTCTGTATACTTTATTTTTATGTTAAAAAATCTATTCTGCTGTCCTGGAAAGGTGCACAGACCTCTTTGAAATCTCTCTGGTTAAAACTTATTAATGACTCTATTCCATTATATAAATTGACCTTTGAAATTCAGAAAAGGAATAAAACCTTTTATAAAATCTGGGGTAAATGGTTGGCTAGTCCGTTAACCCTTTCTCAACATTGACCATAATTGATCATTGATGGGCCGCGCCCCAGAGACCTTCACTACAAGGTCCTTTAATACGGTTATGCCATACAAATATGCTTATATTTGCTATTCCTTATTATCACAAATATCTCAGACCTTTTGTAATGATATTGTCTACAATGACTTGGGTGATCTAATTGCGTTTTGGATACCACTTCTGTATGACTAGTATATCAGATACTCTTGTGTGGTTTTTTCCTTTCTTTTTTTGTTTGTGATTGTTTTGTGTTTGTTCAAAACCTAAAACCAATAAAAATATCTTTAAAAAAAAAAAAAAGATTGATAATCAACAATATGTGGCTTCTTCTTTCAATGCTCAAAAACTTTTTTTGAGTTGTGTGGTAAAATTGGTGTTTTCTGTGACAATGGGGGTTATTTCCTAAGGGCAAATTCACTTTGCAGTACAAGTGTAGTTTCTGTGCAGTCTCAAGTGCACTTGTATTGCAAAGTGTCTTTGCCTTTAGTAAATAACACCCAACAGTGCTTTATAATTTTACACAATCATGCCATTTTCAGGACTCCCTAAATTTCAGTCATGGTTAGCTAAAAGAAACACAAGCAGTAAATGTAAGCAAATATTTGTTCAGTTTAAAATATTTTTTTTTATTTAAAAAATGTCTCAGACATTGTCTGGCATATTGATGTCCCCCCTACCTGCAAAGTATTCCATGTATCTTAGACGGACCTCGCGGGCACTCAGGGGGGGCAAGCCAGGACGGCCAGCTTTAAGCACCGTCAGGGTTGGTTCATTGAGATTAATAACTCTGGCTTCAGACCCAACTGAGCCAGCATAGTTCACAGAATTTCTCCTTAAAAAGTTGTGGAGAACACAGCAAGCCAGGATGATGTGATTGAGTTTATACTCCGTCATGTGTATTGGTGTAAGAAATAGGCGGAACCGGCTGGCCATTATTCCAAACGTGTTCTCCACCACTCTTCTGGCTCTGGCCTGCCGGTAATTAAAAACCCTCTGGTCTGGGGTGAAGGTCCTCAGAGGGAATGGCCGCATAAGATGGTCCCCCAGCACAAACGCTTCATCCGCAATGAAGACGAATGGGAGTCCTTCTGCATTGTCTTCTGGAGGTGGCAAGCTGCCATTCTGGAGACGCCTGTAGAACTCCGTGTGGGTGATGACTCCACCATTTGACATCCGGCCATTCTTCCCCACGTCCACATACAGGAACTCGTAAGTAGCTGACACCACCGCCAACATCACAATACTATTGAACCCCTTGTAGTTGTAATAGTATGACCCCGAGTTGGGTGGTGGGACGATGTGGACTTTTTTTTCCCATCAATTGCCCCTCCGTAGTTAGGAAAGTCCCACCGCTGGGCAAAGTGGGAGGCCACAGTCTGCCATTCCTGTCGTTTGGAAGGAAACTGTGGTGTCAAACAAGAAAACAAAATTAATCATTTTGCACATAAACATGGAAAGCAGATTAGACACAAACATTCTTGGCCAACATCAGTATAACATTTATTTTAGGGAGTATTTAAAGACAAAGGTATAAGGTCCACCTATCAGATTCCTCCCCCCCTCTCATGGGCTATTTAAAAAAAAATATAGGGGGGAGAAGTTTTGGACAGGTAACCCTCTCCACTTCATTGAGAGATGAATGCCTAAATAATATGTATTACTTTGGCCAGCCCCTCCTTACTTTACACTATTGGCAGCCCACTGGACAGGTAAGAAGTGTCATAATACAAAGAGATAAATACACACTGTACACATTTTAGCACATTTTTACATTTTGCTATTACCTATCAAGATAATAATAGAATACAAAAACTTTAAACAGTACCATTTGAAAGTATTCAGCCAGGCCCTTGCACTACATGCTTTGGGGAATTCATCCAGAAATCTGACCACAAAAGAGGTGGGTATAGTGTGTATGGGTTTGGCAAAGTCAGCAGATAGAGGATTGGTATCAGCTGAGCTGAGTTAGCAGTTCGGGGGAGGGAGGGTTCCAAATGATTTTGGGACGCAAAAAAAAGCCTCTGGCACTCTGCCAGAATTTAAAGCACACATCACAATTTTAAACATTTTAGGGGGTATTTAGGGTAAAGCACTACTATGGAGCTGACAAAATACATTGTTAATTGAGTGGACGAGGTGGATATAGGGCCAGGAGAGCATGCTGGGGAGGTAAGTGAAGGCAAATATGTATGAAGGACAAAAACAAAATTCATAAAAATTCAGCATGCATGAGGACAAAGGGGACATTCACAGCATATTACAATCATGGTAATTAGGGAATGAGGAAAGAAATACAATACATTATCAAACATTAAATACAAAAAAATGTGATGTTAAAGGATAAAAATCTTACCTTAATATACTCCTTCTGCAGGACCTGGATGTTGGCAGAACAGGTCTCAGGGATAATGATCCCCAGAGCCTGGGGGGGATGCCTGTCGAGAACTTGAGGTCCTGCAGGCTTCTCCCCGTCGCCAAGTACCGCAGGGTGGCGACTAGCCTCTGCTCCGGAGTGATGGCTTGCCGCATGCAGGTATCCTGCCTGCTGATATAGGGGGTCAGCAAAGCCAACAAACGCTGAAATACGGGGTCCGTCATCCGGAGAAAGTTCCTGAAACGGATCTCACAGAGCAAAGGCATGTGGCAGAACTGGTCACACTGGAGCAACAAAATTCTTGGTCCATGAACTCCTCCCCACCCTGTTCATGGACTGGGCTTGTGTCAAAGCAAGGACCCCAACACCAAGCCCCCGCACAGCACAAACTCTACAATGAGTACGTATACACAACATGGCTAGAAAACGGTTGGCTGCTCAGAACAGAGTAACAGAACGCACTGAAGAACAGCAAGGCCTGTGAAGAGCGACCTGAAAATCAGTAACGAACGGACAAGAACACAATGACAAGTCAATGGTAACTCGCTGCACGCACTGAAGACCAGATATAAACCCACAAGCACAAACTGAACAGCAGAAATACGATCTGAAAACCACGAGTCTGAAAAAGCGCGAATCGTCTCCCACCAAACTTTTACTAACACGAGATTAGCAAAAGGAGCCCAAAGGGTGCCGCGCTTAGTACTGAACTGCCCTTTTATAGTCTCGTTGTACGTGGTGTACGTGAGTGCGTTCTTGGCGTTCGGAAATTCCGACAACTTGCGACCGCGTGTATGCAAAACAAGTTTGAGCCAACATCCGTCGGAAAAAATCCATGGATTTTGTTGTCGGAATGTCCGATCAATGTCCGATCGTGTGTACAGGGCATAATAGTTGTCCTATGGACAGATTCTCCCACCTGAGCTGTGGATCTCTGCAGCTCCTCTAGAGTAACCGTGGGCCTCTTGGCTGCTTCTCTGATTAATGCTCTCCTGGCCTGGCCTGCTAGTTTAGGTGGACGTCCATGTCTTGATAGGTTTGCAGTTGTGCCATACTCTTTCCATTTTCAGATGATGGATTGAACAGTGCTCCATGAGATGTTCAAAGCTTGTGATATTTTTTTTTACAACCTAACCCTGCTTTAAACTTCTCTACAACTTTATCCCTGACCTGTCTGGTGTGTTCCTTGGCCTTCATGATGTTATTTGTTCACTAAGGTCCTCTAAGAAATCTCTGAGGGCTTCGCAGAACAGCTGTATTTATACTGAGATTAAAATACACACAGGTGGACTTTATTTACTAATTAGGTGACTTTTGACGGCAATTGGTTCCACTAGATTTTGGTTAGGGGTATCAGAGTAAGGGGGGCTGAATACAAATGGACGCCACACTTTTCACATATTTATGTGTAAAACATTTTGAAAACCATTTCCTTCCCCTTCTCCATTTTGTGCCACTTTGTTTTGGTCTTTCACATAAAATCCCAATAAAATACATTTAAGTTTTTGGTTGTAACATGACAAAATGTGGAAAATTTCAAGTGGTATGAATACTTTTTCAAGGCACTGTAACTGTTTCCCAAAAGAAAGTTACAAATGTTCAATAAATATTAATAAATCTATAAAGGCTAAGTTCACCTTTTCCCAGAAACTAGCCTATGCAGTCAAGGGGCCCCAGTAGTTATAAAAAAAACTGTGCAGCTTTGTAAAACGTTATTAATTTTATTCTTATAACTGCAGGACATTTGAGACTGGACAAAAAACTCGCAATCAGCAATCCCCACAACCTCCCTTGTTTCTAGGACACGAATAACAATTGGTTTTTGTTCCTGTGATGATGGGAATGAGTGTCCAAAGACTTTCACGTCCTAGCAACAGAGCAGGACTGGGGATTACTAACTGGGAGTTCTTCAGCCTGGTGTCCGGGGGACCCAAATGACCTACGGGTATGTTAATAAATGAATGAACATTTAACAAAGAAGAATGGTTTTATAAAATCTACTGGGATCCCTTGACTACATAAACTTCTTTCTGAAAAATGTGAACTTAGTCTCTAACCAATTAAACCAAAGTTGATTTCTGTCTTTTTTTTTTTACACTTACAGAAGGTGCCACCCATAGCACCATAGGTTGAATTTCGATCTATGTATGGCCTACTTTACTCTGGCTCCCACACTGCCACACATTGCTTCACACCTTGTCTCTGCCCACTGCTGTTTGCTGTCCATTCCGAAGTCTTCCATGTAGCCCTGGGTAAGCCTCCTCCTTCTCCAGTGATCTCCCCTATAGAGATAACTGTCACATGTCTGGGGAGATTTTTCTCCTTATCATTTCCGTGTATCTTTCTGCTATGTGTGCAAGCACCTTCTGTGCTCTCCCAGTTCTGAGTTTAAACTTTCTGCTCTTATATTGTATGACAGTTCTGTTTATTTTCACTTTCAGAACATTTATTTAGTGATTTTACAGCAGGTTCATGTCTGTTTCTGGGCTTATCTTTTGATCCACATCTCTGGTACAGCAGGTTACTCTACAGTGTTTTCCTTGTACTTTTTAAACTGTCCACCATATTCTCAAATTTCAGCATTAATTCAGCTTTAGCTCAGGTACCATAATGCTCTGTCATGCCTTTTTCTTATCTCTGGCACTTGTCTCTAGTGTCTGGTATACACTACTTTGGTGTCATTTTTCTGTGCTTTCAGTTTGGATTTTTGCCCTTTTTTTAGTGGAACTTTGACTGTTGCATTTGATGATGTCATCACAGGTGGATGGTATTGGTGGGATTTTTTAGGGTGTATATGTTGTTTTTTTCACTTCACTGTTGTGCTGAGAAAGATGAGATTGTGCCTTGGTGGAACGTTGAAACAAAACTTCAGCACTGTGTGTTCACCTTTGAAGCCTCATGACTTCCACCTTATCATTTGGATCATGCATTCAATATACAGTATGTATACAACTTATAAACATACCTCATGAGAAATACTCAAGATGCCGTCATTGTATGTTTCTAGTCTGCTAGACATAGCAGAGGTGATAGGGTAGAGCATCCTCTTAATGCGTTTCTTGGAACAGGATTCTGCTTCTTCAGGAGAAGTATTGAGATTTTTCACAGTAAATATATCAAGATTAATGCATATAACAAGATCAAAATATTTAAAACACTATTTACACAAAAATACTTATATCATATCTGTACCAGCATTCATGCTAAAAAAAAGCACCGACCCCTGGGACGAGCATAAGGGCACCTAGGAGAGCAATAAAAAATTGATACAAAAAAAGACAGTCACAGGCTCATATGGAAATCCAAGACATCTGTTGAGGACAGAAATAATTATAGAGCCACAACGTATTTGGCAACGTTATTGACTAAAGCTTGAGAATCTGTTTAAACGTTTCTTTGGCAACTTTCATGGCTAATATCTAGGTCAGTTTTTAGTAGCTCAGCTGCTTTAGTACTCCAGTATGCTTTTTTTTTTTGCTAACAGGCCTAGGCAGTCCTGACTTGGTGCGCAATTGGCAACTCATTAGAAGCTATGCTGTGAGGGTCACTGATCTGGTCATCCCAGCTGCCTTCACATGGCTCAGGATTGTGTGGATTGTGCTGGTAATTACCCTATGGAAAACAAAGGCCAGTGTGCTAATCAAAGCTTTCCCCCTTCACATCAGCTTTTGTTGCACATATATCCCATTACATTCAAGCTTGTTTCTCTCAGGGCCCAATTACACCATTGTAATGCAAACACACTTTTTGACACATGTCAACACATGTACACGTTAGCCATTATTTGAAATTTTTTTTTTTTGGTACCTCTATTATATATTGCCAAAAATGTATGCAGTACTTTTACACATACATTGTACATTCACATCAGTCCCTGTCCTCAAGGAGTTTACAATCTAAGGCCCCTAACTCACATTCATACATACACATACTAGGGCCATTTAACCTACCAGCTTGTCTTAGGAAACCAGAGTACCAAGAGATAACCCACACAGGCACAGGAAGAGCATGCAAATTTCAGGCAGGTTGTGTCATTGGTTGGGATTTGTACCAATGACCTGTGCTGCAAGGCAGAGGTGCTTACCATCGAGCCACTATGCTGCCCTATGGTCCTGGCTTACAGCTGTGTGATGTAATGGTGTGGGCTGTCCATTTAATGATGCATTGACAACCTATTGATAACAATTGCACTACATGAAAACAGCCTTTGGCTTGTACATGGTTTTTGGGGATACCAAAATCTGTAAAAGTAGTAAACGATGCACCTGTTTTCTTCAACGCACCACATACTGTACATGTAAATATACATGCTCTTTGGGAAAAATGAGTCAGGTAAACTTTGGTGCATGGAAGTTTGTTAAGCCCCTTTCAGGCCTTTGCTGTCTGTTGCTGTGTATTAGCATACAGGTGTAATTGTGCACAAATGGATAAAAAAACAGACCGCTGGCATTTTGTTTAATGCAAAATACCCCAACGAGCGCTATGTGTGCTGAGGCCCTTAAAACCTCACTGGCTGAGAATGCAGAGTTGTGAACAGTTTGATTCACAGTAATAGCTCAGTTCTCATGAATTAAAGTTCTATGTTCTATGGTCACAGTATACACATTCATATTTTAACATCAACATTTTAATAACAATACAAACAATAGTTATTTTTGACAATCCAATATTAGCTTACTTGAAAAATCTTTCATGTTGAGACTGTTCCCTGTCTGCTCTGCTGGCCATCTCTTTCCACAACCTCTTGGATACCCAGCATGCTTTGCAGCTCCTCCTTAACCACTTGCCGACCGGCTCACGCCGTTATACGTCGGCAAAGTGGCAGGGGTGTGCAAAACCATGTACCCGTACGTCACTCCATCATCGGCACCCAGTGGGCGCGATAAAAATCACAGATCGCCTTGATTACTAATAAAATAAATGAATAATAAAAATGCCATAAATCTATTCCCTATTTTGTAGATGCAATAACTTTTGCACAAACCAATCAATATACGCTTATTGTGATTTTTTTTACCAAAAATATGTAGAAGAATACATATTGGCCTAAACTGAGGAAGAAAACGGAAAATTGTATACTAACCTTTCCGTAATTTTCCTTTCCTGGTGCATCTTCATGGCAGCATACATATGGGTTGTGACTCCGCCCCCACAACCTGATAGGACTGGTTAACTATAAATCAAAGACAGACCCGGCTCACAGCATTCTCTGTAACTCTCACCATTTGGGTGGGTATCTGTATGCTGCCATGAAGATGCACCAGGAAAGGAAAATTACGGAAAGGTGAGTATACAAATTTCCGTTTTCCTGGTGCATCATGGCAGCATACATATGGGGACTAACTCGCCATACAGGAGGGTGCAAGAAAAATTTTGTAATCATCAGTAGCGCAAGTATGCACCATGAATTTTTCCAAATTTTACTGTCGCGAGCCGGGTTCACCTATAAAAGTGTAATGAAGGTTTCCTGGGAGGACCATATTGCTGACTTGCAAATAAACTCAGGGGACACTCAGCGCTGAACTGTCCACAGAGCTGGCACTGCCCTAGTTAAATGTGCTCTTAAGACCTCCAAAACAGGAAGGCCTTGAAGAGTAGGCTCTTTTAATTGTTTAAACAATCTAGGAGGTGACTGAACGTGTTGATGCTGACTGACCCTTCCTTAAGCCATGCTGGAACCAAGTACATATTTCAACTTTTCTGAATGAAAGGGTAGCTGCCAAGCAGGTCACCAGCGTTAGCTCAACCTACAGGGGATGTGGTTCCCACTCAACCCAGAAAGGCGGGAAATTGACTTCCTGGTTAAATTGGATAGAGAAAGACACCCCATGGATAAAAGCAGTCTGGAGTTTTAGAACTATTCTGTTCTGTCCGGGTATAATGTTAAGTGAGACTCCTTGAGTGCAAAGCCTGTAGTTCTGACATCCTTCTTCACAGAGGTTGTAGCAACCAGAAATACAGCCTTTAGGGTTTGCAGAGTGTAGTCAATTCTGTAGGATAGAAATGAGTCTTTGATAGAAATGGGGACCATAAGCAAGTTCCACATAGGGAACAATGGTTTCCTGGTAGGCCTATAACTTCATGCAAGCCTTTTAAGAATTGCATCACTTAGGGTTAAGGACTCCTTAAACCCCTGCAAGTGCAGACAAAGGTGAACTTCAAACTTTAAACATATTTGAACCTAGGCCCCTGTTGAGCCCCAGTTTTAAGAACTGTGGAACCTTGGCTGGTTTAGGTGATAAAGGACTCCAGGCTTTTGCTGTGTGAGATCTGCATAATTTTCCCATATTCTTAGGTAAATCTTCATGAAGACCTCTCTGGTTTGAAACAAGGTAGGCACTACCTGCACTGAGCATACTTGACTTGGTAGCCAATGCCTCTCAACTTCCATGCCGTCAAAAGTAGTCTCTTGGAGCTGGATGGCAAAACTGTGCATGAGAGAGCGAATCTGTCATCACTGGAAGGGGCAGTGGTGATTCAGTGCTTAAGAGTAGGAGAGAGAGACACTAGAACCTCCTAAGCCAAAATGGTATATTTGCAATTATTGATACAGGAAGCTCCACTGACAGCCTAAGAATTCTACCGTTCCACTGCTGCCTAGGCACAGTACAAATCTTGCTCCTCTTGCTAAAAGGAGTGAATGACAGAAGTGCTTTGAACACTACTCGGTTCAAGAAATTCAATACTATTCATCATAAGCTTAACATCCCATGACCTTAAGCAGCCTGGTCTTTGAAATGAGTCCCCCAACCTTTCTAGCTGGGGTCTGATGTGATAATGTTCTATCTGAAAATAATTGGTCAGTTACAAAGAGCCAAGGATATTCCGGCACTGTTCTGCTGGAAGAGACTTCACTCCCAAAGTACCTTTGGCTTTCTCTATCAGAGGATGGAAATTCCCTTGAGGATGAATTGGGACAAGTAGGTGTCTGATAAACCTACAGGAGAATCCAGTCTCCCAGATTTATGAATATTATAATTGATTGGAGGTTTTCCATCTTGCACGACTCTAACTTCCTGTGCTGCTTGTCAATTTTTTTTTTAAACTTTAGCACTGGGCACAGATTACCTGGTTTTTATTTTTTATTTTTGCTAGGAACAGAAGTGAACCGAATCCTCATCTCCCATGGGTAACTGGAACCTTCACGATTGCTTTTTTTTTTTTTTTATCCAGCTACAAACGAGAACAGAATTTTTTACTTTCCCATCAACTCTGGTAGCCTGGCTGACTGGAAGAGATTGAAAGGTGGACTTCCCACCTGTCAATGTTATATGATCGGTATGCTCACTGAATTATGCCCCTGCGTGGGTGAGTTTGTCATGTTATACTTTTTCAATAAAAAATTATTGTACCAGAAAATCAGACCTCCCTTAAACTTCCGCCAATGTCACGCCAATATAGCTGATATGGCCCACTGATCCTGAAGGTTTTCCCTCCAGGTGTGTGCATAAAGCTTTGCACAGGCACCCCCTAGATTAGTGCACCCTTAAAAGGGACTTCCACTGTTCTCCTAAGACAGGAGCCTTAGAGCTTTAAGGCTTCAATAATGAAGATTGGGTACTTCTTCGGTTTGTTTACTAATCTTTTTCCCGGTCTGTAGGATCTAGCCTCCTGGTGTCTACTTGGGAGTCGCCACCTGTATGCTGGACCTTTGAATTTTCTGTTTTTTGTCAGATGATATTCGCCCTGACCTGCTAATGGTCACCCTTGAGGTGGCTGTATCCGGTCTACTCCCAAATAGATTGGATCTGTGTTCTGGTGTCTTGCACCATTTTTTTTTTTTTTTTGATGGGATCCACCAACCATGGCTTCAGCCATAATGCACTCCTTGCCATGACCGCAGGGAACACCGCTCTTGAAAAACATCAATTAATGTCTGACACATCCACCACAGGAGTATGCCACCAATTTCAGCTCTTACAAAGCTGTTACCACCTTGTCTCTTCACTTCTTCAAGACGGGCTTATTTACACAACTTTTTTTTTGGCTGCAGTTTTCTGTAAATTGCAATTAAACATGACCATCTGGAGGTGCTCTGCACACAGAATGTGTACATTACTACCCCCTAAACATAATTTCCCAGAAGTCTGCACCAAGATAAAAAGTCAGATTCCTTGGCATCCACCACAATAAAAATTTCATTTTTGATAAGATACTCCCAAAAGGCAATCACGTCTAAAGGAATGCAGACCCTGCCACTTTCCACAGAGTCCTACAGGTACAGCAGCTGGTTGACAATTATAAAACCACTCCCATTAAGACTCATTCAGTGCATGAGCTGGTTATTGCTGGTGTGCCAGCACCTGCAGATGCTACAGTATGAAGTAGCACTTCAGATCTAGATCTAATTTTCGGACTAGAGCCTCCTTGAATGTGCCATGTCTTGCCAGCTACATTCATGATGCATCCATCATCGGAGAAGACTGCAGCTGGTTGACCTTTAGTTTTTTTTACAGTTTTGACAGCCTGTTTATAAGGGCATTTTATTCTGACCCCTTCAATTCTTCCTGGATTAACTCTTCCAGTTGTTAAGTGAAGGAAATTAGTATTTTCTAACCTTGTGGAGAGTTTCTTCTACTTCAACCCAGGCAATTGGGTCCTTAGCGGTCCTTGCAAAAAAGTCTCTATTGGGCAATCTTCAAAGCTTGTGCAAGCTTTCCTATTTGGACACCACCTACTGGTTCTGGTTGGAAGTGCTAGGCAATTCATGCACTGTAGCTTGTCAAGCAATAACTTTCCACCACGAATGCAGCAACCATTAGGGCTGGTAATCTGTGGTGTTTGTAAACGGGGAGCAAACAAAATGAGAGGTGAGAAGATGACATTGATCAATGTTGCCTGATTGTCTGTGCTTTGAACGGTGGCTGTTCTGGCTTTTAGCAGGGTCTCTTCACCTTGAGGTCCTTGCAGGGCTTTATAGTGCTTGCTCCAGGCAGATTTGACATACTAGCTTGGCAGGCAAATGACCTTCCACCACAAATACAGCGTTTAATCAACATTGCCTCGATGTCTGTTCTTAGATGGTGACTTTGTCTTGACCGTCAGAAGGCTTCCTCCATCTTGTAGTCCTTTTAGGACTATAGATGTTGGCTCACTTTTTCTCAATCTTCACTACTTACCTAATCTCTATACCTTAAAAAGCAATGGGTGGTCTGGCTGAACAGCGTTTCCCATAGAAACAGAGCAAAGCAGCAGACTGAAATGAAAAACAGCATAAGCTAAGTCTCCACTATTGCGACCTGAAAGTCGCAAGATTTTGCTGCAATTTGATGCAACTTGAAGCAATGCCTGTGTATTCCTAAGGTCTATGAATACAGATATGAACAGGACTCATTGGAAATCATGGGGTACGGCTTGTCATGCGACTTTGCAGTGACAAGTCGCACTAGTGGAAACTGAGCCCAACACAGTGATCCCAGAGAAAGTATAGAAAAGGGGATAGGAAGAGTCCAGGTGAAGGCCATAAATAGCATTATGATCCTAGAGCAACACTGAGAAGGAGATAGGAAAAACACAGGTGAATGCCATAAAAAGGGAAAACATTCCTGCAAACAATGACCACATAAGCATCCAGCATGCATGAGTAGAGAGCTCCACCATTTGTTGCCCAAAAATGCCATAAAACCATTTAGAACTCACATTTGCCATTAGCGATGATATCAGTGCCTGAACATGATCAGATCACCATCCCGGAAAAGCTCTAACCAGGAAACAGAGGCCGCATCACTTCCTGCCTCTCATGCTCAGAGTGTACTTGCGCTGCTGCAGCCATCTTGGAAATGGCAAACGCCCATAACACAGAGAAAAGAAGTAAAAAGCATATGGAAAGCAAAAAGAAACGCTGTCACTTACGTCAAAGCTTGTTTAAAGCTTTCTTTGAGAAGCCTGCACCACCAGAATGGGGCTCCAACCATATAGCTCATTTAGAGGCTGTACAGGAAGGACTTCTGCCCAGGAGAGGCTGAAATATGCCCCCCAGACCACCAGAATGGGGCTTCAACCATATAGCTTCGTTTAGAGGCTGTACAGGAAGGACTTCCACCCAGGAGAGGCTGAACCTGGCTGGGGCGACAAGCGGTAAGGGATACCTCGCGACTCTAGTCTTGATCAGGTGAGGAAAAAAAGGAGAAAGGAGAATGCTGTGAGCCGGGTCTGTCTTTGATTTATAGTTAACCAGTCCTATCAGGTTGTGGGGGGGAAGTCACAACCCATATGTATGCTGCCATGATGCACCAGGAAATTTGTTTTTTTATATATTTTTTGGGGATATTTATTATAGCAAAAAAGTTAAAAATATTGCTTTTTTTTCAAAATTGTCGCTCTTTTTTGGTTTATAGCGCAAAAAATAAAAATCGCAGAGGTGATCAAATACCACCACAAGTAAGCTCTATTTGTGGGAAAAAAAGGACGTAAATTTTGTTTGGGTACAATGTTGCACGACTGCCCAATTGCCAGTTAAATTAACGCAGTGCCGTATTGCAAAAAAGGGCTTGGTCAGGAAGGGGGTAAAGTGGTTAATTTCTAAGGTCTACATATCCCATGGCACCTTACTGCCTACAAGTTCTGATTCCTCACTCCATCTACTCCATCTACTGAACCTCCTCCTCTCAGCACCTCTGTAGGTCAGAAGGCAGGCTCTGTGAAATATGTGTCACAGCAGTGTCTGCTCACAGGGCATAGTGAATATGTCTCACAGAATTTGAGGAAATAAATGTAAATCCTTATAAAATAAGTTTGCAAACTTCAAGATTGTTCAGATTAACCACTTGCCGCCCCGCCACAGTACATTTACTCTGGCCCCAAAACATGTAAGAGCAGTAAACAATACAGCAGTTAGTATCCCTGATCACAAGCACACCAGTCATATGATGACGCTGTACTGCACTGGTGACAAATGTAAAAAAATTAAACAAAATTGTGGAAAACAAAAACAAATTTTATTTAACTTCTTCATTTTCCAAAAAATTGTGGCAAAAAATTGCAACTTCAAAAAACTTGCCATACCTCTTAAAAAAAAAAAACTTAGACTGTATAATTTCCAAAAAAGTGTTAATTTGGGGGAGGGGTGTGTGTGTGGGGGGGGGGGTATTCGTACTGTCCTGGCATTTTGGGGGCCTCAGAAAATTAGATAGGCCGTCAGTGCATCAGGATTGATCAATTTTCAAATATATAAAGTATATACCATAGTTTGTAGACGCTATAACTTTCACATAAACCAATAAATTTACGCTTATTGGGATTTTGTTTACCAAAGACATGTAGCAGAATACATTTTGGCCTAAATTTATGAAGAAATTTGATTTTATTGGATGTTTTATAACAGAAAGCAGAAAATATTTTTTTTGGTCTTTTTTTATTTATGTAATAAAAAACCCAGTGGTGATCAAATACCACCAAAAGAAATCTCTATTTGTGTGAAAACCAATTATATAATTTTCATTTGCATACAGTATTGCATGACAGCGCAATTGCCAGTTAAAGTAGCGCAGTGCTGAATAGCAAAAAAAATGCTCTAGTCTAGTAAGGAATAAACCTTCCAGAGTTCAAGTGATTAACCCAGTAGGCTAGAAATAATTGAAATTCAGTGTGGAAATGAATATATGATTTTATATTCTGATCATAGAACTTAAGTGTTCAGTTTCATCCCCTATTCTCCCGGTTTCTTTTTTCACCCCTCCCCCTCTTGACCGCACGATTTATTTTCTGTCCACTTCATTTTATATTGTTTTACATTTGCACCACTTTGTAGGCTAGACTCCAGCCTTCAAGTTCCTTTAAGCCTTAACTAGCCTCCTCTTTCCAGGGGCACTGCCCATTGATGGTTTTTCGTGACTTGACCCCGAGTCGCAAACAAAAGATCCTCATTTGGGTGAGCGTTTGATGATGGGCATGTTAGTTGACAGCTTATTTCCATGTATCGTTACCATTATTATTACTATTTCTTGTATTGTATCCCTAGTCCATGCTATGGTTTTAATTTTGGTTTGGTTTTATGCAGTGTTTCATCTTATTGTCCTTAAATCATCCCCTGATGAGCCCAGAGGGGCGAAACATGTCGGGATCATCACTCCAACGCCATCTCCGAGTGATTATATTGTGTCATCTACTTTGAATTTTAGATGTATCTTTGTACTTGTGCACATAACTTATACGAAACCTTTTATCATGTTTTGTATATAACAATAAAAATTGTCCTATTTTCATACCTAGTATGAATTAAAATTCCTTAGTTTTTCCTCGTTGGCACCCTTAAAGTCCGGCTAAAAATCTCCCTTTTCTACATTTTGGCCTAAATTTATGCAGAAATGTGATTTTATTGGATATGTTAACAGAAAGCAGAAAATATATATTTTTTGGTCTTTTTTTATTTATAAAAAAAACCCAGTGGTGATCAAATACCACCAAAAGAAATCTCTATTTGAGTAAAAAAATGCTCTAGTCTAGTAAGGAATAAACCTTCCAGAGCTCAAGTGATTAACCAGTAGGCTAGAAATAATTGAAATTCAATGTGGAAATGAATATATGATTTTATATTCTGACCATAGAACTTAAGTGTTCAGTTTCACATGCATGTAACTGCACCACAAATGTAGAAGTATCATTCTTTACATACTATTGTGAAATCAATAACATACTTTGTTACCCAAACCAAATTACACACTGCATGACAAAACGTAAAAATCCAAATAAACAATGACATGCATTATTTTTATTATAGCTAAACTTCGTTATGGTGGCTTAAAATAAAAGTGAAATGATCTGCGGTTGTAGGTAAAACATGTTTATATATTTAACGCGGTTTCTAAGTAAGCTCTTTTAGTCACTAGTATGTTTTTATCTCATTGAAACTTCAGTATTAGAGGTCACAGTTGCAATGTGTCTTTTGGCTGCAGGAAATTAGGAGTGAACCAGAGTTTATTCAAGCAGAGTAAACAGTACAAATACCAAGGGGAGAACTGTGGATGTCAGGTGTAGGGGAAGAGATCAGTCAACACAGACAAAGGAAATATCACCACTTTGTCTACTCCACCTCACTTTTTATGCATGCTGCATGGATAGCCAGTAGTTGAGTTGCATGAAGCCTAAAAGGATGTCCTCTGTAGTCAGCTTGTTATAGACTTACCTGGTATTGAAAAAAATATATATATTTCCAATTTTTTCTTTTGTGACATTAAACCAATAGGGTGGTGGAACAAAAAGAAATCAAAAAGCTTTGTAATAAGCACTGCAGCATAGCTTTCTTAGAGCTGGACTCCTGACAAATATGAGATACACATTTATAAAGCTCTATAATCATTATTACATTATTAATATAATCTATTAATTTAAGCATTTAACAGTTAAAATCCTTTTTTTTTTTTGCTAGAAAATTACTTAGAACGCCCAAACATTATATATTTTTTTCTAACATCCTAGAGAATAAAATGGCTGTTGTTGCAATACTTTTTGTTACACCGTATTTGCGCAGTGGTCTTACAAGCGCACTTTTTTTGGGGAAAAAAATATATTTTTTGAATTAAAAAATAAGACAATAGCAAAGTTAGCCCATTTTTTTTATATTGTGAAAGACAATGTTACGCCGAGTAAATTGATACCCAACATGTCACGCTTCAAAGATGAGGCCGCTCGTGGAATGGCGACAAACTTTTACCCTTAAAAATATCCATATGCGACATTTGAAAAATTCTGCAGGCTGCATGTACAGAGGAGGTCTAGGGCTAGAATTATTGCTCTTGCTTTACCGATCGTGTTGATACCTCACATGTGTGGTTTGAACACCGTTTTCATATGCGGCCGCTACTCACATATGCTTTCGCTTCTGCACGCGAGCTTGGCGGGATGGGGCGTGTTTAAAATTTTAATTTTTCTAATTTTCTTATTTATTTTACCTTTTTTTTTTATTTTTACACCGTTCTTTAAAAAAAAAAAATGTGTCAGTTTTATTCCTATTACAAAGAATGTAAACATCCCTTGTAATAGAAAAAGTTCAAAAAGACCTCAGATCTCATATTTTCACTAAAATGCAATAAAAAAAATAAAAAAATTGCTTAAAAAAAATAAAAATGTCTCTTAAAGAGCTATGGGCGGAAGTGAAGTTTTGACGTTGTTTCCGCCCTGCAATGGTATGGAGATGGGTGGGGGGCCATCTTCCCCTTACTCAGCTCCATACCACATGGGGGAAGATGCGATCGCCTCCGCCGCTGCCGGTGACTCCGGTAAGCGGCGGAGGGCATCGGAGCACGGCAGGAGGGGCCCATCTCCCACCACTGATAAAAGTGATCTTGTGTCAAATCTGCCGCAGAGACCACTGTTATCTGAAAGTGGACCGCCTGCTGAAGAAGAAGATATTGAGGTTATGGCAGCTAGCTGCTGCCATAACAACGATAGTCCTCTTCAAACAGCTGACATATAACGAAGGCGGGTGGTCCGTAAGTGGTTAAGCATTCATCAAGCATTGTAAATACCTGCATGAAAAGAGGAAATGAGCGTATCAATCCACCACTTCTTTTAGTGTCCAGTCACAGGTTCTGGAAAAGGGCAAGACCTGTGTGTAAGAGATCTGGATTGGTCAGCAGTTCGTGCCAAGCTACAGATACAGTTCAAATATGGAAATAGCTATCTAACTTGCCTTTTCAGCTCTTTTACGATAGCTCATGTCAAACCATGGCTTAGAAGAAGTAAAATTTTAGGACCAGGCAATTTAACCAATCCAGTTAAGCTAGGCGATCTACATTTTGTGGGAAAATTTAGTATGAAGTGTCTTTCATCCCTGAACACATTGACTGCACTCCCTTATGATGCTCATTACAGTGTATGGCTTTTTTGAAAAAAAAATTCTCCTTTGACAGTGGTTGGCACTATACTATAATTTCTCTTAACATTAAAATTGAATACATTAGACAATCTTTTAAAAAAAATCCTTGAAAGCAATGCACTCTTGGCAGTAGTACTTTAAGGCTGAACTCTGGGCAATACATTGTTATCATCAGTTTATTTAACATTCTTCACGTATCCATGCATCCTGGATTTTCTTTCACTTTTGCTTTTGGTTAAAAATGGCAAATGGAACAAAGAGAGAGACTGAAACTTCCTAACAGGCGCACAGACAGCAAAAAAACCCCAAAAAAACACAAGGTGTTCTAATCCCTCTCAACTCTATCCAAAACCAAAAAAAAGTTTTGCATTCAGTTATATTTTAAGTTTCCCCTGGGGGTAAAACACTGTGGTTATGTCATTGTCACCCCCCCCCCCCCCCTATGTTCCCTTACATGGGGAGCTTACAAGTAATTTTGTTTGCTTACCAGAGGAAAGAAAACTAATAAGGCCACACTGCATGGTTGGGGGAAAAATATTAAACCAAAACATATTATAAACTTTGGTTCACACTTTTGCAAATGCGGGACCACGTATAAAACGCACACGTTCCCACACCCGCAACCAAAATGCACCGTTCCTTTGCAGATGCAGGAGGGTGCCATTAATTCTTAAAGGTACCCCTCCTCATTGGGAAATGTGGTGCATGAAACCATTAAAAAATGGTTAGTGACTTTTTCCCTGTGGGAAACACAGGTACAGCAGCCCATTCAAATGAATGGGCAGCTGTGCCCGTGCAAACGAGAACCGCACCACCCACACACATGTGAACCTAGACTAAAGGGTTGTTCACCCTAATACCCCGCACACACGATAGGATTTTCCGACGGAAAATGTTCGATGGGAGCTTGTTGTCGGAAATTCTGACCGTGTGTAGGCTCCCTCGGACATGTTCCATCGGAATTTCCGACACACAAAATTTGAGATCTGTCACAAAATCCGTTGTCATAAATTCTGATCGTGTGTACACAATTCCGACACACAAAGTTCCATGCATGCTCGTAATCAAGCAGAAAAGCCGCACTGGCTATTGAACTTCATTTTTCTCGGCTCATCGTACGTGTTGTACGTCACCGCGTTCTAGACATTTGGAATTTCCAACAAGATTTGTGCGACCGTGTATATGCAAGTTTGAGCCAACATCCGTTGGAAAAAAAACATGGATTTTGTTGTCGGAAAATCCTATCATGTGTACAGGGCATCATTTTTAATAGATCATATAAATATTTAGCATTTTATTTTTTATTCAGCAAGTGAAACTCTTTTTTGACACGTTTTGCATTTTTTCTTATCGCTGTTAGCTAATCTTGTATTATGCAGAGTTCAATAGCTCAGTCTGAATGATACTCACACAAATATATGAGTCAAAGCAATTATTACTCCTTATTCCCCTACGTCTTTACAGATCTGGCCCAGGTGTCAGTGAGAGACAGAGTGTCTGAAAGGAAACGACCTCTGCTGTGCTCTCCATTAGGAAAACCCATAGTTCTCTGAGATTCGTATGTCACAATTGCACCCAGCATTTGATGTTCATTTGTAAAAATAAAGATGGTATGTATATGGTAAAAACTAAACATGAAACATCAGTGTAAATTTTGAAAAACAAAATTGAACTGGTACTACAGTTTTACTTTAATAAACAAAACACGTCATTGCTTTAAAGCCCACAACATCAAAATGTAATTATCATCCATAGTATGATTACCTTGTAAACAGAATCACAGTAAATACAGAGCATAAATATAAGTCCAAGCATTCCATATGGCTCTTGCTAGAGGTCTGGAATGATTAGGGAGAGGCGTTAATAATATCAAATTCCTAAAATGCATCTGGATGGTCCAGACAATTTTTGAGCAGGAAGTACATGGCAACCAATGATTTTATGTTAATCTGCTCAATGTAAGACTTGTTTGTACAATCCACTGTGCTTTTGCTTTCTGGAACCACTCATAAACACTTTCTATAAGACTTTAGGGAGTGATAAGCCACCTAGAAGCCTTTTAAAGTAACTAAGGGCCATCAAATCTTTTGATTTTTGCCATAAGAAGTTATTAAACCCCTAAAAGATTTATTTTTCACCCAATATGCTGCTCAGTGTATGTTGAGGATCTCCCTATAGTAGAGACATCAGTTTATCTCATCCCAATCATTAGAAGAAAGTGGATGATCATCAGAACATTTCTGCTATGTTATGTCAAGACTCTTAGTTCTGTTGTGGTCATTTTCACCAATTATGCTGTCAAATTGTTGCGCAGTTGTTGCAGAGTTGTTTCTATTGGTACCAGTCTGATTGTGTTTAGAACATTTTTACTCTTAAGCCTAGTATACACTATGAGAAAATTAGATGACCGATCGTTCTATTTTCCACAAATGTGCATATCATGATGTTGTCGGAATGGTATAGACATACAAGAAAATTCTTGGCCAACAAAGGCAAACGTAGCTACGTACTAGCGTAGTAGAAGTGGAAGTATAATGTTGTTTTATGCTTCTGAGCATGCCCATTTAATTCTTTTTGATTATTTCCATACAATTACTGTATACATTAAATGAATATCGGACATTGTCTTCACTTACGATAAACATTTTCTTGCCTTACTACTTCACTTTTTGTCATCTGAAAAGTTGGAATCGGCTGTCGAAAGCACTATACTAACAGTCAGATAATCGTGCATAAACAAGTGCAGTCACCACATCTAAGGACTGGTAAGCTGCAATACATTTAATTTGTATGTACCACAATAAGATGGATTTTATTTACCTAGGACTTTGATTAAGTTGTTCAGTTAAATATGCTATGTTCCATCAGTTACTTCACTATTTAGCTCAGGATAAACAGATTTGGCATCTAAAATTTCTCATCTAACCTCGTCTATGATGAAACCACAGACTCTACTGTAACCTTGCTCTTATTTCCAGTTAGATGAATTCCATTATATCATCTTATACATCTAAGCAGGGCCGGCCCTACCATGGGACCCGATGGAGCCATGGTTCCAGGCGGCACATTCAGGGGGGCGGCAAACTGCCACCCACCAGCCAGCCCGTTCCGCCTGTTCCGCCCGCTCTGCTGCTGATCCTACTGTGAGGATCCGTCGAGAAAGGTCCCCCATCGGATACTGTCTGCCCTGTACTGCGCAGGCGCAGCGCTTGCGCAGTGCGGAGGACAAAGGAGACTCCGAAAGCTGTTCATGAGCTCTACACGGCGACTGCGCTTCAGAGTACATTGTGCCACACGCTCCTGCTGTTGACGTTCGGAGACTTTCAGCGTCTCCTTTGTCCTCCGTACTGCGCAAGCGCAGTACAGGGCATACACTATCCGATGGGGGACCTTTTTCGGCAGAACACCGGGCTCCTCACAGTGGGATCAGCAGCAGTGGCAAGTGACAATCCACAATGTGTGCCAGGTGACGTGGCAAGCGACAATCCGGTACGTGTGGCAGATGACGTGGCAAGCGACAATCTGGTACGTGTGGCAGGTGATGTGGCAAGTGACAATCCGGTACGTGTGGCAGGTGGCGTTGTGGTAAGTGACAATCCGCAATGTGTGGCAGGTGGAGTCGTAACAAGTGACAACCCGCAATGTGTGGAAGGTGGAATCATGGCAAGTGACAATCTGCAATGTGTGGCAGGTGGCAACGTGGCAATCCGCAATGTGTGGTGGGTGGTGTCGTGGCAAGTGACAATCCGCAATGTGTGGCAGGTGGTGTCGTGGCAAGTGACAATCCGCAATGTGTGGCAGGTGGCGTTGTGGCAAGTGACAATCCGCAATGTGTGGCAGGTTGAGTCGTGGCAAGTGACAATCCGCAATGTGTGGCGGGTGGCAAGTGACAATCTGCAATGTGTGGCAGGTGGCGTTGTGGCAAGTGACAATCCACAATGTGTGGCAGGTGGCATCGTGGCAAGTGACAATCCGCAATGTGTGGCAGGTGGTGTTGTGGCAAGTGACAATCTGCAATGTGTGGCAGGTAGCGTCGTGGCAAGTGACAATCCAGAATGTGTGGCAGGTCGCGCTGTGGCAATCCGCAATGTGTGGAGGGTGGCGTCGTGGCAAGTGACAATCCGCAATGTGTGGCAGGTGGCGTCATGGTAAGTGACAATCCACAATGTGTGGCAGGTGGCATCGTGGCAAGTGACAATCCGCATCTGAAGGCAGGTAACATTGGCAAGTGACACGCTCAGGGCTCCCACTGATTCTGCATTATGGTGAGTTGAACTATTTTATTTTATATAACAATGTAATAATAGAAATATTGCACTTCAAATATTTTTTTTTTTTGCGATTTGGCACTGCATCGCTTTAACTGACAATTGCCCGGTCGTGCGACGTTGCACCCAAACAAAATTTACGCCCTTTTTTTCCCACAAATAGAGCTTTCTTTTGGTGGTATTTGATCACCTCCACGGTTTGTATTTTGACAGGTCCTCTTTATACTCCTTTAAATGTATAGAGCCATAACAGGTCCACTTTAGTTACCATGATATAAAATAATGGATGTGGGGGCATTTTGGTGGGCGTAATCTTTTTTTTTGGGGGAGGGGGGCAGCATTTCATTCTTGGTACCAGGAAGCACAATGTCTTGGGCCAGCACTGCATCTAAGCTAATTGATTTAATTTTACAATTTGAGTTGGAAAAGGGAAATAAGCAGATGCATATGTACAAAACAGACAAACAAAAGAATTTTGTAATTATTACATTGCATTTTGTATAAAAATTAGTTCCAAAAACAATACTTTCTCATTACTGACAGCCACTAATTGTTAATCATTCATTTAGTCTAGGCAATGTCAGTTGAGCAGTTTCATGCCTGGAGTGATATTTCTGTGTCCTTAAACTAAAGGCCGATAAACACCACTGTTGCACTTTGCTGAACACAGCAGGAAATCACTGTGTCATATTATTAAGCTTTATTCATTTTATTTTTTTTAGCAGGTGCAGTGAACTACAGGTTTTAAAACGAATGATGTTACTATGGTTGTTCTGTGATGTCATGCAACATATGATGTAGTCATTGGACAACTCCTAAATCAATAACTGTCCATGGTTCTGAAATTATTTTTTTCTAGGTCAATAGAGACACAGGAGCAACACAACTAATTTATTTTTATTTGTTAATAACCAAAAAACCTAAGAGATACTAGTCAAGCACAAGATAATTAAAGGTTGCTATTACTATAGATGAATTACTGATACCAGCCTAAATGCCCATAAGCATTGAATGGGTGCCTTATGAGGGTACACTTATAAATGGTACACCCTTCTCCCACTTTACTTCCCAAAATACATGACAATGTTTTAAAAAGAGTGTTATTAGAAATAAGGAGACCTAGTCATCATTTTATTATTCAAAGGGTTAAAAGATTAATCCCATAGTCATCTAATTTTAGTATTTCATGCCATGTCTCTCTTCATCAAATAACCCTGTCTAGAGTTGTAAGTGAATTAGAGACAGATATGAAAAAAATACCAATATTTATTCACAATAAAATCATCAAGGGCCCATTTATTTCTTTATTGTGCTATACCATGTATCCATTAACACGCATTATTTCTCGTATTAACGTGCATTGCATTAGGGAAAAGCCTTGTCAAAATAAATAGGCTGCCAATGCACACTAATGTGCTTAAAATAACATAAGTATCTTTTTTTGTAACACTAGCTACTGTGTGTTGCTTTGCATTGCCACATGCTACAATGCACGTGTGTTCCCTTAGTTCACTGAGGTGGCAGCAAAATGAATGCTACCACAATGCAGCAATGCATTTTATGTGTATTACATGTGGAAATGTAAATCTAGTCTTAATGTATTTTTACTCGCATTTGACTAGCCAATTGGCCTCTTATAATCCCCTGCACAGCAGAGATCAGATTGGGAAAGAGAAGGCAGTGCTAGGGGCCAATTATGTGTGCTTTATACTATTTCTTTATATTTCTTTAATTATTTATTTCCCCTGTATATTTAGTTGTTTGCTTGGAGTTCAACTTTACCTTTGATGGAGCAATGTGCCTCCATGTTTACATGGCTGCTGCTGTTCCCTATGAATCATAATTATAATCAATCAATAATTATAAACGTCATGGTCTATGGTATCATGGGAGATTTCACTGTCCAATTCTCATACGCTTGATTGATTGTTTCATTCATTTATTATTAACAAACGTATATACCATGTTTCAACAATCATTACATTACAAAGACAAAATAAGTTTTACCTGTGGGAAATGGGCGTTTGAAATTACAGATGATTCCATGGTAAAGTAACATTATAATAATTGTTGCACGGGGAGTTATTTAGTAACAACATAGTTGCCAGTAGTGTGTTTTAAATTGTTTCATATATAGCGTTTAACTGTTGTCGGTTAAATGTTATCTGTATTTTTAATCCTCTTGATCTTCCTGGAGCGTTCAATCCCTCTTCTACAAGCACACCTACCTAATCTCCGGGAATAAATTCAGCACTTTCACTTGGTTGCAATTAGCAAACCTTAAAGCTATCCCAGGGCACTCACTTGCCCCGTACCCACGATAGGATTTTCCGATGGAAAAAGTTTGATAGGAGCTTGTTGCCAGCAATTCCGACCGTGTGTAGGCTTTTTTCAGTGGAATTTCCATCACACAAAGTTTGAGAGCTGGTTCTCAAATTTTTCGAAAACAACTGGTCCCCAAAAAGTGTCACTTAACGTCCAATTTGTCTGCCGCAATGTCGCAGTCCCTCTATAAATCGCCGATCACCGCCATTACTAGTAACTGGCCAACTCAACTGGCTAATGTAATGTACCTAATAACAACCTTATGTACATAAACCACAGAACTCTGGTTCACATTACAGTTTGTCTCTTAGAAGCCCATCTTCCTTCAGCTGTCAGTTTGTAAAAAAGTTTGGTGCAACCTATGAATGGCTAATGTACAGTAATGATGATCAGCTAGCGGCTGGCATGCACACTACTTAGTTCAATGTTATCTCACTAGAGCATGCGTAGGGGCCTCCACAGAAATTAATCAGACACTGTCTATAGCCCTTGGCAACAGCTACTGCTTTCCTAATATACAGCCAGCTTATGAATCTCTGTTAAGCTTTTGTATCCCAGTCTATCAGTTTAATTTATTTAGGAACCCATATAAACTTCCACATTGCCTGTGGCAAAACTCTCTACTACCACAGCGGTGCTTACATCCAAGGAGTCTTGTACTCAATAGACAACCCAGGCTTTTGGTGTTTGCTGCAAACTTTTCAAAATTAGTACCCCGATTTTTTGATGATTTTTTTATATGTTTTTATGACAATCCCAGACCTTGAAGTTTTGGAGGGGTGGGGTATGGGAATGTTCTATTTTGCAGTGGCATACCTCTTGCAGTCTTCAGTGTCCAAAAATTCCAAACATTATCTACTTAAACATATTGATCATGGTGGTAAAGGTCACACTGAAAGTGCACTCCAGGATTTTCAGCAAAGCTTAAATTTGTATAAGTGCATTTACAGAGTGCCCAGTGAAAGGAGTCTGCATTATGACCTGTAGAGTTGCATCAGTGTATCCTGAACCTAGTTTTCTGTAAATGGTTCAGTTTAACATTGGTTAATCCTTGAAAATCTGTTCCTTCTGGTTACCTCTGCTTAAGACTGTTTTTAGGCTCCATTCACACTTGTGCAACGTGTCATGGGACTGCGGACACTAAAGTCGCATGACAAGTTGCACCCCATGTTTTTCAATGACAACCGTTCAAATATGTGTGACTTAAAATCGCAGTGACTTTAAAACTACTACTTTGGACGTTCACGCGACTTGAAAAACCCTCAAAAGTCGCACCTGAATGTTGTACAGTTGTGCAACAGTTTTCCGAAAGAGGAAAAAAAATGATCTGGAACATACACCGTGGCCCACATCCACCCCGGGTTATACATATAAAGACAAAAAAGAGTGGTCATGGGACTTTAAATGAGGTGGGAAACAGACTAGGCACAACTAGGATACCATTGATAATTGTTTATAAATTCATGATATACAAAAATACATCAAAAAATATGTAATATATCTATGCAAAAAGTCATTAGCAGTATATAATCCATATATAATAAGACATTATACGTATATAATAATCATGAAGATATCACAACAAAATGTACAATTGGTCCGTAAATGAGTAAATGTGTTGTAGCATCTATGGATCTCTACGCATTTTGTGGATCTCACTAGGGTCCACTCATCAGGAGTTTGATGCAGCAATTCATCTATGAAATATATATATATATATATATATATATATATATATATATATATATATATATATATATATATATATATATATATATATATATATATATATATATAAAATATTGAATAAATAAATAAAAAATAAATAAATAAAAAATAAATAAATAGATAAAAAATGAATACATGGATAAATAAATAAATAAATAAACGTTTTACTACTTACACATCAACTCAATTAGTGGCCCCAGCATCGGGCAGGAGAGGGAGGCACCGAGACATGTAGTCTCCCACGGGGTTGAGGCAAGAAAAACCACCCAAAGATGGCCAATGGGCAAAGCAGCCAGGGGGAAACAAGAACAAGACCCCAGGTGCCGTAATTAGGGTGTATCAACACAGTAGACCAGATGATTCTAAGAAGAAAAATGTGTTTGAGTGTATAGCATAACAAAATAATAAATAAGTGGGTCTAGTATAGTGTGCAGTGGATACAGATATACAGGTGATCAATAAAAGTGGAAAGTGAACACCTATGTGAACCCTTGAATAGTGGAATGGAGAGTGCAGAGAAAACACCAAACCATAGCTAAATATCAAACACAATAGCATAAAGCTGAGTGGAAAGATTGAGGAGAGGAAAAAAACAAAACAAAAGTGAAACAAACAAGCAAAAAAAGTGCAACAGTTTTACATTATCATTGGTCAAAGGCAAAGCCACATCCAAGTTGCACCCATCCAAAGTTGCACTCCAACATCGCGTGACTTTGGAGACGTACAAGTGTGAATGGAGCCTTACAGTTTAATACTTTGTACTGGTTATGTCCGAACTGTGAACTGGCATCTCCTATGTAATCCTGAGTCACACTCTGGAGCAGCAATTCTCAACCAGGGTTCCATGGAACCCTTGGGTTCCTCAAGAGTTTTCAAATGTTTATTGAGCTGTGGCTGATTGACCTTCTATCTGATGATGCTGGCATAGTTCTGGGGCCAGTGCCACTTGACAAAGCTAGCCACGTGACACCAATGATCTTTTAAGCTGTCTGTAAATGGCAATCTTCCCACTAGCCACCATTGTAATGGGCATTTGTCCCACTAACCCCCAATGAATTGGTTTTAGCATGGGTTCCCTGAGACCCTAATGTTTTTTCAAGGACTTCTGTGGAGTAAATAGGTTAAAAAAGGCTGCAATAGAGGTTGTCCCCGAACAGCATCTGCATCTGCGCTTTGGAAGATACCAGACACTAGTTTATGCAAGCCTACTGAAACCTAATGGTGACATGGAAACTTCAACTCAGTCTTACATGGTATGCAAATTAAATATGTAAGGGCCTTAAGGACCTCTTTATCATTTTAGAAGGGGTGGGTAACAACATACTCTAGGTTGGTACATTACCTGTAAACCTTTCAATTGCCATACCACCACCTGGTTTGTGTCATCATAAGGCATCTGCATACTCTGAGCACCAATGCTCTGAGAATGTGAAGGTCACTTTCCCGAATCACCTACACAATGCTGTCAAACATACAGACTGGCACCAACATAGCAATAGGTCAAATGCTTGCAAGTCTTCTTTCTATGGGGATGCCATTTCATTGCAGTTTTTGCTTAAGCACTGCCTTTGCAGTATTTTTTTTATAGGTCTTTCGTGAGAAATATAGGTCTTTCCTAAAATTAAATCCATGGCTCTGAGACTCACAGCCTTCGTAATTATGTACTTTACTATATTGCCCATTAAAAACTGAAGATATATTTGGGATATAAAGTTGACTGAATCTTTCAGGTTTCTTTGTATTATACGGTATCAGTTTAGGTTAACACATTTTCAGATCATGCATGTCGTTAAATACAGTATGTTGACTGGTTTTGTGCTTTTGTAAGAGTACACCTTTACTGGAAATTATAGCACATATTATTCATGCTGAGTTCAGAAATACAACATCAGCTCAGCCAAATTTCATTGGAAATTGCTCTTCCCTGTCTCCCTGTCATAAAAAGTCATCCTCTACAGAAGATGCTGTATGCAGTGCTATGAGTTATTTTTAATTAGGATGATTTGAAGTGATGGGTAATAATAAAGATGTAGGATAATTTAAAAGTATAAATGCACTTGACATATTGGGGTTGATTTACTAAAGGGAAGTAGGCTGTTCACTTTGCAAGGGACATTGCACTTTGCAGGGGAATTTTCCTCAGAGCTTAGTGAATGTGGTAAAAAATGTATTCACTGAGCTCTGGGCAAAATTTCCTTAGAAAGTGCATCTTCCTATGCAAATTGAACAGTCTATTTGCCTTTAGTAAATCAAATGTCTACCTTAAAATTTGAGATTGCACACAGAATGTAGCATGTGCCACGATATGCAGTTTGTAGATGGTAATAAATGGTGTTATTTAGCATCTCATGCATCATATGGAACACCTGTATGATATATAGCAGAGGTCTCCAAACTGCGGCCGTGGGCCGGATGTGGCCCTTTGCATGCCTTTATCCGGCCCTTGGAAACTCCTATCAGATACATAGCGTTATTCCTTCCACTGATATGGACAATGTGGCACTGTTCCTCCCAATGATGTGTACTATTCCTCCTATGGACACCAACGATAAGACACTGTCTTCCACTGACACCAACGATGGGGCATTATTCCTCCCACTAATACAAATGATGGGGCACTATTCTTCCCAATGACACCAATGATGGGGCACTGTTCCTCCTACTGACACCGATGACGGGGCACTATTCCTCCTACTAACACCAACAATGGGGCACTATTCCTCCCACTGGCACCAACAATGGGGCACTATTCCTCCCACTGACACCAACGTTCGGGCACTATTCTTTCCACTGACACCAACCTTGGGGCACTATTCCTCCCACTGACACCAACGATGGGGCATTATTCCCATCACTAATACTCATTATGGGGCACAACTCTTCCTTCTACTGACCACAGGTGCATTGTTGTTATTTTTTTTACTCCCCCTGACCATAGTCCGCCCCCCCACCCCGCCAAAGTATAAAGTACATTAAACTGGGCCTTTGTTTAAAGCTTAGAGACCCCTGATACATAGGGGTTGATTTACTAAAGAGAAAAAGTCTGTGCACTTTGCAAACAACAGTTGCACACTGCAAGTGCACTTGCTCCAGAGCTCCAGAGCTTAGTAAATGAGCAGAAACTCTGTTGACTTCTATCATACAATCATGTGCAAGCAAAAATGCTCTTTTTTTAAATTTTCGTGGCATGTGATTAGGTATTCTTTGCAAAAGTGAAGCCTTAGCTCATTTACTAAGCTCTGAAGCAACTGCACTTGCAGAGGGAAACTGCACTTTGCATAGTGCACTGTCTTTTTGCCTTTAGTAAATCAAACCCATAGTATCACCTTGGCTATGCGTACACCTCATTCCCTAGAAAAGCTAAAACTGTCCTACAGAGTACAGTATAGCCTATGATAAAATTCATGCCTTTAGAGAATTTTTTGAAGGACAGGAATAAACTGTGTTAATAGGCATATCCTACAGTGCAGGATCCTCATTCCTTGATATTTGACATTGCATGTGATATACATACTGTAGATCCAATATAGAATACTTTCGCTACTCCTTGATATCAGGAAGGTTAATTCACTAACATTTACCACATGCAATAACACAATCATGTGACTAATTTGCATAAATTAGCACATGCGCTAAAAGAAAGTCCAGTTTAAAAAAAAAAATAACGATTATGCGGTATTTACCACAAAATGAAAAATGTGCCAGTAAATACTGCAAAAAAAAAAAAAAACATGCAATAAGCTCTTAAGTCCAATTTACAAACGGAACAGAGATTAAAAAAACATGCAATATTTATCACCAGGGTTTTGCTGGCTGTATCACATGCGGTATTTGTCATAAACAAATACCAATAGCTGGTTGCTAAGTAGTTGGTCGAACTGCACCTAAACTACTTTTGGAAATGCACTGCAACTGGATCGCCTGGTACATTTGTACCAGGCGATCAGGTGTGGGCAAACGCACTTGTGTTTGCAACCTGCGTTTTGGGGTGTCGTTAACTGTGCACTGACATGCTGTAGATAGCAGGGGCAGTGCGATTTGAATGCAGTGCAGGAAACCGCCATAGAACGTTGGTTTCCCTCACGGCATGCTACTTACTCACTTAGGGCACGTGCCCTAATCTCCTTTCCGGAATAAATATGTACCTCTTTCCACCCCTACCTTCCACCATCCTCTAACTGATGCCTATAGTAAAAACAAAAAAAAAATAACTCACCTAAAGCCATGGCCATGTGACAATTCCAGCCCAAACCTCCCCTCTCCTGTTTACTTCTTGGAGGGGTCTTTCTGTCTGTAAAACATAGACACTTATTAGATAGCTGCTGGCAGGTTCCTATAAGCAGAGAAAAGTTGACAAAATCATCACAGGGGATGCAGCTTTGAATCAGCGGTTCCCCTCATAGGTGACAGTAAGAGATCTGGATGGAGGGCTTTGGTGGATTTATCTGCCTTCACCAGATAAGGGGTGGGGGTGGGGGTGGAAGTATCAGGATGAGATAGAGGGGCATGGGAGGGAGGTAGGTGAAAGAAAGCATTTTTGCTTGAAATGAGGTTTTAACAGTGGACAGTGCAGCCTCCAGTCACTCTGTTAGCTTCTAGAAGGGAGTGGGGAAGAAGGGAAAGAAGAATGCGGGGGGATGCATTGCCATCCTTGGCTGGGGGCTGTGTGCTTCTTTTGATGCACAGAGTGTAGGAAGGCACAGCTCTAGTCCCCGCATGCAAGGATAGATCCATAGGATGCCGCAAGAGAAAGGAGCCACCCCGAAACCGGAAACCTGGGGCAGTGGGCAGTGGCGTAACTAGAACCTTAGGGGGCCCTGGTGCAAGAAACCATAAAGGGCCCCCTAACCCCCTTCCCTTCAATCCCAGTGGTGGAACGCCAGGGCCTGGTCGCAAGTGCAACCGTTGTGACCCTGATAGTTCCTCCACTGGTGTCAGTCGTTTTTTTATTTTTTATTATTTTTTGCCATTTAAAAAAAAAAATTCAGTTTATTTTACACAATTTTTTTTAGGAGCCTTGTTAGGGGCTTTGGTGAGGTATCAGGGGTCTAAACAGACCTCTGATGTTCCATCTTTAAGACAGAGAAAAGAGATCTAGGACACAGCCCTCAATCTCCATCTCTGCAGCCTCAGCTACACTGAATGGATAGGAAAAGCTCTGTACATAGCTTCTCCTTCATTCACAAACTGAAGCATAGTAAACACACTTACTATGTTTTAGTTATAAATGGACAGAGTCAGTGATTGGTATGGATCAATGACTCATATTCTTTCAGAAAAGCAAGGGGCCAGTAAATGACACATTTACCGGCCCCTTGTCCGCACTCCATCCTGACACATACCTCGCAGCAGCTGGCCACAGAGGGGAGGAGGGAAGCCAGCAGAGCTGCAGAGGATGAGGTGGGCCAGGAGAGAGCACAGGGGAGCTGTAAAAAAGCACAGGGGGTCAGAAGAGCACACGGGGGGCAGCAGAAAGAAGCTAGAAAGGAGTACTGGGGGCAGCTGCCTATAGAGGAACCGATTTCTCCATTTCCTCCTGATGCGGGCATTCAGTAGCAGCAGGAAGAAAATGGAGAGATCAGTTCCTCTATATGCAGCCGTCCCCACCACTCTTTCTATTCAGTTGTACAGGGGTCCGCACAGGCCCCCGGGAGCATGGGACCAGGTCGCAATTATGATGACCTCTGCAACCCCCTAATATGTACGGCCCTGGCAGAGGTCATGACATCAGCTTTAGGTGGAACATATACAAGGATTAAAAAATAAAGAAGTTGCATGAACAAATGGAACCTTTCAATATAAATATTATATATAAATATATAGGAAACGACAAAAAGGGATTGCTGCACAAAAATGTTTTAATTAAATTAAATTTAATTTCATTAAAACATTTTTGTGCAGCAATCCCTCTTTGTCGTTTCCTATAATATAAGCCTTTGGGAGGGTTTGATTGCTTGCACTTGTTACTTTGACCGACGTGCACCTCACCCTTCTGAACTCTTATATATAAATATTATAAAAACTGGAAAGGTTTCTATTCACACAAAACTATTTATAATCTTTTTGTAACCATAATGCTCAAAATGCACGAAGAGAGAGAAAAAATATATACATTTTTTATATAAAATTTTATTCACATTTGTATTATTTTTTATATACCTATTCAGTTAAGCATGGCTCAAGTTTTGGGAAATTGCCCTCAATGTATTCTTTTATAAACTGGTCACCTTGATGTCATAGAGATCAGTGTAGTATGAGGGGTGACCTACAGACAGTCCAAAGCGTAATGCATATATAATCAATGTGAGTCAAGACTCCCTATTTACACCCTATAAATTATACAAATGTAGATTGTTCCTACCCTTTTGCTAATCAAATGCTAATAGGTCATACATCATAGGTCACATTTGTTGGAAATCATATATTGGTATACTTTTTTATATCATCATATCATAGGTAATAAAATGGAGAATAAGGAGAGGGTTCATCCACTTGTAGTCTTTAGCTGGTGTGTCCAAGAAAAAGAACAATTAGGTGATCAGGGGTAGGCCACAGGCAGTATCCCAAAAATAATAGAGAAGGAAAATCCAAAGCAGGAAAAACAAAAGTCAAAAAATCAGGCTCAACAAAGGAGTCCCATGTGTGGCTGGCCATCACTCCGCCTCATGTGTTTCATCACCGTATGTGGTTGTTTTCTCAAGCAGTACATATTTATTACTATACTTGATACTGTTATCTTATTTGAAACCATATTTCATACCGTTCTCTCATTTGATACTGTATTTGATACAGTTATCTGAATTGAAACTGTTTGTGGTAAATTGATCTATATCGCTGGTCAAGAGAACAAGTCCATTCAAGACCTACGCTGTGCATATGTGAATCTTGGTGCAGATTAGAAAGCATATATTTGTGGTATGTGCTCAGGAAATACAACTTCTATGAGTGCAAAGTGATCACTATAAAATTAATTTATGGTTTTGTTTTTTGGTTTGCCTGCCTTGGATGTAAATCTGGTGTGATTGTGAAGTATTTTTAAGTGTTTTATATTTTTGAGTCTACAGAGAAAATACAGGCATGTATGAAATTTATGTTTTTGTTATTTATTAAATAATAATAAAATGTATATATATTTTTTTTATTTCTTCATGAATTTTGAGCATTATGTTTACAAATAGATTGAGAACTGTTGTGCATGAATATAAGCCTTTCCAGTTTTTGATCCCATATACAAAAAACTACACGCTCAGTCAGTCAGTCAGTAAGTCCCTTTTCACACCTGTGCCCTTTAGGCAGACCATACATGGGTCGAATTTCGAAAGAATTTTCTTTGGAAAATCTTATCTAAGCATTTTCGTTCATATTTTGCACCATTAATGGGCTGCAGCAACTCAAATTTGAGTAATCGGACATGTTGGAAATTTTTTGAAAAACAAAATATTTTCTAATCAATCATGGGAGAATCGTGCGAGAAATGTAATCGAAAAAGAAATACGCATGTGCAAGAAAATAAAATTCCCGGAAAGAAAAGAAGGTTCCCAGCCACAAAAATTCTTTTCTGTAGCAACATGAGGTGAAATTGAAGGCTTGGATGGCCAAATTTTGAAATCAATGGTGGTGACAAAACGCACAAATTTTCTGATTTTCAAAAGAAAATTCTTTCGAAATTTGACCATGTATGGCCAGGCTTAGGTGAGCTAAAACGCACTTTCCCAGCATGTCAAAAGCAAATGACAAATAGTCCCATTTCAATCCTATCCAACCGTTCACATCTAAGTGCTGCATTTTTTACAGTGCATTGCACTTTTGAAAAATCCTGCTTGCAGCACAGTAAAAAATTATTATATACATAATATAATATATCTAATATACATAATATACATAATATACAGGTGCATCTTATAAAATTAGAATATCATCAAAAAGTTAATTTATTTCAGTAATTCACAAAGTGAAACTCATATATTCTATATAGATGCATTACACACATAGTGATAGATTATATTGCAAGCATTTTTTTCTTTTAATTTTGATGATTATGGCTTACAGCAAGTGAAAAGCCAAAATTCAGGATCTCAGAAAATTTGAATATTACATAAGACCAATAGAAAAAAAAGATTTTTAATACAGAAATGTTGGCTTACTGAAAAGTATGTTCATGTACAGTATAGTATGCACGCAATACTTGGTTGGAGCTCCTTTTGCATAAATTACTGCATCAATACAGCATGGCATGGAGGCGATCAGCTTTTGGCACTGCAGTGGTGTTATGGAAGCCTGGGTTGTTTTATGGTGGCCTTCAGCTCATCTGTACTATTGGGTCTGGTGTCTCTTATCTTGCTCTTGACAATACCCCATACATTCTCTATGGGGTTTAGGTCAGACCAGTTTGCTGGCCAATCAGGCCAATCAAGCACAGTGATATCATGATCAATAAACCAGGTATTGGTACTTTTGGCAGTGTGGGCTGCAGTGGTGGCTGGTGTTCAATATTTGGGGGGAGGGAGCAAACAAACCTGGCCCCCTCACTTGCACTGTCCTGTCTCCCCCCCAGTCGGGTCGGACGAGAAGGTGGCAATCCATTACCTTACATTGGGAGGATGATGACGAGGTGGTGGTGTTAGTGCTGGATCCAGGGGTAGGGGTCCTGGAAGCTGGAAGAGGCAGTTGTTGCCCCTTCCCCTTGCTGCACATGGCCCACAGCTTGCCGAGCGAAGAGCCAGGGCCGTTGCTTCTCCCCCCGGCCAGGGGCGGACTGACCATTGAGCGACTCGGGCACTGCCCGAGGGCTCTGGGCCACTAGGGGGCCCCATCAGGGTTGCCAGCCTCAGTAAAACCAGGGACAGTATGTATAAATCTGTGTTTTTTTTACATCTGTCTGTGTATACTGTGTGTACATGTATGTGTATACTGTGTGATTGTATACTGTGTGTGTGTATACTGTGTGGCCCCATAATCTCAGATTGCCTGGGGGCCCCATAATCTCCTATTGCCCGAGGGCCCCATGAGTTATCAGTCCGCCCCTGCCCCCGGCCACACAGGAAGTGGGTCTCTAGCCAATCAGACCTCAGGACCCGCTTCCTGATTAACCAGTAGGAGAAGCAGGAAGACATAAGCGCAAATTAATTTGCTAATGTCACACAACTGGGTGGGCTTATGGGAGCAGTGCTCGGCACCCCGAGCCCGCCCTCTGGCTCTAATCATGTGCTTTGGCAAAAAAAAAAACCCACATTGAAATCCATGTGTCCAGCACCCTGAATGGAGATTAGGGTCCAGGCGAATGGATTAGGTGAGGCGGCGCCCCTGCGCCCCTAATCCAGTGGCCACCATTGTTGGGCAGGTGTCAAGTCCTGCTGGAAAATTAAATTAACATTTCCATAAAGCTGGTCAGCAGATTTACCAGAATTACCTGGTAGAGGGCTGCGGTGACTTTGGACTTGATAAAACACAGTGACCAACACCAGCAGATGAATTGGCTCCCCAAATTATCACTGACTGTGGAAAATGTTGCAAGAGGTCCACTGTGATGTTTCCACAGTCAGTGATGATTTGGGGAGCTATGTCATCTGCTGGTGTTGGTCCACTGTGTTTTATCAAGTCCAAAGTCAGCGCAGCCCTCTACTAGGAAATTCTAGAAGCACTTCATGCTTCCCTCTGCTGACCAACTTTATGGAGATGCTGACAAAAGTATCAATATCTAGTTTAATGATCATGGTATCACTGTGCTTGATTAACCAGCAACCTCGCCTGACCTAAACCTCATAGAGAATATGTGGGGTATTGTCAAGAGGAAGATGAGAGACACCAGACCCAACAATACAGACGAGCTGAAGGCCTGTCAGAAACCATGAAATCAGACCGAGACAGAAGTACAGTTAAATCACACTTGTTTAATAATAGAAGTAAAAAGAATAAACGTAGTCAAAATATAGCCAAATTCATTAACCGGAACGGATAGTCAGCCAAGCCAAGTCAGGGATCAAAGTAGTGGAACAGCAAGCAGGATCCAACCTGGGCTTCCATGATACCTGTTAGAAACCATGAATCAGACCGAGACAGAAGTACAGTTAAATCACACATCTTTAAACAATAAAAGTAAATATTAAAGTAATATAAAAGTGAATAGAACAAACTTAGTCAAAACATAGCCAAAGTTCGGTAACTGGAACGAATAGTATGACAAGCCAGAAAGTCAGGAAGCCAGAGATCAGCGTAGTGGAACAGCAAGCAGGATCTGGAGCCAGAAGGAATGTCAGCCAAGCAAGTCTTTAAAAGGAATGCAGGAGATAGTCTCTGTGATGTTGACCAAGGCGAAGGCAGAGATCATCTGGGCTGGACGGCTTAAGTAGGCAGGACTGACGAGCAGGATATCCTAAACAAGTGAGTCACTGTGGAGAGATAGAAGCTGGCAATTAGCCGACAGCTGAGCGGCCAGCTCAAAGGAAGGAAGGGCTGAGCCCAGTACTGACAGTACCCCCTCCTCAACGACCCCTCACTCTCGGAGGACCACCAGGCTTGAAGGTAAAATGTCTATAGAAATCACGGAGGAGGGCAGGGGCATGTACGTCCGAGGATGAGATCCAAGAGCGTTCCTCCGGACCGTACCCTTTCCAATGCACCAGGTACTGTATGCGCCCACGGAACCTACAGGAGTCAAATTGGGACTGTACTTCATACTCCTCATGGTTCTCAACCTGTACAGGGTGAGGATGTGGCACTGAGGTGGTAAAGCAGCTGCAGACCAAAGGTTTTAATAAGGAGACATGAAATACATTTGAGATACGCATATTAGAAGGAAGGTCTGATGCGTAAGCCACTGGGTTAATCCTGCGAAGAATACAGAAAGGCCCAATAAACCAAGGTGCGAACTTCAGAGAGGGAACACGAAGTTGGAGGTTGACAGCCAGACCCTGTCCCCAACCTGGTAGGAAGGCGCAGGCAGGCGTCTGCGGTCAGCATGGAGTCTTTTACTATCAGTAGCATGTCACAAAGCCTCCTGGATTTGTGCCCAAGTGGCACGAAGACCACGGAGATATTCCTAAAGCAGGAATACTCTGCGGAACAAATGAGTCAGGCAACATGGAAGGTTGGAAACCATAGTTCACCATAAACAGGGACAATCGGGAAGCTGAATTCAAGGCACTATTGTGGGCAAATTCCGCCCATGGTAAGATGTCTGACCATTTGTTATGATGGTCAGAAATATAGCAACATAGGAATTGCTCCAAGGACTGACTGGATCGTTCTTTGGCCCCATTAGACTGCAGGGGATACGCAGATGAGGAAGCAAGCTGAATTCCCAACTGTGCACAAAAGGCTTGCCAGAACTGGGACACAAACTGACTACCCCTGTCCGAGACAATCACCTTGGGTAGCCCATGTAAGCGAAAGATCTCCCGAGCAAAAATGGAAGCCAGTTCCTTAGAAGTGGGCAACTTCTTAAGTGGAATACAATGAACGGTCAACCACCATAAGGATGACTGTGTTGCCCTGGGAGTTGGGTAACTCCACAATGAAATCCAAAGACAGGTGGATCCAAGGCCTCTCTCCATTGGGTATGGGTTTTAGTAGGCCCACTGGAAGGTGTCATGGAGTCTTACACTGAGCACACACAGAACAGGCAGCTATGAAGGTGGTTACATCAGCACGTAGACTAGACCACCAGAATTGTTGGGAAATGGCCAAAAGAGTTGATTCTTCGCAGGGTGGCCAGTAGCCTTGGGAGAATGGTAAGTCTGGAGCACGGCAGTACGGAGACTCTCTGGGATAAAGCAGCGGTCACAAGGTTTCTCAAGAGGAGCATGGACCTGAGCAGCAAGAATTTTGTCACCCAAAGGAGAAGTGAGACTGGTGCAAACCGTAGCGATCAGGAGGAATCACAGGAACCGAAACCGACTCCATCTTGGAAGTGAAGGAAAATTGTTGTGACAAAGCGTCACCCCTTAAATTCTTAGTACCGGGTAAGAATGAGACAATGTAATTGAAACTTGACAAGAAAAGAGCCCATCGTGCCCTTCTGGAAGAGAGGCATTTAGCCTCAGACAAGAATGTGAGATTCTTATTGTCAGTAAGAATGAGAACCGGCACAGTGGTACCTTCGAGGAGATGTCTTCATTCTTTCAGGGCTAAAATGATTATTATTATTATTATTATACAGGATTTATATAGCGCCAACAGTTTGCGCAGCGCTTTACAACATGGGGGCAGACAGTACACTTATAATACAAATCAATACAGGAGGGATCAGAGGGCCCTGCTCGTTAGAGCTTACAATCTAGAAGGGAGGGTCAAGTGGAAACAAAAAGGTAATAACTGTGGGGGATGAGCTGATGGAAAAAATTAAAATACAGTTGTTAGGTGTGGGTAGGATAGGCTTCTCTGAAGAGAAGAGTTTTCAGGGATCGTCTGAAAGCTAATAAAGTAGGAGATAAGCGGACAGATTGGGGTAGGGCATTCCATAGGATTGGAGAGGCTTTGGAAAAGGCCTGGAGGCGAGCATGGGAGGAGGTGACAAGGGAGCTAGAGAGCAGGAGGTCTTGAGAGGAACGAAGAGAGCGAGTAGGTTGGTATTTAGAGACTAAGCTAGTGATGTAGCTGGGGGCTAAATTGTGGATGGCTTTGTACGTAGTTGTTAGAATTTTGAATTTAATTCTTTGGCCGAGCGGAAGCCAGTGGAGGGATTGACAGAGAGGAGTGGCAGACACAGAGCGATTGGTAAGGTGGATGAGTCTAGCAGCGGCATTCATAATGGATTGAAGAGGTGATAGACTATGTAAAGGTAAGCCAATGAAAAGGGAGTTGCAGTAGTCGAGGCGAGAGATGACCAGCGAGTGAATTAAGAGCTTTGTTGTGTCATTGGTTAGAAAGGGGCGTATTTTGGAGATGTTGCGGAGGTTGAGGCGGCAGGATTTGGACAGTGATTGGATGTGTTGCTTGAAGGAGAGTTCAGAGTCTAGGACTACACCTAGAACCTTGGCATGTGGGGATGGGCTTATAGTTGTGCCATTAATTTTGACAGAGAGATCAGGGGAAGAGGCATATGGGGGAGGAAAAATTATAAGTTCGGTTTTGGCTAGATTGAGTTTGAGGAAGTGGTGTGACATCCAGACTGATATATCTGAGAGTAAATTGGTGATACGTGAGGAGACAGAGGGAGTGAGCTGAGGGGTAGAGAAATAGATTTGGGTGTTGTCAGCGTAGAGGTGGTATTGGAAGCCATGGGAGGCTATCAGTTGACCCAGGGAGGAGGTGTAGATGGAAAACAGTAGAGGTCAAGAACAGAACCCTGAGGGACCCCAACAGAGAAAGGAAGAGGAGAGGAGGAAGTAGAGTTATAAGAAACGCTAAAGGTGCGGTTGGATAAGTAGGAAGAGAACCAGCGAAGTGTACAGTCACGGAGACCAAAGGCGTGTAGTTTTTTGAGGAGGAGGGGGTGGTCAACTGTATCAAAGGCAGCAGAGAAGTCCAGAAGCAGGAGTACAGAATAGTGTCGATTGGTTTTGGCCGTTAGTAGATCATTTGTTAGTTTTAGGAGAGCAGTTTCTGTGGAGTGTTGAGGACGAAATCCAGACTGAAGGGGATCAAGAAGGCCATTGTCAGCGAGGTGGACACTCAGTCGGTTGTAGACCAGACGTTCCAGGAGTTTGGATAAGAAGGGGAGCAAGGAGATGGGGCTTAGGTTGTGAGGATTGGATGGGTCCAGTGAGGGCTTTTTAAGTATGGGTCTGACAAGTGCATGTTTTAGAGAGTTAGGGAAGATGCCAGAAGAGAGGGAGAGATTGAAGATGTGGGTTAGAGAGTGTAGCATAGGGCCAGATGGTGAACGTAGCATTTGTGAGGGAACAGGATCCAGAGGGCAGGTGGTAAGGTGGACATTAGCAAGTAGTTTAGCAACTTCGTCTGTAGTGGTTGGGTTGAAAGAGGGAAATAATGATTGTGCCTGTGGGCATGAAGTGTAAAGCGTGGAGGGTGTCGGCACAGTAGAGATCTCCGCGCGAATAGTATCAATCTTCTGTTTGAAGTGATTGGCGATCTCTTGGGCAGTGAGTGAGTTGGCGGGTGGAGGCGGTGGAGGACGAAGTAGAGAGTTGAAGGTGGAGAAGAGTTGACGGGCACAGGATGATAAGTTGCTAATGAGAGTGGTAAAATAGGTCTGCTTGGCAGAGAGGAGGCTGGAATTGTATTTTTGAAGGGCAGATTTATATTGGTTGAAACCTCTGGGACTTAGTCTTACGCCACAGGCGCTCAAGAGCACGACTACGTTTTTTCAGACTTCTAGTATCATCTGTTTGCCAAGGTTGAAGGGGTCTGGGCTTGATTCTGTGTGTAGTGAGGGGGGCCAGTGAGTTCAGTGAGGCTAGAAGTGAAGTGTTGTACACAGAAGTGGCTAGGTTGGTGCAGGATAGGGGTACCTTCGAGGAGATGTCTTCATTCTTTCAGGGCTAAAATGATCGCTAACTAGCTCTCGGTCACCAATCTCCTAATTGCACTCCGCAGGTGACAATTTCTTGGAAAAATAGCCACAAGGATGCATAGCGTTCTAAGAGGTAGGACAATGAGACAGAAGGGTGCCAACACCAGTCTCAGAAGCATCAACCTCAAGTATAAAAGGTAACGTAGGATCAGAATGTGCCAACATAAGAGCAGAAACAAAGGCAGCCTTGAGACTCTCAAAGGCCTTAATGGACTCTGGAGATCAAATCTGTGGGCTACCGTCCTTTCTGGTCATATCAGTCAGGGGCTTGACCAGAGACGAGAAGTTACGGATAAACTTCCGATAATAGTTGGCAAAGCCAAGAAAACTCTGCAGAGGAAGTAAACCCATGGGTGGGGGCCACTGTAGGACTGCTGACAGTTTCTCTGGACCCATCGAAAAACCAGCAGTGGAAATGACATAACCCAGGAATTTACCCTGTTCACAATGGAATTCACACTTCTCCAATATACAATAGAGATTGTTCTCTCTTAGTTTCTGAAGCACACGACAAACATCTGTGTGGTGGCTCTCCAGGTACTTGGAAAATACATTGTTGAGATAAACACCACACATAACTGCAACAAATCTCAGAGGACATTGTTAATAAATTCCTGGAAAACTGCCGGGGCGTTACAAAGGCCAACAGGCATTACGAGGTATTCATAATGGCCTGTTCTGGTATTAAATGCAGTTTTCCACTCGTCGCCCTCCTTAATCCTCACGAGATTGTATGCCCCTCTCAATTCAAGCTTCATGAAAAACCGTTGCACCTTTGAGGCGGTGGAATAACTCAATTGAATCAGATAGGCATTCTTAATCGTGAAACGATTGAGACCCCTATAATCAATACAAGATCTCAGTTCACCACTCTTCTTCTTCACAAAGAACAAACCAGCACCAGCAGGAGATGAGGATTTGCGTATGAAACCTCGAGAAAGTACATCTGCAACATGGCCTTATCCTCCAAGACCAACAAAGGGTAAACCTGGCCACGAGGGTGTATGGCACCAGGTTGAAGGTCAATTGTGCAATCATACTACCATTGTTGAGACAAACTACTGGCTTGACCTTTGTCAAAGACATTGCTAAAATCGCAGTACTCCTCCGGCAGGGAGAAGATTGAAGAGGTGCACAGGACCTTGGCTACCTTTTGGAAGCATGTCTTACTGCATTGTGGTGACCAGGAGAGAACCTCAACACGGAGCCAATAAAAAGAGGGATTGTGCCTCTGTAACCAAGGATAACCAATAACCAATGGAAACTTAGGTGAAGAAATAACTTGGAATTGGATTATCTCATGGTGAAGAGCCCCTATAACCATGGACAACGGAACAGTCTCAATGGGCAGGCCTGCAGCCCCAGAGTTGATTAGAGCCTGTATCTCGACAGATAACTCAGCCCAAGAAAGGGTAACCGAAACCAGGGGCTTATCCTTCTGGATAACTGGAGATGAAACAATGCCACCTAAGGTATGTTCATGACAGGACCTCAAGGTGTTCCCTGGACAGGTGGGACAAGACTTCAAAAAGTGACCTGCCTGGCCACAATAAAGGCACAATCTCTCTCTCCTCCTAAGGGTTCTCCCATCCGCAGAGAGACGCGTGAAGCCCAAGTGCATGGGTTCACCTTCACTGACCGACTCGGTACCAGGAGGCATAGGAGGTGAGGGAGGCAAGGGTGGGACTACAAAGCTCGGAGACAAATGTACAGGAGGCTTCTGCAAGTGCTCCTTAAAAGAGAGTCTTTCTCTGAGTCTGGAGTCAATGGGGATGGCAAACGTGATCAACTTCTCCAGCTCGGTGGGTATATGTCGGGCTGCTATCTCATCCTTGATGGTATCCGAGAGACCATGAGAAAAGCAGCCACGAGGGCCTTATTGTTCCAAGCAACCTCTGCTGCCAGAGTACGGAGTTCAATGGCGTAATTGGCAACAATTCTCGTACTCTGTTTGATGGACATGAGGCACTTGGCAGCAGAAGCGGAGCATGCGGGAATGTCAAATATCCTTTTAAAAGAAGCCACAAACTCAGGGTAACTTAAGACAACAGGTTTTTGTGTCTCCCATAGAGGGTTTGCCCAGGCTAAGGCTCTCTCAGAAAGCAAAGATATCACGAAACCTACTTTGCTTCTGTCAGTGGGAAACGCCTGGGGCAGCATCTCAAAGTATATCTCAACCTGGTTGAGAAACCCTCTGCATTGGACTGTATCGCCCCCAAGACTGGAGCAGCAGCAGGGACGGCCTGTAACACAGGTTGAACTGGAGCAGCCACAGTGGGAGATTCCAGGTGAGCCGTGTGATTCAGGAGCATTTGTAACGGCATGGCAAACTGATCCATGCGGTGATCCTGCTCATCCAATCTGGAAAAAATATTACCAGCGAGGGGATTGACTGCATCTTCTGAATTCATGGCCTTCGCCTACTGTCAGAAACCATGAATCAGTCCGAGACAGAAGTACAGTTAAATAACACATGTTTAATAATAAAAGTAAATGGAACAAACGTAGTCAAAACATAGCCAAAGTTCGGTAACTGGAATGGATAGTAAGACAAGCCAGAAAGTCAGGAAGCCAGAGATCAGCGTAGTGGAACAGCAAGCAGGATCTGGAGCCAGAAGGAATGTCAGCCAAGCAAGTCTTTAACAGGAATGTAGGAGATAGTCTCTGTGATGTTGACCGAGGCGAAGGCAGAGATCATCTGAGCTGGACGGCTTAAGTAGGCAGGACTGACGAGCAGGATATTATAAACAGGTGAGTCACTGTGGAGAGATAAGAGCTGTCAATTAGCCGACAGCTGAGCGGCCAGCTCAGAGGAAGGAAGGGCTAAGCCCAGCCCTGACAATACCTCAGCAGTGACCTAAACCCTAATAGAGAACCTGTGGGGTATTGTCAAGAGGAAGATGGGAGACACCAGACCCAACAATGCAGACGAGCTGAAGGCCACTATCGAAGCAACCTGGGCTTCCATAATACCTCAGCAGTGCCACAGGCTGATTGCCTCCATGCCACGCCGCATTGGAGTAAGCCAACATTTCTGTATTAAAAATATTTTTTTATTAGTCTTAAGCCCCTTTCACATGTGCGGATCCATATTCAGCCATCCGCTTGCTCAGCAGGGATCGCTCCGTTGATCAACGCTGAGCCGGCGGATGACAAGTCCATCTCTGCACACTGTGCAGGGACGGACCTGTTAGATCTCCACTCTCCTCTATGGGGGGATCGGATGATTACAGACCGCCTGTCCGTTTTCATCTGATCCGATCCGCCAGACGGATGGAAAATAGGGTTTCAATCCGTCTGGATTTAGCGTAGCGGATCGGATTGGGGCGGATCGGATGTCAGCGGACATGTCACTGCTGACATGCGTAGCTCCATAGAGATGTATGGAGCGACCGTTCAGATTCGCTGAAAAAACTGACAGGTGAATCTGAACGGTCTGCATGTGTGAAAGGGGCCTTATGCATACCTCCCAACTTTCTGAGATGAGACTAAGGGATGCCTATTAGCAAAAGTATGTAGGCATAGGACACTCCCCTGCCACGCTCCCCTTAAAGGAGAATTGTGCAAAAAAAAAAATTGTGCTTTTTTACCTCCACTATACCTTTATATTGGCTTTTGGAATTTACAAATGCACCAATTTAGATACTGGATAAAAGGTTTAGAATTGTAAAGCACTTTTTGATATATAAATAGTGCTTTTTTTATACAACTATATAGATCAGACCAAAAAGAGGGACAAATGGAGAGGAAAAAGGGACAGAGGGACTTTATTCAGAATGAAAAACAGTCCCTAGAAATTAGAGACAGTTGGGAGCTATGATTATGTAATATTCTTATTTTCTGAGATACTGAATTTTGGGTTTTCGCTAGCTGGAAGCCATAATCATCAACATTAAAAGAAATGCTTGCAATATATCACTTTGTGTGTAACGCATCTATATAAAATATATCAGTTTCATTTTTTAATAGAATTACTGAAATCAATTAGCTCTTTGATGATATTCTAATTTTATGAGATACACCTGTAATAATAATAATAATTATTAATAATTAATAATAATACATCACACGGATGTGAACAGGTCCTAAATCAGCTAACTGAGGGATTATTAGGACTTTGGCAGGCACTGTATAGCAATTAATATCCTTTCGTAAAGTAATAAATGCGGTGATAAGGAGTACTGTGTGGTGGAGCATACGGAGAGTGTGCCTGTACTGTACGCTGGGCTCATACATTGGGACGATCATGTCACTCATACAATGGGACGATCATGTCACTCATACAATGGGACGATCATGTCACTCATACAATGGGACGATCATGTCACTCATAATGGGACCATCATGTCACTCATACAATGGGACGATCATGTCACTTATACAATGGGACGATCATGTCACTGATAATGGGACCATCATGTCACTTATACAATGGGACCATCATGTCACTCTCACTATGGGACGATCGTGTCACTCATACTATGGGACGATCATGTCACTCATACTATGGGACGATCATGTCACTCTCACTATGGGACGATCGTGTCACTCATACAATGGGACGATCATGTCACTCATACTATGGGACGATCATGTCACTCATACAATGGGACGATCATATCACTCATACTATGGGACGATCATGTCACATCCAGAGGGATGCGAAGGACGCACAGCTCGGTCAGCACACCGTTATCATTCACCTTTTCTGCTTTCCCTTGCAGCACGATGTGCGGGTGGCGACCAATCAGCAAGGAGGGGTGTGTCCCGCTGCCCCTGTTAACATGATGTGCATATGAGGCGGCATGTCTTATGTGTTTGGAGATCCTCCTGGCAGGCTCAGGCTCCCTCCGGCACACCGCTCATTGGTTCCGCTCACCTGAGAGAACTTTCGCCTCACTTTTAGTTTTTTCCCCCTCACAGCCCGGCACTTATGCAGAAGAGAGTCTAGGTGCCAGCTCTCTGGGGCAGCCATGGCTCAGCTACGCTCCTGCCATAGAAGGCGATATAGTTGCCTGTCGTTGTTCCTGTGGAGCGCGTACCTAGCCGCGCTGTGCGGAGCGGTGGCGTACTACCCGCGGTTCTCTCCCTTCTTCTTCCTGTGTACCCACCATGGAGAGTTAGAGGGGGACGGAGAGCAAGGAGAAGTGCTCATCTCTCTGCACCTTGCCGGGAACCCCAGCTACTACATACCTGGACACGAGTATCACGGTAAGTGGCCACTTCTCTCCTAAACTGCATGCCATACATAGACGTTGTCACCGAGGGCAGGGTTCTCATCACAGCATTGCTACCCTTCCCCCCTAGGAAGGGGCATTGCTGCCTCTAGGAAGGGGCATTTCTGCCCCCAGGAAGGGGCATTGCTGCCTCTAGGAAGGGGCATTGCTGCCTTTGGAAGGGGCATTGCTGCCTTTGGAAGGGGCATTGCTGCCCCTAGGAAGGGGCATTGCTGCCCCTAGGAAGGGGCATTGCTGCCTCTAGGAAGGGGCATTGCTGCCCCTAGGAAGGGGGACTGCTGCCCCTAGGAAGGAGGACTGCTGCCTCTAGGAAGGAGGACTGCTGCTCCTAAGGAGGGCTGCTGCCTCTAGGAAGGGTCATTGCTGCCCCTAGGAAGGAGCACTGCTGCCCTAGGAAAGAGGACTGTGCCTCTAGGAAGGAGGACTGCTGCTCCTAAGGAGGACTGCTGCCCCTAGGAAGGGGGATTGCTGCCCCTAGGAAGGGTGATTGCTGCCTCTAGGAAGGACTGCTGCCCCTAGGAAGGAGGATTGCTGCCTCTAGGAAGGAGGATTGCTGCCCCTAGGAAGGAGGATTGCTGCCCCTAGGAAGGGTGATTGCTGCCCCTAGGAAGGGTGATTGCTGCCCCTAGGAAGGAGGATTGCTGCCCCTAGGAAGGAGGACTGCTGCCCCTAGGAAGGGGGATTGCTGCCCCTAGGAAGGAGGACTGCTGCCCCTAGGAAGGAGGACTGCCGCCCCTAGGAAGGGGGACTGCCGCCCCTAGGAAGGGGGACTGCCGCCCCTAGGAAGGGGGACTGCCGCCTCTAGGAAGGGGGACTGCCGCCCCTAGGAAGGGGGATTGCCGCCCCTAGGAAGGTGGATTGCCGCCCCTAGGAAGGTGGATTGCCGCCCCTAGGAAGGTGGATTGCCGCCCCTAGGAAGGGAGATTGCCGCCCCTAGGAAGGGAGATTGCCGCCCCTAGGAAGGGAGATTGCTGCCCCTAGGAAGGGAGATTGCTGCCCCTGTCCTGCTTAGGATTACTAATGTGTAAGTGACAGGAGGATCACAGCAACCATCACATGTCATAAACAGCAACAAACCAATGACTTACTATAATAGGATCATACAAGGTGTTATAATCTGGAATGTTATCCTGTATAGTGATCAGTGAGAATAGGTCCCTATCTCCCCACTATAGGAAACAGCAGGATTGTGTGCTGCATCTATTGCTGCCAACAAGGTGAACTTACTCTTCCTTCCTTCTTGTCCTGTCACTGGATGTTTTCATTTCCTTGGCACAGCTGTGTGTTTCCTATGGCAAGCATTGTTCTGTGTTGATGGCTTGTTGCGCACAGACCTGCGGTCCGTCCTGGATTAGGGAGATAAAAGTAGAACTGGGTCATGGGCACTTGTTTCAGCCATTTGCTGTACAAGGTGTTTGACACGCATCTAGCGATCTGGATTGTGCTTCACTATGGGATGTCACAATTCATTGTGGAGAGGCATATGTGATCATTTATTACAAAGCCTGATAGTTTGTTTTGTCTTTTTTAGAGCAGCTTTGCTCAACCACGGTTCTGTGGAAACCAGGGGTTATTCCAGAGGTTTCTTGAGAAATGAGCAATTTCTGATTATTCAGCTATCCAAATATTAGCCATTGACCTCAATCATTTATTAAGTTTTTGGTAGAGGGGTATTATTCTTACTGTACACCAATGTAAGGAGCATTCCTCCCACTATCCTCTAATGTAAGGAGCATTCTTCACCTTCTCCACCAGTGTAAGGGGGCATTCTTCATCCTGTCCACCAATGTAAGGAGAATTCTTCCCACTGTGCACCAGTGTAAGGGGGAATTCTTCACCCTGTCCACCAATGTAAGGCACATTCTTCCCTCGGTCCACCAGTGTAAGGAGCATGCTTTCTACTGTCCAACAGGGTAGGGAACATTCTTCCCACTGTGCACCAGTGTAAGGAACATTCTTCCCACTGTGCACCAGTGTAAGGAACATTCTTCCCACTGTGCACCAGTGTAAGGAACATTCTTCCCACTGTGCACCAGTGTAAGGGACATTCTTCCCACTGTGCACCAGTGTAAGGAACATTCTTCCCACTGTGCACCAGTGTAAGGAACATTCTTCCCACTGTGCACCAGTGTAAGGAACATTCTTCCCACTGTGCACCAGTGTAAGGAACATTCTTCCCGCTGTGCACCAGTGTAAGGAACATTCTTCCCGCTGTGCACCAGTGTAAGGAACATTCTTCCCGCTGTGCACCAGTGTAAGGAACATTCTTCCCGCTGTGCACCAGTGTAAGGAACATTCTTCCCGCTGTGCACCAGTGTAAGGAACATTCTTCCCGCTGTGCACCAGTGTAAGGAACATTCTTCCCGCTGTGCACCAGTGTAAGGAACATTCTTCCCGCTGTGCACCAGTGTAAGGAACATTCTTCCCGCTGTGCACCAGTGTAAGGAACATTCTTCTCACTGACCACCAATGTAAGAAGCATCCTTATAATTGACCACCAATGTAAGGAGCATTATTCTCACTATCCACAAGTGTAAGGAGCATTCTTCTCATTGTCCTCCAGGGTAGTGAGCATTCTTCTCACTGGCCTCCAGGGTAGGAAACATTCTTCCCACTGTTCACCAGTGTAAGGGGCATTCTTCTCACTGGCCTCCAGGGTAGGAAGTATTCTTCTTGCTGTCCATCAGTTTAAGGAGCATCCTTCTCACTATCCACCGGTTTAAGAAGCATTCTTTTCATTGCCCTCCTCCAAGGTAGGGAGCATTCTTCTCACTGGCCTACAGGGTAGGGGGCATTCTTCCCACTGCCCACCAGTTTAGGAAGCATTCTTCTCATTGTCTTCCAGCGTAGGGAGCATTCTTCTCACTGGCCTCCAGGGTATGGAGCATTCTTCTCACTGTCTACCAGGGTAGGGAGCATTCGTCTCACTGTCCACCAGTGTCAGGAGCATTCGTCTCACTGTCCACCAGTGTCAGGAACATTCGTCTCACTGTCCACCAGTGTAAGGAGCATTCGTCTCACTGTCCACCAGTGTAAGGAGCATTCTTCTCACTGGGCTCCAGGGTAGGGAGCATTCTCCTTAATGGCCTCCAGGGAAGGGAGCATTCCTTCCACTGTCCACCAGTGTAAGGAACATTCTTCTCACTATCCACCAATGTAAGGAGCATTCTTCTCACTGTCCACCAATGTAAGGAGCATTCTTCTCACTGACCACCAATATAAGGAGCATTCTTCTCACTGTCCACTAATGTAAGAAGCATTCTTCTCACTGTCCACCTGTGTAAGGAGCATTCTTTTCACTGTCCACCAGTGTAAGATGCATTTTTCTGACTGTCCACCAATGTAAGAACCATTTTTATGACTGTCCACCAATGTAAGGACCATTTTTATGACTGTCCAACAATGTAAGGACCATTTTTATTACTGTCCACCAATGTAAGGACCATTTTTCTGACTGTCTTCCAGTGTAAGGAGCATTCCACTCATTGACCACCAATGTAAGAAGCATTTATCTCATTGACTAACGTGCTTAATGTATTGTGAACTGTAAAGGGTTCCTTTAGAGGTTTCTAGAGATTTCTTTGAGCAATGAGCAATTTCTTCCTCTCAGATTATCAACCATTGACACCAATAATCTTTTCAGCTTTTTATAAGAAGGGTTATTACTCCCACTAACCACCAGGGTAAGAAGCATCCTTTCAAAAGACCACTATGCCAATGTACTGTAAGCTGTAAGTAAATATAGTAAATATTTGAGTAGAGGTTCCCGTGAGAACTGAAAGTTATTTCAAGGGTTCTTCTGTGTTTAAAACATTGAGAAAGACAGTATTAGAGCTTCATTTCATGCAAACAGAGCTCATCAGCCAGCATGTGAGTCGGGGTATCATTATAAATCTCATGTGTGTTAGGTGTAAATACAAAGTCTTCGTAACCACCACATGTTCTTATTTGTAACATTGCAAAATGTCACTATAATGAGTTTCATTGAATTCATTTCCTTTAGGATATCTCTGTGAAAATTAAGCTCCAATCGCTTCTGTTTCAACTTAAGCTGTAGCAACTAAATAAAATTGAATAATAAAAAAAAAATCTTTCATATAAAATTGACTTTACAGAATGGAATGAAAGCTAGCTAGCCTGTAGTCATTTCAGTATGCGTACAACAACCATTTCTGTGTTCCCTTTCTGATGTGTACCAGAAATTATAAAATCAGATTGTGATAAAAATCAGGACAACAGTGATGGCTAATTACTGCACATTAAAATAAGTTTTAGTGAATTGACAAGTTCTACACAATCTAAATAACATGCTTAAAACCAAACCTTCATTCATATATCTGTCTCAGGTATTTTTACCATATTACTCATTGTGTTGGTATGGTTTGGTTAGGCTTGTAATTGCTACTATATACTTAGATAATGAAAGTGAAGCTAAACCACCATTCATCTTTTGATGGACAATATTGTTAAATCTATAACCTGACTTACTGCTATTTTATATAACAGTGTATAGTTTATGTATTGATAGTGTATTTAAAGCTGTTTTGGTCTTTAAAAAAAATGAAAATATTGTATAATAATTTGCCTACCTATTAACTTCCTCTGATTGAACACTGGTTCAGCAGGCCTTTGGGACCAATTGACCTCCCATAGTGGGATTGTGATTTGCTTTATCTACAAAATTGCAGTGTCTTTGTTTGGAAGTGTAGCACAACCCATAACGCAGCTGAAAATGCTGCTCTTATAGTATACTGTAGATATGGGCTTACAATAATCTCCCAAATAACTCATAATTTTTCACTCTGCTTTATTCTTGCTCTAGCTGTTGAACGAATGTGTTTACTTTTTGACCACATATTGGGTTATAGTGCTGATTCAGGAAATACATATTGGTTTCTAAATGAAGTGATGCCTAAGATTTGGATATATATTCATTTAGAATATTGTGTTTAAGCTGTCTTCAATCAATGAAATGTTGCAGGAAATTGTCACAAATGAAGTCCCAGATGAGAATTTATGCACCGTTTAAAAATGAAAACTATGTATGCATACATCCTTTCAGTCGTATTCGTCTCTTGGTGATACTACGGGACAGCTTTCTGGGCACAATGTCTTGTATACTTGAAAGCCATTTCAATAGACATTTCTTGGCAGTTTTTCTAAGAGGTAGGTCACCCAATTTTTTTTCAACCCTCCCTAATTGCTCAGCTTGGGACTGGTTGGCAGAATTCAATAACATGTGCATAACCAAACGTACAAACATACTAGGACCAATTTAAACAGGAGCCACATGAAAAGTATGTATATGTATATGTGTATGTGTGTGTGTACATATATATATATATATACACATTATTAACGGCTTCAGCCCCAGCAGATTTTACCCCCTACCTGACCAGAGTACTTTTTGCGATTCGGCACTGCGTCGCTTTAACTGACAATTGCGCCCAAACAAAATTGACGTCCCTTTTTTTCCCCACAAATAGAGCTTTTTTTGGTGGTATTTGATTGCCTCTGCGTTTTTTATTTTTACGCTATAAACAAAAAAAGAGTGACAATTTTGAAAAAAAAAACGCATTATTTTTTACTTTTTGCTATAATAAATATCCCCCAATATAAAAAAACATTTTTTTCCTCAGTCTAGGCCGATATGTATTCTTCTACATATTTTTGGTAAAAAAAATCGCAATAAGCGTATATTGATTGGTTTGCGCAAAAGTTATAGTGTCTACAAAATAGGGGATAGTTTTATGGCATTTTTATTTATTTATTTATTTTTTTACTAGTAATTCGGCGATCTGCCATTTTTATCGGGACTGCGACATTATGGCGGACACATTGGACAATTTTGACACATTTTTGGGACCATTGGCATTAATACAGCGATCAATGCTATAAAAATGCATTGATTACTGTAAAAATGTCACTGGCAGTGAAGGGGTTAACACCAGGGGGTAATCAAGGGGTTAATGTGTTCCCTAGTGTGTGTTCTAACTGAAGGGGGGAGGGGACTGTGCAGGGGAGATGACAGATCGCTGTTCATACTCTGTATGAACAGACGATCTGTCTGTTCTCCCCTCAGAGAACCGGAAACTGTGTTTACATACACAGATCCTGGTTCTCCGTGTGTCAGCGGCGATCGCGGGAGCCCGGTGGTGATCGTGACTGCAGGGCACTCGCATCGGCTGGGGGGGCGTGCATGTGCCCCCTAGTGGCCACAGGGTGAAGCGACGTTACATAACATCGTTTCGCCCAGCCGTGCCATTCTGCCACAGTACAACTGCGGCGGCTGCTCGGCAAGTGGTTAAAATATATAACTTTGTAAATTAATACATTTTGTATTTTTTTCAGTTACTGTATTTATCGGCGTATAACACGCACAGGCATATAACATGTACCTTCAATTTAAGAGGAAAGTTTCAGGAAAATAACTTTATTTTTTAAATAAATTACTTTGAAGCAAAATAATGGTCAGTGCCCATCAATGCAGCCTTATCAGTGCCCATCTGCAGCCTCGCCAGTGCCCATCATTGCAGCCTGATCAGTGCCCATCTGCAACCTTGCCCATCATTGCAGCATGATCAGTGCCAATCTGCAGCCTTGCCAATCATTGCAGTCTGATCAGTGCCCATCTGCAGCCTTGTCAATCATTGCAGTCTGATCAGTGTCCATCTGCAGCCTTGTCAATCATTGCAGTCTGATCAGTGTCCATCTGCAGCCTTGCCAATCATTGAAGTCTGATCAGTGCCCATCTGCAGACTTACCCCTCTTTGCAGCATGATCAGTGCGCATCTGCAGCCTTGTTGTTGCCAAAATAAACAGAGCCGGATCTCCTGTGTACTCGGCTCAGCTCGCAGTCCCGCCCCTTGGCCCGGCTCTTATGATGGACATAACACCGGTCCAATGGTGGGGCGTCAATACTAGGAGGCGGGACTGGGCATGACTGCGAGCAGAGCCGAGTACACAGGAGATTCGGCTCTGTCTATTTCGACGGCGATCGTTCCCTCCTTCCCCTCCGAGGCAACACGCACACACGATTTTCCCCTGATTTTATAAGGGGGGAAAAGTGCATGTTATACTCCAATAAATACGGTAGTTATGCTGAATTTTGTAAGTGTATTTAAAGTAGTATTCAAGCTGCAGCCTTACTAGTCTTACAAATGCTCCCTCCCCTCTCTTAACACCTATACCAACCAGCCTGTGTAAGAAAAATGTATAAGCATTCTTAGCTCGGTCCGATGACTGGGCCGAGCTGCAGCAGGGGAATGCAGAGAGCGCCTGACAATGGCTGTGAAAGTTGGGAGCATTGACAGTAGACATGGGCTCCCATACTGTAGTCGTTGTTGGCGGTCTCTCCTTTCCTCTGCATCCTGTGCAGGCTGACATCGGCGAGCCGAATCACATGACTGGACCTGAACGGGCTGAAAATAGGGGAGTATATTTTTACATAGTGTTAATATAAGTGTTAGGAGGGGGAGGGAGCATTTTTAAAGGTTGGTTCCAGGAATTGCAACTGCGAAAAGTTCAGGCACATTATGAGTTAAGTCCAAGTAGGTGCATGCCACCTCCAAGACTTTTCACTATTGAATATACAGTTGTGCTCATAAGTTTACATATCCTGGCAGAATTTATGATTTCTTGGCCATTTTTTAGAGAATATGAATGATAACACAAAAACTTTTCTTTCACTCATGGTTAGTGTTTGGCTGAAGCCATGTATTATCAATCAACCATGTTTACTCTTTTAAAATCATAATCACAATAGAAACTACCCAAATTACCCTGATCAAAAGTTTACATACCCTGGTGATTTTGGCCCGATAACATGCACACAATTTAACACAAAGGGGTTTGAATGGCTATTTAAGGTAACCATCCTCACATGTGATCTGTTTGCTTGTAATAAGTGTGTGTGTGTATAAAAGGTCAATGAGTTTCTAGACTCCAGACAGACCCTTGCATCTTTCATCCAGTGCTGCACTGACGTTTCTGGCTTCTGAGTCATGAGGAAAGAAAAAGAATTGTCAAAGGATCTGCGGGAAAAGGTAGTTGAACTGTATAAAACAGGAAAGGGATATAAAAAGATACTGAATTAATTGAGAATGCCAATCAGCAGTGTTCAAACTCTAATCAAGAAGTGGAAAATGAGGGGTTCTGTTCAAACCAAACCACGGTCAGGTAGACCAACTAAAATTTCAGCCACAACTACCAGGAAAATAGTTTGGGATGCAAAGTAAAACCCATAAATAACTTCAGCTGAAATACAGGACTCTCTGAAAACATGTGGTGTGGCTGTTTCAAGATGCACAATAAGGAGGCACTTGAAGAAAGATGGACTGCATGGTCGAGTTGCCAGAAGAAAGCCATTACTACGCAAATGCCACAAATTATCCTGCTCACAATATGCCAAACAGCAGAGAGACAATCCTCAAACCCTCTGGCACTAAGTCATTTGGAATGTTGAGACCAAAATTTAGCTTTTTGGCCACATCCATAAACGCTACATTTGGAGAGGACTCAACAAGGCCTATGATGAAAGGTATATCATTCCTACTGTAAAACATGGAGGTGGATCGCTGATGTTTTGTGGATGTGTGAGCTACAAAGGCACAGGAAATTTGGTCAAAATTGATGGCAAGATGAATGCAGTATGTTATCAAAAAATACTGGAGGAACATTTGCATTCATCAGCCAGGAAGCTGCGCATGGGACATACTTGGACATTCCAACATGACAATGATCCTGAACACAAGGCCAAGTCGACCTGTCATTGGCTACAGCACTACAGCAGAACAAAGTGAAGGTCCTGGATTAGTCATCTCAGTCTCCTGACCTCATTGAGCCACTCTGGGGAGATCTCAAACGTGCAGTTCATGCAAGACAGCCCAAGAATTTACAGGAACTGGAGGCTTTTTGCCAAGAGGAATGGGCAACTTTACCATCTGAGAAAGAGCCTCACCCCAAATACCACAAAAGACTTCAAGCTGTCATTGATGTTAAAGGGGCAATACACGGTATTAAGAACTGGGTCATTTGGGTAGTTTCTGTTGTGATTATGACCAGGGTTGTCCCAATACCACTTTTTTAGGACCGAGTACAAGTACCGATACTTTTTTTCAAGTACTCGCCGATACCGATTACCGATATTTTTTTTTTAATGTCACGTGACAGTGTTTTTTTTTGTTTGTTTTTTTAACAGTGCTTTCTTTTTTTTTCGGGGGGGGGGGGGGGGGGCTGAACGGTGTATGTGTGTGTGTTTTTTTTTTATTATTTAAAATTTTTATTTTTTACAATTTTTTTTTATTCTTTCTTGCAATATGTGTTTTTTTTTTTAATCAGCCCTGTTGGGGGGCTTTGGTGAGATATCAGGGGTTTTAAAAGACCTCTGATATCTCCCCCTTGAGACAGAGAAAGAGACAGAGGATAGAGATTCCCCAGTCCCTTTCTCTGCAGCCTCAGCTGCACTGAGAATGAATGGAGATTACAATGTTTCAGTTATGTGAATGGACAGAGTCAGCTGACTCTGTCCATACACAAAGGAAGGAGGAGGGGGACGGCGGAATGGAGGGGGAGAACGGAGAGGCACAGAGAAGGAGAGCAGAACGGAGGGGACAGCGGAAGGGGACAGAGAAGGAGAGCAGAATGGAGGGGACAGCAGAGGGGGACAGAGAAGGAGAGCAGAATGGAGGGGACAGCAGAGGGGGACAGAGAAGGAGAGCAGAATGGAGGGGACAGCAGAGGGGGACAGAAGGAGAGCAGAACGGAGGGGACAGCGGAGGGGAACAGAGAAGGAGAGGGGAATGGAGGGGGCATGGAGGAGGATGCAGTGACAGTCAGCGGTGACCAATCACCGCTGTATGTCACTAAAGCCGCTGGGGGAGAATCTTGTAACTCCCCCATGCGCCGATCACAGCTGTCCTCTAGGTATCGGGGGAAGCATCGGGAGCATTTGCCCGAGTACAAGTACTTGGGCAAATGCTCGGTATCGGTGCCGATACCGATACTAGTATCGGGACAACCCTAATTATGACTTAAAAAGAGTAAACAGTTGATTGATAATAAATGGCTTTAGCCAAACACTAACCATGAGTAAAAGAAAAGATTTTGTGTTATCATTCATATTCTCTGAAAAATGGCCAAGAAATCATAACTTGTGCCAGGGTATGTAAACTTATGAGCACAACTGTATGTTACAGGTTTATTGCATTCCTGCAGGATACACTCAGGCTGTGAGAGGAGAAAAGCACACAGAGCAGCTATGCCGCCCCTCCACTCTGCTGCCCATTCACAGAAACCTTTTGTATTTTGTGAATTAGTTAATGACAATTAATGATGGTTAAAGAGAACCCATCACTAAGAAGCTAACATTTTGGCATTTGCCAGCCAGTTAGATGATGGCATGGGTTATGGCAAAGTGTAACAGAAAAATAAGAGCAGATAGCTTAATGCAAAGTTGTGAGAAATTTTTGGTGGACCCTTGAGCAAAAAACAAAAAACAAAAAAAAAAACCCATAATCATGGAGTTTCACTTATATGCCCCACATTGTTTTCCCTGCTTTAATGCTACAGTTGCAAGCATTCTCTATGGACTTAGATTAACACCTCCCCTCCCAAAATTAGCAGAAATCTTACTGGCCTATCTGGTAGGTTATTATACGGAAAAAAATGGATGTTGAAGTTTTGCTACCTTTCTGTCTCCAGCCTGCTAATTAGACAGTGAAAATCAATCTATTGATTATCTATTGATCATGTGCTCTGTTCACATGTAAGCATGCTCCCAGTGTTAGATTAAGAGCCCCGCGAAAAAAAGAACAAAGAAATAGAGCCCTCAGTTGCTATCAGTGCTACATTTAAAGGAGAACTCCAGCTTTTCCTCCTCAAAACAACAGATGAATTGTGTATAGGAAATGAATCACAACCCCACTGTCAGTTTGTGTGCAACTTACCTCCTTTAGCTGTATGCAGCAGGTTTCTGTGTATGTGATGTCACTCCTCCTGGCTGAATTTTAAAGTTCTCTGATTTCCTGCTTCTTTCCTTTGCCAGTCCTGATACTACATCTCCCATGATCCTTTGAGCCTTTGTAGTTTCAGGATAGGCTATGGGAGTCACTTGTACCAGTTTTGGGAGGTGATATGGGGGGGGGGGGTCTTAGGGTTACTGTGGGTGTTTCTGGGCCTTCATGTGGGTGGGGAAAGATGTAAAGTGTCATACCTCCTCCTGCGTCATTCCTGTCTTGCAGCATACCAAAGAATAATGGCTTCCTGCAAGACTACAGAGGGCTATGGGAGTTTTTTTGAGGGGGTTTCCTTCATATGTAAATTAATCACTTCAGTTTGCCCCCCCAAGAAAACCACCAGCCACAACTGCTCCCAAAATCAGCCAAATCAAGTAAAAGTTACAAAACCCACCAATTTATTCTCTAGGGCCTGTGCTTTAAAAAATATATAGTGTTTGGGGGATCTAACTCATTTTCGAGCAAAAAAACAGACAAACAGATTTTCACATGGAAACAAAGTGCCAGAAAATGGCCGGTGTTCAAGTGGTTAACTAGGAAGGATTGAATTTTATTTGTGATCCATTCAATCCTGCCCAGCAGCAGCACAGCTAGCTTCCAGAACAGGCTGTGTATGTGTGTATATGAAGGGGTTTCCTTCTTGAATAATGCTGGGATCTGTGAGGTGGAACGTGGGAGGTTTGGACTCTTCCTGTAGGTGTGACTAGGTATGATTGAATGCTAATTAGGATGCATTTAATCCCACCCACCATCAGAGCTGTGAAGTAATTTGCATCATTTTCAGAGTCTGAAAGTCTGCAAAGGGGAGTGTTATAGACTCTAGCTGCGGCAGGAGGTGGCCGTGGAAGGGACAGAGTCTATCAGCAGGATATACAGACTGTCACATAATAAAAAGCCACGACTAAACCCAGAATATCAGGGGATCTGCAGACAACAGAGCAATATGGTACAGATGTATGAACAATGCTGGGACTGATCATCTCATTCAGTTCTAGTGAAAAGAAAGTTGGAGTTCAGCTTTAACTCTCCTTACGTAAGTGTTTCTGAGAAGGGGATTACAGGAAGTTGATATAACCTGCCATTTGGGTACATAAGTCAAGTGTGTTTTAAAAGAACATTTAAAACAAAATTATTTTAATAATTTGATTACTGGAGTTCTTTAAGACATACATTTTGCTCTGCTAATTTGGCAATGGCAAGACTACTTTAGACAGTACTTCTGTTCAGGTACTTCGTCCTCTTTACAGGATATGAGGATATGTGACACATTCACTTTAAAGATGTTTACTTATTTTCACAATATATATAAACAATAATTGCTTAATTCCAAAACCATATAATGTGTTGTGTTTGGAGGATAAACACCAACTTTATAATTATAAAATATAACGGACATCAGGAAGCTTACCTGGTAGCAGGGGGTAAGGACCATAAGTGAGCAGTAGGCCATAGCAACCAATCAGAATACAGCTTTCATTTGTTTGACTAGACGAATGTGATAAAAACAGATTGCTGTATAGAAGGAGTTACTGTACTTCGTTATCCTATCACTCTTGTAAATGTGCGTTACATTTGAATAAAGAAGTTGCAGTGCTACAGCTCAAATGATACAATCTGAGTTTATGCTGGTCACCTGTTTCCTAAAATATCTAATTAATACCCAAAGAGAATTCCAGAATATACATAAAAGGGAGTTGTGTGTTCAACACATGATGCACTGTTTTCGGAAAGTAAAGTAAAGTGTATTCGGTTGAATACACTTTACTGATTTATAAAGTCAAGATTTGGATTTTTTTATGTGCACTTGTATAGTCCCTGTACCTGTACTTGCAAGATTTTTTTTTAAATAAATTAGTTAACCGCCCATGTCATCTGCATATAATACAAGTACTTAATTTAAAAGGCTGTTACCACATCCTAGAACAGCTGTCTTACACTATTATGCCTCTTTTCCATATCATCATGGTGTCAAGTACAGAGGTTTTTGTTGTAACAAGAAAACACGTAAGGACCTTTTCACACAAGCTATGTTGTATCTGATCAGTAGGAGCAGAAGAGAATGGATGTCGTTTTTATGATGTCTGTGTCAGTTCAGGTTTTACCTGCATTTTGTAATGAACCCATTTTAGATCTGTGGGCAGGTGAATATAAACAGATGTGCATCAGTTTACATTTTAACTCTAGGGCTACTTTCACACTGAGGCATTTTTCAGGAGCTAAAGGGCTAAAAATAGCACCTGAAAAACGCCTCCTCTGCAGCTCCAGTGTAAGAGCCCGATTGCTTTCACAATGGAGCGGTGCGCTTGCAGGACAGGGAAAAAAAGTCCTGCAAGCAGATTCTTTGGGGTGTTGCGGGATCAGTGAATACACCGCTCCTATAATGCCCCTGTCATTGAAATCAGTTGCCAGTGCCACCGAAGCGCTTGCAAAGCACTTCGGCAGCCGCGCTTTGCGGGGGCTTTTAACCCTTTTTCGGCCGAAAAGCACAGCTAAAACGACGGTAAAGCGCCGTTTTACTGCCGACAAAATTGTCATATTATCAGGTTATTTCTCACACACAGCATATGCATACAACAAATTACACCCCAAGTGATGTTTCGTGTCTCCCTTGGAGGTTAAACATCATGACGCCCATCTTGGTACACCCTGCTCTCGACCGCAGTAAGCCAACAGCAGACATCACATCTTGTTACACTCAGCCCACATAGTTCGGGCTGGGTGTAACAAGATGTCTGCTGCTGCTTACTGCTGTCGAGTGCAAGGTGTACCAAGATGCGTGCCGCAGCATACTACTGTACAGTATATGATAAATTACATGAATGATGAGAAGAAAGGAAGGATTTTGCAATGCTATATGCCATATAGCATTGCAGAATCCTTTCTTTTCTTTCATCATTCATGTCATTTATTATGCCAGGCCAGCAATTGCCCATAAGTGCTACCTATCAGTGCCCATAAGTGCCACCTATCAGTGCCTAACAGTGCCAGTCAGTGCCACCTATCATTAGTATTGTGCTTTGAAAACTGTCACATGAAATTAAAAAAAGTAACGGTAATCGGTATCGGCGAGTGGTATCGGGACAACCCTAGTTTCTATGCACAGCTGCAACAGATTTTGCACACTCCAGCTTTACTAAATCTCCCCCTTTGCCCACGTTCACATTGAGCCGATTTGACATGCGATTTGACATGCAAAATCGGAGCCTATTGACGGCAAAGGCACCGGCCGAATTCCCAAACGTAGTTTCTGCACTACTTTTGTCGGACTGAAATGCGGGTTTGAAACCTTTCAAGTTCAGCTTTACTCGCACGATTTCAAACCCGCCCTTAGTGTGAATGAGGTCTTGGGGACAGAGCCCACTTGATCCCTGTGAATTGACTCACCCAAAAACTGATTAACCACTTCAATACAGGGCACTTATACACCTTCCTGCCCAGACCAATTTTCAGCTTTCAGTGCTGTCGCAGTTTGAATGACAATTGCGCGGTCATCCAACACTGTACCCAAACTAAATTTTTATCATTTTGTTCCCACAAATAGAGCTTTCTTTTGGTGGTATTTGATCACCTCTGCGGTTTTAATTTTTTGCTAAACAAAAAAAGGCCGAAAATTTTGAAAAAAATAAAAGCTTTACTTTTGTTTCTGTTAAAAAAAATTTGTAAAAAAGTAAATTTTCTCTTTCACTGATGGGCACTGATAAGGCAGCACTGATAAGGTGGCACGGATGAGGTGGCACCAATGAGCGGGCACTGACGATGGTCACTGATATGCGGCACTGATGGGCACTGGTAGGTGGCACTGATTGGTGGCACTGATATGCAGCACTGATGGGCACTCATGGGTGGCACTGTGTGGCACTGGTGGGCACTGATAGGCGACACTGATGGGCACTGAAAGGTTGCAAAGATGGGTTCTTATGGTTGGCACTGATGGGCACTGATAGGCGGCACTGATGGGCACTGATAGGCGGCACTGCTGAGCACTGATGGGCACTGATACGTGGCACTGATGGGCACAGATATGCGGCACTGATACGCGGCACTTATAGGCATCCTTGGTGGCACTGGCAGTGGTAGGCATTGTGAGTGGGCACTGATTGGCAGCTGCCTGGGCACAAATTAGTATTTCCCTGGGGGTCTAGAGGGCATACGTGGTGGTCCAGTGTGGATGGCTTCCCTGGCGGTCCTGTGTGGCTTCCCTGGTGGTCCTGGGCGGCTTCCCTGGTGGTACTGTGTGGGATCCGAGGGGGGGTGTGCTGATAAACAATCAGCACAGACCCCCCCTGTCAGGAGAGCAGCCGATCGGCTCTCCTCTACTCGCGTCTGTGGAAAATCCGATCACCGGCTCTTCCTGTTTACATCATGATCAGCCGTGATTGGACATGGCTGATCACATGGTAAAGAGTCTTTATCAGAGACTCTTTACCTAGATCGGTGTTGCGGGGTGTCAGACTGACACCCCGCAACCAAGATCGCTGCGATCGCAGCGGCTCAATATCCTGTGGACGTCATATGATGCCCAGTCAGGATATTGAAACCACTTTGCCGCCATCATTCTGCTATATGGCGGGCGGCAAGTGGTTAATCATGTTTGCTAGAACATTTGCTAATATTTTTTTAAACAACATGGTTTTATTAAAAATTAGGCAATTCGATATAAAACCAGAAGCGATCCAATAGTGAACAGACAACACCTTCCAGGTCTTACAAACAATAACAATAACATTCGCTAATACTTTAATACTCACATTCAAAAATGGTGTGAGGATCTGTATTAAACCAATGTGTTTTATCAATGTTTGCGAACAACATATTCAAGGATAACATTTGGCTATTTGGGACTATACAGTTAATTCCTATATATAATCTCGGTCCCTTTTAGATTCTAACTAAAACAAGTATTATGTTCAATTTCCATTCATTGTTTGTTTTACATTGACACAGACTTTTGTGGTGGGATTTGCTATATACAGTAATTGGCGTTTCAGAGCCGTATTAATAAAGTATCAAGTTAGTAAACCTAGATCAGGTTTATCTAGCATAATGGGACATTAGGAGGATACTATGGTCACTTGTTGCAGTGAAACACATTTCTAAGTGCTGCCAGGAAAATGTGGGATATCATGAAAACACTGTACCAGATAATGTTTTCCATTTTCAGTGCACCTTGTAACTTGGAACTGTTTTTGTGAATTTATTGTCCTCTTTTCTGACATTCTGATGGTTGTGCTGAATACTCCTGGAATTTCCTTTTTTGTTCCAAAAATGTCAGAGTAGAGGATTACAGAAACATACATATTATTAAGTTAACAGCACAATGCATACTATACAGTGGGGACGGAAAGTATTCAGACCCCCTTAAATTTTTTAACTCTTTGTTATATTGCAGCCATTTGCTAAAATCATTTAAAGCGGGGTTCCACCCAAATTTTGAACAATATCTGTATGTATTCTCTTCCTTGCCTAGATGCTGACATGGCGTTTAAAAAAATTTAAATCGCCGTAATTACCTTTTTATTTTTCTATTCTTCTTTGCACTTCATGGTTCTCTGGTGCGGGAACGAGCGGTGAATGCTGGGAGCACAGCATTCACCGCATCCAGGAAATAAATGCTTGTGGGCTTCAAATGCCCACACTGAAGATGGATACCGCCTGCAGTGAATTATATAAGTTATTCTTTCCGACGAAATCTGACACAGGCGGACATATTACACACAATATGTGAGTATGTAATGCTGAGAAGAAAAGTTTGTGAATGAACTCAAAAGAAAAAAAAAACGATAGATAGGTGGACCCCTGCTTTAAGTTCATTTTTTTTCCTCATTAATGTAAACACAGCACCCCATATTGACAGAAAAACACAGAATTGTTGACATTTTTGCAGATTTATTAAAAAAGAAAAACTGAAATATCACATGGTCCTAAGTATTCAGACCCCTTGCTCAGTATTTAGTAGAAACACCCTTTTGATCTAATACAGCTATGAGTCTTTTTGGGAAAGCTGAAACAAGTTTTTCACACCTGGATTTAGGGATCCTCTGCCATTCCTCCTTGCAGATCCTCTCCAGTTCTGTCTGGTTGGATGGTAAACGTTGGTGGACAGTCATTTTTAGGTCTCTCCAGAGATGCTCAATTGGGTTTAAGTCAGGGCTCTGGCTGGGCCATTCAAGAACAGTCATGGAGTTGTTGTGAAGCCACTCCTTCGTTATTTTAGCTGTGTGCTTAGGGTCATTGTCTTGTTGGAAGGTAAACCTTCGGCCCAGTCTGAGGTCCTGAGCAGGTTTTCGTCCAGGATATACCTGTACTTGGCCGCATTCATCTTTCCCTCGATTGCAACCAGTCATCCTCTCCCTGCAGCTGAAAAACACCCCCACAGCATGATGCTGCTACCACCATGCTTCACTGTTGGGACTGTATTGGACAGGTGATGAGCAGTGCTTGGTTTTCTACACACATACTGCTTAGAATTAAGGCCAAAAAGTTCTATCTTGGTCTCATCAGACCAGAGAATCTTATTTCTCACCATCTTGGAGTCCTTCAGGTGTTTTTTAGCAAACTCCATGCGGGCTCTCATGTGTCTTGCACTGAGGAGAGGCTTCCGTCGGGCCACTCTACCATAAAGCCCGACTGGTGGAGAGCTGCAGTGATGGTTGACTTTCTACAACTTTCTCCCATCTCCTGACTGCATCTCTGGAGCTCAGCTACAGTGATCTTTGGCTTCTTCTTTACCTCTCTCACCAAGGCTCTTCTCCCCCGATAGCTCAGTTTGGCCGGACGACCAGCTCTAGGAAGGGTTCTGGTCGTCCCAAACGTCTTCCATTTAAGGATTATGGAGGCAACTGTGCTCTTAGGAACCTTAAGTGCAGCAGAAATTTTTTTGTAACCTTGGCCAGATCTGTGCCTTGCCACAATTCTGTCTCTGAGCTCTTGAGGCAGTTCCTTTGACCTCATGATTCTCATTGCCTCTGACATGCACTGTGAGCTGTAAGGTCTTATATAGACAGGTGTGTGGCTTTCCTAATCAAGTCCAATCAGTATAATCAAACACAGCTGGACTCAAATGAAGGTGTAGAACCATCTCAAGGATGATCAGAAGAAATGGACAGCACCTGAGTTAAATATATGAGTGTCACAGCAAAGGGACTGAATACTTAGGACCATGTGATATTTCAGTTTTTCTTTTTTAATAAATCTGCAAACATGTCAACAATTCTGTGTTTTTCTGTCAATAATCCGATCGTGTGTACGCGGCTTTAGGAGCAAAGCTACATTTTGGACAACAAAATCCTAATTAACAAGAATTCAACTACAGGTAAGTCTGATTGAATTAAACAGGTGTCCAGCAGACAGTTGATTATAAGAAGGTGTTACTTAACCACTTCAATACAGGTCACTTTTACACCTTCCTGTCCAGACCAATTTTCAGCTTTCAGTGCTCTCACACTTTGAATGACAATTACTCAGTCATGCTACACTGTACCCAAACATTTTTTTCACACAAATAGAGCTTTCTTTTGGTAGTATTTAATCACTGCTGGGTTTTTTATTTTTTTGCGATATAAGCGAAAATTTTGAAAAACAAACACTTTTTTTTAGTTTCTATTGTAAAATGTCACTAATAAGTCATTTTTCTTCAAAAATTTGGGCCAAAATTTATACTACTACATATCTTTGGTAAAAATAGCCCAAATTGGTGTATATTTAGTCTGTGTGAAAGTTATAGAGTCAAGCTATGGTGGCAATCATTGAAAATTGATCACACCTGATGTACTGATGGCCTATCTCATTTCTTGAGACCCTATGACACCTTTCCACCGTTAGCGGTAAAGCACCACTCATTTTAGCTGTGCTTTAGCGTTGTTTAAGCTGTGCTTTTGCGCTGCTTTTCGGCCACTAGCGGGGCACTTTTAACCTGAAAAAAAGGTTGAAAGCGCTGCAAAACTGGAGTTTTTAAAGCGCTTTTCAGGCACTTTGAAAGCGCTGCCCATTCATTCCAACGGGCAGGGCATTTTGGGAGTGCTAAATACAGTGCTCCCAACCCAGCCACAAAAAGGCTGCTTGCAGGACTTTTCAAGAACATCCCACAAGCACAGAGTGTGAAAAGTCAGACTGGAATGAATGGGAGGCGATTTTCAGGCACTTAGCAGAGGCTATTTCCAGCGCTAAAGCGCTTGAAAACCACACTGGACGTTTTTGGATGTTTTTACAGCTGCTGTTTTTGGCTTCAGACTTTTTTTTTTTCTACAGTCAGGCTCTTCAGCATGTTATCCTTTGTGTCCATGCACACATAGGCTGTTATCAACTGTTTTTGGCTGGGGTGTTTCTTGGCTGTCAAAAAAATCCAAGACTAGTGGGTTCTGAGAGGAGTATTTCAGCTGTAAAAATGCTCTAACATCAAAAAAACGCAGATAAATGCTCACCAGTGTTTTTTTTATATTTTTGATCCCATTAAATAAAAAACACGTAAACTGATAACACTAAACGCTGAAACGCTAAAAAAATGCTGTTGAAAAACATTGAAAAACTCACTGCAAAGCTACTAGTGTTTTTATAACATTATTGTAACGTCCAGTGTACATGAGGCCTAACAAGCCAGGACAGTACAAATACCCCCCAAATGACCCATTTTTGGAAGGTAGACAGTCCAAGCTATTTAGTAAGAGGCATGGTGAGTTTTTTTGAAATTGTAATTTTTTTCCTACAATTCTTGGAAAAATTAAGAATTTTTTTTGGTTTACCACAGAGGAGAGCATCAGTCCAGGCAGCAGGCAGGGATGTGGTGAGCGACAGCAAAAGCAATCGTCCAGGCAGGAATACTGTCCATAGTTAGCACAGGCAGAGATACTGTCAGCACAGCCAAAGCATTGGTTCCAGGTAGCAGGCAGAGATGTGGTCAGCAGCAGCAAAAGGAATCATCCAGGCAGAAATACTGTCCATAGTTAGTAGAGGCAGCAGATATGGTCAACACAGCCAAAGTATTGGTCCAGGCAGCAGGAAGAAACATGGTCCATAAAGTCCTGGGTCATTATAGATGGTGATATGATCAGCACAGCCAAAGTATTGGTCCAGGCAGCAGAAAGGACCATCAAGCTTAGGGCCAGGGGGACAGGGTAGAGGCTTCTCCCACCCAAATTTCTTTGAAGCCTCCGGACTCCAAACCCTGTTCTGAGAGCACGGAAAACCAAAAACTGTTTTTCTCAACTCCATAACACTATTCTGAAGCCCCTCACATATGTGAGACCCCTGTGTACTAAAGTAGAAGGGCAAAAGATCAGTCCAAGTGGCAGGCAAAAAACATGGTTGATTAACAGGCCAAGGTCGGTGCACGTGGAAGTCAGAAACATGGTTTAAAATGACAGGCAAAGGCATTGTGAGGTAAACAGGCCAGGGTCAATTAACATGGAAGGTAGAAACATGGTAGCAGGCAAATGATCCACACATGTATTTGAAACAGGGAAATGGCAGTCTGTTAAAAATAAGGGGAACTATTATCTTATGGATGTGTGATACCTTCTGAAGCAATCTTCGATGCACATGCCAGGTTGGGAGGGACATTGGGGACAATAATAACTGGTATCTCTTCTAACTCCTTCTCTGCTGCATACACAACATTTCTTTTTGCGTCTTTTTCCTGATTCCGTGGGGGGAATGTTCTAGGGAAAATGTTGCTCATGAAGTTGACTCACTATCAGAGTGAGTGCTTCCTGGGGTGGGTCCTTGCGGGTAAATCAGGCAGTGACAAGGTTTTCAATATATTTGAGGTAGGTGCATAGGCGTGCGCAGGGGGTGTGCCAGGTGTGCCTGGGCACACCCTAATCACCCTGTGCAGCACAGATTCCCCCTGCTGATATTGCACCGAAGCCCCCCAACAGGGCTCCTAAAAAAATTGCAAAAAATAAAAAACTACTGACACCGTCTACTTCCCTACAGACACATCCACTGCCCTACTACCACAGATTCATACACACACCCACACGCACGCATGTGTTTTGAGTTTTGGGGTGCACACCCTAATGCAAAAGGCTGCGCACACCTATGGGTAGGTGATAGGTTGGTTTTCAGTTGATTTTTGGTAGCAGACATATGGATTAAACATGGCCATATGAAAAAGATGAAATGCAACTTTTTCATACCAGTAACGGGACTTTCGGGTTGACAAATGTAGTTGTAGCATCTGGTCATTTAAATCCACCCCCCATGAACAGATTATAATCGTGGACACATTCAGGATTTACAATGGGGCCGCATCTTCTCTGAATCTCCACCAAGGTGCCATTGTGGGTGGTAGAGAGGATGTGAACATCTTTCTTGTCCCTCCACTTCATGGCCAACACTTCCTCATTCCTCATAAATGCGGATTCCCCGTTTTGTAGCCTTTTTGTTAATACATTTTGTGGGAAGCCCTTCCTGTTTTTTCTGAAGGTACCGCAGGTCAGGGTTTTTTCAAGGTACAGGTGACGAAAAAGGGGCAAGCTGGTATAATAATTGTCCACATATAAATGATAAACTTTTTTGAACAGGGGGTATGCCAGCTCCCAGACAATTTTCCCACTGGTTTCGATATATGTGGGGCACTCAGGGGGCTGGAGCTGGGAGTCTTGCCTTCATACACGCACAAGGCATGTACATATCCAGTGGCTTGATTAGAGATGTGAAGGCCTGGAAAAAAAACGGAAACATTTGGAAAAAAACGTTTTTTTCCCCGTTTTTTTCCTGAAGGCTTTTTTTGTTTTTTTCCAAAAAATTGGAAAAATTTAAAAAAGAAAAAAAAATTGTGGAATATTTTATTGTAACATGATGAATAAAATATTTTAAGACAGGGTGTTCACCTTAAGTTTTTAGAAGTTCCTAATTGTGATGACGGACAAAAAAGAGTAGCTGCAGAAGCAGAGATGGATACTGACAATTTCAGCTCAGAAAATGATTCTGATTAAATGTCCATTGAAACTTATGCTGGCCATACACTATACAGAAAATCGTCCGAACCCATTTTCGAAAAATGAACGTTCGACCGTGACCGCAAACGATCGTGCCATCATATAATGACCGATAAATTGTTCAGTGGACATGAATAAATAATTTTTTGTTCGTTTTTTTGCATATACCTAGTGCAGACAGTTCGGACGGGAAACACATTAACCTTGCAATTTATCGTACGTTCGGCAGAAAATTTCCAAACTTGCCGTTCGTTTTTTCCCCACAAAAACGTCACAAACGATTATCGTTTTGTGCCCATTAACTTGCCGAAAAACGAACGAAGTGTCTATATGAACGATTTTTCGGCCGATTTTCTGTATAGCGTATGGCCAGCATTAGTCCCACTCTCTTCTTAACACTTCCCCCATCTTCAATTCTTTTTATGAGAATGGGGTTTTTATTTTTATTTAATACTGTGGAGAAGAAATATGAAAAATTGTTAATTCTGGTTTTGAAAATTGTTTTGTGGAGGCTTTTTGGCTGTTCCACATAAACTAGTAAGCAGTTCAGGAGATTGTTGCTCCCTTTGTTACAAATAAATATTATAAAAAAGGAAATTCTGTTTGTGATAATTGTTTGGCTACACTATATTTTTAATATGCTAGTTGTGATAATTTTATGCCAAGTCAAATTGTCCATAGTCATATTTTATGTTCCTAAAGTAACAGAATGACTTTCAATCTTAAAAAGACAAAAAAGTGCTAATGTAGCATTTTTTTCAACTTATCCAAAAATTTCCGTTTTTGCCCCAAAAAAACAGAAATTTTTTTTTCTTTTCCGAGCTTCAAAATTTCCGGAAATTTTACATCTCTAGGCTCGATCGCAAAGCTTATTCAGTTTCAACCCGTACCTGGCCCTCTTACTGGGAATATACTGTTTGAACTGCAGCCGGCCAGTAAAGTGGATGAGGAAATCGTCCACACAATTATTTTGGTCTCCGACATACACTTCAGCAAATCGCTTGGAAAAAGAATTTATTGGGGGACGTATTTTGTACAATTTCTTGTGGTTGGGATGATCTTGGGGTGCACACTGTGAATTGTCATTAAAATGTAGGAAACCCATAATCATATCCTAGCGTGTCCTGGACATGACAGCAGAATATATCAGCATGTGGTGGATGGGGTTGGTGGACAAGTAGGCATGCAGTTCATTCTACTTTGTGAGCCCCATATCAAATGTAAGGCCCAAAAACAACTTGAACTCATCCAGTGTGAGACGTCGCCAGTGGAACATACTGGCGTGGGATGAATTGGGGTTGGAGGCAATAAATTGCTCTGCATAGATATTTGTTTGGTCCACCATATACTGCAGTAAATCTTTTGGGGAAAACAAATAAAAATAATCTAACTGAAAAATTTGTAGTGTTGAGCTACCCACCTTGCTGTGCAGTGAAAAGAGGGATTATAGCTGACCCTGAGCTGGCAGGCAACTATAAGGGGTTTGCCAGGGCATCAGGAAGGTAGGACTGGGCCCGTATTCTTTGGGTTGGGTGTGTAATTCCAGTACTGGTACTGGGCTCCTCTTCCTGGGGTCTGGCGCTACTGGTGGTAGGCAGGTCCTCTGATCTTGTTCCTGATCTCCTTATTCTTTTAGGAGGGACGGTTTCCTCCGCTGACTCGGTATCCGATCCACTATACTGGCTCGAATTACGAACCAGAATCGGATGATGAGAGCTCCCCCGCTGCCTGATGAAGGAGCACGCATGCTCCGAACGTGCGCTCCTCCCCACTCTCTCAATATCCGGAAGTGACATGTCCAGCCGCCCCTGAGCAGAATCTGAGAACCAGGAAGCGTTGGGAGCCACCAGTGCAGCCGGGAACATCCGCTGCCTTTTCACCTGCGAGCCAACCGCCTTTCCCCGGGAGTGGATGAACTTCCTATACAATTTCACATGCGCTGTAATCTCTACAATCTTGTGAGTTTAAAATCGTCTGTCCTATATTAAAATGTTTTTTATCATGCTGCACTTAGATGGCGTTGCTCTATTCTTTGTTTTTTACTGTCTACAGAGCCCCTTCTAGCTTGTTATGAGTCGGGAGCCATCCAGAGTCAGCCCATCTGTGACCATCTACACACCTCTTGCTGCATTTGAACTCTCATGCATGGACTCCCCACTATAGAGAGTAGATTAATCTCCTATTTCTCTATATTTGAGCTGACAGAGCACACATAAACATTTGTATACAATATTTCTGTGCTTCAGCCAATTTCATTGGCTGTTTACCCTGATCGTGGATGGGCTATGTCCATGGGACATGCACAATCCCCGATCAACGTGGTGTGCGCATCCTCTGGTGTTGACAAATGTGACCGGCTGTGATTGGACACAGCCGATCACATGATAAACAGTCAATTTCATTGGCTGTTTACCCTGATCAGGGATGGGCTATGTCCAAGGTACACGCGCCATCCCCGATCGCCGCGCTGCGCACCCCCCCGTCATATGATGCGCAGTCAGGATAACGCAACCACTTTCAGCAATGGCACCACATGGAAGAGAAATGTCACAAGGCCTTAGAAAAAAAAATTTCTTTACACAAGAAAGGTGAAGGCTACTAGAATATCAGCAAAGCTTTACTACTAGTCAGAATACTGTAGCAAAAGTGATACAAAAATTTAACAAAGATGGAACTGCAACCATCTTACAGAGATGTCCAGGCAGTCTATGAAAGTTAACACCTCGAAAGGAGCATTTTCTGATGAGAAGGGTTGAAAAAAATCACCATGCAAGTTCACTGCAGTTGGCTAAAGAAGTAGAAAGCCAAACTGGGTCCTTTGTTTCCCTGACACAATACGGCATACACAGCAGAGGAATGGAATGTATGGGTGTCGTCCACGAAGGAAGCCCCTCCTAAAGCCAATGCAGAAAAGAGCCCTGACCTGACACCGCCCCCTCTCTCCCTTGATTGGCTAGCTGACTTTGACAGCAGCAGGAGCCAATGGCGCTGCTGCTGTATCTCAGCCAATCAGCAAGGAGAATCTCAGACAGCTGGGACATTCATGGACATTGCTGGGCACAGATGGACCTCAGGTAAGTATTAGGGGGTGCTGGGGCAGCTGATACACACAGGAGGCTTTTTATCTTAATGCATAGAATGCATTAAGATAAAAAAACTTCTGTCTTTACAATCCCTTTAACCCTTCTGTCTTTACAATCCCTTTAACCCTTTTTCATGTAATGTAGCTAAACAAATGTTCTGTAGAACTCAGTTTTTTTCAAAATTTTGTAAACTGTTCTTTTGTTAATTGTGATATTGATTAAAATCTTACTTTTCAAAAGGGGTGTACTCATTTTATGCTAAGCACTGTATATAACTGAAATGCAATATGTTCACTGCTGTAGCTGCCAAAGCGTCTTGTGACGCACGTCTTTTAGTGTTCAGAAATGCGGTTTCTTATGCTACTACTCCACTTCCTGCCTAAGCGGACTCTACACCCTCTATAAATCTCCAGTATTAGTGAAACGTAGAAATAAATGTAAATGTGACTTTCATATTTTTGCATCTTTTCATCACCACATCCTATCCCCATCTGGCAAAATGATCATTGATGGCTTTGTTGATCATGATTATGCGTGATGTGGTTTTATCACTTACTTGTTTGTGTATTTTTTTGCCCTGGTGACGATTCAATGTTTTTTTTTTTTTTGTAAAAAAAGCTACCTGATTGTGATGTGCTTGTTTTGAATTGTGCTATACCATCAAATTGCAATAAAATACACAAAACGTTTAATGTAAGGCTCCTGCAGATACTCAGTATAGCTGTCTGCCCATACATCCCACACAGGTAGACAGCTATACTGAGCACGAATTCCCACATAGTGCAGTGACAGGTGTTTTACTGCATTGTGAAACACCTGTCACTGCAAGGACACACAGAAAGCAATTGTTTTCTGTGTCCCATTCACACTGAAATGCACTGTACACCGCATGGCACAGTATAGCGGCACAGTGCATTGTGCTGCTGTACAGCGCAGTGAATGAAGTGTACTTTTGTACACTTCAAATAAAGTTTGTACAAACATTTAAAAAAATGGGAGCTGTGTGATGCGCTGAATCATGCACCACACTACCCTCTACCCTACCCTATTTTGGATAAAGTAAGGAAGAGTTAAAACCCCTGTCATTTTTTTTCTGCCCCATTGTGGGGATTTCCCATTCATTTCCTGTCCCACAGATAAAAAAGGAATTTATTGGAGATCCCTTCAAAATGAGGGAAATCCCTGGTTGTCACCAGGGTCATTGGAACTAGTGTCACCATTGGAACATTTCCCCCATATTACTGTTCTGAGAACAACCCAAAATTTGGGATTTTATTTTTAATTATTTCTCTTCCAGTGATAACAGTAAATAGGACAAATAGAGAGGGTGAATCTCCTCCCTAACGAGAGCATACACAGGCATAAAAACATGGAGGGAGTGCTATTTCTCTCCACAATCCAATCCTATATCCAAAACTAAATAAACAAAAAATTGTTTTTGGTTATACTTTCAATTTGATTGTTGCCTATGTAACGATCTGCTGCCGGGCTGTTTGGTATTACTTACATAACAGGATGACATAAATGTAATTGCCAGCAGAAAAACATCAATATAGGGCACAATATTCCAGCAGCACAACCTAGTACACTGCCACAGTGGGTTATTGACAGCAAGAGATCATAAGCTTAAAGGGACAGGAATTTGAAGTGACATGAAGGAGAAACATTTTTAATTAAAAATTATAATATTGAGCTGAGAAGACATGAAATCTAGGCTACAGGCTAAGCTTGCACAGATATGAGATGGATTTGGGCTGATCTTCATGTTCAAGAAACAAGGCCTGAGGCATGCTGCTAGGGCTCTTGTTAGGAAAATTATGTTAGCCTAGCTAAATATAAGATACATGTGCTGAAATACAGTAACACTTCTTTCAAAGGCTACCCAAAGTTTGAAATTAACACCTTTGGTTTGGTATTACAGATGTTCTACCAAAATGTTTTTTCTTCAAGCTGGCCAATATTATGTCATCAAAGCATCTACTGTCAATCTTTTTTTGTAGTTTCAAAATGTTTAGCTTTTTCAAGTAATTAGAAATGTTCATACCAGACTAAACTAGGCTACTTCCACACTGAGGCGCTTTACAGGCGCTGTATCGCTAAAAATAGCGCCTGTAAAGCGCCTCTCCTGTCACTCCAGTGTGAAAGCCCAAGTGCTTTCACACTGGAGCGGTGCGCTTGCGGGACGTTAAAAGTCCTACAAGCAGCATCTTTAGGGCGCTTTAGGAGTGGTGTTACACCACTCCTAAAGCACCCCTGCTCATTGAAATCAATGGCAGCGCCGCCGAATCGCCTGCAAACTGCCGCGACAGCGGTGCTTTGAACCCTTTATTCGGCCGCTAGCGGGGGGGGGGGTTAAAAGTGCCCTGTTAGCGGCCCACGCACCTCAGTGTGAAAGTGCCCTTAGTCCTAATCACACCACCAAAAGCACGATTTCACTATTTGTATTTGCTGCGAATGAGCAGCTTCTGCCGTGTGCTTAATTGCAATAAGAATTGCAATAAGAAGCATTGCTCTATAAACAGGAGCTTGCAGCCAAAAAAGTATGGTAGGTGCTGTCCATGTCACAAAAGTTTATAATTCGCATTAAATCACAAAAATAATAGCTTCAAATAAAAGGATAACATAATAAAAATAGCTTTTAAAGAATATTTCAAGGAACCACCCAGCTTTACACATAGATTGTTTTGCTATTATATGATGCTGAAATATACAAGAATTTCAGACAAGGCTTTTATAATACCTATAATGTCTTCAACCAGCTTGTTGTTCCTGTGTGCAAAGATGACCATGCCACGACACATGGTTTGAGAGTGCGTCTATGAGACATTATTACAGAAGATGGGCTGACCGCTTTGCTTTGTGCCATGTTAAGAAATACAGCCTGAGGCACTGAACTGTATGGACACTGCAATCCTCACTCAGCCTGTTTTTCCCTTAAACATGGAATGTCCATTGTATACCTTACCATACTTTGCTTGCACATATGTACTTGTTCATAAACGCTTTAACTTGTATAAAAATTCTGGTAAACACCAAAGTGGCTGCATTTACCAATGTAAACATAAGGCTTTACATTTTGGTGCCATCAGTTACCTCTGAAAAACATACATTTTATTAATTCAATAAAATGCACAGGTAAATTTAACCTGTCTGTTTACATGAATATTAACATATTTACAAAAGCAAATAACATTTACTAATACATAAAGCAATTACATTACATTTGAATGATGTTGTCAGCCATTCTAATCAGTCTAAGAAAGTCAATTTAAAAATATAAAGCAAACTACAAGAGGTACAAATATTTATTACATTTTAAGCTCTTTCGGGTGTATTTAAAGTCATTGTAAGCGATTACGTAAAACAACCCATTCAGTTTAAAATAGAAATGAAAGTAAAAACATAAATACCTTTTTTCCCTTTTTTATAAGTGATCACATTCCCTCTGTTCTCAGCTGCATAAGAACTGGGAGGAGGAGAAGCAGCAGCACACTGAGCTTCCCAGTAAATGGCTGTTCAGCGGGGGCGTGTCAGGACAAATCTGATCATTGGAGGAGGGCTAACTGACAGAATAGCTAGAGAACTGACCACGGCGTGCTCTCCTGCTTAGTGTGGTCAGTTTTTAATAGGAAAGCAAAGGCACAAGCAGGAACACCAGGGATTTCACATAAAGAAAGCAATACAAAGAGAACAGGATACTTTCTCATACAAGTACATGGTACAGCAGGCACATATCAGGAATATGAAGTGTTGGGGTAACAAACCCTTTAAGTCTGTTATTTTTCAACTTACATTAACAGACCAAGCTGCTTACCAAAAATGCCAGTTTGAAGGTTGAAATAAACCATTTAACACTGACACTTAATACTGACAGGGGTGCTGACAATGGTTAGCTTTTATTCAATTCTAAAAAACAAACTACAAAAAAAACAAAACGTTATCCTAAAAGGTAAAAAAACTGCTGTAACTGCTCAAAAAGTATTTGCAGAATTTCATCTTGTCAAAAATTTCCTATGATACTTAGCACCATCTAGTAGCCAACAGCACATAAAATAGCCTAATAGCATTTGTTTTTTGCCCCATTCATTCAGAACAAATGTACAAGCACTTTCACTGGGCCAATTGCTATGCAAATATTTTATAAATGTTAATGAGGGGAAATCCCTCTGATAAAGCAACAAAGAAAAGTAAAACCTGACAGGGGCTTTGATTCTTTCTCACCAAAAAAAAAATTAGTTTTGCCTAGACATACAATTAAAACAGTAACCTAAAATCCCCTCAACCAATTGCTAACATACCTCACAATGACTGCAGCAGCATTTTTTGGAGTTTTACTCCTCCAGGTAAACATATTCTCTAGTGTTGACACTCCAGTGGAACACTAAACTTACAATACTCTGAGCTTCTCTCGTTTTGGAATGCAGCCCTGTACAAGCTCCTGAAGTAATTACAGTTTAATTATAATATACAAGGTCTGACATTAATTTGTTGACCAGCTAAAAATGGATTCAAAATTGAATAATAAATAAGGAGTGTGCTTTTTAAAAATACAAATTTATATAAACCAATCTATAATGATTACAATAAAAATCACATGCATGCTACAAGATGTAGCACCATTTGTACGCACTGTTCAATACAATCTATTTTATTCTTTTACCAATGACAGTAAAACCTGATGTCTATTTTTCTATAAAAATTTCGTTTAATCTGTTCACACTGAGGAACTGCTCAGTAATTGTTCTGCCATCTCTCTCATGCTGATTTCTAATATTATGTTGCTGAAAAGTTAACAGGAACAGATAATCTAGGGCAAAGAGAGGTGGAATACATTAAATTAAGCTCATAATCCATGTGTGTTAAAACACCAAATCTTTTGTATAGAAAAAGAATAATTTAGCAATTTTCTGCTTTCTTGCTATGAAGCTATATGAATAAGGAGGAACTTTATTAGCCAAGGCTTGTTCTCCTGGAGTCATGACTAAAGATGATCTAAATTTTAAGATTTGACCTGGATCAGGCCAGTATGTTACTGACAAAGATTCACAGATACTTACAGTACTACCACTGATCCACTGATAATTCATATCATGTATTTATCTTCATTCGTTAACATTTTCTTTTCAATTAAATTACTAGCAAAGGTGTGTCCGTTCTAGATGAAACAAGATTGGGGGTGGGGGTATAGTACAGGGTCAGTTGCAGTACTGACAATGGGGGGGGGGGTGTGTGCAGTGTGTGTGTGTGGGGGGGGTCCTCTGCTGCCACCATGGTGATACTGAGGGTGGGTGGGGGCTCTGGAGGGATGGTGAGAGCAGGAGTATAGTGCTGTGTGAGCAAAGTAGGGGTTGGGGGGCTCTGGTGGACTGGTGAGAGTGGGGATGGGGGGTTTCTGTGCTGTCAGTGATGATAATTTGGGTGGCAGGGAGCTCTAGTGGGGTGATGAGAACAAGAAGGGGGTGCTGGGGGGAGTACACTTGCTGAATTTCTGATAGCACTTCTTTCTATGCTGCCCATCCTTAGTCATGCTTCCCCTACTTCAGTACAGCAGCAGCAGGAACAGGAGGAGTGCTGGCAGAGTGGTGAGAGGATTGGAAAAAGAAAAAATTGCTGGCAGTAGTTTACTGTCACAATTCCCCAACAGCAGCTCGACTGGACCTGCCAGTCGGCATTGACTGTTGAAACTCCACAATATAGAGATTACTTCTAATCATATAATGTCCTATAAATGTAATCTCAACTCACTGTATCTTTTTATTGTTAAGCACAGCTATCATTATCCTTCTAACTTACTAGCATTTTAGCCCTTCCTGACCGTTTTATTGTTTTCTTTTTGTGGTCTGCTTCAAGTACTTGTTTTATTGCTTTGTACTTCTACAACTGTTTTCCTGTATGGATAGATTGTTACTATTTACACCTCTGTATACTTTTTTGAAAACTGTAAAAAAAAACCTTTTGGAAAAAGTAGAAATACCTTACAAGCTACCATGTACATGCGATATATATACACACACAAAGGGCTCACACCGGCATCATAAGAGGGAGGGCCACCCGTTCACGTCTCCCCATGCTCATCCCGGAGACATGGGGGGGGGGGCGCTCACTCCTTCCGCTCTCACCTCCCGGTGCTCACGCCAGGCATCAGAGAGGAGGGGGGGTTAGCTGTTTGGATGGACGGGGGCGCTGCTTGCGGCACAGCAGGGTATGGGCAGCGCAATACCAAAGATTCCACAAATGAAATAAGTCTAAGTGAACAGGAATATCAGGTCTTTGTATGGCCTAACCCAACTCCTTGACTATGTTCACATGACATGTTGTTTTGTTTCTGTCATAGTGGTTCTGTCAGCAGCATGTTCTGTCAGTAGCGTGTTATTATACCATAGCAGCAAGGACATTGGTGTTTCTGTCATAGCGTGTTCCTGTCATTGCGTGTTCTGTCAGTAGCATGTTCCATCGGTAGCATGTTCCGTCAGTAGCGGTTTCTGTCAGATCGGTTTCTGTCATTAGCGGGTTTGTCATAGCAGTTCTGTCATTGGCGTGTTCTGTCACAACAGCTCGGTCAAGCAGCGTGTTCTGTCTTAGCGGTTCTGTTATTAGCGTGTTTCTGTCATAGCAGTTTGGTCATTAGCATGTTCTGCTACAACAGCTCGGTCAAGCAGCGTGTTCTGTCATAGCGGTTCTGTCAGCAGTGTGTTTCTGTCATTAGTGTGTTTCTATCATAGCAATTCTGTCAGCGTGTTCTGTCAACAGCTCAGTCAAGTAGTGTGTTCTGTCGTAGCGGTTCAGTCAGCAGCGTGTTCTGTCATAATGGGTCTGTCGTTAGCTTGTCTGTCTAGCGGGTCTGTCACTAGCGTGTTCTATCATAACTTTTCAGTCATAGCATTTCTGTTGTCATAGCTTTTCATTCGTAGCATTCTGTTGTAGTTTTTCCTGTCGCAGCATTTTCCTGTTGCAGCATTTTCCTGACGTAGCTTTTCATTCGTAGCATTTTCCTGTCGTAGCATTTCTGTCGTCGTAGCTTTTCTTTCGTAGCAGTCTGTCGTAGTTTTTCCTGTCACAGCATTTTATTCGTAGCATTTTCCTGTCGTAGCATTTTCCTGTCATAGCATTTTCCTGTTGTAGCATTTCTGTCGTCGTAGTTTTTCGTTCGTAGCATTTCTGTCATCGCAGCTTTACATTCGTAGCATTCTGTCGTAACATTTTCCTGTCGTAGCTTTTCATTCGTAGCATTTTCCTGTCATAGCATTTCTGTCGTCGTATCTTTTCATTCGTAGCATTTTCCTGTCATAGCATTTTCCTGTCATAACATTGTTATACAAGCTGTACACTCACTACTTTACATTGTAGCAAAGTGTAATTTCTTCAGTGTTGTCACATGAAAAGATATAATAAAATATTTACAAAAATATGAGGGGTGTACTCACTTTTGTGAGATACTGTATGTGTGTATATATCGAGAGAGAGAGAGAGAGAGAGAGAGAGGGAGAGAGAGAGAGAGAGAGAGAGGGAGGGAGAGAGAGAGAGAAAATTGTGTTTACAAAGCTCAATAGCTCAAATGTTTTACAAACATGATTTTAGCATGCTAACCAATATATGCAATATATTTAATTCACCTAACAAAACAAACACATATATGAGAAAGTCCTGAAAATATTTTAAAAAGTTGTACATCACCTTTTTTTACTATTTTTAGTTATTATTGGCTTACACTGAAGATGCAGTTATATTGGTGACAAGACCAGTAATATGATAACTATCAGTCATGATGACCGTGACTTACATTGTATAGCATTTGTTTTTTTCTATTGATTATCAGCTATAAATCAGCCACAGTATCAAGCTTCTACCTTGGTGTACCTTCATGACATTTAGACCTCATGCACACTGGATGTTTTTACAGCTGCTTCTATGGGCGTCTGATGTTTTTTCCTTGCCTCTAAATGCTTCTCCATGTTAGCCTACGTGCCCATGCACACATAGGCTTTTAGCAGCATTTAGTGGCAGGAGCTTTTAGAGGCAGTAAAAAAAAAAAAAACACTGCTAGTGCTTTCCAGGAGCAGCAGAGTTTGGGCAGAAAAAACGCTTGAGAATACTAAAAGGTGCTAGAAGTTTCTAAAAGCTGCTAAACATGCCTAAAAGCTAGAGCTTGAGCATTTATTAATTTCAATGGCCAGAATAAATGATTCATTCTGGCCAATAATTTGAAATAACGCCCAAGAGCTTGACGCGTGTAAAAGCTCCTAAAAGCTTGTAAAAGCTTTAGACACTTTTACAAGTGTCAGGCATTTTTTCTACAAAAACACTGCTTCCTTCTAGGAGAGTTAAAATAATGTCCTGTGTGCATGAGGCCTATAAATGAAACCAACTGGCTAGACAACATGCCTGTACTCATAAAGACACAACCAGACTATCATGGCCTTCCATCATTCTTTATAAATGTTCAAATCCTGGCAGCTGCTGCTGCAATGGTGGTGGTAAGCATACCTCTTCTATGCGGGTCTGGAACTGAGCTCCAGATATTCTAGGGCAATCTCAGTGTATTTTCTGCTTTATTTTAAACATTACTTTAAGTCTTCCCAAGTAAAAATTGGCATAATTGGCTGCCACTGCTGTCTTTATTCCAGAACTTCTATTCTAATCTAGACTCCCCCACACATTGAGTTGTGATGAGCAGATATTAACTGTGTATGGGAGATCAGCCCCTCTGTGTGCTAAGTGATGCTTTTGTTATAGGGCTTGTGATGTGCTAATAATTGTGAAATTTCAGTGTCATTAAAGATTACCTATTTATAACGCAGAGCTGAAAAACAGTCACCTCAGGTGGTTTTATTGCTTTGCCAAGCAGATAATGTGATGCCTTTGTGACACAGGTGAAAGACAGTAAAATTTACTTTAAAGTGATGTGGCGTGCTATTTACCACTACAAAGCAATAGAGCACGGCTTGTCATCACATTAAAAATATGGAATTTTTTTGCTGCACAGAAAAAGGCTGTGGCTATATTTTACTGTGACCATCAAGCTGGACTTATATGACAAAGTACAGCAAGTCCTGCGTCCATATGTGCATATGTATGTACTGCATGCACTTTATTTTTATGACACATCAAACATCTTTTAGTCTATCCACATCATACATGACTGCATGAATTTCTCACACATGGGAGAGTCAACTGCACTTCTGGAATGAGTATTTCTGGTTTTCATTTGTAAAGAGTATGATAATGCTGAATTCTTTTGGAGGATTGTAGAAGCAGGGACATTAAATATTAACCAATAAATATGCAGTAGCTGATTAATTCAGAATATTTGTGAGCAGCTCATGAAAGTTTAATACACATATTTTGCCTATTGAATATCTTCTGTACTGTTTACCTCACCTAGTATACAGCTGATTATCTTATATGTGTGCATGTGCCATGGATTTCACATACCATTTCTAAGATGTACTTTTACTATGTGTGCATAAGAATAGTAGATTTTAAAATACAGACATTGGAGATCGTATAAACAGTCATATAAAGTAAATTTACAAAGATCCATCAATATTAGCCTCAAACAAAAAATTATTATGTATTAGAAGAAGAAGTTAAAGCATATAGGGCACTGTTGAAAGTGTTATTTTTTATATTATTTATATTAATGAATTTTTAAAAAATACATCATACAACAAAAACAGTGTTGTCAGGTGACAGTAAATTGATACAGTGCATTTTTTGACATTTCAACTGTTAATTTTGACTGCAGCTGCTGAGATTTTGTAAAAGGCTAATACCCAGGAAAGAATATATGGGCCTAGTCTTATGCCCTGAAGAACACCAAGACCACCCTACCAAACACATTTGTGTGAGGGTCTCCTGAGGTGGGTTTGATCCAGATTTTGGAGAGTTTAGAGTTATAATATTTGCAAGGCTTTACAGTGGAAGGTAGGTATTTAATATACAACCCCTATTCCAAAAAGTTGGGATGCTGTGTAAAATCTACATTAAAACAGAATGCAATGATTTGCATATCTCATAAACCCATATTTTATTCACAGTAGAAAATGGAAAAAATATTTAAATGTTTAAACTGAGAAAATGTACCATTTTAAAAAAGGGAAATCTTCTTTTAACAACATTCTGTAAATGTCTGGGAACTGAGGAGACCCGTTGCTGGAGTTTTGGAAGAGGAATGTTGTCCTTAATATAGGATTCTAACTGCTCAGCAGTGCTGGATCTTCTTTGTCATAGTTTTTATTTCAAACATTTTAAATTAGTGAAAGGGCTGGACTAAGGACAGGTCAGTTAAGCACCCGGACTGCTGAAATATGCAAGGACTTCCCTGAAAAAGACGTCATCTAGATGGGAGCATATGCTGCTTTAAAACCTGGATATATCTTTCAGCATTTTTTGTGCATAATGCCTATCTTGCACATGCTAATGCACCCCCATACTAACAGATGCAGGCTTTTGAACTGAGGGCTGATAACAAGCTAAAAGGACCCTCTCCTCTTTAGTCTGGAGGAAGAATGTCAAATCTCAATTCATCTGACCACAAAACAGCTTTCCTATTTGCAGCAGACCATTTTAAATAAACTTTCTGGATCATATTCAGATATAGCTTCTTCTTTTCATGATAGAGCTTTACCTTTTTATTTTTGGATGGTTTGGCAAACTGTGTTCACAGCAATTGAATTTTGGAAGTATTCCTGAGCCCATGCAGTGATGTCGATCACAGAATCATGCCTGCTTTTAATGCAGTGCCGTCTGAGGGCCCGAAGATCATGGGCATCCAATATTGCATTTCAGCCTTGTCCGTTGTGCACAGATTTCACCAGATTCTCCAGATCTTTTGATGATATAATGTTTGTAGATGATTATATATTTAACCACTTAAGCCCCGGACCATTTGGCTGGCCAAAGACCAGAGCACTTTTTGCGATTCGGCACTGCATCGATTTAACTGACAATTGTGTGGTCGTGCGACGTGTCTCCCAAACAAAATTGACATCCTTTTTTTTTCCCACAAATAGCTTTCTTTTGGTGGTAATTGATCACCTCTGTGGTTTTTATTTTTTGCGCTAACAAAAAAGAGCGACAGTTTTGAAAAAATGCATTATTTTTTACTTTTTGCTATACTAAATATCCCCCAAAAATATATAAAAAAACAATTAAAACTATTTTTTTCCTCAGTTTAGGCTGATATGTATTCTTCTACATATTTTTGGTAAAAAAAAATATCGCAATAAGTGTTTATTGATTGGTTTGCGCAAACGTTATAGCGTTTACAAAATGGGGGATAGTTTTATGGCATTTTTAATAGTAATTTTTTTTTTTACTAGTAATGACGGCGATCTGCGATTTTTATCGTAACTGCAACATTATGGCGGACAGATCGGACACTTGGCGCTATTTTGGGACCATTCACATTTATACAGCGATCAGTGCGATTAAAAATGCATTGATTACTGTGTAAATGTGACTGGCAGTGAAGGGGTTAACCAGGAGGGGGTGCTGCAGGGGTTAAGTGTGTCCTAGGGAGTGATTCTAACTGTAGGGGGATGGGCTACGTGTGACACGACACTAATCACTGCTCCCGATCACAGGGAGCTTTGATCAGTGTCAGTGTCATTAGGAATGGGGAAATGCTTGTTTACATCAGAATTTCCCTGTTCTTCCTCTCTGTGAAACAATCACAAGTATCCCCGCGGACATAAAGTCCGCTGGACCCGCGATCACACTCATGGAGCTTGTGGCAGGGACGCGTGTGCGGCGGTGCGCACGCAATCACATGGCGGCAAATTTAAAGGGACATACCTGTACGCCCATTTTGCCTGTCCTTGCCATTCTGCCGACGTAAATGTTCGTGCGGCGGTCGGCAAGCGGTTAAAGTATTTGCAATTTTACGCTGAGAAACATTATTCTGAAATTGACAATTTTTAGACCTAGCTTTTCAAAGATTGGAGAATCTCTGCTCATCTTTACTTCTGGGACATTCTGACTCTCTAAGATGCTCTTTTTATACTCAATCATGTTACTGACCTGTTGCCAGTTAACCTAATTAGTTGCAAAAGGTTCATCCTGTTCTACCTTGTTATCACCACTTACGTTTTGCCTACTTTTTGTTGTCCCTGTCCTTTTTCTTTTGTTGGAGACTTGTTGCCATCCATTTCAAAATTACCTATTTGTTTTCTTAAAATGGTACATTTTCTCAGTTTAAATATTTGATATGTTTTCTATTTTCTATTGTGAATAAAATATGGGCTTATGGGATATGCAAATCATTGTATTCTCTTTCTATGTAGATTTTACACAGCGTCCCAACTTTTTTGGAATTAGGGTTGTAATACGCTATGGTGTACCCATTGGGTCCAGAACTTTTGCCATTAGGAAGATGATCTATTTTAGCTATGTCTTCAATAATGTGAGTTGGCAGTTCAGGGGTCTCTCCTTTCTCTGTGTTTGGGACAAATAGATTCCTGGGGGCAAACTTGTTCATCTCAAGCATTGTTTTACCTGCAACAGACACTAGAGACCTCTCTAGATATTCTCGGGGCTGCTGCCAGCAATCTTCTGGTTTTATTTTTAAATTCATAAACTTTGTGACATAAATTTTAGTTTCTGTTTATATTTGTCATCAAGAAATGTGGCTAGTTTATACCGCAGTTGATTGCGTGATAGTTAGGGCCTGGTAGGGACAGGGAACCATGGATGACTGTCGGTGGGGAGGCTCTAGTGTGTGTGAAGTTAAGGGTACATTAGAGAATTATGCTGCTCTGGATATGCATCCAGCATCTCTGTCTAGAGCTCTGAATGGCTGTTTGCCATTGCTTGGGCGAGGTGGTTCAGAGATTAAATTAATGGTGTGCCAGTCAGGGATGTTGGTTTCCGGGAGGTCCAGTGCCTTCAAAAAGCAAGGAAGGTCTCTTTTATCTATGAACGAGATTATCTTACCATCTTTTTGCAGAGATATGTGGGTTAGAGCTGCATGATTCTGGCTAAAATGAGATTTATGATTTTTTTGCTTAGAATAAAGATCACGATTCTCGTGGCGTAACATCATCTTTCACATTATACAAAAAAATTGGGCTAACTTTACTGTTTTTTTTTTTTTTAATCCATTGAAGTGTATTTCTTCCCAAAAAATTGTGTTTGAAAGACCACCTCGCATAAAATGACATAAAATATTGCAGCAACTGCCATTTTAATCTCTAGGGTCTCTGCTAAAAAAATATATAATGTTTGGAGGTTCTAAGTAATTTTCTAGCAACAAATACTGATTTTAACTTGTAAGCAACATGTGTCAGAAAAAGGTTTGGTGTTTAAGTGGTTAAACTGTCCTCATTTACAGACCAAAGTTCTTCCCTTTTGATCTAAAAGAGCTAAAAGATACTTTGTTTGTAGTTATCTCCCAATGTTGATGAACATTTGCGGCTTTTTTTTTTTGACAGCTGTGAGTGAGTAGAGAACGGCTGTGCACTGTATGAAGCGAGGAAATGCTGGGTTAAGATCATAAGGGGGGTTGAATCGAGATCGCGATTATTTAACAATTAATTGTGCAGCTCTAATCTGGGTGTAGGTACATTTTTGCACTAAGTTTGGTTTGGTTCTCATTTTTGCCATATTCACCCCTTTTACTGTGTGTTTGTGTAGGCATCAGATGATGTCTCTAGAGCCGCGTACACACGGGCGGACTTTACGACCGGACTGGTCCGACAAACTTTCCAGCGGACTTTTGATGGACTTCTGAAGGGATTTTCTAATGAACGGACTTGCCTACACACGATCACACCAAAGTCCGACGGATTCGTACGTGATGACGTACACCGGACTAAAATAAGGAAGTTGATAGCCAGTAGCCAATAGCTGTCCTAGCGTTGGTTTTTGTCCGTCAGACTAGCATACAGACGAGCGGATTTCTGGGTCCGGCGGAGTTACGACGTAAAGATTTGAAGCATGTTCCAAATCTAAAGTCCGTCAGATTTTTGACTGAAAAAGTCCGCTGAAGGTCTGATGAAGCCCACATGCGATCGGATTGTCCGCCGGACTCGATCCGTCAGGCCAGTCCGGTGGAAAAGTCCGACCGTGTGTACGCTGCATTAGTCTGTCAACATCTTGAATAGGAGCTTGAAGAGCCCTGTGAGCACTTTTATTCATATGTTTTGCTTCCTACTCCTATTCTCGTAGTCAGCAAATTGCAACAATAAGATTCTATTCTTAAGTTTTTTCTAAGTGACTTGTAGAAGCTCAAGTAGGTGAATAGCATCATTATGTTTAGATTCTAAAGTTTCTAATCAATGTCCAAGTTGTAAAGTTTCAGATTTGAGCTCATCCACTTTTTGTTTGGAGTTTTTTTTTTTTTTTACATAAACTGCTCCAGCTCTAAATTGGTCAATACCCGTCCAAGTTTTGATAAGTATTATCTACATCAGGAGCTGATGAAAAAAAACCCTGGGCTGCACTCTAAAAGGAGGGCTGAAATCTCCAATTTCACTCCATGGACACAGAGTGGTGTGTGCAGCCCTGGCAGATGGACCGGCATCCTCTGCGACCATGTGATTTGCTGCCATCTTGGATGTGGTCTGAGTTCCTGAGCATCACTCTGAGAAGAAGTCATCCAGGGTGTCTTGTAGGGTTTTGACATGTGCTGTGGTTTGGGTAAAAGACCTTTGCTTTGGGGCAACTTTGGTGTAGTCACTTTTCCCTGCTCTGATTGGTGTAGCGTGCATGTGAGTGGGAGCCACCTAAAGTCCTCTCCAGCTCATGGCCAAACCATGCCATGCTTATTAAATTTTTTATTGAAAAAGTGTAACTCCACCCAAATTCAGGAATCATGGACTGTAATCTTGTCTATGGCAATATGTACTCTGAGGACAGGTAGTTCTTAAAGGGGTTGTAAAGGTAAAAAATTTTTCACCTTAATGCATTATATGCATTAAGGTGAAAAAACTTTTGACAATACCGCTGCCCCCAGCCCCCCCGTTTTACTTACCTGACACCTCGAATCTCCGCTGCTCGTTCCAGTCATCTCTATTGCAGCTCAGCCTGGTCGCTGATTGGCTGCAGTGGATGGATTGAAAGCAGTGCAGCCATTGGCTCGCGCTGCTGTTAATCACATCCGATGACGCGGCGTGCCGGGGGGCGGGGCCGAGTGATACAGTGAGCGGCTATAGCCGCCGGCTGTATCACGGGAGCGCGCCCGCAATAACTAACCACCATGCGAGGGAGCTCGCATTAAGGTGGTTAGTTATTGCGGGGAGGAGCTGAGACAGCCGCCGAGGGACCCCAGAAGAGCAGGTTCGGGGCCACTCTGTGCAGAATGAGCTGCACAGTGAAGGTAAGTATGACATGTTAGTTATTTAAAAAAAAAAATAAAATTACCTTTACAACCCCTTTAAGCATGCCATACACAAGTCAATTTTTTTCATTCAACCAGTGGGTTGACCCCCAAAAAACTTACCCAATTCCCCCATCCACACATTCGATGTGGATGTGGGATCCTCCCCACTGAGCTTTTGTATTCTGACAGCAAGGATACTTTCCCACCATCATAATACACACATCAGCGGTCTATAGCCCACAGCACTGATCTAGCAAATAACTTCAGGGTGGTTGAACAGAAACCGATTGGTAGATCTACTTCTGTCCAACCACAGTGGCCACACATGGATTAAAATTTGGCAGTCAAATTTTTTGATCCATGTATGGCCAGCTTTAGTTTGAACTCGTGAGGATAAAAGTATGGAAGCTAGTAACGATGACAGAATTTGGGGAATGCAATGGTGATTCTCACTGTACTTTGCAGAGCTCTTTGGGATTAGGGCTCCTTCCTGTTCTTTGGCCACTCTGTCCAGTAGAGTAGTTTCAATGTGGATGGCAAATAATTAGAACTGCAACTAACGATTATTTTCATAATCGATTGTTTTGATTATTCGATTAATCGGTTAATAACCTTAAAAAAAGCGTGGTGTATAATTTTAGTTAAGATGTAAAGTTTAAAAAAAGCAATTTATTCCTAATTATCTCTATACGCAGGGGTAAATATAATTAACCAACTATATGGTTAGGGAGTAAAATCTTTAATCCACTCTGAGAATAACAGACAGAAGAGATATACTATATATACTATTAGAGGTTGAATCTGGTAAATATCATCAGACTCAGATCAAATTTTTTTTATTTAAAGAAAAAAAAAGTTCTAGATTGTTTTGCAGATTTTCAAACTGAACTGTAATATTACATGCTTTTCTGCAGCTTCTCCATTGAAGTATATTGAACCAAAAAAACACTGTTTTGCATTGAAAAAGGTCGTTGACCCTTTCCAAATACACAGCAGCTGAAAAAAGCATAGATGTGAACGTTAAATGAACTGTAGTGCATTTCTGCAAAAAGCCCCAAAAAACACACGGGTGGGGAACTAGGCCTAAGACATTTAGTAACATAATGGAGTTAAAAAAAAAAATCAGCCCTTTGTTTTTTTTACTGTGCAACAGTGAAAGTAATATTTACAGTAGAGATTTTTTGCTCTTTTTGTACTATAAAGGGCTAATTTTAGTTTTTTTCTGCATTTAATGGGACATCCTGTGTCCCATTAAATGCAGCTTGTGTCACATTAAACCCCCCCTTCTCGTATTTACCTTGCTGTGTTGTCCTCTCCTGCGGTGTCCCCTTCCACTGGCAGCGGCGATGGAGGAGTCTGCTCCTCATACTTCCGGTTTTCTCTTCTTGGGAGCAATGGGAGAGAGAAAACAGGAAGTGACATCTAACTCAGATGTCAATCAAACTGCCAGGCCTTAGTAATAGATACTACGAGCGCCGGGCGGAAGCTACTCGGCACTTCGGAAAGCGCCGCAAGGCGGGACAAAAGCCCGCAAATGAAGCGCCGCGTCTGCAATCTTGTGATTGCATAGACGTGGCGCTTCCCATAGTGCACTGTGTCCGGCGTCCGAACACAGTGCACTTAACCTCCCTGGCGGTATGATTATTTCAGATTTTAGGTGCTGAAAGTGGTACATTTATTTTGCATGGAACTTTGGCGTTTTATATTGCAGGACTGTAATTCTTAGGACTAACACACTTAAATCTGTCCAAACAAGAGTCTAGTAGACATCCCGGGTATGATAAAGTTTGAAACACAAAATCATAATATAATAAATAACTATAAATAATTATAACAAATAATAATATAATAATAAAAATTATTCAAAAATGTAATCAAATCAAAAAAACTGAAATTTGCTCAGTTGCAGAATTAACAAGGGGCCCCCAGATCCCACCCCCCATGTGACTGGGTATGGGGTACATTGTGCCCCTACTCATTCACCTAAAAAAGCAGTGACAAAAGACAATAGCTGGCTTTTGTCTTCTTCTTTCCCCTGCTTCTTCTTCCATCTTGCTCCAGTCTTCCTTTGGTTTTCTCCTTTTTCTTCCAGCTGCTTCTTCCCCTGCTTCTTCCTCCGGTCTTCTCCATCTTCCTATGGTTTCTTCTTCCCCCGTTTCCTCCTCTGGTCTTTCTCCTCTGCCGTTCCCGCTGAACATTAAAAAAACAAACCTCCTCCGATACTGCGAAGGGGCGCATGACATCACTCAGACAACGCGCCCAATTCCTGGTATGGTTCGGAGGGGCGCCCCCCCTTCCTGATCTACCAAGTTGCGTGTTTGGATAAGGGTCCGGTATGGATTTTGGGGGGACCCCTACGTCATTTTTTTAAATGACATTTTTTCCTTTAGAAATGTCATTTTGCTGCGGTGCAGTAATAATCACGGGAAAGATGCGCTATTTTACAGGCATACTAAGAACACCCCCCAGGGACGATATTTAAGCATTATTAAAATCACTGCTCCTGAAAAAACGGCAGTTTAAAAAACATTTTTTCCAATTGATACATGTCCCCTGGGGCAGGACCCAGGTTCCCATGAACTTTTTATGGCAAAGAACTTGCATATAAGCCTTCAGTGAGAACTTTGGATTTTGCTGGGTCGAGCCCCATTGACTTCCACTATTCCTGCATATGTCATCTGACAGGTATGTTTGCCGGCAATAGCGCTGCTTTCTATTTGCATTAGCGCCCAGTTTCTGAGAGTTGAAGTCTTAATTGGTCTTAATTGGGTGCTATTTTCTGGGACTGCAGGATCATTTATCTGCTACAAACTGTATTGCATGGCCAAAGCTAGTCTTTCATCTTTCATTTTTCATTTTCACATCCCTGTACCCTTTACCACCAGAGAATTAATCTGTGTAATAATACTCCTCCACTGCATCACCATAATTTGGAATATTTTCCAGTACTAGAGTAAACTCACTACCTGTATTACTCAGTATGGTCGTGGCGTGGGAAAAATAGCAGGGGGAACAAGTAAGGTAGCTGTCAGGAATCAGCAAAAGGGAGACCAGATATACAGTGCCTTTAAAGTTTATTTCCCTTAACATTTTCCACATTTTGTCATGTTACAACCAGAAACGTAAATGTATTTTATTGGGATTTTATGTGATAGACCAACACAAGGTGGCACATAATTGTGAAGTAGAATGAAAATGATAAATGGTTTCCCATTTTTTTTTTACAAATAAATATCTGAAAAGTGTGGGATGCATTTGTATTCAGCCCCCCTGAGTCAATACTTTTAGCACCTTTCGCTGCAATTATAGCTGCAAGTATTTTTGGGTATGTCTTTACCAGCTTTGCACATCTAGAGTGACATTTTTGCCCATTCTTCTTTGCAAAATAGCTCAAGCTGTGTCATATTGGATGGGGAGTGTCTGTAAACAGCAATTTTTAAGTCTTGCTACATATTCTCAAATGGATTTAAGTCTGGACTTTGACTGAGCCATGCTAACACATGAATATGCTTTGATTTAAACCATTCCATTGTAGCTCTGGCTTTATGTTTAGGGTCGTTGTCTTGCTGAAGGGTGAACCTCCGCTCAAGTCTTTGGCAGACTCTTAACAGGTTTTCTGCTAAGATTGCCCTGTATTTAGCTCCATCCATCATACCATTAACTCTGGCCAGTTTCCATGTCCCTGCTGAAGAAAAGCATCCCCACAACATGATGCTGCCACCACCACGTTTCACGATGGGGATGGTGTGTTCAGTGTGATGTGCAGTGTTAGTTTTCCATTTTGTTTTGCTGTGTCCCCCACGTGGCTTCTCGCAAACTGCAAACGGGACTTCTTATGGATTTCTTTCAACAATGGCTTTCTTCTTGCCACTCTTCCATAAAGGCCAGATTTGTAGAGTGCACAACTAATAGTTGTCCTGTGAACATATTCTCCCACCTGAGCTGTGGATCTCTGCAGCTCCTCCAGAGTTACCATTGGAGCCTCTTGGCTACTTCTCTGTTTAATGCTCCCCTTGCCCGACCTGTCAGTTTAGGTGGACAGCCAGGTCTTGGTAGGTTTGCAGTTGTGCCATACTCTTTCCATTTTCGGATGATGGATTGAACAGTGCTCCATGAGATGTTCAAAAGCTTGTGATATTTTTTTATAACCTAACCCTGCTTTAAACTTCTCCACAACTTTATCCCTGACCTGTCTGGTGTGTTCCTTGGTCTTGATGCTGTTTGTTCGCTAGGTTCTCTAACAAACCTCTGAGGGCCTTACAGAACAGTTGTTTTTATACTGAGATTAAATTGCACACAGATGGACTCTATTTACTAATTAGGTGACTGCTAAAGGCAATTTGTTCCACTCGATTTTAGTTAGGGGTATCAGAATAAAGGGGCTGAATACAAATGCCACACTTTTCAGATATTTATTTGTATAACATTTTTGATAACCATTTACCATTTTCCTTTTACTTCACAATTATGTGCCACTTTGCTTTGTGTGGCTGGCCCCAGTGTGAAAGGGGTCTAAAACTGCAGCTTTCTGCCCAGAGCATCATGGTGCCACCAGCAGGCGAACTCAGTCCTAACAGTAGCGGTATAAATGGTGAAGGAGGCATATCAAAGCTACCATTGCGTGCCTGATACCTGCTCTACACCTGCTGCAGGATACTGACAGGTCTGTACCCCTGGACTAACAGATCAGGTTAACGGCACTTTATCCTCATGAAAAAGGAGCCCAATTTATTAAAGACATGCTGATCATAGCAGGATAATGAATCGGTCTGAATACATTTACTGAAGTCATCATAAATTTGCTTTAAATTGAAATAATATCAAGCTTGTCATTAAACAGAAGATGTGCAATATAATAACATAAATCATAAATTGTTTGTGGGGAACAGGGGGAGGTTAAAATACAATCTAAACAGAAAAACTGCAATTTGGTGTAATAGGATAAGAATGTATAGCTTTGTTTTGTAAAACTTTACAGCTTTTAGAATATGTTTCATTATTTCTTAGTGCTGTCTATTAAAAGATAATAATGTGTGTTCAATAAAAGAAAAAAGAAAAGATTGTATGCAGGTGGTCATTTTGTAAAAAAAAGAAATCTGAAAGAAGAGAAATTTCTATAGACATGGTGTACTGTATATGAAATGAACCTGGTTCTTGAAGGCACTATTTCATGAAATGTGTAATATTTAATGCATAGAAGATACACAATTTGATATTTGTTTATTTTTCATGTGTGTCTCAAAGAACTAACATAGTATAATGCAGTTATTTCATTTATGCGTAGGATTCCCTCAATCTGTTGACCAGTGGCAAACAGAGTATATTTATACAGGAGATTTTTTTCTACATCAGCTCTGCACACAGTAAATATACATAATATATCAGTGAAATCTGCCTTCCTTAGGTCAAGAGCCTTCAGACTGTGTTAACAAAATGTGAGATTCTGAAAGGGTCACATAGGTATTTCTACAAACAAAAAAGATAAGCTTCCCTGCACTCAGAAACATAGGAAAACAAAGATATCCATGTATTTCAATCATACACCTTTGTGCCAAACCGTTACTCAGGTTTTACCCACGACTTTGGTTTTAAATGTTACTTTTTCTTCTGAAAAATACACATCTTACAAAACCTTGTGATGTTTTTGCAAAATTTTATGTTGAAACCATTACCAAAGAGCCTGATTTACCAAGGGCCTGATTTATTAGAATGTGATTGTACTACTAATTCCATTTTTTTTCCAAAGTGACTAAATGTTTAATAAAATTTTGCAACAATATGAATTAAGATTTTCCTTCTTTTTATTTTGATATTTGGAGTATTTTAGTTTAGTTTAGAAACCAAAAGAAGTAATAAATTCATTTTTTTAACAAACTATGTTAGAAATAAACTGGACTGTTTTTTGGATGGGTCAAGATTTGAACAAATAAATTATAGTACAAAAAGTGTGAACTGCTGTATAAAATACATTCAGGCTTTTTGTCTGTGGTGCATCGGTGCAGTAAAGTAGCTTTAGTTTGTAACTTGTGAACTTTCAGTTTCAATCAGCCGAATACATTCCAGGTGCACCAACACAAAAGACGTACAAAGTCTAATGCCGCGTACACACGAGCAGACTTTACGGCAGACTTTGCCCGGCGGACGGGATTTCGTCGGACAATTTCGATCGTGTGTGGGCTCTAGCGGACTTTGTTTTCTCAAAAGTTGGACGGACTTAGATTTGAAACATGTTTCAAATCTATCCGACGGACTCGAGTCCGGTCGAAAAGTCCGCTCGTCTGTATGCTAGTTCGACGGACAAAAAGCCACGCTAGGGCAGCTATTGGCTACTGGCTATGAACTTCCTCATTTTAGTCCGGTCGTACGTCATCACGTACGAATTCGACGGACTTTGGTTGATTGTGTGTAGGCAAGTCCGTTCATTCAGAAAGTCCTTTGTAAAGTCCGTCAAAGTCCGCCGAGCAAAGTCTGCCGTAAAGTCCACTCGTGTGTACGCGGCATAACATTACATTTCTTCAGAAAGAAGAAAGTCTAAGTACAAAAGTCTGTTTACAAACTTCTGCAGAGATACCACTGCTTTCACACAGAGGGTAAGGCCTCGTACACATGATCAGATTTTCTTATGGGCTGTTGGTGGAAAATCCGACCATTGGTACGCTCCATTAGACAATTGTTGGCCAACTTTCCATGGACAAATGTTGGATGGCAGGTTTATAAATTTTCCGCGGACAACGGTCTGTTGTCGGATTTTCCGAGCGTGTTTACACAAGTCCGTCGGACAAAAGTCCAAAGTACAAACATGCCTGCTTGGATACAAGGACCAGCCAGAAGCGGTCAGTCTTGTAAAACTAGCATTGTAAAGGAGAATTCACACTCATGACGCGGCAAATTATGAAATCTCGAAATGCAGCGCACATTCTCTTCTTCTTTAATGGGATAATATTGAAGCTGCTTTGCTGATGATACTGATGGAGTTCTGCCAAACGTATTTAAAAAGGCTTTTTTTTTTTTCTAGTGGTATCAAGAATAATATTATGTTTTTTTTTCTTTTTTTGTCAAGTTACTGCAACACCAATATCCCGTAGTTTTTTATATCAAAGATACAACTATGTTGGTGTCCCTTGTTAATTTTACATTGTATTTTTTAAAATGTAACTGCTTACTCCCAAACTGTCATTTAAAGTAAAACACATAGCCAAGTATTATTCTACACAATTTTATTATTGTGCATTAAAAAAAGAAAACAAAGAAAATTAGACATGCTATCTGCCAATAGAACTTAACCAAAAAGTGCCTTCTATGCATCCAAAAATATAGAACATATACCAAATCAAATCATTATTCAACCAAAAAATAAAATAAAAGCCTCATGCATGTGTCCTGCTTCTTAATATAGGGGGTCAACAATGCCAAGAGTTGGTTAAAGCAGGGGTCCGCCATCCGGAGATAATTCCGAAAATCATCCGGATTATTCTCCTGGAGCTCCCGCAGCAAAGGCATATGACATAATTGGTGATTAATAAAGCAACCAATTTTTGGTCCAAGAAATCCTCCTCCTGTCAGGGCTGGCTCAGCCCTTCCTTCCTCAGCCACTCAGCTGTTGGCTATTTGCCAGCTCTCATCTCACTCCACAGTTAACCAGCTGTTGTGGATCTGCTCATCAGTCCCACCTACTTAAAGATCTCCAGCTCACTTCATTCCTGGCTTCGCCTTAGTCACATCACAAGAAACCATCTCCCGTGTTCCTGTTTAAAGACTGGCTTTGCTGACATCCCTTCTGGCTCCTTATCCTACTTGCTGTTCCTCTACTTGGATCCCTGACTTCTGGCCTGGCTAATTACCCGATCAGGTTACTGAACTCTGGCTTGGCTGATTACCCGATCTGGTTACTGAACTCTGGCTTGGCTGACTACCCGATCCGGTTACTGGACTCTGGCTATGCTTTGACTACACTTACTCTTTTTACTTTTTTATTTTTATTAATAAACAAGTGTGATTTTACTGTACTTCTATCTCGGTCTGGTTCATGGTTTCTGACAGTAGGCTAAGGCCATGAATTTAGAAGATACAGTCAATCCAATTGTTGGCAATATTATTTCCAGATTGGATGAGCAAGATCACTGCATGGATCAGTTTGCCACGGTGTTACAAGTTTTACTTCTATAAGAGGTATGTCTAGTTCCGCCCCGCTTCCCCAGCGATTTGGGTGTGATCCAGGTCAATGCAGAGGGTTTCTCAACCAAGTTGAGATATACTTTGAGATGCTGCCCCAGGTGTTTCCCACAGACAGAAGCAAAGTATGGTTCGTGATATCTTTGCTTTCTGAGAGAGCCTTGGCCTGGGCTAACCCTCTATGGGAGACGCAAAAACCTGTTGTCTTGAGTTACCCTGAGTTTGAGGCCTCCTTTAAAAGGGTATTTCACGTTCCCGCACACTCCGCTTCTGCTGCCAAGTGCCTCATGTACATCAAACAGAGGACGAGAACTGTTGCCGCCTATGCCATTGAGTTCCGTACTCTGGCAGCAGAGGTCCTCGTGGCTGCTTTTTCTCATGGTCTCTCGGATTTCATCAAGGAAGAGATAGCAGCCCGAGATATACCCACTGAGCTGGAGAGCTTGATCTCGTTTGCCATCCATCAGACTCAGAGAAAGACTTTCTTTTAAGGAACGCTTGCGGAAGCCTCCTGTACGTTTGCCTCCAAGCTTTGCAGTCCCACCCGTGCCTCCCTCACCTCCAATGCCTCTTGGTACCGAGTCGGTCAGTGAAGATGAACCCATGCACTTGGGCTTCACGTGTCTCTCTGCGGATGAGAGAGCCTTTAGAAGGAGGGAGAGATTGTGCCTTTATTGTGGCCAGGCAGGTCACTTTTTGAAGTCTTGTCCTACTCGTCCTGGGAACACCCGAACCTTGAGGTCCTGTCATGAACAGACCTTAGGTGGTGTTGTGTCATCCCCAGTTATCCAGAAGGATAAGTCCCTGGTTTCGGTCACCCTTTCTTGGGCTAAGTCATCTATCGAGATACAGGCTCTAATCAATTCTGGGGCTGCAGGCTTGTTCATTGATGCTGCCTTTGTATCAAAGCACTCGATTCCACTGCAGCTGCGTGACACTCCACTTGCCATTGAGGCTCTTGACGGGAGACCTCTACAACCTGCCCGTGTGACTCATGAGACTGTTCTGATATCCATGGCCGTAGGGGCTTTTCACCAGGAGATAATTCAATTCCAAGTGACTTCCTCTGCTAAGTTTCCTCTGGTTATTGGTTATCCTTGGTTACAGAGGCACAACCCCTCTGCGCTAACTTTTAGCAGCCTTTCTCTGCCTCTATTTAAAATAAATGGTTTGAGAGCCCATTGATTTGAATAGAAGTCGCACCACAAGTCGGATCATGATGATCCGACTTGCGGAGCGGCTTGTGCCCTGAGGATCTTTAAGGGGAACCCTCGCCAAAATGGAAAAAACTGGCATGGAGTTCCTCCGCGAGAGCATACCAAAGGGTCTGGTATGAATGTTAAGGTTGACCCCCACACCAAAAGAAAATTACCGTGGGGTTTCCCCAAAATCCATACCAGACCCTTATCCGAGCAAGCAGCCTGGCAGGCCAGGAAGGGGGGGACGAGCGAGCGCCCCCACTCCTGGACCATACCAGGCCACATGCACTTAACATTAGGGGTGTGGGTGCTTTGGAACAGGGGCGGCTCTGCGCCCCCCCACTTCAAAGCACCTTGTCCCCATGTTGATGTGTACAACGGCCTCTTCCCGACAAACCTGGCCGGTGTTTGTCATGGTCTGCGGGTGGTGGGCTTATTGGAATCTGGAAGTCCCCTTTAACAAGGGGGCCCCCAGATCCCGGCCCCCCACTGTATGTGAATGAGTATGGGGTACAATGTACTCCTACCCATTCACCCAAAAAAAGTGTCAAAAATAAAAACAGTACACAGGTTTTTGATAAAGTAATTTATTAAAGCATCTCTGGTGTCTCTTCTCTTCCAATTTCTTCTCCCTCCGGTAATGTCTTTATTCTCCGGTTCTTCTCCCTCTGCTGATGTCTTCTCCCGCCACCGGTTCTCCTCTCTCTGCTGTCTGCTCCCGCCAACGGGGCTCCTCTCTCCGCTGTCTTCTCCATCTTTTCTTCTTCTGATGTTCTCCCAACGCTCTCTCCCGCTGTAATGCTGGGTCCACCGTGTGCCATTACATATATAGCCATGGGGCAGGGTCACCCAGTGACGTAATCCGGAGACCACACCCCCTTGTGACGACACCACCGGGCCATGATGGGGCAGTGACATCACAAGGGTGTGTGGCCTCTGGATGATGACACCGGGTGGCCCCGCCCCATGTCTATATAAGTAAGGGCACACGGCGGACCCATAATTACAGTGGGAGAGAGCGTCAGGAGAACATAGGAGGAAGAACAGAGGGAGAAGACAGCGGAGAGAGGAGACCCAGCAGAGGGAGAAGACAGCAGAGAAGACGACAGAAAGAGGAGAACCGGCGGTGGAAGAGGACATGGCCAGGGAGAGAAGAAATCGGAAGGAAAAGAGACGCTGGAGCTGCTTTAATAAATTACTTTATCAAAGCCTGTGTACTGTTTTTATTTTTGACACTTTTATGGGTAAATAAGTGTATTCACATAGGGTGGGGGGCTGGGATCTGGGGGCCCACTTTTTAAAGGGGGCTTCCAGATTCAGATAAGCCCCCCCGGCCGCAGACCCCAACAATCACCGGTCAGGGTTGTCAGGAAGAGTCCCTTGTCCCCATCAATATTGGGACAAGGTGCTTTGGTGTGGGGGGCGCAGAGCCCCCCCTGTTCCAAAGCACCCACACCCCCATGTTGAGAGGGCATGTGGCCTGGTATGGTCTGGGGGGGGCGCTCGCTCGTCCCCCCCTTTCCTGGCCTCAGATAGGGGTCTGGGACGGATTTTGGGGGAACCCCACACCAATTTTTTTGGCATGGGGAGTTCCCCTTAAAATCCATACCAGACCGAAGCTCTTCGGGGGAACCCCACGCCAGTTTTTTTTTTTTATTTTGGTGCGGGTTCTCCTTCAAGATCCTCAGAGCACAAGTCGCACCACAAGTTGAATCATCATGATATGACTTGTGGTGCGACTTCTATTCAAATTAATGGGCTCTCATAGGGAACCATTAATTTTGACACAAAAAAAAATGCTTGACGAGCACGTTTACTGGCGCCAGACGTTTTTACAGCTCTAACACCAGCCCTCAGGATGCGCTGGCCCCAGCTCCTAAAAGCCTGTGTGTGCATGCACACAGAATAACATGGGGAGGTGTTTTTAAGTGGCAAAAAAAAAACGTCTGACGCTGCTAAAAGCAGCTGTAAAAACACCCTGTGTGCATGAGGCCTAAAAAATATTTTTGGCCCTAATTACACTTTAAAACAGCCTTTCTCAATCAGGGTTCCGTGTAACTCTAGGGTTCTTCAAGGGGTTGCTAGGGGTTTCTTAAACAGAAAATAAATCCCCTTCTTAGATAAGTTATTACTGACAGCAATTATATTTTCAGCTTTCTATAAGGGGGCATTCTTGTCACTAATCACCAATATAAGGAGCATTCTTCCCACTGATCGCCAGTGTAATGGACCCCTTTCCCCAGACCACCAATTTAAGGGGACCCTTCTCCACTGACCAGCAATGAAATGGAGCACTTCACAGATCACAAGTGTACAATAATCACCAGTAAATTGGGCACTTCACTGACCACCAATGTAAGGGGGCATTTTAACTGACCACTATTTTGTGGAAGCACTACAATTTTCACAGGCTGCACACAGTCTTTTTTGGCCATTGATATTGTTTTTTTAATGTCATTATTACTGAAAATAATTGTGTTGTACAGAGCAACCCCAGGTGTCAAATATGTAAAGTATGCCATTTTCCATATTTTTTAGTTTATTCTTTTTTTTCACAATTTCATGTTCACAATAACGTCCCATGAGTAGTAGATATAATATTTTCTGGCAGAGATTCCTTGAGATCTGAAAGTTACTTAAATGGTTCCTCCATGTTAAATGGGTTGAGAAAGACTGCATGAAGTCTTGCAATGATGGGTATAGAGCAGTGTTTCTCAACTCCAGTTCTCATTGGGCCCCAGCAGGTCATGTTTTCAGGATTTCCCTCAGATGAAACGGCTGTAGTAATTACTAAGGCAGTGAAACTGAGCAAATCACCTGTGCAAAATAATGGCGAACCTGAAAACATGGCCCGTTCGGGCGCCTTGAGAACTGGAGTTGAGAAACACTGGTATAGAGTGTAAATTAATTAAAGTAACGGAGGTATGGAAATACCTTCACTGGAGAATATTGTGCTCCAACACAAGCTGTTCACATAACTAAAAGCGTTCGATTTAGTTCTGATCCTCCAATTTGGCAAAGTTCATGTGACCAAATGTGTTAGCTTTTGTTTTAGAAAAGGTAAGTGTTTCAGACTTTCAGTTACACTTTATCCCATAAGGATAGGGTTTAATTGACAAATACTAGCCCACTTTGTAATGTATTTAGGACTCTAAGAATGTACTGCATTTATTCTAAGAAAGCTTAAAATGTCACTTTTTTTTTTACGTAAAGTATTTATTGGAAATGGTAAAAAAAAGTTTGTACAGCATACAGCAAGGGTACATTCATTGTAAGATTGTGTTACAGCTGTTACAATCCACAATAGTTTCCAAATGAATATAGAAGTGAGACAGAAGGTAATCTGACAATATTGTAACAATATTTTTGGTCAGCTAGTATCAACAGTGCCTCTCTGTGCTCCCCTTTTGCATGGATATTGTAAATTCCATTCCACCCTCCGGGGGGTTGGGGGAGGGGATGGGAAAGCGGACTGCATGAATGATTTCACCTTTGTCACAGCCCTGTGGAGAGGCAGGATTTTTACTGGTCTGGGCAGGAGGCGTAGTAGCCAAAAACCTGAGCCGATGTGGGAGTGTATGAAACAAAGAGGTGTTTGAGTGAAGGAATCAAGAAAAAGGGGAAAGGGGAGAAAGAAAGAAAAGGGTGGGGGGGGGTTGGGGGAAGGGAACAGAGGGAAGGTTTGGGGGGAAAAGGAGGAAACATGGCAGGAGAGACGGGATAGGCTGGAAAAAGGATATAACCAGACACCCCCCTCAGGCGGGTAGTAGCACTGGGGGTTTGTGGAAATCTTGTGTTGGAAGGGTGAGAATAGCACTTCACCGCCCTAACAGGGTAAAGCTAATTTGCTGGGATGAAGGATGGGTTTGATACCGTCTATATATACCCAAGTCTTTGAAAAAGAGACATCTTTTCCAGGTTTTAACATACAAGGGCATGGTTTCTCTGCTAATATGTACCAGTTCCTCCATCTCCACCACCTGGTCGATTCTATGAAACCAGTCTGAGATCTCTGGTACCTTGGCGGAGTTCCATAGTCTGGGGATGAGCATTTTGGCTGCATCTAGCAAATGCATAGGCAAATTTCACGATATTTTGTTCCACGTAATCTTAATGGTCAGTGAGGCAGTCTGTCATTAGTGATGGACCAAAATAAATTGCAGCTTGTTGCTGACATCCTGGTTAAATGTTGTCATCCAGAAAATTATAGTATGCTGTTAAATAAATACAACTGTTGCAAATTATTCAAATTATTTTACAAAGATGCAGGAAGAACACACATTTTTTTTTTGTGACAGCGTCACTGTTATATAATTGTTTTGGTCATAGTTAGAAAATTAATAAAACCTTTGGACACTGGAAATATTTAACTTGTTAGTAATTTGTATTTGCTTTTCTTACAGTAACCATTTCAACTAGCACCTATTTTGATGGTCTTTTGGTGACTGGATTATACACATCCACCAGCGTACAAGCTTCTCAAAGCATTGGCGGCTCAAAGGCTTTTGGATTTGGTGAGTCTAGTTTTGAAAAAATACTTCATAAAAATGTCTCAGCCATTTTTAAAAATTCGTGTTGTTGGAGTTGGAAAACACCCTGACAAATTGATTGCCAGGAATAGTATAAGATCTTAACTCAGAGAATGCCATTATTTCATTATCAAGATAGGTAAAAAAAGACAAGAACAATCCTAATGTCAAATATAAAAAGCATTTCACATGTGTACCACCATTCTTATAGTGAACATAAAAGCCCCCTATATACCGTATATGACAATAGAACCAATTCTCCATTTATAATTTCCCATATGTATAACCTTGTAGCTACCTATTTGATAAAGCTTTTACAAAATACAACTGAATCTATTCTATTTTATTATTTATAACATTGTAAAAATATTAAAACTGTACCCCCCCCCCCCACTGCAAATGTTAAAGCTGAACTTGAAGAATTATCTATTTTTTAAATTGCGCCAGCTTAGTTACATATCATTTTTCATGTGTCACATCTAGAGGGCCACTGGGGATGCAAAAGTGGTGATTGTGACGTTGTCTGCCCCTCCTCTGTTTTGTCCAATCAGAGATCACCTTGTATTCATTAAAAAATACAAGACATTTCCTGAATGGTGGAAGTACAGGAGCGAGTGACTCCCTGTGTTCAGTGTACAGATGGAAAGTTGCTCCAGCAGCACCGAAACAGGACATCACTAAATGTATATAATACAAACAACTACTACAGTAAATTTCAGGATCCCCACAGTAATATTTACATGAAACCAAGCTGGCCCAGTTTAGGCTTATAAATGGATATTTCCTGGAGTTCATCTTTAAATGCTCATTTTTGTCTAGTGTAGCTATAAAAAGCAGTCTCCTGCCAACTTCCTTCCCTCTGTGCAATTAGTCCCCTGAAGCCTCTTCTCTTCAGTGCTCCATCAGCCACAGGAACTCTGACATCTTCTCGTACAATGCAGGACCAGCAGACCTGTATTGTAAGAGAGGGTGCTAAGGGCCCACTCACAATCTGTAGTGTCAGAGAGGTAAAAGAGGTGAGCACCCACTGCTGAGGGAAGAGATAAGGTAAGTGAAGATGCTTTTTAATGGTACCCTAGACAAAATCTAACATTGTATATTTGCAGTGCAAGGGGAGTCCCACCACAAGAGTGCTTTGATATTTCTCTGGAGCTTTTCATTGTTTTATTTTATTTTTTATATTTTTATTTATGTTTTGTATTTGTTAGCCCTGATGAAGGGGGCCTATTTGTACCCCAAAAATGTGATGGCTACATCTGAACACTTTTATTATTTCTACATGTATGAAACTTTTGTGCGCTCTCATCTCTTTTGCTTTAAAATATTGAATTGGGTGCCTTTTCAGGAAACAAAGCTGCATAATTGTAAAAATTAAAATGAGGGAAATTTTGTGAGGAATTGCAAAATGAAAGGTACTTATACACATGGATAGTATCATCTTGTTTATTAGACCACATTTGGGCTGTCCTAGATATTCCTGCCTGATAGCTAACCACAGATATCTTTGGGAATGATATGTGATGAAATTGTTTGAATGTTGCATCATCACATGCATCAGGTTTTTTGAATGGCCTTATCTATTTCCCTCTACATGTCTTGGTTTGTGAACATTTCCCTAATCATCTGTATCTGTCAGATTACCCTGTCACTGTGGAGCCACTGAGTCTAACTGTAGTGTCAATTGGCATGCACAGTCATATTTAGACACCCTGCAAAACTGCTGTAACAGAAAAGTAGAGGTAAGACTATGGCAAAAAGGAGGAAGGGCAAAATGAAAATGGAGGTTGTTGGTACCATGTTATCAGCGCGCGCCGATGTACGTTGGCAGAATAGAGCTGGTAGGCAAAAGGGCGTACAGGTACGTCCCCTTTAAGAAGCGGTGCTGCGGGCCAGCAGCCGGCGGCACGGGCGCACGCTCGCCGGGACTTCTGTGACCGCTGGTCCCACGGACTCAATGTCCTCCGGGTGCCCGCGAACATGTCGCGGAGAGGAAGAACGGGGAGATGCTTTTGTAAACAAAGCATTTCCCCGTTCTGCCTAGTGACAGGACAGAGAGATCACAGCTCGAGAGCAGTGATCACTGTCCTGTGTGGTAAATCCCAGCCCCCTAATGCCGGTCATACATGGTTTGAATTTTGAAAGTATTTTCTTTTGAAAATCGTATCTAAGAATTTTCGTACGAATTTCGCACCATTAGTGGGCTGCAGCAACGGCCGATTTTCGTGCGGCAATCACATTTGAGGAATCGGGCATGTTGGAAATTTTTGGAAAAATGAACGATTTTCTAATCAATGATGGGAAAATCGTGCGAGAAATGTAATGAGAAAAAAAAAATGTGCATGTGCAAGAAAAGAAAATTTACAGAGAGAAAAGAAGATTCCTGGCCACGAAAATTCTTTCATGTAGCAACATGAGGTGAAATTGAAGGCTTGGTCGGCCGAATTTCAAAAATCGATGGTGGCATCATCGGATCACAAAAAAATCGAACTTTCTGATTTTGAAAAGAAAATTAGTTTGAAATTCTACCATGTATGGCCTGCTTAACAGTTAGAATCACTCCCTAGGACACACTTAACCCCTTCACTGCTCCCTAGTGGTTAACACCTTCACTGCCAGTGTCATTTACACAGTAATCAATGCATTTTTATAGCATTGATTGCTGTATAAATGACAATGGTCCCAAAATAGTGGCAAAAATGTCCGATGTGTCCGCCATAATGTCACAGTCCCGATAAAAATCGCAGATCGTCACCATTACTAATAAAAAAATAAAAATAAAAATGCCATAAAACTATTGCCTATTTTGTAGACACTATAAATTTTGCGCAAACCACTCAATGTACGCTTATTGCATTTTTTTTTTTTACCAAAAATATGTAGACGAATACATATCGGCCTAAACTGAGGAAAAAAAATGGGGGATATTTATTATAGCAAAAAGTTAAAAACATTGCACTTTTTTCAAAATTGTCGTTCCTTTTTTGTTTATAGCGCAAAAAATAAAAACCGCAGAGGCGATCAAATACCACCAAAAGAAAGCTCTATTTGTGGGAAAAAAAGGACATCAATTTTGTTTGAGTACAACGTCGCACGACCATGCAATTGTCAGTTAAAGCGACGCAGTGCCGAATCGCAAAAAGTGCTTTGGTCAGGAAGGGGGTAAAATCCTCCGGGGCTGAAGTGGTTAAATGGGCTTTGAAATGTTTAGTACAATTTGTTAAAAAGAAAATCTCTCTGATTCCAGTCATAACACCTTCAATAAAACATTCTTGCTTTTGTAAACGTAAATAACACTAAATCTTGTCTACTTATTAACACAAGAACACTGATATGACCATCACCTCCTTCTTTACTAAAGATTTATATCTAGATTTACACTCCTGTTGGACATGAACATTTCTCATTTAAACTGACTCAGGGCACACAGATTGCCAGTTTAACTACCCTGGTTGGCTTTCCTCTTCTGCAGCTAGCTAAATCCCTATAGTTAATAGTATCCTAACCATTTTTGCATGTATACATTTTATTGTAAGCTTTTTCGAGGTACAGAGCAGAGTTCACCCAGAAACACCATAAAAGCCTGATGGATGTGGGTGCAAGAAATGATATAAAACTCAAGTTAAACTTTTTGCTCTCTGGTCAGATTTTTCATTTTTTGCATGCACAAAAAATGCACTTTCTAATGCTGAGATTTTTCTAAACTCCCCTTGGACCCTATATTTTCTAAAAGTATACAACCTAAAGAATGAATTTCATGATATCTGTGTAACTTTATCAAACTATATTTTCAAAGTGCGGGTATTTTTAACGTACTCAAACACATGCTGTATTTTTTTATTGGGTGCAGAACACTGGAATATATGCATTATTGAACGTCGATATCAAACTATGTGCTAAAATCCTTGCAAATCACCCCCTGCCTCTTGGGTATTTTTGGACCAAGTGGGCTTTGTTCTGGTAGGTTCATGATAACGCTACCATAGCCTTAAATCTGAGTTACTGGGATATTAAGGGCTTTCTGTTATTCATTGATGCCAAGAAGGTGTTTGATAGAGTGGCCTGGGACTATATAGACACAATATTTAGACACCTGGTTTTGTTACCCATGATGCACCAATGGACAAGCTAGAGTGAAAGTGAACGCTCACTTATCAGGTACCTTCCAAATTTGGAATGGCACTAGGCAGAGATGCCCCTGTTTCCTGTTACTTTATTTTGACCCTAGAGACTCTTCTTGTGCTGCGTGGGTTTCCTCCCAGACTCCAAAGACATGCTGGTGAGTTAATTGGATCCTGTCTAAATTGGCCCTAGTTTGTGTATGTATGAACGTGAGTTAATGATCTTAGGTTGTAAGCTTCTTGAGAGCAGGAACTAATGTGAAGTGTGTGTACAATATATGTAAAGTGCTGCATAAATTGATGGTGCTATATAAGTACCTGTAATAAATAAACTGCAGTGTTTGCCAATGATATGCTCTTTTTTTTTCTGATCACCATACCTAACTTGACTGAAGCCTTTGGGGCCCTCTCTAATCTTAAAATACATTTATCCACCCTCCCTCCATCTCTTTCTCCCCCCTTTTTTTACTCTTTCTGCTCTTGCTTTTTGTTTTTGTACCTATTTTTCTAAGCTCCTCTTCCTGGAATACAATAAACTGGGGTGCCTAACTTTCAAGCTCCATCAAATATAGACAAAAGGATGAATAGATTGCTGTGTATTCAGCTGAATACTCCACCCTGCATATTTAAGCTTTGTCCGGGGTTAATATATACAACAACTTTCATAGCATTCCCAAATGGATATATATACCGTATTTATCGGCGTATAACACGCGCCGGCGTATAACACGCACCCCAAGTTAAGGAGGGAATTTTAAGGAAAAAAACTTTTAGGAGTAAAGTTTAAGGAAGAAAAACTTACATTAAAATGCCCATCAATGCAGCGTTATCGGTGTCCATCTGCAGCCTTGTCAGTGTCAGTGCAGCCTTGCCCCAGTGCAGCCTTGCCCCAGTGTCCATTGCAGCCTTGTCAGTGCAGCCTTGTCAGTGCAGCTTTGCCCCAGTGCAGCCATGTCAGTGCAGCCATGTCAGTGCAGCCTTGTAAGTGCAGCCTTGTCAGTGCAGCAATGTCAGTGCAGCCATGTCAGTGCAGCCTTGTCAGTGCAGCTTTTCTCCAGTGCAGCCTTGCCCCAGTGCAGCTTTGCCCCCATGCAGCCTTGCCCCAGTGCAGCCTTGCCCCCCACGTGCAGCCTTGCCCCCGTGCAGCTTTGTGGGATCGCCGCGATCCCTGCCGTCATACACAGCCCTGTGTAAATTTAAATATGGCGCCGAGACTGCAGGGACTCAGCGGAGCGCTGATACACATAGCCGAGAGTCCTCGGGTTTTCTCGGCGCCGCTTACAGTCCCGCCCAGTCCCGCCCTATGGGCGGGACTGTAAGCGGCGCCGAGAAAACCCGAGGACTCTCGGCTATGTGTAGCTCCACTCCGCCGAGTCCCTGCAGTCTTGGTGCTGTATTTGAATTTCCACACGGCTGTGTATGTCAGCGCTCCGATCACACACAATTGGGGGGGGATCGGCCTATAACACGCACCCACGATTTTCCCCTGATTTTCAGGGGAAAAAAGTGCGTGTTATATGCCAATAAATACGGTAATCTATCGTGATGATACATAACACATCATAACTCTCTGTATCCCAGTACTTCTGGAAGCACTCATAGTGTGTCTCAGGGAGCTTCATTATACCATATTTATTTCTATTCTTTGGTGTTACTAGTCAACTGAAGTTTTCGAAGGTATTAAATACCTGATCTAATGTTTATATTAATGTAACAGACTGTATGATCACCATACCTAACTTGACTAAAGCCTTTGGGGCCCTCTCTAACCTTAAAATACATTTATCCACCCTCCCTCCATCTCTTTCTCCCCCCTTCTTTACGCTTTCTTCTCTTGCTTTTTGTTTTTGTACCAATTTTTCTTAGCTTCTTTTCCTGAAATACAACAGGCTGGGGTGCCTAACTTTCAAGCTCCATCAAATATAGACAAAGGGATGAATAGATTGCTGTGTATTCAGCTGAATGCTCCACCCTGCATATTTAAGCTTTGTCCGGGGTTAATATATACAACAACTTTCATAGCATACCCAAATGGATCGGTATAATCTATTGTGATGACACATAACACATCATAACTCTCTTTATCCCAGTACTTCTATAAGCACTCATAGTGTGTCCCAGGGAGCATCACGGAACCATATTTTATTTCTATTCTTTGGTGTTACAAGTCAAATGATGTTTTCAAAGGTATTAAATACCTGATCTAATGTTTATATTAATGCAACAGACTTTATGTTATTTGAACTGTATGACATATCAGGCATTCTTCTTTATCCCCCCCCCCCGTATATTAAAGGGGTTGTAAACCCTTGTGTTTTTTCACCTTAATGCATCCTATGCATCAAGGTGAAAAAAACTTCTGACACTGACCAGCCCCCCCCCGTTTTACTCACCTGAGCCCGTTCGTTCCCTCGGCGGAGACGCGCTTCACCTCTCTGCCTGTTGTCTTGGCTCGTGATTGGATAGATTGATAGCAGCGCAGCCATTGGCTCCCGCTGCTGTCAATCAAGATAATTTGCTCTGGCTTACTGCATGGGTTATCTCCCCAATACTCATACATGTCACACCTTACATTTATGAGATTTCGCCATTCACACCGCTGCTGTTGTACCTCCATACCCTTCTTTCTTCCCTGGCGAGTGCTGCACTCTCATCCTCATTTTACCACTGCACGTGTCTACAGCTCACTCGTTTACATTGTTTAGTCACATCCAAGGGCTTTAAAAATTTTTTAAATATACAAAGAGAATATAAACTCCCCACCCCTGAAATGTTATGGTGCCTTTAAATGAAACATTTCTGTTCGGCAACGCTTCCCTCTAATATAGATTTTAGTACTATGTCTATGTAAGAACATTTATATAAGTCGGATCCACATGCTGTATGTCACCAAATGGACACGTAACCTGGACCTGGATCTCACGTCCGGAGACTGGTTAGAAACCTGGCAGGCAACCCATAAGGTCTCCCAAAAGCAGCATTAGAAACATCCTATAAAGTGTTGTCAAGATAGTATCTAGTACCATATCGAATAGCAAAATATGCTTCCTGTTACTCGTCTATCTGTTTCAGGGGTTGTGGTACATATTTACATACTTGGTGAACTTGTGCCCTGGTGCGTTCTTTTTGGGTTCATATTTCTTCAATTATATCCCATCTATTTGAAACGCCAATCCAACCTGACCCCAAGATAGCCCTACTAAATGTTGCACCCTCTGACCAGGAACCAATCATGCCTCCTCTTTTATGTCATGACTGCAGCAAAGCAGACCATTGCCAGATCGTGTAAGTCGTCAGCTGTCTGCACGGTCACTACTAAAAGCAAAGTCCCTCAAGTGATGATACATGCTAAGATTGAGGCAACACCCCAGGGCAAAGTGAGGCAGTACACTAAAATTTGGCAGCCCTGGATTGACAAATACTTGCCTCCTGCTTTTGATGCCTCTCTCTTGGATCCCTAAGTTATCTTGTATCTTTCTGCCCAGTTTGCCTCCCTAGGAGTGTTGTTGCTGTAACCCCTGGAACCATCTTCTCTTTTTTCCCCCCTTTCCTACCCTTCCCCTCCCCTCCCCATTTACTCCTCTATTTATTTCGCTATCCTCTTATTTTCTGGCATATACTGCATACTCACCTAGCCCCGTTTGGCTCCTTATACTTCCCCGGGCTATGGCTGGGGTGGACCAGATGAGGGTTTGCATTTTCTTTCCTTTCTTCTCCACTGCACTTTAAATGTTGATGCCATCGCCCTGCAGTTATCAATCGACCTTGCTCTTTTTTGCAACCCTCAAGAGGATTTGTATTGTGTTTGCACTGTACATTGTAAACCTTAATAAGATTCTCCCTGTGGGGAAAATGTTGTTCCCCTGTACTACTTATGCTTAACTGTTTGTGATGACACATTTTCTACCCAATAAAATCTTTAAACAAGAAAAAATTATCTCTTGCAGTGGGGTTGTTCCCGCGGTGCAAGGGTTAATGGCTTGTTTTTTGTCTAGGGGAGAGGAGAAACAGTTTTACTTACCTGATAGTCAGCTACACTGGCAGACGGCACTCCCCAATGATCTGGGAGTGGATTGTCCCTCGGCACCCTCACATTCCCTAAACATAAATAAGCAGGTAATTCTTGCAGTGTGTGGACAGCCCCACTGCAAGGGATAATTTTTTATTTCATCCAACTGGGGACATCACAGATTCCATGGTGGTCCTCTTTCCAAGTTAAGTCCTTGGTGGTCCTTTTGAAAAACTCTGCCTTGGGAATATATTTTACAAAGACAGCTTATCTGCTTATTAAATTCTACTTACGTCTACATGCTTCCTCCCAAATGTGGATTCAGCAAATTATGGGAAAAGCATCTGGGAACAGATAAATGTGATGACTGACAAATTCTTACTGAATGACTACAAAATCCACACCAGATAGTACAGTACAACATGCCTGTTCCATAATATATCTAATGCCAACTCTAATAAATGCTGTAGATGCAGACTATATTTCAGCATCTTTATATGTATTTGGTGGCAGTGCCCCCTCTTGGCCACTTCTGGTTGGAGGTCCACCAATACACAACCTGCATTACCATAGCTTCACTTCATTTCACACCAACCCATTTCCTCATTTTAACCCAACAAAATACTCTAAACCACACATAGTACACAAGTAATGCCACACAAAAGTTATTCCAAAACTCTGGCTGAGCAAGCCATCCCCAATTCTTAAGAACTGGTTCTCCAGAATTGAAACAACGCACAAAATGGTGGAACTAATTCACATTCCAAAGACAGAATCACTAAATATATCCACACCTAGGCTTGGTCAATTGCCTTGTAAAATCCAAATGATTATAAAATGATTCTAGCCTCTACAAATTTTCCCACCTCTGCTTCAGACCTAACATAGGAACTGCACTTAAACTTCTGACTGAGAGACTGGACTTCTAGGTGAGCTAACCTCATCAAGACCTGATCCCCTTGACCATCCTGCCCCACACTATCCCCCATAGCACTTACTGGCACTTGCCTCTCAATTTCACCCAACTTAGTCACACTGGTAACCTAACCTTTTGTGGCCCACAGTGTGGGTACATCAAGCTCTGACATACTGTGAACCTAAATATTTGAGGTTGAACATGTGGGTCTCCTGCGTGTAGAAAGGTGGAATTTAATGTGACTGGGTTGTCTTAAAATAATTTTTCACATTTCAAAGTTATTTTGAGTGGATTAAATGGACAACACTAAAATGGTCCTGTATATAGATCAGATGAGCTCCAAACAAATATACAAAGATAAGTATTTAACATATTTACATAAAAAATATTATGCCTGATGCCCAACATTTAACAATGCCAAAATATGTGATAAACATGCTGGTTAGCAGGTAAACAAAATGGACTGTTAGCCATGCATACTGAATGACTCATTTTGCTTGTCAATAGAAGTCTAAAAACATGTAGCCTCAGGGCAGTTTACTGTTTAATTATAAATATTCCTTTATGCATTATAAAACTACTCTTCACTGAAATTGTGTGTTTATAATTCAGCTGTCAGGTGCTGTAGAGACTCTATGGTAGCTTGGGTACTTTATTTATAAGCATACATGCTCAAGCACTTTTTTACTTTAGCTAAATAACTTTACGCAAAATAAGTTTGTGAACCCTCAGGGATTTCCTGGATTTCTGCATGAACAGCTCCTAACATTTGGCTTGATCTAAATCTAAGTCATAATAATAAATAGTCAGTCTGATTTAAAGAAAACTACAATACTTTACATGCCATATATTATTCCTGAACTAAAAGTTTAAACAAGTATGGTCATTGATGAAAAATGTGATCCCTTATTTTTAGAAACTTGTGGAACCTCCTCTTTGGCTTTAACCTCAACCACATGCTTCTGTAGATGCTGATCTGACCTACACGGCTGTTAGGGGATAGAAAAAAATGAGTGAATAGAAATAAACAATAGAAAAAAACACCTCACCACTGGCCTAGTTTCTTTACCACTTCAGCCCCGGAGGGTTTTACCCCCTTCCTGACCAGAGCACTTTTTACAATTTGGCACTGCGCTGCTTTAACTGGTAATTGCGCGGTCATGCAATGCTGTACCCAAACAAAATTTGCGTCCTTTTTTCCCACAAATAGAGCTTTCTTTTGGTGGTATTTGATCACCTCTGTGGTTTTTATTTTTAGCGATATAAACGAAAAAAGACCAAAAATTTAGAAAAAATAAGATATTTTCTACTTTTTGTTGTAAAAAAAACAATAAACTCAATTTTAGTCATACATTTAGGCCAAAAAGCATTCAGCCACATGTGTCGGGTAAAAAAAAAATTCAATAAGCGTATATTTATTGGTTTGCACAAAAGTTATAGCGTCTACAAACTAGGGTACATTTTCTGCAATTTACACAGCTTTTAGTTTGACTGCCTATCTCATTTCTTGAGGTGCTAAAATGGCAGGGCAGTACAAAACCCACGCAAATGACCCCATTTTGGAAAGTAGACACCCCAAGGAAATTGCTGAGAGGCTTGTTGAGCACATTGAATATTTTATTTTTTTGTCATAAGTGATCGAAAAAATAAATAAAATTTACACAAAGTTGTCACTGAAATGATATATTTCTCAATCATGACATGGGCATATGTAAAATGACATCTCAAAATACATTCTGCTGCTTCTCTTGAGTACGGGGATACAACATGTGTGTGACTTTTTGGGAGCCTAGCCACGTACAGGACCCGAAAACCAATTACCGCCTTCAGGCTTTCTAAGGGAATAAATTGTTGATTTCACTCCTCATTACCTATCACAGTTTCGGAGGCCATGAAATGCCCAGATAGTACAAAACCCCTCCAAATGACCCCATTTTGGAAAGTAGACACCCAACGCTATTTGCTGAGAGGCATGTTGAGTCCATGGAATATTTTATATTTTGTCACAAGTTTCAGAAAATGACAATATTTTATTTTTAATTTTTTTTTCACAATGTTGTCACTAAATTATATATTGTTTAAACATGCCATGGGCATATGTGAAATTACACCCCAAAATACATTCTGCTGCTTCTCCTGAGTACAGGCATACCACATGTGTGAGACTTTTTGGCAGTCTAGCCACATACAGGACCTCGAAAACCAAGCACTATCTCCAGGCTTTCTAAGGGCATAAATTCTTGATTTCACTCCTCACTACCTATCACAGTTTCCAAGGCCATGAAATGCCCAGACAGCACAACCCCCCTCCCCCAAATTACCCCATTTTGGAAAGTAGACACCCCAACCTATTTGTTGAGAGGCATGTTGAGTATTTTGCAGATCTCTCTTTTTGTCACAAAGTTTTGAAAATTGAAAAAAGAAAAATAATTTATTTTTAATTTTAATTTTATTTTAATACATTTTCCTTTTCTTTCTTCATTTTCAAAAACAAATGAGAGCTGCAAAATACTCACCATGCCTCTTAGCAAATACCTTGGGGTGTCTACTTTTCAACATGGGGTCATTTGGGGGGGGGGGGGGGGGTTGTGCTATCTGGACATTTCAGGGCCTCCGTAATTGTGATAGGTAGTGAGAAGTGAAATCACCATTTTACACCCTTAGAAATCCTGACGGCGGTGATTGGTTCACCAAACAATTTCCTGTGAAGGTGTGTCCTAGTCTGTGCAGTGCTGTACCCTATGCTAATACTCCACTAGTGTGTGGTAGCGTTTGAAACATTCATCGATGCAGAGACCAGGTTGGTCAGGACAGGAGGGATAACAATAGTGGGTGTCACGCCTAAATACGTGCTTGCCACAGACACGACATCTTCTTTGGTGTGCTTGATTGGTAGGGATACCAGGGAAGGCATACGGAAAATGCCTCCCATGCAGCCGGCTCACTGCAATTGCATTGGGAAGTTGGGCCACAGCACCATCTGGAAACAGAAGGGCTGTCATGATCTCTTCCTGGAATTTAAGGAAGTATCTTCGTCCTGAAGCTTTGTATAGCACATAAGCGTTCAGCAGAGCCAATTGGAATAAGTATACAGACACTTTTTTGTACCAGCGTCTGGCCTTACGGGCAATTAAGTACGGCGCCATCAACTGTTCATTGATATCCACTCCTCCTATATTAAGGTTGTATTCGTGGACACAGAGGGGTTTCTCCACAACACCAGTCGCCATTTGAATTTGGACCGTCGTGTCTGCCTGAAGGGAGGACAGAACGAAAACATTCTTATTATCCCTCCACTTCACAGTGAGCAAATTATTACATCTCAAGCAGGCTCTCTCCTCCAGCCTAAGATGGGAATCTACAAGCCGCTGGAGTAAGCCCCGGCGAATAGATCGCACGGTGCCACATGTGCCAATTCCATGATCAAACAAGTGACTAAAAAGTGGCACGCTTGTGTAATAATTGTCCACATACAAGTGGTACCCCTTTCCAAATAAGGGTGACACCAAGTCCCACACAATCATACAGCGCTCCCTATCTAGTCTGGGCAATTCTCCGGCTCTACGTAACTATCTCGTAAACCATAAAACTATATGTATAGCCTGTTGCCCTGTCACAGAGCTTATACATCTTTTTTTTTTACAATTATTTTATTTATTCATGGAACACAGTCGAACACAGACATCTGGGCAATCACAGTGTGTTATCTTACATCACATTGCATATATCTGTTATACACCATAGCATTTTATTACCTGTTAAGGACAATATGACATTTTGTTATCTGATACGTCTCTGTCATTTTATGTGACAGTTGCTATAGGTGACGTCTTTTCATTGGGTGCACATTAGATAGCAATATTAATGGTGCAGATGTGTTGCCCGTCATCCGGTCTCCGACCAATCCCAGTTCTTTTTAAAGTTTTATATACTAGAAGAGTTTAGGTCCCATTAATTCGGGACTATATAACCGGGAAAAAAGAATAGAGAGAAGTATAGTTAGAAAATATGTAGGAAAGAAAAGAGGAAATAGAGAGAAGACATAGAAAAGGGGGTTGGGGGGGGGGGGGGGGAGGTAGGGAGGGAGGTAAGGGGAGAGATGGGGAGAGGAAATCTGGAGGATATCTTTGTGTAAGCCTGCCAGCCGCGGGGGTAATCAGATAAAACACCCGAATGTTCTGAAGCTGGTGAGATCAATATTTAGTTGGTCAGTTAATTAGTAGGGTGACATTTAGTCATTCGGGTCGCTGCCAAGGAGGTCTCTTCCCTCATTCGAGAAGATAAAGACGTGCCATGGTGACCAAGTCTTGGAGTATCACTCCTGCTGGTGTCGTGCAGTTAGTACAAGGTCTTCCAATCTGCTTATTTATTTAACTTTTCAAATCCACATCCCTACTGTTGGGGGTTGCGATGATTTCCATTTAAGGGGATGCACGCTTTAGCAGCATCAAGAAGGTACCGGATAATAGATCTTTTGTATATTTTCACTGGTATATTGGTGACGTGTAGGAGAAAGGATGGTACCTTGCATGCATCTCCCGCACTGATCAGAGGTGTCCGGAAACATTTTTTCAGCCTCTCTGGGGTTCTGTACCACCTGGTTAGGATCTTGAAGTTGGTCTCCTGTGTTTTCGTGCAGATAGAAGATTTGTATGTAAACCTTAGGATATGTTGTGGCTGTGTTGTGCTGAAAGTTTTACCTAGGTCCCGCTCCCAATTTTGTATGCAGTTCAACACGTGAGGTTCCACAGGGGCAATCAGCAACTCATAGTTAGCCGAAAGTATGTGGGGCATTGTCCCTGTCTCTGAGCAGAATTCCTCAAAGGCAGTAAGGGGCCTGGCAAACAACCCCCGAGCCAGGAGAGTTCTAAGAAAGTGGGAGAGTTGAAGGGCACTCCAAAAATCCAGCCGGAAGGAACCTGACTGGTCCCCCAGCCTCGGGATCATCGGCCACGCCCCCCCTGTACAAATTTGGAAGCCTGTGTAAGGCCCAAGTCCTTTAGATTTCGAAAGTTGGGACCACCACTTCCCGGAGGGAAAAGGGGGTTCCCCATAATTGAGTATAGGGGTGATGTACTTGAGGAGATATTTGGGGATAAAAGTAGGACTGAACATATTTTAGCTGTATTGCCTATTAGGGGGTGATACTTCATCTCCCATGAGAGGGAGGCATAACACCATGAAGCCCCACCAAGAGGAACATCTGATTGGGCTTGTTCAATATGAACCCATAATTTAAAATCTGCATGTCTGTTCCAATCTACCATTCTGCTCAGATGTATAGCTTGGTGATACTTGCGAATGCCAAAACCCCCAAACCCCCATATTGCTTTGGTAGCATTAACTGCTTACGGTGTAAGCGTGGGCGCCTATTTGCCCAGATGAAGTCGAAGAATGCCGATTGAATTTATTTGAAATAACTAGCTGGAATATGGACTGGGAGTGCTTGTAGGAGATATAGATACTTTGGGAGTATGCTCATTTTAATAATGTTGCAACGGCCTATCCAAGAGTGAAGACCGGTGGTCCACATGTCTAGAAGTTGTTTAACGCTCCGAAGTAGTGGTGGGAAGTTTAGATCAAAGATTTTGGCTAGAGCTTATACATCTTGACCCCATATCTGGCACGCTTGCTGGGAAGGTACTGTTTGAATAACAAGTGGCCAGAAAACTTAATCAGGGACTCATCAAGGCAGACAACTTAATCAGGAGTAAACAAGTCTGCAAACTGTTGGGTGAAGTGGTTTACGAGGGGCCGAATTGTAGAGCCGATCGTTCATCAGGGTCACCCTGAGGATGACAGAGTTCATTGTCCTTGAAATGCATAAACCGCAAGATCTGCTCATATCATGTCCTGTTCATGGAGGCAGAGAACACGGGTGAATTGGGTCAGTGGACCAATATGACCGCAACTCACTTTTTTTAGTTATGCCCATGAGGAGGGATAGGCCCAGGAAGGTCTTAAATTCGGAGACCGTAATAGGTCTCTAATCTCTGGCAAGGGTCAACTGGGGATTAGCGGCAATGAATTGACCAGCATACAAATTGCTTTGGTCCACAATAGATCTATAGAGATCTTCCATTAAAAACAGCGAATAAAAATCAAGTGACGTAAAATCAACTATTTCCACCTGAATTCTGGGTTGGCCAGTGAATGGGGGAAGTACGGGTGCTGCAGAAGTAGTGGGCTCCCAATTCAGATTGGCAAGTGCAGCAGGAAGGGCACTATGGGTTTGACGGCTGACCTTGGCAGGGACAAATACACTGTTGTTAGAGCTATCTGTCGGGGTGCCGCTGCTGTCTACAGGATTGTATTCTGAGCCTGAATCTGACAGAGGGGTGATTTCCTCTTCACTCTTATCTGTCATGCTCAGAAATGTGTAGGCCTCTTCACTAATGTACCTTCGATTGGAAATTTTGGCCTCTAATGCCCTGTACACACGGTCGGATTTTCTGACGGAAAAAGTGTGATTGGATTGTTTTGTCGGAAATTCCGATCGTGTGTAGGCTCCATCTGACTTTTTCCGTTGGAATTTCTGACACACAAAGTTTGAGGGCAGGCTATAAAATTTTCAGACAACAAAATCCGATTGGTTAAATTCCGATCATGTGTACACAAATCCAATGCACAAAGTGCCATGCATGCTCAAAATAAATTAAGAGACGAAAGCTATTGGCTACTGCCCCGTTTATAGTCCCGACGTACGTGTTTTACGCCACCGCAATCAGAACGATCGGATTTTCCGACAACTTTGTGCAACTGTGTGTATGCAAGACAAGTTTGAGCCAACATCCGTCAGAAAAAATCCATGGATTTTGTTGTCAGAATGTCCGATCAATGTCCGATCGTGTGTACAGGGCATTAATCTACTAGTACACTAGTGCGACTCACAGGAAAAAAAAGCACCTGACTGTCAGCGACTGCTTCAAACGCTACCAAAAAAACTGCTGGCGCTCGCAGGGATCAGGCCTGACTCTGCGAACGCTTCAGTTTTGTCTTTAGTGTTTTGTAAGTGACAGTGATCGATGCTGCACTTGGATGGGCTGGGCTGGGCGGAGGGGCTAAACGCAGGTGCTAGCAGGTATCTGGGCTGGTCCCGCTAACACTGCGTTTTTGGGAACCCTAAACTGCTGGGGACGCTAGTATAGATCTGATCAGATATTGATCCGTTCAGACACTATACTACTAAGGGAGGTGTATGGTGCATGCGTGGGTGTTAGCGCTACTGGCACTAATCTGACGCTGCCTGGGGGGACGCAGACCTTGACTGATGCAAAAACCTAACTGATATCACCCACTGGGTGATCAGGGAGTTAAACCTTTATTTAGGTAATATACGGCGGGTACCCTGACGCTATAAAAAATAACTAACTAACCAGCGTCACCCGTAACACTAATACGGTGATCACTGGTGACGGGGTGATCAAGGGGTTAAACCTTTTTAGGGTGGTTTGGGGGGTACCCTAAAGCTACCTGGGCCTACCACTAAATGCCCTAATGCTGATTAGTGTCACAAATGACACAAGTACAGTGATCAGTGAAAAATCTAACAACTGCACTGGGTGACACTGTGACAGGGAGTAAAGGCATTAACTGGGGGGGGGGATCGGGGGGTGACAAGTGTGCCTATGTGTACTGGTGTTAGTGTAGTGTTGGTGCAAATTACTGTGAGATGTCTCCTCCTCTCTCTGGAACGAAAAGAGTTCCACGAGGGAAGATGACATCACTTCCCCTGCCTGTGTTTACACTTTCAGGCAGGGGAAGGATTTCATCTGCCAGAACCAGTCAGAAGGTCCTTAAATCATTGGCTTGGATCTAAAGATTTATCAGTTCTGGGTCGAATCTGATGGTCGTGAGCTCGGCGCACCCCCTGGCGGCGAGAGCGCGCCCCGTATGGTGGGGTTTTGCGCAGCTGTGCCATTGTGCCCCCGTATATGTACGCGAGTCAGTTGGGAACTGGTTAATATTAACCTCCATTTGATCCTCAAAAGCTTGCCCCAAAACACATTACATGCTCTGATGGGAGGAGGAACGTGGTAAGATTCTATCTGAGGAGGTCTGGGATAAAATAAGGTCTGCCACAGCAAAGACTTAATTTAATATACTGGCTATACGAAATTCATACAAAGTTCTTTTCTGTTGTTACCTCAGGCCTTCTAGAATTGTTAAGTCTTTATTCACCACTATATTTTCGAGCTGTTGGGCAGCAAGGTACAATGCTTCACATTTGGTTAACGTGTCCAAAAACCTGCAGACTTTGGATCCGGGTCTATACCTTGATTTACACTGTACTGGGTTTCAGCCTGCGCAAGGACCTAATAGAGGCATTATTGAACAAACCACCTGAGGGTGTTCGATGCTCTGCAGTAAGATTTATCACTTTTATTTTTACTGCCAGTAAGCTAACAGTTGCCCATTCGTGGATGTCCCCTACATTGAACTTCTCAGAAATCCACTCCCGATTGAGCAGAACCCTGGTAAATGAAAAATTATCAGCTAGTTCTTTGGATACCAATGAGAAGTTTTTGAAAATATGGTCCCCATGGATCTTGTATTCCCAACCAAACCAGAGAGCTCTGAATCTAAAAGCTTCTGGTTTGTTCACGTAGTTCATGAGAAAAAAACAAACCCCAAAATATAACAAATGCCTCACTGTTTCACAGAAGGTTTCTAATCGGATGTGTTTTTATGTTATATGGACAATCTACAAACAGGTTAGCGTCAATTTTCATCAGCTACATCATGTTGCCTTATGAGAAGTTTATGAGTAATCTCCATTAGCAACTATGAATATTTGTATATAAATATATGTTTTAGGATAATAAACAAGGATTAGTGTGTATGATATATTGTTGTTGGTAAGGGGTTAACCTAGCTAGCTGTACACATATGACAGGCTTTAGATTGAGAACTTAATCCATTTAAAAGTTCTTTTTGACTTGTAGGAATGTTAGGTGTGTGTTATGGGAGATGCTCTGCTTTTTACCTGTTGTAAATTCAAATGCAAGGAAGAGATACCATCTGAGTTAAATGCTGTAGTGGAGACTTGACAGGGCTAAACTCATAGGCTAGATAAAGGCCTTGTAGTCCCCTGTGTTAACCGACCCTTTATCCACTTCAAAGGGTGTTTGATATGCTGAGAATATTTCTTTGATCTGTTCAATGGACAATTTGCTCCAGCTATGACCATGCATAGTTAAGTGCCCCATTCAAGAGAAGGTGATGACTTTCTCTTTAATTAATTTCTCTTCTAACTAAATATCTCCACAAGAGAGGAGGTGCTAGTGAGGGGCTGAGCTATGCTAAATTCAGGGGAAGGGGAAATTGTCCAATCTTGGAGGAGATACACTTGGAGGGAGGAGAGGGGTAACATTGTTCCACCAATCAGGGGGGCCCTGTTCAAGTCAATGAGAGATGGGCCAATATTAGTGTAAGGTACACACAGGGAAGGGAAGGAGTCATGAGTCTGACATGGGCGCACACACATCACTACTGGTAAATATCAGGTCAGCAACCAGCACTTAAGGTATACCTGCTTGTCATATGTTTGTTTGTTTGCTGTTTGTATTTTGATGTATTGAGGAATATACTCTGCATTCTTTTATGTTAACCTAATATTTTCTTCCTTGGTGTAGACTATAGATAGATAGCTGTGTATTAGATAGACTTTCAACTACTCACCAATAAATGTTGTTATTGTGTTAAAGCTTTCACTCTTAGTCAAAGAACTCTCATTTAACCCACATCATATCATTGAGATATTAAATCTTAAATATAATAAATGGGTAACATGATTGGTGACCAATGAAATCGAAGGACAGGACTGAAAGTATTTAATATAATATTGAGGTTTGTGTAATTCAGGTTAAGGTTATTGGGGTGAATTTAAACTGAGTCAGTTTTTCCGGTAGTTTGGAGGTCACAGCAAGTTTATCTAGGGAAAAATATAGGTAAATGGTTTTGTTTTATTATTTTAATTATCGTTCAACAGCTCTACTAAGGGTCTAGCTTTGGGAAACTTATAAACTATCCATTTCAGTGGAGCTGGGCCCACACTGCAAGGGGTATTTGCTTGTTTAGGTCTAGGAGACATAGAAAAGAAGATCTGCTTACCTGATCCTCTACTCTGCTAGAGCAGTCCCAGCAAGATCTATGGTCCTGATGTCATCAAGATCAGTGCAGGGTCCAAAGTGACAGTCTTCTGTTGGAGCGTGCGGGGATCATCATTTGCTGGGGGAGTGGAGGATCAGGTAAGTTAGTGCACAAACTCTCCCCCCAAATAAATCGAGCAGTTAAATAAGCCTTGCAAAATGTGTGTAACCACACTACAAGGGATAATTTCCCAGAGTTGGGCCTAAAGTCATGCAAACACCATGCTTTAGGGCTAACTCAAGTTGCAACTAAATGACATACTAGTGTTTTGATGATATTGCAGGAATCTGGGGCAACCCCCTCACAAATATTGACAGAATATACAATTTCCAAAGAGTTTAAAAAGCTGTTATGGGAAATTACCCAGTGGTATAAACAATGTTAACTACTGCACCACTATGCCGTCATGTTTTCTTTTATAAAGTTCTCAAAATTGTCTTCTTTTCTGCTTTCTAGAGCATGTATCTTTAAAGTGAACCTTTCTATTACCCAGACATGTGTGGTTCATTCATAGTTTGCTTCACCAACTGTTTTTGAATGCCCTCTTTCTATCCTCAAAATATGCAGCCTAAATAGACTAGATAGGGCTATTAATAATTAAAGGGGTTGTAAACATTTGTGTTTTTTCACCTTAATGCATCCTATGCATTAAGGTGAAAAAACACCTGGCAGTGACCACCCATCCAGCCCCCCCCCCGTTTTACTTACCTGAGCCCTGGACCCGACAGGGATGCAGTGTCTCTCAGCAGGGGATTCTCGGCTCTTGATTGGATAGATTGATAGCAGTGCAGCCATTGGCTCCCGCTGCTGTCAATGAAATCCAATGACGCGGGTACCGGGGCCAAGTATTACATTCGGCGGCTATGGCCGCCGAATGCTGGACTCGGGAGCGCGCTGACAAGGTAAGCCCCTCAGGAGAGCACTTCTCCTAGGGGGTTATCTGATGCAGGGAGGAGCCGAGAGAGCCGCCAGGGGACCCGAGAAATGCAGGTTCGGGGCCACTCTGTGCAAAACGAGCTGCACAGTGGAGGTAAGTATGATATGTTTGTTTTTTTTTTTTTTAAAGTGAACCCTTACAATCACTTTAAAGATTATTTTATATACTTTTTTTGTAAAAGGTTGACAGCTAAATCCCCATCCCCTTCTTTCCTCACACTCCCCCTGGACCTTCTGCAAGAGAGTCAAGTTTGGGTACCCTATGATGTAAAAACTGTGTCTTAGGGGACACATTTTTATTCACAAATATTACCGATTGTTTCTAATCTAAGTATCATAAATTTGGCAGCAGTTTATGTACATGGTGACAAAGGAAAGGATTGCTTTAAAAACATGCACCTCCCTACTGTCACTCAAAAATTCACAGTGACAGAAAATACAGTGTCTGTTTAGCATGTTTAAAGCAGGTATATAGTATAACGTGAAATTATGTTATAAATATACTCGAGAAAATTACATTCTTTCTGTTTAATAAAAAAATAGAAGCAAATGTAGAATAATGTTAAAGCAGTTTCATTTAGATGATTAGGAAAAATGCAGTCATTTAGAGTAATCTAACATTAAGCTCATTTGTCTTTCTTCGTAATGCCAAAAAAGAGAAATGATAACTTCCATTATAGAGACTGCTAGCAGTGTTATGAAAATTACTCAGTAAATCTTAGTTAAGGATTTTAATCTTCCAGCACCTCTGCTTCCTACCCCTCCATTATGTCAAGCAAGAACTGTAGCCGGTGTCAAAGCCCTTGACAAACGAGGCACACGCAGGTGTGATTTACATTGCTCTGGCATGCTTGTCTCATTGCCATCTTCATATTTATGAGCATTGAGGCCTTTACTTGCTCCAACACAGACAAGATATGCAATCATGAAGGCGCTAGAGCTTTTTTTTATTTTCACTCTTAGGTCTTTCATCTTGTAAATTATTATAGTGTCATAAACATGATTGCTTGTAAGTGTAATCTAAAAACTTCCTCCACACGCTCATCAAATGCTGCTCTGAGCACATCGTAATCTAGTTTAAAACATATTGCAACTTTAAAGTCAGGGCTATAGCAGTAAAATACTTGGACAATATGAACCCAATCCATAGAAATGACCTTGTTTAAAATATCCAGAAGCTATTAAGCAAATGGAAAGTATAGAGATAATTTAGCAGAGGCTTTGCACTGTAATCATTCCCCCACTGACAAGAAATCCAGTGAGCATGGAATCAAATCTCTAGGCATGCCAAGCAGTGTGGTTTGACACGATGTTTCTGGGCATGTGCAATAAGCTGTGAACATCAAAGGCTGTGGGTTTAACCTAAAAGTGGCTCTACCTGTGTTCTGGCTGTTCAGAATGCTTAGCAACGCCTGATAAGCTGATAAACTACAATGCAAAACTGGGTCCTCTGCCAGTGGGAAATATTTACCACTTTGTAGAAAATCTAGGTCTTTCCCTGGCCGAGGATTATCTGAATTTTACAGCAGAAAATTATAGTGTTTTATGTGAATTGAGCAAAATGGAAGGATATACTGTGTGCATGCAAATATCATTTTTTTAAATAACATATTTAGATTGAATATTTAATCTTCAGTCATCCTCTGTTTATTCAAGCAGAATTTGTTGAGATATGTTTACAAGGCAGTGATCATTGTATGTAAACATAACAGTTACAAGGCATAAAACAGATGATCATTTTTTTTTTAACAGAAACTAATAATATTGCAGTAGAAATTAGCAGCATTCCTATACCACATTGTTGTTAACTTCCAGTGGTTTGTAAAAGACTCTCTCCAGAGGCTTGCAAAAAATGTTCACTAGAGCCAATAAAAGAAAACATAAAAGTCAATTTTGTAGAGCATGTCTACATAAATAGTCTAAAGCGTATGTTGATTTGAATCCTCAAATCTGTTACATTTGTAATTAGCCTTTATTGAATTTTTTTTTGTGTAAAACATGCACCAGCATAAGCAGTTTAATTATTTTTCCCAGAAGAGTTAGAAATACTTATACAAAGACCTGTACTTGAGAGAAATAGGGGGCTGCATTAGGGACTTGATTCTTGTTTCAGGTCATTCACTCAAAAATATTGAATCCATAAAACCAGTGTGAGAGCCAGGCAAATAGCATTCAATTCAAAAGCAGCATTGATTTTAATGTCAAATTTCAATTTAGCTTTAGTCCTAGTCTTTTGACTAAGACGCCATTTTAGTTTTAGTCATATTTATTCATCTGAATTGTTTTAGTTTTAGTTGTATTTTAGTTGACTAAAATCTCCAGTACATTTTAGTCAACTAAAATCTAATGGGTTTAGTTAAACGGCAATGCATTATTTAAGCATTGCTCTAGAATTGCCAAACTCAATATATACTCCTGGAGTAAAAATCTAATAACGTTATTATTTAGGGTTTTAAGGTTTGAAAATGCACTACAGACACAGATTTAGCTGTTGTGATATATAACGTCTTTATCATTAAACAAAGTTTCATAAACAAACAAAAGTATTGCTTTCCAACAAACTGAAGTGCAATTTTAAAATGTAAAAAAAAAACAAAAAAAACAAACTGTAAACTCTATTGACTGTAATGCCATTGCACGTATTACATGAATATATTACCAACATTAAATAATAAGAAAAGCCTTTTTCTTAATTTGTTTTTCTTTCAGCAGCTTAGTAGATGCTGCCTACTTATTCTTACATGGTAGTGCAGCGTGAATTTTTGATGGCAAATTTTGATTTAGTTTTAGTTGTATTTTAGTCACCTGATTTGCTTTAGCTTTAGTTGTATTTTAGTTGAGTAAAATCTCCAGTACCAATGTTAATTTAGTTGACGAAATTATCACTGTTCAAAAGGCAATTTCAGCAATGGTGATCTCCATATTTATCTCAGGAAAAGTTTGTTTTAAGTTTGCTCTATTTTTGCATGTGCACTTTAAGAAAACACGTACTGCAGTTGGCAGGGAATAATATGTACTGACTAGTTTACAATGTTCTTCACATTTTGGAATGAGTGAATCTTCCTGGGTTTGGTAAATGGTGCATGAAATTCAGTGAACCTGAACTTAGCGGTGAATCCCATTGAGGTCAATTGGGAGCAAAACTTGTTATTAAGTTATGGGTATTTTTAAGGCTAATATGCAAACTTCTAGGGCTAAAAGGAGCAGGAGACATGCACAATATTAAAAAAAAGTTTAAAATTGAAAAATGATGTAAAATATTTTTATAAATATCATACAGCAGTGGAGAGGGTCTTTTGTGGTTTTGAGTGCAACATAGAAAAAACACAAATCCTTTAAATAACACGCTTGGATAAAATCTGAACTCTTTCTTTTTTCTTTTTAATTACTTATTGCAGTAGGGTCCCGCACACACTGCAAGGGTTAATTGCTTGTTAAGTCTAAACATAGAGGAAAAAGCTGTAATGTACAATACAGCACTAAAAAAGTTGTGGAGGAAAGAAGGTACATCTCTACCACCAATTAGCCCATATACCAAGTGGTCATCACCCCAGCAAGCTCAAAATCAAAAATAGACATGGGGTGTTCAAGCCGGTTTCAACACAAGCATAGTAGTAAATAAAAGCATAGATTTTTTGTAGTATAATAAAAACCGGTATCACATATATTTATAATTACAAGATATCATAAATGTAAATTACTTCAGAGGCAGATGGCGTCACTTGATCAGTTTACTCGTTCCACGGTCACTCCGCTTCATGGGGACTGCATTTCAGATGTAACAGATATTCTTTATATATATATATATATATATATATATATATATTTATATATATATATATATATATATATATATATATATATATATATATATATATTAATAAATTATTATTAAATTATTATTAAACAACCGTGAAGCTCATATATACATAATGCAGGTGTTTTACTACAATAATTAGATGATTAAACTGGTCAGCAGCAAGACGATTTTAATAAAAGCGGTTGTATACCGCTGGAAATTTTTTATTAATTTTTTTTCTTCATGCAAGGCAAAGGCATAATGTGCTAATATGCATCGCATACTAGCACGTTATGTGAAACTTACCTTAAAGCAAAGCTGTTCGAAAGCAGCGATGTCAGCGTTGCAGCCGCATCCATTTTCACCATTCTTTTTTTCTGGATTTGCGGGCTCCGGCTCTGTGATTGGCCAGAGCCGCAGTCACATCAATCCCGTGCATGAACCTGTGGTCGTTCCTTCAGAGCGCATGCACCAGTGATGTCACTGGCTGCATGTAATGTAAATATCTCCTAAATGATGCATGTTTATGAGATGTTTACACTGCCTATAGGTGAGCCTTATTATAGGCTTACCTATAGGTAAATGACTGCAGAGGAAGTTTATTTTAAGAACATTAAGTTAAAATTTGTTACAAGAATTAAGATACTTAAGGACATTTTTAATTAGGGGTAATAGGTCTAACTTTTATTTTTTACTGTGGGATGTGGGATATATAGATAACTTTGAGCAGTTACTGAAATATCTTTTGGGTATTGGTTTAATAGGTATATAGTGTTTGTTACACTTATTATGCCCCATTATTACTATCCTATACATGCCTGATAGGGGTGCCTTGATAATAAGGAGGTAACCAATCATTGCTGTGTTTATTTTGTCACATATTGGGATTTTTCTATCCTTATTGGTGACACACATACACTTTTTTATCACTTCACCTATTTTTCCTCCTCTTTGTCATTGGCACATTTTTTACTCATATGTTAAATAACACCATTATGTTTCCAGGTGTGTGGCATTTTTTCCTTCCTCTGGTTGCATCTACATTGACCACCAGAATGCCAGATCTGTGAACACACCACGTTGTTACCATCTCCCCGCCCCTTCACAGCTCCCATGGGAAAAGGAGTGGCCCAGGGGGGACCCTCTGTATGTTACCATATATATTGCTACACATAAGCTTGCCTTCTTTATCTAACCGGATTACCTTTCTGGCAAGAGTTGACCAGCATTTGGCACTACTTGTAAGTTGCAGATATTGAGATATACTCATACAAATATGGCTCTCCTCCTGCCTTTTCCCCTTCCCCCTACCACCCCTTCCTCCTTTTTAATATTTTTTTTTTATTATTATTATCGTTCATTGATCCATTTTTATCACTGGATACCTACCAGGGCCTCTCGTGAGGAAGCGAGAATTACCTTGCGAAACGCATAGAGATCAGTCGTGCAGCAGCTCCAGATCGATTGGGGTATCTGTATGGTGCCTTCAGGTCCCGCATATCTAATTTTTTCATATGAACTCTATGAGGCACCATTCATGTTCATCATCTATGTCTTCTTTATCATTGTGGTACATATGTTTTTAAATGTATGTTAATACATTTTTCATATTTTTATATCTGCTGTCTGAGGGGACTCTTTAAAAGTCCCGTGGGCAAAATGTTTTTTCTGTGTTGTACATATCTATGTGCTTGTACATCCCGTACAGGCAAGCAGATACACTGACAGGAAGAATCAATGAACTACCACAGCGCTCCACAGCAACATGGTAGTTCACTGAGAACTACAACCCTACAACCACAAAGGATATTGCAGCTTGTAGCTTATTCACACACAGAGCTGTGTGAATCAATGACGCGGCCATGTGATGGGAGCCCCACACCCCTGCGCTGAATTCAGAAACTGACCGCAAAAACGGGGATCTTCTCCCTGTACTGTCACAGAGAGTGTGGGCATTGACCAGCAGTTGCAGCATTGGGAACATGTTACGTGTTCCACCCTAAATATGGGTGGAACATGTAACATGGAGACCTTTAATTTATCTATTGCTATATATGTTCCAACATCATTGACTAAACTTAGGATTGCACTTTTCAGAGGGGCCTTGATGAGGCAATAGGGCTTCCACATATATTTGCAACTAAAATCTCTGTTTTTAATGGAGTTTACTGTAATATTTTTTTTTTTTGCTGGATATCTGGTAAGTGTGCTAGGAACTGATTTTAAATGAATTTAATATGTTAAAGCTTGTAAGATATTTTAGTGATTAAAGAGGAACTGCAGTCTGCTCACATATTTTGGAATAAAAACATCTTTGCCATTCTGAAGCTTTCCTCCAACCAGTTTGCAAATTATTTTTTATATACTGTGATTCTGTACTTGACAAATATGCTGCAGAAATCTCCCTCCATTGAGTCTGGCTGCAGCCAATTTAACTGTGGGTAGCTGAAGCTGCTGCCTGTTCACTTCCTGGATTTACACAGACACACAGAGGCACACCTCCAGCTTTGCAGCTCTCATTGGCCCTCTTATGACTCCCCCTCCCTTCCTGGCAAAGTCTCAGGAGAGAGAGAGCTGTGCATGATGTCATAAGCCTAGGCTTTTTACCAGACAAGAAACAGGAAGTTTGCTGTATAAGGTATTTGCTGGAAGAAAAAAAAAAGTTTTACTATCCAAAGTTAAAGCAACAAAGACAAAAGATTTAATAGATGGAAAGTTGAAAAAATGACTGAAGTTCCACTTTAAAATTAGAGCTACTTTGAAGCAACCCTGTCATGATTGTTTTTTTTTTTTTTTTTTTATTTCATTACCTTGTGAAAGAAAGGAATACACTTTGCTGGTGCCCACACCACTGAACACCATTCTGATCACTGGATATGGTCCACCAAAGTCAACTGGCAAACCAACACTTCCAGGAATGTCAGTCTTTTGGGCCCCCGCAGCTCTCACTGGTTCCTCACTTTGACCTCATGTCACCATGAAGTCAGAGGGAACTCATGGGATGTCATGAGGAACAACAGCGTTGCGTTAAGTCGTTTTCACAGTTCATTCCCTGAGGTCCTGAGGCATTCAGAGCTCAAATCCATCTAACGTTTGTTAATGTTAATCTCTCAGTGAAGTTGTTGCCTTAAACCATTGTGCTAGACACCTCTGTGTAGTGTTGGTATTTTTTTGCATGTGTGTGACATTTTACACAAACGAGAAGGGTTCAGTCTCCAAAGTTTGGCTTTGAGTTCCTCTTGTGGGTAAAAACGCAGCACCAAGGTAATAGAAGCATGGTTAGAAGGGACCGAAGTTTCACCATTTGGACTTTTATAGTCTGATTATCATCATCTTTGTAACATTTATTTGTAATAGATGCTCGCTTGTGTTTGCTAATATTCTAATGCTTTTTTCACTTTGAATCTATGTTACGTTATAGCTTTTAAAAGTATAACAAGGGTGCTGTATACACATATAATGGATCAATCGTTGAATTATTGTTGTGAAATAGATTGGTCTTTAGGATCATTCTTGCTGGTGCACTACAGTGCACTTGCCATACCTGCATTTTACTGAGCCAATTTGCCTTTACCCTTTAGCAAATGGAGGGAAATAAAAAGGCCTGGTTGCCTTCATTTGCTTAGAGCTTTAGAAAAACTTTGCTTTAAAAGATGCTTAAGAAAAAAAGACAAATTAAGGGAAATCAGCATTCTATTTCTATCTATTTCAGTACAGAAGTCTAATGCCCTGTACACACCATAGAATTTTCCGATGGAAAATGTGTGATAGGACCTTGTTGTCGGAAATTCCGACCATGCATAGGCTCCATCACACATTTTCCATAGGAATTTCCCGACACACAAAGTTTGAGAGCTTGCTATAAAATTTTCCGACAACAAAATCCATTGTCGGAAATCGGGTGTACACAAATCCGACGCATGCTCAGAATAAATTAAGAGACGAAAGCTATTGGCTACTGCCCCGTTTATAGTCCCGACATACGTGTTTTACGTCACCGCGTTCGGAACCATCGGATTTTCCGACAACTTTGTGTGACCGTGTGTATGCAAGACAAGTTTGAGCCAACATCCGTCTGAAAAAATCCCTGGATTTTGTTGTCGGAATATCCGATCAATGTCCGACCGTGTGTACAGGGCATAATAATACCCCCCTTAGTACTGAGTTTTTAAAAAAAATATGGTGCCATGGACATGAATAAACTATAACGACAAATTATTCTTATCCTGGGGCATTTCTAAATCCTAATGATTTTACATTTTATCATAAGCCAGTTATTTTTTTGTGTTTTAAAATGTATGTATTGAAAATATTTAGAGTGATTGTAAAGGTTGTTTTATTTTTTTAATAACAAACATGACTACTTACCTGCTCTGTGCAAGGGTTTTGTACAGGACAGCCCTGATCCTTCTCTTCTTGGGTCCCCCCTGGCTCCTCCCCTTCGCCGAGTGCCCTCATAGTAAGCTGCTTGCTTTGGGGGCACTCGTGCATGCTTACTCCGAGCTCCGCATTCACACACTGAACGGAGCTCAACCCCCCCCCCCATGCTCGCTCCTCACCGGCTCTGATTGACAACAGTATGAGCCATTGTGTCTGAGCCACACATTCTGAGTGAAGTTCTTCAGATACTGTCATTGATCAGCCTTACCTTTGTTTGTCATGCAATTCATTTATACTCGGAGTCTCTAGTAGACTGTATTAGAAAAGGTATGAAGGGAAAACAGGAAATGACCTGGGGTGTGCCGTAGTCACATGGTCAGTATGCCTAAAGGGGACATACCCAAGTGTAAGTAAAAGAGAAGAAATAGAAAGTAATGGGAAAGGGCGGATGGCACACAAAAGAAATGTTGACAGGAAATGGAGGCTAGAGGGCGGGCTTAAATACAGCCTGACTCCTCCTACAAATTCAGGCTGACCTGCAGGCAGCCTTCCCACTTGTACTCTGAGTCTCTAGTAGACCATATTAGGAAAGGTATAAAGGGAAAACAGGAAGTGACCTGGGGTGTGACTTAGTCACGTGGTCAGTATGCCTAAAGGGGGCAAAAATAAAGACAGTAGGATGAGCTAGCAAAACAGATTTATTGAAAGTCACTGTATGCAGCATAAATCAGCCAAATGCACGAAATACCGGTGACATCTCCACATGTGGAACCGGGATATATATGGAGAAGCTTGCTGAATTCCACCTACCTAACTTCTTAATTACGTGAACAGGGACCCCTTGGTGAGAAACAGCAGAAACCACCCCTACCCTGAAAGAATGGCCGGAATAAGCTTTCGGGACCTACCTAGGTTTGACAGCAGGGTTCGGTAATATTTCATAAACTGTGCCATGGAGAGGGGAGTACTAAGGAAAGGTAAAAGTGGACTATCCCTGGGTTTACCCGCAGTGATCACCATGAGCTGATCTAAAACTGTGACCAGGCACCAGGCATCGCTGGTCTCAAACCCTAACGTCAGTACTGGCTCCTGTCTGCTGTGTCTTGCAAGCGTCCAGATGCAACCAAAAATGATCGGTGTACCTAACTAACTGGTAGATCAAGAGTATGCGGGATCTCGTCTAGTACGAATGAACTTACCTGGCCTGAGGAAACCATAGAAAGGCAGATACATGACCACCTTGAGGAACAAGCTGGGTAGCAGCCCGAAAAGGAGCCCTGGAGAGTAAAACGGACATGCCCCGGAAAATATGCCCTGTAATGGGGAGTCTGCTAACCGTGGTAGGGGGGGCTACTCTTCTGAATCTCTTTAAAAATGACCTAGATGGGATGTGCTGCAAAAGTGGATAGCCTATTAGGGTCCTGCAAGGGCAACAATGCTGGACACCTACCAGATATGTGTTTATAGTACTGTAGGATAGCTTGAGCTATGAGTGGCAGAACGCAACGAACGCAAGTAGATATAGAATGTTGTGGCAATCACACCTAAAATACCTAGACTAGAAAACCTGCAAGGTATTCCAGGTGATGTCATAAGCCTACCTGGCGTTAACTGACAATGACTTGTTTAAAACTGCTGCGCCGGCCCAGTTGAAATCTAGTCCATTGTTAGCAGCGAGAAAAGCGGGGACAGTGAGTCTGGGACCTGTCGGAAAATAGAGGGTAGCTTAAACGAGACAGAGCATCCGCTGCTGTATGCTCTACACCACAGATGAACCTACAGTGAATGTGAAAATGGAACTGAAGGGACAGCCAAATCATCCTACGTACGAAAGACATAATGAGTAAAGACCTGGATCTGCCTTGTTAAACAATTCTGAGGTAGCCTAATTATCCGTGGAGAAAATCACTGTTTCGTCTATCCAAAAGCAAACCCTAGCCAGTGCTGCTGACACTATGGGGTAAATCTCAAATAAAGCTGATATCTCTGCAAACCCTGAAACATTCAAGATCTCATCTGGTCATGGCCCAGCTGCCAGTGAGTGCCAAAAAATAGCCTCATAGCCTTTAGTGGCTGCTGCATCACTCAAAACTTTGAGGAGAAAAGCCGACTCTGCAAGGATGAACATGCCGAACCCGTTCCAGTGTTGAAGGAACTCGTCCCACATATGCAAGTCAGATAGAGCCGCAGAATGTAACTTGACCCAAGAGTCTCAGTCAGGGCCATATAAAACTCTGGGATGGAAAGCTTATGGTTGAGCCTGTGGCCCCTGGTCTTTACCACCATGGAAATGTCACTGCAAGTGTACAACTTGTCGGCTACATCGTGGGTGGCAATTAAGAGGAACACCAAATTAACATCTTTCCCGCCTGAAAAAAAAAATAAAATAGATTGATTGATAGATAGATAGATAGATAGATAGATAGATAGATAGATAGATAGATAGATAGATAGATAGATAGATAGATAGATAGATCTATATATATATATATTTATTTTTGATATTCCCAGGAATTAAGTGAGCCGGGGAAAGGAGGGAGCACTTGCACTTTTACCTAAAGCTAAAGGCCCAGGGCTTGGTACCAAGGGGAACCTGGAACCTGCTGATGTGCCTGGAATGGCAGGATCCACCGGGGCCAGACTTGGATGGCTCTCCAAAGCCTCTAATCATCATCATAATGAACCATCGCATGACTAGTGGAGTAGTGGACACAGTGAGTGACCTCTGAGCAGAGGAGGTCCGGATAAGACGTGCACTATGTGACCCCTGCCAACCAACCTGTGAGATTGCTAGGTACAACTGGCAGGTGCCTTTCCTATCTACTCCCCAGTGACGTAGGGGCACTGCCAACAGTGGGAACAAGATGGTAGACCGCACTGCCCCAAAATCCCACATGCTGAACTGAGGCTTAATCAACCAAGCAATAACTGCGGCAATGAGCCATGCGCTGAGGACCTGATAAATTTAAACCCATGCTGCAACAACACCCACGTCATGTGGACCTAGACACTGTGATCCAATAAGGCTCTATCAACACAACCCCACAACCTCTATGGACCCATACCAAACCACGCCAGTGTCCTGCCTTCTCCTAACACTCATGCGACTGTCACCGCGGGGAAGCGTGTGCTCTAACGCAAACAAACAAGAAATGTGGATCTGTGAAACGCGAACCGCGTATGACTAAATACATGACACTCACTGAGCTCACTAAACTGAACAATGATTGTCTGATCACATACACACTCCAACCAGAAACCTGAAAAATAAACAGATGTGTGAGATACAGCCTTGTAAGACGCTTAGATACCACTCAGAGCCGTGAACTGCAGTAAGAGTACCCGAAACAGGGGGATATAGACCGTATGAGGCCGATTGCATGACTCCCCACCTAACACCTAAAACAACCTACCTACAGTGTGAAGATATGATTTTTTTTTTTTAAACCACAGATATGAACAAAGAAGTGGTAGATGGTGTGAGCTTGGATGGGGATGATCCAGATGCAGTGCGTGCACATGTGACCACCTGAACCATGCTAGGTGTGTGGGGTGCCTGGGTGCCGAGTACTGGAAGGTGCCCTAGCTTACCCACCCCCAGGTATCACATGGCTAGATGTGGGCTGCTCCTGAGTTGTGCCCCGATAGCAGTGCTCGTCCCAGTACAAGTAAAATAAGGTGGTAACACAGAGCTGCCCCGTTGACTTAACAGATGCCCAGAAGAAATAAACGCCCAACATAAACCAAAGGAATGTGTAAAAACTGGTCACCTCTCTCTGGAAGAAAACCGCTGGACTCAATATAACCCTTCTCCCCCAGATGCCCACTAACGCGCATCAACCCTCTCTGAGCCCAAAAACCTGCCGGGGTGCCATGGTCCAGCAGACACCCCCCCACCAGCAACATGGCCATCGTACCAGGGACCACCAATGGCCAGTGTGACAGAGGAGGGGACACCACAACCACCCATGGCCAAGAATGACACAAACCCCCAACTGGCCAACTTCACATGAGTACCCGGCATCCTCTCCCTAACTGTCTATGTTAATCACAGTGGGTGAAGCATGCGTTGGATGACACCATCCCTCATGGAAACATGGTGTGTGACATTCCGATGCCACAAACCACCCCCTGACAGAGGAACCCCCAACAGTACCCACCCCTCCCCCCTGATGCCATTCGGAGCGGACCTTGCTCTGCCTCCCCGGCCCCCCCATGGCACACCAAGTTACTGCGGCCCCTCTCCTGCCCGTAGTCCCCCTACCCGATACCTGTAACCTTGCGCGAGAAAGCGGGGAGAAGCGACACCTGCTGCAGCTGCATGACCTTCGTGTTGATCCGAAAACCGGGAAGTGATGTCAGCAAGTCGCCCGAAAATTACGCCTATCGACCGCCCACGAAGAAACGTTGACAGGAAATGGAGGCTAGAGGGTGGGCTTAAATATAGCCTGACGACTCCTACAAATTCAGGCTGACCTAAGGTCAGCCTTCCAACATGTCCCCCCGTTGCTACCTAATGCATAATTTGGCCCAGGGACACACAAAACTGTTAGTACCATAAACAGATTCCATATGTTAGTGAATTTTGATTGGTGCTAAATCTTCTGCCATCCGGAAATGTAGCTTAAGTCTTACTGACAAGGATTTAGCACAGGGTTCTATTTCGTAGAGGATAGAAAAACAACCATTCACTTTAATGACCTTCCACAAAAAGCGATGATAGAGAAGAGACTACACAATTGAGTTGATGGACTCGTGGATAAAGGATGGGTGGGATTGATGGACAAACGGACTGTTCATTTTGAGAGGTAAGTTGCAATTTGCATGGGAGTTTTCCCAAAAAGCATAGGGAATGAGGTGAAGCTCTGCTGACTTCCATCATCCAATCATGTGAAGCTAAAATATGATTTTATTAAAATATGGTTTTATTTTCCTTGCCCGTGATTGGGTGTTCTGTGAAAAGTGAAATTTCACCACAATCATTAAGCTCTAGGGAAGATTCTCTTGCAAAATGCAACTTCCCTTGCAAAGCAAACAGCAGATTTGCCTTTAGTGAATCAAGCCCAGTGTGTCAGCACTTGCTTCGTATCAGTGCTGCCATTTGTTGATGAGATATGCACACATGAGGCTGATGGGGCAGAACCATAGAGTGAACAAGCTCTCCTGCAAATGTATCAGTTACAGTGTTGAGATAAACCATTTAACACTGACAGGGGTGCTTATAATGTTCAGTTTTTATTTATTTATGTAAAACCTTTATCCCTAAAGAAAAAAAATGCTCTAACTGCTTGTGTAACTACAGTTTGATCTGGAGTTTGGCTTCAAATTGTTAGAACACTTTCACACTGGGGCCGGCGGCGCTATTTTTAGCGGCGCTTTACCGCCGTTTTTGCTGTGGTTTTCGGTCTCTAGCGGGGCGCTTTTAACCCCCGCTAACGGACAAAAAAGTGTTCAAAGCACTTCTGCGGCGCTGCCCATTGATTTCAATGGCCAGGGGCGCTGTAGGAGCAGTGTATACATCGCTTCTACAGCTCCTCAAAGATGCAGCTTGCAGGAGTTTTTTGAGCGTCCTGCCAGTACAGCACTCTGGCTTTCACACTGGAGTGAGAGGAGAGGTGCTTTACAGGCGCTATGCAGGCGCTATTTTTAGCGCCTGTAAAGAGCCTCATTGTGAAAGTAGCCTAAGAAGACCCCTTTCACACGGGAGGCGTTTTTCAGGCGCTTTAGCGCTAAAAATAGTGCCTGTAAAACGCCTGAAAAAAGCCTTGGCTGCAATCCCAGTGTGAAAGCCTGAGTGCTTTCACACTGGGACGCTGCGCTGGCAGGACGTCAAAAAAAGTCCTGCAAGCAGCTTCTTTGCAGCGCTGTAGGAGCAGTGTATACATCGCTCCTATAGCGCCCTTGCCCATTGAAATCAATGGGCAGCGCCACCAAAGCGCCCCTTTACGGGCGGTTTTAACCCTTTTTCGGCCGCTATCGGGGCTTTACAGCCAACGCCTGGGCGCTGGCAGTGTGAAAGTGCCCTTAGTGTTTATCTGCTAGTACATGTAACACTTCCCTCCCCATACTGACAATGCTGCTGTCTAAGGCCTAATGTACATGGGATGCTGAGGCAACCTCTTCTGAATGATTTTTTTTTGACAGCTTGAAACCTCCTGTTTAGCCGCGTTTGCATGCCACGTTTAGTCGCGTTTAGCCGTGTTTACGTCTAGGAGCGGTTATTTAAGATGACATCATAAGACCCTCCCAAAAGCACAAAAAACAGTATTATTTAACTATTTCAGCCATTCTGTGAGACCAGAGTAAGTAGCAGCAGCTAAGAGAGCAGCAGTGTACTTGTATCTACCTCAATTTCAGTGCTTTTACTATGGATCCCATAATGAGCATATGTGAGGAAATTAAAAAAGCCAGATATTAAATTTCATGCAACTATGTTTGATCAAGTCGGGGGTCAAGCTCAATGGTGGGATCATCTGGTTCATATCTAACAACATATAGGTCAAATTCTACTTTGGCTAACAGCAATGCTAGTGGTGTATTGGATTGGATCAAGGGCTCATTAGGGGTAGAGAAGCATTGCAAGCAATTACAAGTTTTTTAAAAAATTTTTTAGTGGTTTTTCATCATTTTCTATCATTTTTAAATTTTGTAATGTAAAAAAAGTAGGGCACCTTTTAAAAACGCTTCTAAACTAAAACATGGCTAAACGCCTTACCGCATTTAGCCACACTTAGATGCGTTTGGCGTCTGAAAAATCTGAACTCATTTTTTTGCCTTCAAAGAAAAGCCCTGAAACGCAACTGCCTAAAAACGACATTAAACGAACCTGTGTACATGTACACATAAGATAACATTGGATGAGTTCAGGGGCAGCTGAAAGAAGCATCCAACTGCCTCTGAACATCCGTTTACCAGCAGCAGTGTACATGAGGCCTAAAGGTGCCCCCTATTGCTCTTTCATACAAAGTATGAACAGAATACAGGAGGTGAGTTACTGGCCAGATCACCAGGTGAGATCAGAGGCAAAAGCTTAACAAAACCTAATGCAGCCACCACATGTAATGATTGGTAAGTTGCAATATATTACTTTTTTTGGTTTTGGGTTTAATAGTACCTTAAAATCCTTCAGGTGGTATAATCGTGCAAAAGAGAAATAATCTGAGGCCCTAAGGGTGGGACAAGTATTATTACTCTTCTTTTAGGCTGGATTCACACCTATGCAGTTTTAGTGCTTTTTGCATTTTTCAGATTTGCACTACAGTCCATTTAACATTGTCTCCTATGGAACACGTTCTGTAGTGCAAATCTGCAAAATGCAAAAAGCACTAAAAATGCCTAGGTGTGAATCGAGCCTTACAGGGTACTTTTTTTAGTGACATGGATACTTTAAGAAGGTAGACCTGTATTTTACAGTTTTCTAGTCAGTGGCTTTTTGGTTCCTTTATAACTTGCTTATCGTAGCCTAATTGGCTATCCTTTGCTGTAAAAAGGAATCTCTTTGTTACATTAATTACAACTACTATCCGCATTCCAGGCTTTTACGCCCACATATTTGTGAACTTTACGAGTGCAGATTTAGGATCTTGGATAACTGTTATATAAAATATTTCAAAAATCATAAAGAATTACAGCCTAATTCTTTCTAATTCTCCCAAGTGTAATAGATTACATAGCAGCAGATCTTTAAACTTTTCAGGTTCGCAAATCCTTTGAAATGTCATACGAGGTCACTTTAATTATATTTTATATTGCTTGTGCCTCTCAAATGCAGGTTGCTTAGAATTTCTGAAGTCTATTGAATGTAATAAAATATTTACATTGCAGACACTTGAGATTGAGGGCATAGATTTATTGCAAGTGAACATATTAACTATCATTTTTGCAGTCTCTACTTTTATTGCAGTCTAATTTAATCTCATATTATTCACTTCAAAGGGACTTGGTGTTAATTGTGGCAAAGTATAAAGCAATATTAAACCTGTCATAGATAGGATCTGCCTGTTTTTGAAGCTGTTGCCTATGGGATTTGCAAATTTTCAAAGTTGTCACTGAGTGTCTTCTTTACTATTACTTCCAACTCTAGTAATGGTTTGCCCTGTGTATGCAGTGAAAGGATCATTTTCAGGTGTCATTAGCACAACGTAATGAAGGTGGTGGTAAACATAAACGTTCCTCACATTTTTAGGGAAAAACATAACTTATTCCATGCAGCTAAGTATGAGGCAAGACTCAGAAGGCTCTGTGAGAGGGAGACCTTCTGTCTCTTCAAATTGAATACTTTAGCCCCATATGGCCTAAAGTGGTTGTAAACCTCAGATATGAAATATGAACAAAGCACATCCTGTAGTGTGTACTTGTCTTAATCCAAAGCACTAAGGGGTTGATTTTCTAAAATTGGAGAGTGCAACATCTAGTGCAGCTCTGCATAGAAACCAATCATCTTCCAGGTTTTATTTTCAAAGCTTAATTGAACAAGCTAGATTGAACAAGCTGAAGTTAGAAGCTGATTGGCTACCGTGCACAGTCCCCCAGACTTTGCATTCTCCAGTTTTAGTAAATCAACCCCTAATGCCGCGTACACACGAGCGGACTTTACGGCAGACTTTGCCCGGCAGACGGGATTTTGTCGGACAATTCGATCGTGTGTGGGCTCCAGCGGACTTTGTTTTCTCAAAAGTTGGACGGACTTAGATTTGAAACATGTTTTAAATCTATCCGTCGAACTCGAGTCCGGTCAAAAAGTCCGCTCGTCTGTATGCTAGTTCGATGGACAAAAAGCCACTCTAGGGCAGCTATTGGCTACTGGCTATGAACCTCCTTGTTTTAGTCCGGTCGTAAGTCATCACGTACAAATTCGACGGACTTTGGTGGATTGTGTGTAGGCAAGTCTGTTCATTCGGCAAGTCCGTCATAAAGTCCATCGAAAAGTCCGCCGGGCAAAGTCTGCCGTAAAGTCCGCTCGTGTGTACGCTGTGACATTTTGTCTGCTGCTTTGTTCCTCTGTTATCAGCATGAGTCACTTCTGACAAGTTTTCCTGACACCAATAGAAAAAAGGTGACAATGATTTGATTGAAATTGATTGACAGCATCAGCTTTGTTCTTGTGTGCTGTGTGAAGGGGGTGTGTGTCTCTTCCCTCCAATCAGCTTCCTGAGCTCTCCTCACTGAGATCTGCAGAGTGTAATTTCATCTTTCTGACAGTTTTTTTGACAGCTCAGACAAACTTCATAAATTCTAAACTTTTAAGAAATGTAGAGAAGAGAAGACTGCAGATAAGCAGGTACCATTTATGTAGGAGGATTTGTTTATTCTCTGTGTATCACCTGAGACCAGTGAGAAAAATAACTTATTTACAAAATTTTCTGACAGAAACTAAGAAACGTTTTTTTTTTCAAAATTTCCATGTTTTTTCCCCTGTTATTTTAGCAAAAAATAAAAAACCCAGCGGTGATTAAGTACCATCAAAAGAAAGCTCTATTTGTGGGAAGAAAATTATAAAAAATGTATTTTGGTACAGCCTTGCATGACCGCACAATTGTCATGCAAAGTGTGACCGCTCTGAAAGCTGAAAATTGGCCTGGGCATTGAAGTGGATGTAAACCCGATTTTTTTTTTTTTTTTTTTAATGTCATAATGTAGAGTATAAGATTTCCTATCATTCGAGCCCAGTCTTTCCACAAAGAGTTAATCCAGCTCTGAGCAATCCTCTTTTATTGTTCAGTGAGATAAATCTTGACAGAGAAAAACTTTGTCAAATCCTCCCCCTTGCTGTGAGTGACAGGTGATTTACATATCTCGTGCACTAGACTAAGACATGCATTATTTTTTAATTCCCACCCCCACTCCTTTCTTCAGCAGCTCTGCAAGGATTGGCTGTTCCACACCTCAGCATGATTGGGCATGCTGAAGTCATGTGGTTACTTTCCTGTCTTTTCACTGGATATTAGAGATAATAGCAGAAGTTCAGTGTAAGAAATACACAGGAGAAAATGCATATTGACAAGGAGTGTAGAGGTGGGCGGGGAGTCTACTGACATCACGACTCCACCCACCGAGCTCCAGACAACAGACCCACCCACAGAATCTGCAGTTTTTCGGGTCTCATAACAGACAGAAGGGAGACATTTGACAGGTAAAGATACATGCAGGAGGCATGTATATCCTTATAGATAACCCCTATGGCAGTAGTTTAGAAAGGATGACATTGGGTTTACATCCACTTTAAGGGGGTGCAAGTGACCATAAGTGAGGTGGTTAAACAGATATTTAAATGCATGCTTTGCACCAGTGGTTGTTTTTACGTGTGAGTGTGTATGTTTGTGTGCATATTCACATATTTTTTTTAAGATCTATATAATTGATTACCGTATATATTTATACTTCATTAATGGTATTGGGATGGTCCTTTCTAGTACAGCTTAGATGCAGTATATATGTGACAGACTGTTTATGGCATTTTTGAATCAATACTCTGCTTACTTTTTTCTGAATTATTCAATGACTGGGTTTTATATATTATCTTATGGAGGGGCATTTTGGGCATTTGGGGTCACCTTCTCAGTGAGCACACCCTTGGTAGCTTTGTCTAAGCTGATATAATTCACACTGAACTTTCGCTAAATACATACGTTTGACATTTGGCGTGATAATTCCTTGTTACCTAATATAGAATTATGCTTGCAGCAACATTTGTTCATTCTTAGGCTTGAGCTTCCAAATCTGAGGTCACAGTGATAATTACAGCAGTGACTTTGAGTACTTCTTCTGTTCTCTGCCTAGCCAGCCTCATTTTAAACATTTGAAATTTACTTAGTGCAGGCTTCTTTTACTGAACATGGATTACAATAAAATATAATTTCTACTGCAATTGAAGACATAAATAAATAAAAAAATATATCCTGCCGCCAAAATTATACACACATCACCTTTTAAATTAATAATTTCACATTGGCACAATGTTATTAAATTATGAAGTGGGCCTATCAATAACTTCATAATTCAGCATGATTAAATTCCTGACATGACACATCCAAAAACCATGTGCTTTTTCAAAAAAAGGTCCTACTTTTCATCACTAAACAGACCTTAACAGCCTTTTCACTAAAAAAACAAGGACTGCTTACTACAATAGGGCCACATCCACATAATAAATCACCATATTGAAGTGTAAGAAAGGTAATTTACTTAACTTATGCTTGGTCTTTGCACAGCAGATGGTGAAGTCACAAACATTCTGGCAAAATCTTGAGAGTGTTGAGTATTCAAAATATCTCAAATACCAGCACAGTGCAGAATCGTTTTCTCTTGGAATTTGGGGGCCACCAATCACAGCAATCACATGCTCACCAAATAATATTTGTCATAAATTGCAGACATTCGTGAATCATAATTTACTATTGTAATCTCTGTGCTTGGTCACAGTGATCACATGGTGAATGAGGCCAATCACAATGGCCATGTACCATGTGATAGCTGTAACCAATCACAGCATCACAATAGTAAACAAGAGTAAACCGCGAGTCACGAATGAAAGCCATTCATGATAGTTAAAATGAGAGCTGTTACAGTGATGATCACTGTAAGTAGCAATCACGGTGTAAAAAAAAAAGAATCACCTTCCTAGAGTAGTATGGTGACACTGCACTACTTTGGTGAAAATTTTTAAAAACAAAAAATGTAATAAAAAAAAAAATGTAAGGTAATTAAAATAATAATTGTAAAAAGAAAATTTATATGTATATAAAATTTTATTTTTACATACTGTCAATAGGTAACCACCACACCAGTTAGGCTTCTTTCATACAGCCAGGTTACTGCGGCTGCCGGATTCCTGCCGCAAAAATCTGGGGATTCTTACTGCTGGAATAAGCGGGCTATGCGATTAGCAGCAGGCGCTCAGCCTTATTAAACTAATGGCGGACTGACAGCAACTGCTACTGTTCACATTTAGCTGAACAAAGAACAGTTAGCTGCACATAGGGACAACTGTCCCAGCCTGGGCGTAGTAGGTTACAACTATATATAAAAAAAAAACACTTTTTATTAAAGTTCTTCATTTTCCAAAAAAAAGTGACAAAAAAAGAAAAATTCTAAAATCTCACCATGCCTCTTACAAAATACCTTGGACTGTATACTTCCAAAAAGGGGTGATTTGGTGGGCATTTGTACTGTTCAGGACCTTGGACTGTCTACATTCCGAAAAAGGGCCATTTGGGGGATATTTGTACTGTCTTGGCATTTTAGAGGCTCAAGAAATGAGATAGTTGATTGATCTACTTTCAAATATCCATACCATAGATTGTGAACTCTATAACTTTCACACAGACTAAATAAAACACACTGGTTTGGGTTATTTTTATAACAGAAACTAAGAAAAACGTTTTCTTTTTGTTTTTTCAACAAATGTTTTATTTTTTTCGTTTATATAGCAAAAAATTAAAAACCCAGTGGTCATTAAATACCACCTGTCTAAAAAAAAATTATAAAAATTTAATTTGGGTAGTGTTGCATGAATGAGTAATTGTCCTTCAAAGTGTGATAGCGCTGAAAACTTAAAAATAGCCTGGGCAGGAAGGGGGTGAAAGTGTCCTGTATTGAGGTGGTTAAAGACAAAGAAATAACCATATACAACCAGATGGAAATAGAAAATGTATAACCTTATTGAGGAAAAAAAATCTAAAGTGTGTGTGTGTGTGTGTGTGTATATGTGTATATATATATATTTACAGAGAATTTTTGTAATGTTTGGAATAACGTACACATACCTGAGTGTGACCAGGTGATGTTCCCCAGCTGACACACTCATCCTCCGTTGGGTGTCCATGCAGGTGAGCCTGTTTTGCAAATGTTCAGGGAGCTCATCAAACATACCAATGGGTTTCCCTTTTCGGTCCCTAGTTTCTCTAAGGGACGTCTAATCCCATTCACATTGGTCCACTGTGCATATTTCACCCCCTATAGGTTGAATAAAATGAATTCCAGCTCCCCCTAGTACTATAGGTTTGGGAGGGCCCCTGGAGATTTCACCTATATTTTTTTTGATCTGCTCGGTCATTATCAAGTTTTGGGAGGTGGTACTGGCTTTTTCATTCACCTGGTTATTGCCATATCTTTGCAACCTTCCATGTCTATTTGTATTTTGGGTCTGATTGAACACTTAATACCCACAGTGGTGGGGCACACCCTTGTCAGTTTGCTTTTGTTTTATTCCAGAGAAGCCATTGCGCTCTACTGGAGGAAACTGATCCTACCACCTTTTACCTTTTGGAAACAACTGCTTAATTATAGATTGCCTCTTTACAAAGATACCAATGCCAACAGAGGTTGCCCCAAAAAGTATGACAAGATCTAGTCCAAATGGTTAGCGGAGCTCTCAATGGCCTCTGACGTGTCCGCGGTTTGTTGTGCCTTATCTCAATACTATTGTCTAGATCAGTGTTTCTCAACTCCAGTCCTCAAGGCGCCCAAACAGGTCATGTTTTCAGGATTTCCATTATTTTCCACAGGTGATTTGATCAGTTGCACTGCCTTAGTAATTACCACAGCTGTTTCATCGGTGGGAAATCCTGAAAACATGACCTGTTGGGGCGCCTTGAGGACTGGAGTTGAGAAACACTGGTCTAGATAACTGCTAAGTTAGTGCCAATCCAGCATTACCCATTTTCAGAATGTATGCTAATGCCTATGCTACCTATCGGCTTTCTTCTCCATTGGTGTGACTCTTCTAAACTGTTAATTGCATTTTGTTGTGTACTGTATTCTGCGTCCCCTGCGGGGGCCACACTGCTATTAATGATTGTTTGTGTGTTTTAAAAAAATTAAGAAAAAAAAACAAAAAAAAAAATACCAAAAAATATAAAATGGATTATTTTATGAACCATGTCGGTAATGGGATCCATGCTGAATGCAGTAAATTGCTCTCACAGTGCTCACCTTGCTGTCAGTAAAAATGGCACCTGATAAATAAATAAGGTTTTGCACTGCGTCTGTGGTCATTTGGCAGTGTTTGATTAAACACACATTTGCATAAACGCACATAAACACTTGTACAAAGTGTTTTTAGTGCCACTTTTTCCTGCCTGCAGTTCACTGATAGGCACTGATGAGGCTGCACTGACGGGCACTGATAAGGTGGCACTAATGAAGTGACACTGATGATAAGGCAGTGATATGCAGCACTGATGGGCATTGATAGGCGGCACTGATGGGCACTCATAGGTGACACTGATGGCACTGATAGGAGACACTGATGTGCACTGAAAGTGAAAGGCCGCACTGATGGGCACTTATAGGTGGCACTGATGGGCACTGATAGATGGACCTGATAGGTAGCACTGATGAGGAGGCACTGGCAGGCATTACTGATGGGTACTGATTGGCACCTTTTAATAGGCACTGATTGGCAACCCTGGTGGCTCTGGGTGGGCATACCTGGTGGTCCTGTGTGGGCATCCCTTGTGGGCACAGGTGGGCATCCTTGGGGGGGCTGCACTGATAATCAGCGCAGACCCCCCTGTCAGGAGAGCAGCCTATCGGCTCTCCTCTACTTGCATCTGTCAGTGCAAGTGGAGGAATAGCAGATAAAGGGCTCTTCCTGTTTACGCTGTGATCAGCTGTGATTGGACACAGCTGATCACATGGTAAAGAGCCTACGTCAGAGGCTCTTTACTGAGATCGGTGACACGGTGTGTCAGACTGACACCACACCAACGATCACGGCTTATTCTGCTGGACATCGTATGATGTCCAGTCCGGATAACTTAACCACTTTGCACACGTCATTCTGCTATATGGTGGGCGGGAAGAGGTTAAACACATTTTACATGCATTCTACTGGAAGACTTCTACAATTTAGTTTCTGTTCAAATAATTGTTTATACATTTCTATAGTTTGGATGCATAAAAACACAAAGAATGCCGATATATGGTTTGAGCTAAATCTGTTTTTGCTAGAAAATTATATAATAATAATATAATATATTATATATGTATACTTTTCAGCAGAGACCCTAGAGAATAAAATGGCATTTGTTGCAATAATTTATGTCACCCTGTATTTGCGCAGCGGTTTTTCAAATGCAATTTTTTTTGGAAGAAATATACTTTCATGAATTAAAAAAAAAAACAAATCAGTAAAGTTAGCCGAATTTTTTGCATAATGTGAATAATGTTACACTGAGTAAATAGATACTTAACATGTCATGCTTTAAAACTGCGCACACATGTGGAATGGCAACAAACTATGCTACCATAGGTGACGCTTTAAAATGTCTATAGGTTACCTGTTTAGAGTTACAGAGGAAGTCTTGCACTAGAATTATTGCTCTCCCTTATTGCTCTCCCCGTGAGCACGGAGGGATAGGGCACTTTAAAAAAAAATGTTATTACCTTTTTTTTTGTACACTCTCCCTTTAATTTTTTTAAATTTTGATCACTTTTATAACTGTGTAAACATCCCTTGTGGCAGTTATAGGCAGTGACAGGTACTCTTTATGGAGGGATCTGGGGTCTATAAAACCCCAAATACCTCCTTTTGCACTTAAAAGCATTGAAAACGCCAAGTTTGGCTGTTTTGAATGCTATCTTTTTTTTTAAGTCTGGCGCCTTTAAGACTTCAGTAAACCACAAGTGATGTCATGATATCGCTTCCAGGTTAGAAGATCCAAGACCCGATCAAAGCCGATTCCTGCATTGTTTTCTGCATCTTTTGCTGATCCTTTTGTTTTACTGCAACTCCAACAGACTGTCTTTCTGCTAGGTGTAGGATGACTAGGCTGGAGATTTGGGAGCAATCCATTCTTATTCAATGAAGTAAGAGGCAGTTTTTTTGGCAGAGAATAGGTACATATATTTCCCTTACTTGGACTTGTTTTGCCTTGAATGTTGGTCTTTGTGTTGGAATGTTTAATCCCTGTGTACACCACATGTACTGTATATGCTTCAGGAAATACACAGTTACTGTGCCTCAAGTGACAGTGGCACACAGAAAATAAACAGTGAGTTAACTTTTTCGTCTGATCCTTTCTTAAATGAACTTCTTTTAAACAGTTGGTGTCCACTTAACAACCAGCAACTGTGTAGATCAGTTGTGTACAACCTGCGTCCCAACACAAAATTGTCAACTTACTTTAAAAATGTTGATTTTTGGGGAATTTTTGTAAAAATAAATTTACACTTGGCAAATGCATGTGGCGGAAGAAAAAAATGTACAGGGGTTATTTTACTAAAGCTGGAGAGTGCAAAATCTGGTGCTGCTCTGCATGGTAGTCAATCAGCTTCTAACTTCAGCTCATTAAGTTGAGCTTTGACAACAAAACATGGAAGCTGATTTGTTTCTATTAACCACTTGCCTACTGGGCACTTAAACCCCCCTCCTGCCCAGACCAATTTTCAGCTTTCGGTGCTCTCACACTTTGAATGACAATTACTCAGTCATGTAATACTGTACCCAAATGAATTTTTGTCCTTTTTTTCATACAAATAGAGCTTTCATTTGGTGGTATTTGATCACCTCTGGGTTTTTTTATTTTTTGCGCTATAAATAAAAAAAGACCGAAAATTTTGAAAAAAAACGAATTTTTCTTAGTTTCTGTGATAAAATTTTGCAAATTATTAATTTTTCTTCATAAATTTTTGCCACAATTTATACTGCTACATATCTTTGGTAAAAATAACCCAAATTAGTGAATATTATTTGGTCTTTGTGAAAGTTAGAGAGTCTACAAGCTATGGTGCAAATCATAAAAAATTGATCTCACCTGAAGTACTGACGGCCTATCTCATTTCTTGCGACCCGAACAAGTCAGGAAAGTACAAATACCCCCCAAATGACCCCTTTTTTGAAAGTAGACATTCCAAGGTATTTAGTAAGATGCATGGCAAGGTTTTTGATGTTGTCATTTTTTTGAAGGCCCTGGAGCACCAGGACAATGACATGTGACACTGATGACAGATGGCACTGATACGTAGCACTGATGACAGATGGCACTGATACGTGGCACTGATGACACTGACATGGCATTGATGACAGATGGCACTAATATGTGGCACTGATGATGACACTGATGACAGATGGCACTAAAACGTGGCACTGATGACATTTGGCACTAATACGTGGCACCTACAGATGGCACTAATACATGGCACTGATGACACGTAGCAGTGATGACAGATGGCACTAATATGTGGCACTAATGACATGTGACACTAATGAAAGATGGCACTAATATGTGGCACTAATGACACGTGGCAGTGATGACAGATGGCACTAATACATTGCACTGATGACAGATGCCACTGATACATGGCACTGATGACAGTTGGCACTAATATGTGGCACTGATGACGGATGGCACTGGGGACAGATGGCACTGGGGAGGGATGGCACTGGGGACAGATGGCACTGGGGAGGGATGGCACTGGGGACAGATGGCACTGGGGAGGGATCGCAGTGGGGAGGGATGGCACTGGGGAGGGATGGCACTGGGGAGGGTTTGCAGTGGGGAGGGATGGCACTGGGGACGGATGGCACTGGGGAGGGATGGCATTGGGGAGGGATGGCAGTGGGGAGGGATGGCACTAGCGACAGAGGACAGTGGGGAGAAATGACAGTGGGGACAGATGACAGTGGGGAAGGATGACAGATGACACCGACGACTTTTATTACTGTTTTTTTTTTTTTTTTTGCACTCACCGCTGCAGCGGTTCGCTCTCCCTCCTCACACGCTGTCTCTGTGTGAGGAGGGAGAGCCGGCGATGAGAGATGATCTCATATGTTTACATATGAGATCCTCTCTCATTGGCACCGCCGATCGCACTGTAAACGGCCGCTGTCATTGGGCGTTTACGGCGATCTGTGACTGGCTGTGTCCGAGGAACCCGGCCAGCACAGAACTTCTGCGATGCGCGCCCGCGGGAGCGCGCATTGCGGAAGTAAACAGCTGGACGTCCAGGGACGTCCACCCAGCAGATAGCGTCCGCGCTGCAGCCGTCTTTCGGCTATAGTATATATTCGGCGAAGTGGTTAATAATAATAAAAATGGTGTGCTAATTTAAGAAGCTAAGACAATTTCTCTTCTTCCAAGGCGGCCCAGAAGGGTCAAAATGCTGGACACACCTAGTGTAGACAATAAGCACTTTGGTCAGATATTCATATTTATACAAAAAAGGGTATACAGTGCAGGGGTCAGGAATACTCCAACATTTACATGGTATATAGAAGATGGGGGTCAGGAGTATGTACAACATAGCAACCTATAAAGTACACTGGTCAAGAACACGACGGAGTGTAGTGCAGGAGTCGGGAATAAAGCACGTGTGTTGTTTGCAAACAACCCTCATAGACCTCTATGGGACCATCCTCTGAACACCTCTAGTGGAAAGTAACTTTGTGGAATGATATGTGGATGTGAAAAGATGGTGGAATGCAGTAAAAACAATTAGGCCACTTTAAAGTGGTTGTAAACCGGGAAAAAAACACTGTAGGACAAAGGCATAATGAGCTAATTATAACTATTTCATTATGAAATACTTACTTTAGATCAAAGCTGTTGCAGCGGTCCCCACATACTGCTGTGACCAGCGACATGTCTCCCGGAGTTATTTCCGGGTTCATGGGCGCTGTGATTGGCCGGAGCCACCATGACGTCACTCCAGCACATGTGTGCGGTAGCTGCCAGTCAAGGCACCGGCCCTTAAAAAACGACAAACAGGTTGTTTCTTCAATGCGCATGCGCCGATGACGTCAGCACAAGCATATATGGGAAATATCTCCTAAACCGTGCAGGTTTAGGAAATATTTACCGTTCCTACAGGTAAGCCTTATTATAGGCTTACCTGTAGGTACAAGTGGTGTAACTAGGTTTACAACCACTTTAGCCACTTGCCTACAGGGCACTTACAGCCCCTTCCTGCCCAGGCCATTTTTCAGCTTTCAGCACTGTCGCACTTTGACAATTGCGCGGTCGTGCTACACTGTATCCAAACACATTTTTTATCATTTCCTTCACACAAATATAGCTTTCTTGTGGTGGTATTTAATTACTGCTGGGTTTTTTATTTTTTACAAAAAAAAGACCAAATATTTTGAAAAAAAAATGTTTTTTACTTTTTTTGTCAGTAAATTTTGTAACTAAGTAATTTTTCACCTTCACTGATGTGCGCTGATAAGGCGGCACTGATGGGCACTGATAGGCTGAACTAGTGGGCATTGATGAGGTGGCACTTATGGGCACTAAGGCGGCACTTATGGGCACTGATTAGGTGACACTGATATGTGCCACTGATGAGCACTGATAGGTGGCACTGGTGGGCACTGTTAGGCGGCACTTGTGGGCACTGATAGGCAGCACTGGTGGGGACTGATAGGCGGCACTGATGGGCATTGATGGGCGACACTGATGGGCATTGATCGACAGCAGTGATGGGCATTGATGGGCAGCACTGATAGCCAGCACTGACTGGCATTGCTAATGGGCACTGATTGGTGGCACTTGTGAGCAGTGGTGGGCAATGATCGCTGCCACTGGTGGGTACTGATTGCTGACATTGGTGGGCAATGATGGGCACTGATTGCTGACACTGTATTGCTATATTGTAATCAGGGCACCGATGATCAGTCCCCCTGCGTGGAGATGCCGCTGATCAGCTCTCCTTGCCACACACTCTGTCAGTGTGAGGCGATAAATAAAGGGGTAAACATCATACAGTGCATTCGGAAAGTATTCACATCGCTTCACTTTTTCCACATTTTGTTATGTTACAGCCTTATTCCAAAATGGATTAAATTCTTTATTTCCTAAAAAATCTACAAACAATACCCCATAATGACAACCTGAAAGATGTTTGAAATATTTGGAAATATATTAAAAACAAAAAATAACATGTGCATAATTATATTCAGCCTTTGCCATGACACTCAGAATTGAGCTCAGGTGCATTCTGTTTCCACTGATCATCCTTGATATGTTTCTACATCTTGATTGGAGTCCACCTGTGGTAAATTCAGTTGGTTGGACATGATTTGGAAAGGCACACACACCTGTCTATATAAGGTCCCAGAGTTAACAGTGCATGTCAGAGCACAAACCAAACCAAACCAAAATACCAAAATGTCATTAGAAATAAAATGGCATTTCAGTCAAAAGAGTATGACTAAAACTAAATTGAATTGATATCACAATGGCTAAATCTGTGTCTGTAATGCATTTTCAAACCTTAACACCATAAATATTAACCAATTCCATACCGGGCCTGTTCTGGCACTCCTCTCCTACATGTAAAAATCGTCATTTTTTTTCTAGAAAATTACTCAGAACCCTCAAACGTTATATATATATATATATATATAAAATATTTTTTTAGCAGACACCCTAGGGAATAAAATGGCGGTTGTTGCAACTTTTTATGTCGCACGGTATTTGTGCTACAATTTTTCATGAATTAAAAAATAACAAAACAGTAAAAAAAGTTAGCCTAATTTTTTTGTATAAATTAATATATTGTATATTGTATATTGAAAGATGATGTTACTCCGAATAAATAGATACTGAACATGTCACATTTTAACGACTTTAATACAGGGCACTTATACACCTTCCTGCCCAGACCAATTTTCAGATTTTAACGCTGTCGCACTTTGAATGACAATTGCGCAGTCATGCTACACTGTACCCAAACTAAATTTTTATCATTTTGTTCCCACAAATAGAGCTTTCTTTTGGTGGTATTTGATCACCTCTGGGATTTTTATTTTCTGCTAAAGAAATAAAAAAAAGAGTTACCAGTTTAGAGTTACAAAGGAGGTCTAGTGCTAGAATTGCTGCTCTCGCTCTTACGCACACGGCGACACCTCACATGTGCAGTTTGAACGGCGTTTACATATGTGGGCAGGACTTACGTGTGTGTTCGCTTCTGTGTGCGAGCTACCGGGGACAGGGGCGCTTTAAATTTTTTTTTTCTTTTTGTTGCTTATTTTACTTTTATTTTTTTTATTTTTACACTTTCTCTTTTATTTAATTTTTTTTTATCATTTTAATTCCTAATACAAGGGATGTTTACATTCCGGTGACAGGTCCTCTTTATGGAGAGATGCGGGGTCAATAAGACCCCACATCTCTCCTCCAGGCTGGAAAGCATGAGATCAAAAAAAAAAAATTCACGATCCCATGCTTACCAGCCATGATCGCGGCTTTGTTCACAAACGCGGCCCGGACGTGACGTTATAAGGTTGCGCCTTGGCCTCCGATGGTCACAGAGATGGTTAGTGACCATCTGGTCACCGGAAATCTCTATGATCGTCATCCGGCAGCCGCTCCATCCCTCCCGTTGCCTGTAAGAACGATCTAGCGGCTTAACTGCTGAACTATTATCGTTCTTACGGTGCGCAGAATCCCCGGCTAAAAAAGAGGATATCTGAATGATGCCTGTAGCTGCAAGCATCATTCAGATATCCCCAAAGTCAAGGACATCATATGATTTCCTTGGGCTGGAAGTGGTTAAACATTTTATTAGATTTTTACTCCAGGAGTATATGTTTGGCAGTTCTAAAGAAATAATGCATTAAAATGTAACTGAACCCATTAGATTTTAGTTGACTTAAATGTACTGGAGATTTTAGTTGACTAAAATATGACTAAAATGGCTTTATAGTCAGACTATAACTAAACCTAAATCGAAATTTGATGTAAAAATGAACACTTCCCCCTAGAGTCTTCCTAGAGCGTGCCGACTAACCAAACTGAGCGATCAGAGGAGAAGCACCTTAGTCAGGGAGGTGACCAAGAACCCGATGGTCACTCTGACAGAGCTCCAGCGTTTCTCTGTGGAGAGAGGAGAACCTTCCAGAAGAACAACCATCTCTGCAGCACTCCACCAATCGGGCCTTTATGTTAGAGTGGCCAGACGTTGGCCACTCCTCAGTAAAAGGCACATGTCAACCCGCCTGGAGGCAAAAGAAGGACTCTCAGATGATGAGAAACAAAATTCTCTGGTCTGATGAAACAAAGATTGACTCTTTGTCCTGAATGGCGAGCTTCATGTCTGGAGGAAACCAGGCACTGCTTTTCACTTGGCCTATACCATCCCTACAGTGAAGCATGGTGGTGACAGCATCATGCTGTGGGAATGAGTTTCAGTGGCAGGCACTGGGAGAATAGTCAGCATTGAGGGAAAGATGAATGCAGCAATGTACAGAGACATCCTTGATGAAAACCTGCCCCAGGGCGCTATAGACCTCAGACTGGGGTGAGGGTTCATCTTCTAACAGGACAATGACCCTAAGCACACAGCCAAGACAACAAGGGAGTGGCCCAGCCAGAGCCCAGACTTGAACCCGATTGAACATCTCTGGAGAGATCTGAAAATGGCTGAGCACTGATGCTGCCCATCAGACCTGATGAAGCTTAAGAGGTCCTGCAAAGAAGAATGGAAAAATCTGCCCAAAAATAGTGCCAAGCTTGTAGCAATTAGCATACTGAGAAACACTTGAGGCTGTAATTGGTGCCAAAGGTGCTTCAACAAAGTATTGAACAAAGGCTGTGAATACTTATGTACATGATGGGATTTTTTTTGTTTTTTTTATTTTTAATAAATTTGCAAACATTTCAAACAAACTTCTTTCAGTTCTTCTCTGCTACCCATGGCTCAGTATCTAGCCTGCTCAGTGCATCTACGTGAGAGCTAACAAACTTATTGACTATTTATACACAAACACCAACTGCAATTTAAAAATCCACAGATGTTGGGAATTAACCTTTAACCGCTTGCCGACCGCCTCACGCAGGTATACTGCGGCAGAAGGGCTCGTACAGGCATAATCATGTACCTGTACGTTGCCCTTTAAGAGGCGGTCAGCGGGCACGTGCGCCCGCGGCAAGCACCGTGAGTCAGGTTAAGGGTCCCACAGACTCTATTGCCGTGGGGATACCCGCGATCGCCTCACGGGGAGGAAGAACGGGGAGATGCTGATGTAAACAGCATCTCCCCGTTCTGCCTAGTGACAGTGTTACTCGATCTCTGCTCCCTGTCATTGGAGCAGAGATCTGTGACGTCACACACACAGCCCATCCCCCTGACAGTTAGTAATCACTCCCTAGTACTGATTTAACCCCTCCTCGCCCCCTAGTGGTTAACCCCTTCACTGCCAGTGTCATTTACACAGGAATCAGTGCATTTTTATAGCACTGATTGCTGTATAAATGACAATGGTCCCAAAAATGTGTCAAAAATGTCCGATGTGTCCGCCATAACGTTGCAATCACGATAAAAATCGCTGATCGCCGCCATTTAAAAAAAAAAAAAATTATTATTAAAAATGCCATAAAACTATCCCCTGTTTTGTAAACGCTATAACTTTAGCGCAAACCGATCAATAATCACTTATTGCGATTTTTTTTTACCAAAAATATCTAGAAGAATACGTATTGCTCTAAACTAAGGAAAAAAAAAATTTTAATATATTTTTGGGGGATATTTATTATAGCAAAAAGTAAAAAATAATATGTTTTTTTTCAAAATTGTCGCTCTATTTTTGTTTATAGCGCAAAAAATAAAAAACGCAGAGGCGATCAAATACCACCAAAAGAAAGCTCTATTTATGGGAAAAAAGGACGTCAATTTTGTTTGGGAGCCACGTCGCACGACCGCGCAATTGTCAGTTAAAGCGACGCAGTGCTGAATCGCAAAAAGTGCTCTGGACAGGAAGGGGGTAAATTCTTCCGGGGCTGAAGTGGTTAATTGCCATTTTAATCTCTGTGAGTCACCTTGTTTGTCTGTAAAAACATTCCAGGGTTTGTCAAGTTTTGATCAGGGCCATTTGGGTGATTTCTTTTCTCATTGTGATTTAAAAGGAGCCAAACAACTATGTAATAATAAATGTCTGCATATGATCACTATCTATAAATAAAAAAGTGTTTTTGGCATAATCAGTCATATTTTGATTTCAATATTAGTCATATTTAGTGCTAAAATTTCATGATTTCTGACAGGGTATGCCAACTTTTGAGCACAGCTGTAAGTACTATATGCAGCTGATCGCAGTTCTGCAATTTAACTGCTTTGGAGCATTGTGCTACTGTTTGTTGCTGGTCACAAAAACTGTTCATGAACTTTACTAAAAATGTGTGCAGAGCAGGTGATTATTATTTGCATTTATAGTCTCACCATCAAAATCACCTTTGTAGCTCTAGCCTAATGACAATTTCATGAATTAGGCCTCTTTCACACAAACAGACCGTCTATCCATTTTTCTTCCGTCAACGGACGACAATGCATTCCTTTGGGCAAACAGATGAACATCCGTTACCATCCTTCAACCTCCGCTTCTGATTTTATTGTCAATGAGGTTGGCTTTTCTTCAGTCTTAAACTGTAGTAAACCCAGCTTTTGAACTTGTATCTACAAGTAAGCTTATAATAATGCTTACCTGTATTTAAAGTGAATATCTCATGTGGTGTTTAGGAAGTTATTCACATGGAAAGCAGCCGGTGACGTCACCGGTGCATGCGCTCTGAAGGGATGGCTTACTGCTTGGTTATACTTCTCCTGGGGAGGAGGGCAGTTTGTTCTGCACTTTTATGACCCATTTTTAACTGACAGCGACTATAGCCCGCTGTCAGCTGACATTGCTCAGCAGGTCCAGGCTGCGGAAAGATCCCAACTTTAAAGTTGGCTCAGCCTCTAAGTGAACCGCTCCCTTCACAGCCTGGCATTCCAGTGAACATGGGGGGATGCAGAGCAGAGAGCCAGGGAATGACAGTCACCACTCTTTGCTCACTGAAGGCTGAGAACTGAGTGATCAGTTGTCTTTGATTACTCTGTCCCCAGCAAAGATTCTGAATTATTAAGAAAATCTCCCTTCATCCAATCAAACTCCCCTCCCAGAAGCAATTCCCTGCCATTAACCATCCCCTGTAAACTTCTCTACAAGAAACTCCCCCCTTCTCCAAATGCAAACCCACCCCCCTTTCCTCAACCCCCCACCAAAAGAAACTCCCCCCAAGCTGGAATTCTCACTCTCTCCTTCCCCTAAACACAAAGTTTATGCCTCCCTACTTACCAGACCTCAGATTCAGCACGGCACAGAAGCAGGAAAACTTCTGCATCCCCAATCTCCCTTTGGCTGTCATATGATACCTTGAGGCGGAATCTAGGAGTTCCCTCAACCATGCACTGTCTCTTGTCAGCATCTGAGACCTGTGTGGGGGTATTGCAAGCATCAGGACCTCGCAGGCGTTTCACGCTTTTTGGGGCGGACCCCTTATTAAACTGAAGGGATTGGGCACAATAGAAGGGGGGCTGGCTGCTGCACTTTGAAACTCTGATTGCTTCTACTGTGCTGATGCTGAGGCTAAACAACGTGTCAGCAGGGACACTGTCTGGGCATTTTTCCAGGATGCCCTGACTCCCCTCTTATCTACGCCCCTGTACTACATCCATAGCTAAAACAGTCTAGTGCCACAGGATGTTTGGAAACCAATACATTTTATTAGCATATCAAGCTATACAGAAATTATCTCAACAGTGCTTTGATACCTTTTGCATAACCATGCTTACTTGTAAGGTCTATATGCTTATAAGTAAGCATTGATGTGTGGAACGTGTCAGAATGATTTTGGGATGATTGCTGTGTAGCTTGATATAATGATAATACATACTTGTTTCTGAAGTTCCTGTGACATTGGACTGTTTTAGTTTAAATGTAACATGATTTGTCTTCATGCATGCTTAATTTTTACACTGTTAGCATGTCATGTCTACATAAAGAAATAATAATTTATTGATACCTATATAGACCATATTGATACTGCAAAAAACATGTTTTTTTAGATGATTAGGAATGGCTCTCATGTGTAAAAATGGCCTTGGGAAATCTTTATATGTTTTCAGTTTAATTTCTGCTTTGCAGCTAGCACAATGAGCTCCAAGTCCCATGGTCTCACCATAAACCAATGCCAAATTCTGCAGATGGTAAACAAGTAGAAAATAACCCTCATCACACTTATTATGACTACTGGGAAATTGTAATGGGTTGCATTTTGCCTTGTTGTTTTATCTTCTACCCTTTGAACTAGTCAACAAACATCATGTATATTTATAAAGGGTTTATCAAACACATTTTGCCCACACATGCACCAGCCCCACAGTTTTAATTAGCTTGCATTAACTAATCAGTGAGTTCAGTGGAAATCATAAAGAGGTTCTTGCCAGGAAATTATCACTAATGAATAGCATCTTAAAATATCTTTGAATAGTCATGGGTAGATGGTATCGAAAGCTGTACAGAAAACATAAGTGGGGCGTTTTCATAAGCTGGATTTAAAAAGAACTTGTGTCTGCTCAATTCCTTTTATCTTAAAAAAAATGGTTGCACCTTCTTAAACCTAGGTGTTTACTGCTGTGTTAAAATTATTAAAATAGTTGAACATTTATTTACTTACAGAAACCACTTTATTTCCCGCATCGTTTTGGTGGCTGCCATGTTTTATCGAATAAACTGAGCTTTACAGATAATACATTTTAGATTAATACGTTTTGAAGGACCTGTAACAAATTTGTTATGTGATTGTATATAGGAAGTATAATGTCAATACTGAAGCCTTAAATGGCATTTCCGCCTTTTGCAGCCAAATTTCAAAAAGCCCGCCAGTCAGTGGTGCAGGGCTGTGTGAAAAACCTGAAGCTGCTTGTAAACATGTACTGCACTGGCAGATCTGCCAATAATCCCTGTGGTGCTGTTACTTCACAAATTCAAGATCTGCTGGTGTGTCAGAAATTGGATTACCTGCTGGTAGCACTGTGGTTCCCAGACCTCTAGGTTGTGTTTCCTGTGTCCACTAGCAGGTATCTCTCAGCAGCCAGCTACTGGGAGGGTATTTAGTCCCTCCTCTGCTACTCCATCTTATCTCATTGTTCTGCTTGTCCTGACTTGTTCCCTGCTCCTCCTGCCTGATCCTCTGTGCATGACGCTGGCTCTGTTACTGACAACACCTCTTCTGTCTTATTCTGCTTTCTGTATATATTGTATTATAGTTAGTTGCTAGCTAACGTTTCTGTCACTTACCGTATATACTCGAGTATAAGTCGAATTTTTCAGCACATTTTTTTGTGCTGAAAGTGCCCCCCTCGACTTATACTGGAGTCAAGCACTTTTCTGCAGCAAAAAATTTCATTTTCCGAACCGACTTTGGGGCCCCGTATCTCAGGACCACTTAGTGCTAGGAACCCCAAATTTGGTGTGCAAACCCAGTGGAACTGGTCCCACAACATATCCAAAGATGAAGTTCCTAGCACCAAGTGGCCTCGAGATACAGGGCCCCAAAATCGGTTCGGAAAATGTCATTCTCTGCTGCAGAAAAGTGCTTGACATTTTCTGAACCGATTTTGGGGCCCCATATCTCAGGGCCACTTGGTGCTAGGAACCCCAAATTTGGTGTGCGAACCCAGCGGAACTGGTACAATAACATATCCAAAGCTGGGGTTCCTAGCACCAAGTGGCCATGAGATACGGGGCCCCAAAACCGGTTTGGAAAATGTCATTCTCTGCTGCAAAAAAGTGCTTGACATTTTCTGAACTGATTTTTGGGGCCCTGTATCTCGGGGCCACTTGGTGCTAGAAACCCCAGCTTTGAAAATTATATGGTGCCAGTTCCACTGGGTTTGCACACCAAATTTGGGGTTCTTAGCACTAAGTGGCCCTGAGATACGGGGCCCCAAATTCGGTCAACTGTGTCCATCTGCAGCAATGTCATTTCGGGACCCTTTGGGTTCAGAGACCCCAAATTTTGGACGCAGCTAGGGGGCATCTAGGAACCCTTAACTACTAAGTTTGAACTTCAGGGGACCTATGGCTGCAAATGGGCATTGTTGACCCTCTTTTCCACTTACAGTAGCTGTGCATTTCTCACCCTCGACTTATACTCGGGTCAATAAGTTTTTCCCATTTTTTTGTGGTAAATTAGGGCCTCGACTTATACTCGGAACGACTTATACTCGAGTATATACGGTAGTTGGTTTGCTAGTTAGGTATTTTATCGTTTGGTTATTGTTCACTGGTATCTTCATGTTTGTTGTGTATTCAGTTTCCCGGAGTTTGAATAGGTTTTGTGTCACTGTTAATAAACTTGCTTAAATCATATAGTCTGGTTTCAGTTTCCTAAGTGTAGCTACACAGATCTGGTCATCCCTACGGCTGAATGCCTGCATTTGGTATCCCTGACATGGTGCCGTGTATGTTTACTATCAGCCGCAGATCTATCGCATAGCCCCATAGCACTGACTCATTATTTTTGAAACAATTATGCTTCCTCATATAAATGCCCATAAATTGGGCTTCAGCTTCGGGTGGAGCTAAAGAACAGTGCAAACAGTAAAATGTGCTTTTAATGCAGAAGTGGGCAATGGATCAAAACAGAACTCAGTGCTACATGCACCCAGTACCGCAGGGGATTTGGGATTTAATAAAGATTTTAAATAAGCAGGACAAAATGTACTTCATTCTTGGGCACCTTTTGCTCACCTAACAGATCCAAGTGCACCCCTCATTCAGCAGCCAAATCTTCTGGGGCTGAAGTGGTTAAAGAACTGTATAATAGAACATCTTGCTAAAGTGAACTTTGAATGTCAGCATGTGGTGAACAGTGTGCTTGTAATATGACCCACTGCAGTTTACGCACTCTTCATTGCCCCCTGTATTACTCTGTTTTCATAGACCTTTCTATACAGCCTCTTCCTTTTTCCTTGCTAATATATTATAAAATATCATTCATAAAATGATGTCCTGATACTCCCACAACAAACAATGAAAAATTTAAATAGTGTAAATATTCTGCTCACCTTTGGCTCTGCTCACCTTTGGCTCTGGTACATCCTTGTCACACTGTTTTTATTTGTTAGAGCCCTTGCACACTGGGGCGGTTTGCAGGCGCTATTGCGCTAATAATAGCGCCTGCAAACCGCCCCGAAAGTGCCGCTGCTTTCATTCCAGTGTGAAAGCCCCGAGGGCTTGCACACTGGAGCGATGCGCTGGCAGGACGGTAAAAAAAGTCCTGCCAGCAGCATCTTCGGAGCGGTGAAGGAGCGGAGTGTATACCGCTCCTTTACCGCTCCTGTCCATTGAAATCAATGGGACGGCGCGGCTATACCGCCGGCAAAGCGCCTCTGCAGAGGCGCTTTGCGGTGGTATTTAACCCTTTCTCGGCCGCTAGCGGGGGGTAAAACCGCCCCGCTAGCGGCCGCATACCGACGGTAAAACGCCGCTAATAATAGCGGCGTTTTACCGCCGACGCCGCCCCCCGCCCCAGTGTGCAAGGGCTCTTAATGATTCTCACTGGGCCCGTCTCAAAAACATTATATACAGGATCCTGCTGGAGGCTGACCAAAGCCTTAAAGTGTTATTAAACCAACAAAAGTAAAATCTGTCTATATGCAGCATAGCTTGTTTGTTATACTGTGGAACTTAAGGGGTTAATCCTCTGCATTGTGTAAAAAGGCTCTTTGATCCTGTATGCATAGATCCTTCCCTCCTGCACTGTCTATCTGGGGAAAGCCAGCTAACATAGGCAGAGTAGCCAACCTGCACATTGTATCTTTTATGCTGAAGGGAATAATTACTTGTTCTCAGAGCTAGCCAGGTCACATGATATTGGCATCACACATGTGGGCGTGTATACAGGCTGAAGTGGAAATCTCCTCCTACCTGAACTCTCAGCACTGGAGAAACTGTGCAGTTTATCACTGACCGTGGTATACAGTGAACTATTTTCATATTACTGGGTTTAGTAACACTTTAAAGGTTTGAGGCATAGACTGAGGTTAGTAACATGATGGGTGAAACAGGAGCAAAGTTATGATCCAAAACTGAAGGTATAGAGCTAGTTTGAAAATTCGGATATGCCAGGAAATCGGAACAAGACAGGAGGCAGCGCATACATAGGGGCGCATGAAGAAAGACCTTTTATTCAGCCTCTGCTTTAAGTAGGGGTTTGTGATCTAGGCAAACTTTTCTCTCTACCGTAGCCCCTGTTTAATGTCTTAGCAGTACTTGGTTTCTTCCACTACTTACCTCTTCACAGGCTCCCTCCTAAAACTAAGCAAGTGAAGGTACCAGAATCTGAAATATGGGTGAATAGCATACTGGTATTTGTAATCTTTAATAGCCAATGAACACCGGGTAAGAAATTAGAAAGAGTTGGCTGCACACCAGTGTAGTAAAGATAGTCAAACTCGATTCCATGTATCACATGGAAACAACACAAGTAACACCGGATCTGCAATCGTTAATGCGTTTCACACACGTATCAATGCTTTTTCATACCAATATCTTTCTCTTGTGCTGTCCTTGTGTGATACATGGAATAAAGTTTCAGCATCTTCACTACAGTGGTATGCGGCCAACTCTTTCTACTTTAGTATGTGATAGTGGCGAGCCGAGCTTGAGCGGTGGTACCATTTTTTTTGGACACCAGGTAGGAGGGAACTAGGTAGGAAATACAGACCAGCAATACTGGCATAAGTAAAATGACTCGAAACAGAGAGTGTAAAAGTGAGTGTTTTAAAGTGACAAGTGCTTTGGTGCGTGGTACAATCCTACATAAATAGAAAAAGTAAAATATAAAAAATAAAAAATAAATTATAATAAAAAAATGTGCCATGCAGAGGGAAGATTACTTAAGCATGCAGATGTGAGAGTACAAGCCTCAAGGCAGATACACAGACCAGTGGATGCCTGGTTGGGATATGTGCTGCAGCAAGGGGCAGTGAGTCCCCCTCCCCTCCTCAACAAGTGGTTCACCTGGATTGGGCTAAGTGGAAGGATACTGGCACCGGTGGGATTGGAGCGATTAAAGGCAGAGGACTAACATCACACGCTCATACCCCTGCAGGGGCAGGGAGCTCCGGTGAGTGCAATCAGATGGGGGGAAATTGCTAAAAGTATTGCATGGATCTCCATTGATAAAGAAGAATCTTCTGGGAAATGCGCTATACGATTTATTGCACTGTATATTGTATCACTATATGAACTATTTGGGACTACATATATTTTTTGATACATATTTTTTGATGCACATTTTTTTATATATATATATATTTTTTATATATTTTTGACACACATCTTTTTGATACACTTGTTTTATGGATTGATTTTAATTTCCAACGGTTTCTTCACATAATTGTAGTGTGTGTGTTGCACTGGGGTCCCACAACCAAACCTTTTGCAGATTTGACACTTGTCACTTTGCAGTTTTTACTAACACATGCTTTATAATTTAGATAAAATAAGAATTGAGGTTGCTCAATATATATATATATATATTAATGTATTAGGAATATAATTACTTGCAATTTCAATAAGGATTTATCACTTGATAATATGTATTAATTTTTGGTCCATTCACATTTTTTTATTATAATTTATTTTTTATATTTTATATTTTACTTTTTCTATTTATGTAGGATTGTACCACGCACCAAAGCACTTGTCACTTTAAAACACTCGCTTTTACACTCTGTTTTTTACACAGCGCCATCCCCTATATTCTGATTTTAACCTCTTTGGGGTAACACTGAGGTGTTCCCTACCTACATAGGGGGGCAGCAGTGTTTTAAATAGTCTGTAGCGCGGACCCATTGATAGATTTAAAATGACTTGAAAGACAGGGAAATATGGCAGAGATAGGTGAAAACATGGAATGAAGTCTAAAAACACAAGAAAGCACAAGACAAATGAGATGGGTCCAAACACTCAAACCAGGAAATGCTGGAAACTCAGAATGGCAGATAATTCTATCCAAGCCCCTAAAGCAAGCACCTTGCAATCTACATCTGTAAAGCCATACTGCTGCTTTATAACTTTCTCCTCAGTCATATTCTGTGCACAAAGTCAGTGGGAAGAGTTATCCCTAACACATTTTCAAACTGAAATTGTTTTTCACACGAAAAAACAATCCTGATGGCTCATCCTGAATTTACAGCATACATAACCATAGCTATAAACAGGCATAAACATATGATATCTTCATAAATTCTGTATGCTGGAGCTAGAAATAATTCTCGTAAAATGCTAGCAAGTATAAAAGGCAGGCACCCAGAGGCCTGGTAGTAAAAGAGCTTGTCTTAGTGACACACATCGATTTGCTCTGTAAAGCCCCCCCCCATCATAGTGATTGGTGAGTAGGATTGTGGAGGCTGAAAGGGAGCGCTGAAACTCCTTTACACAGAAGTGTTAGTTTTGTCTATTCAGCATGGCCTGGCATTTGGGCCTAACAGGGACAAGAAGCTGCTGCAGATATATGCAGGAATCTATATTTTCCCCATTAACCATTTTTTTTTTTTATATTTACTCTATGGCATCCAATTCCATTATTAATGTTATGATATCCATTGCACTCTGTTCATACATTGTATTGCCCACAGCAAGGACAGAAAATGTTTGCCAAGTAGCTGACAGCTGTAGAAAGCTTTGTAAGTAGTTCAAAAATGGGATCCAATTACTAAAATATTCATGTATCACATATCTCTTGGCAGTCTACTGAGAATGCTTTCATTCAAAGTGATTGTGTCTTCAATGAAATTTACAGTTTAGAGAGTATGTATACGTTCTTACCAGAACGGTACTCCAAGCTTCCACCCTCCTTATTAAATTGGAACTACAACTAAAGACCTCAGACACGCACAAAACAAGATGTCACTGCCTGGGTGCCGATGCCCTTTCACATGCTCAGCATCTTAAAATGTATCTAAAGATGACATATTTTGGATACATTTGTATGGAGAGAGGAAGAGCTAAAACAACTGTTATTTTTTGTGTCCCATTGAGGAAGTTTCCCTTCATTTTCTGTTTTGAAGACACAACAGGATGTGAAAGGGTACTCTTCATATAGACAGTTTTCATTGCCACAAGCTTTCCCTTTGGAAAACTTTACCTCTATTCCTTTTCCAGTGATAACTTTCAGTCCTGGTAACAGTGATCAATAGGACAGAAAAGGTAAATCTCCCCAGCAGGGACACAGACATCACTAAAGACCTGACAGAACTGCTAATCATCCCCCAATCTCTTCAAAACTTAAAACAAAGTTTTGGCCTTAGATGTACATAGAGGGCAGAAAATAGCAAATTAAGGTATTTATGTTTTGACTGTCATTCTTTACCTAACACTTATGCCGCGTACACACGAGCGGACTTTACGGCAGACTTTGCTCGGCGGACTTTTCGACGGACTTTACAACGGACTTTCTGAATGAATGGACTTGCCTACACACAATCCACCAAAGTCTGTCGAATTCGTACGTCATGACGTACGACCGGACTAAAACAAGGAAGTTCATAGCCAGTAGCCAATAGCTGCCCTAGCGTGGCTTTTTGTCCGTCGAACTAGCATACAGACGAGCGGACTTTTCGACCGGACTCGATTTTGACGGATTAATTTAAAACATGTTTCAAATCTAAGTCCATCCAACTTTTGACAAAACAAAGTCCGCTGGAGCCCACACACGATCGAATCCCGTCCGCCGGGCAAAGTCTGCCGTAAAGTCCGCTCGTGTGTACGCGGCATTATACATAAAATTCAGCATCAGCATCAAAAAACATATCTCTAGCTATGTGAAAGCAGCTCTTTACCTAGCCTGCTTCCACCGTGAGCAACTTACAGAGCAACTTACTTTTGTGTACTGCATTCTTACTCTGAAAGGGAAATGACTGAATTTAATATAAATCATGTTTTTTTCTCAGCTATAGAACATAGACCAGTAGAATAGATATCAGATTAGTTCTGTTGATATGTAACAAGTTTTTTTTTTTCTGAGCTTTGTCTGGAATGTAGCAGCCAGATTTCTTTTTTCCTCTCCTCTTAACCATCTAAATTACTAAGTGGGAACGCTCATCTTAATTACACAGTTTAGCGATATTCCTCTGAGAATCCATCCGTGCTAAACATTGCTTACTGTATTTAAGTTTGCTTCTTTACGGGACTGATAGCTATTTCCTGTAATTAATGGGAAGTGTACACTCTGCTTGCCCTAAAAAACAAACATTTCAAATGAATTTGAACATTCGCAAAAGCCCAAATTTTGTGAAATGAACTATTTTTCTCTATAGCTCCCACCCTCTATATGCTTGAGCATGTGTAAAATAATGTATATGTAAGTGGAAGCAGAGTGCTTGTAATTAAAAGGCAGTCAATGGTCTGAACTTTACATACCAAGGATGTACGTGTATTGTGACATTTCGTGTTTTATCGTATATTACTAACTTCTTTACTGAGCTCAAGATACATGTTAAAAAAAAAGAGCCCACCACTGGTTTTGTTGTTTTTATATGTATATATTGATTGTATGCAATTCTAAAGTGCTGATAATTCAACTGAGCTTTAAAGTATATGTCCCCCATTCACATAGCATAATGTAAAAAAATATTAAATATGCAGCTACCTTTTTTAGATGCTCTATTGTGGGACCCTTCAGCACGGAAAAACACTAGACATTTCCCTTTATGTTTATGAAGGGACTGGGTGTTTTGGCAGCAGCTAGCTGTCATAATCCCAGTATTTTTTAAAACGGCCGACTGTCCTCTTTCAGATAAAAGTGATCTCAGCGGTGGTTTTGCCGCAAGATCACTTTTATTGGTGGCTGGAGAGGGTCCCCCCGCCGCACTCCGGTCATCTCCGCCGCTTACTGGGAGCCGTCGGTATCGGCAGAGCCGATTGGTTCCTGTCCCCTCACTGCCTGGATGCTGCATTAGGGAGAGGTCGCCCCCGCTCGGCTCCATAGCATTGGAGGGCAGAAGCGACGTCAAACGTCACTTCCTCCCAAGGCTCTTAAAGGGGAATTTTTTTTTTCAAATGACTTTTTTTTTTTTTTTTAAATTGCATTTTATTGTAAACATGAGATCTGAGGTCTTTTTGACCCAAGATATTTAAGAGGTCCTGTCATGCTTTTTTTTTCTATTACAAGGGATGTTTACATTCCTTGAAATAGGAATAAAAGTGACCCTAAATTGTTTTTTTAAAGGACAGTGTCAAAATAAAAAAAGTAAAATAAATAATTTACGTATATGAAAACGGTGTTCAAACCACACATGTGAGGTATTGCAGTGATCGTTAGAGCAAGAGCAATAATTCTAGCCCTAGACCTCCTCTGTAACTCCAAACTGGTAACCTGTAGAAATTTTTAAATGTCACCTATGGAGATTTTTAAGGGTAAAAGTTTGTCGCCATGCCACGAGCGGGCACAATTTTGAAGCGTGACATGTTGGGTATCAATTTACTCGGCGTAACGTTATCTTTCACAATATAAAAAAAATTGAGCTATCTTTACTGTTGTCTTACAAGTGCGCTTGTAAGACTGCTGCGAAAATATGGTCTGACATAAAGTATTGCAACGACCGCTATTTTATTCTCTAGGGTGTCTGAAAAAGATATATATAATGTTTGGGGTTCTAAGTAATTTTATAGCAAAAAAAAAATGGGCCTGGTCCTTAAGTGGTTTACAATCTTCTCATCCTTATGTGAAAATATTTTTTTTGTGCAAAAAAAACATGCAAACGAAAAAAAAAAAAACTATATATATATATATATATATATATATATATATATATATATATATATATATATATATATATGTGTGTATATATATTATATATGCAAAGAAGTCCAATGGTGTGTAGTCCTTCAGTTTCCTCCACCCGACAAAAAATAATGCATGTGATGGCAAAAATGTCCAATGGTGTATGATCCTTAAATTTCCTCCACCATGTGATAATACAAAAAAATCATTTTCAACACCAAGTGCCCTCCAACTGCACTTGGGAAATGCACTAACGCTGGGTTCACACATATACAAATTTGGAACCGCATCCAATTCCAAAAAACATTGCTTTCTATTGTGCCTGTTCACATATGTCTGGTGCAGCTGGAGTGCAGATTCAGTACGCATTGAAAAAGAGTCCTTTCAGTTTTCTGAGCAGTGCGGTCCGGCTCAGGTGCGAATTCAGGCCCAATTGATTTCTACGGGAACTCTTGTGAATCGCACTTGTTATTCAGTTGTGAACAGGATGAAAACCTGACCTGATACTGAGGCAAACCTGTCCTGATCCTAATCAAAAACTGACCTGAAACTCTGAACAACTACTTTGACAATTAGCTGTGAAATGGAGCTTCAATTTGTGCCGCACGTGTGTGAACCCAGCCTAAGGCTGGCTATACATTATACCATTTTCTTGTTCAATTTACTTTAGATTTACTAAAACTGTGTTGTGCAAGGGCCTGCCTGATTGCATACAAATTGAAAGTGTTTAGGTTTGACCTCATATTATTTGGTTTTGTTAGGTCTAAAGGAAAGTTGTACAAGGAAATTGTAAAATGTATGGCCTTACTCAAAGTGAGTGCCTAATGCCCCGTACACACGATCGGATATTCCGACAACAAAATCCATGGATTTTTTCTGACGGATGTTGGCTCAAACTTGTCTTGCATACACATGGTCACACAAATCTTGTCGGAAATTCCAAACGTCAAGAACGCGGTGATGTACAACACGTACGACGAGCTGAGAAAAAGGAACTTCAATAGCCAGTGCGGCTCTTCTGCTTGATTCCGAGCATGCGTGGAACTTTGTGCGTCGGAATTGTGTACACACGATTGGAATTTACAACGGATTTTGTTGTCGGAAAATTTGAGATCCAGATCTCAAATTTTGTGTGATGGAAATTCAGATGGAAAATGTCCGATGGAGCCTACACAATCTGAATTTCCAACAACAAGCTCCCATCAAACATTTTCCGTCTTAAAATCCGACCGTGCTTACGGGGTATAACAAAGAAAATAGGCAAACACAGCTCAGATGATTCCACAATCAAAACAATAGCAGCTCAGGCTGTCCTCTTAAGATACAGCTTTCTCCTCCTCCAGCAATCAGTCTCCCAGGACATACATGTGGATATCAAAAAAGACACTTCCATAGAATGATGCTGCCATGTATACATTAGTGAACCCAACCAAAATGTACTCACAGGAAAAAAATTGTTAATCAGAATACAGCATAAAAAAACACGTTTGGCTACCCAGAGTATACCACCGGCTGCTGGCTGCTCCAGTTTTCACCACTGAACACAAACTGGATCCACAGATATAAACACAGCAAAAGCAAATCTCCACTCCCAGTATTTGGCTACGCTCCCTAATTAACTAGATTTTAACACTGTCCCTCAACAAAGGGTTAAAAGAGCAGAGGCTGCTCTTTTTGCATTGTATTTTAATCAGGCAAGGCTTGGGACAGGCTTCCTCTAACATTGTTAAAAAAAAAAAAAAAGGTGTCCCGTGTGAATTGGAACACATAACAAACATATTAAAGGGTTTTCTCAAATTTGACTGCAAAAGTGGAAATATGCTTTAACCACTTCCCGTCCAACCTATAGCAGATTGACGGCCGGGAAGTGGTTCTGTTATCCTGACTGGGCATCTTATGACGTCCAGCAGGATAACTTGGGGTGACGCGCAGCGCGGTGATCGCGGCGTGTCAGTCTGACACTCCGCATCTCAGAACGTGGTAAGAAGCCTCTGACAGAGGCTTCTTACCAGGTGATCAGCTGTGACCAATCACAGCTGACCATCGCGTAAACCAGGAAGTTCCGGTAAACGGCCTTCCTTGGTTCACGCTGACAGGGAGAGCCGATCGGCGGCTCTCCCTGTCACAGGGGGGGTCTGTGCTGATAATCAGCACATTGATTATCAGCACAGCCCCATCAGATGTGTCACCACAGCTGCCAAAAAGGTGCCCATCAGCTGCCAGTCTTTGCCCCCTCAGGATCGCCTGTCAGTGTCCAATAAAGTGCCAATTAGTGCCCACCACAGTGCCAGTCAGTGCCCATCACATTGCCAAACAGTGCCCTTCAGTAACACCTGTCAAAACCTCATCAGTACCTCATCATCAGTGCTGCCCATCACTGCCACCTGTCAGTGCCAATCAGTACCGCCTATCGGTGCCAATCAGTACCGCCTGTCAGTGTCCGCCACAGCCACCTGTCAGTGCCCATCACAGCCACTTCTCGGTGCCCATCAGTGCCACCTATCAGTGCCCATCAGTGCTGCATATCAGTGCCGCCTATTGGTGCCCATCTGTGCTGCATATCAGTTTTGCCTATCAGTGCCCATCAATTCTACATATCGGTGCCAACTCATCAGTGCTGCCTCATCAGTGCCCGTCACTGAAGGAGAGAAAAAAATTTAATAACCGAAATGAAGAAAAACTTTTTTTTTTTTCAAAATTTCGGTCTCTTTTCGTTTGTTTAGCAAACAATCAAAACCCCATTGGTGATCAAATACTACCAAAAGAAAGCTCTATTTGTGGTAAGAAAATGATAAAAATTTAGTTTGGGTACAGTGTTGCATGACCGTGCAATTGTCATTCAAAGTGCGACAGCACTAAAAGCTGAAAATTGTCCTGGACAGGAAGGGACAAAAGTGCCCAGTATTGAAGTGGTTAAAGAAAAGACTGAATCGTTCACATCAGTCCGTGAAGAAGTTCACATTTTTCTTCAATGTTCACACACACTCTGTGTTCAGTTTGACTGTAAGCCAGTTAAACATACTATTACATCTTTGGTAAGTAAGAGAAAACGCATATTAAGTCCATGAAGTGTTTGGTGTAAATCACACCCAGAAGGATTCTAGTGTTCCAAGGCAAGGCTACTAACCACAACCACTGAAAAGAAGCTAGGTTGTACAATAGGCTCTACACTAGAAAAAAACCATCATCATAATAAATATCATCATTATCATTTTTGGATAAAAGCAAGTCTGTCCTAAATCAAAGTAATTTGTACAGTATGTTGGTACAAAATCACTTATTTTTTTAAATGATACTGCCATTTATGGGTAAGAGAAATCGTTAGTTTGGCTACTTTTGTTTATTTATACAATAGAGCATAGAGCTGAATGGAATCCCGACAATGCCTTTTGTATGAACATTTTCAAACATTATTTAAAATGGCTCTACTGAAAATTAATTCAGGTTTTTAAAGAAAACATGCTACCTTTTCTAATTAATGACCTGCTTTATTTCCAAGCGTAGTGGCAGATCCCACTTTTTGGATGGGGGAACATTTATTGCAGTAATAGAGGCTATTCACTTAACCCCTTGCCCTTTACCCCTCTTCATGACCATGGGTTTGCTATACAGCACTGCATTAGTTTAACTGACAATTGCGTGGTCATGTAACACTGTACCCAAATGAAATTTTATAGAATTTTTTCACAGAGAGTTTTCGTTATCGTACATCATGGGACACAAAGCAGCCATAGTAATTACTATGTGGGTTATATGCCACCTATAGGTGAATGGACACTGGCACACCCAAAGACAGGAAGTCCCCCTCTATATAACCCCTCCCATACAGGAAGTACCTGTTTTTTTTCGCCAGTGTCTCAAGGTGATGGTCACGGTGGATTGAAGTTCTTGAAGAAAACGGCCCTGTTGGAGAAATCCTTGCCGGAATGGCAAGAAAGGCCAAAATGGATGGTACCCGAGCCTCGTAGAAGAAGAGACAAGGTTTTTTACCTGTAATTCTCCTCTTTCGAGGGCTGGGCCCTTGGATATATGACTAATCCAAAGCATTGTCCTGGCAGGGTGCTGTACAGGTCCAAGGGTGTGGATCCCAAAATGTAGGGGAACCCGGTCCTTGAAGGTCTGTTCAAAGACCTGGCCCGCCGTGATGGGTGAAGATTGGGTCTGGCTGTGTTTTTTTTCAGCAAACCCTGAGGCGGTAACGCTAAGTTTAAAAAAAAACAAAGAAAAAAACCTGGGAAAAGAACACTTTTGGTTAACTTCAAAGGATTTCTTCTGAGTAGCGAATGCCTTGCCTGTTTTTCACCGCTAGAGGGTGTATTGTAACATACCTGCTTGTCATGCTTGTTTTCTGTGCGCAGCACTCCTTTGGAGACAGCATTACCCCTCATCCTGGTTTGCAAATTCTCTGGGACCCACCTGCCTTTTACCCACGGCATGCAGCCCTCCCCCCAGAGATTGATTCCGATGAGGGGAGCAGGCCGGCCGACATCTCCCCACAATACACAGCCCCCCAAGCTATCCCGATAAGATGGGGCCACCTCATCCACGTGCGCAAAGGTCAGTTGGAAAAGGCCGCTGCAGGATGCAGGGGGCGTGGCTTAGGCATGGGCGGCATGCACGTGGTGAGTGAGCGTGCACATAGCACGGCACAGGTGCTGGCCAAAAAGTTTGTGACTCTGTGAGTCTGGTGGCTGATGCAGAGACAGAGTGTACTGGGGCATGTAAGCACTGTATAGGTGTGGATACAGGCATGTAAAGGCATGTCTACAGGCCATTAGGCTGAGCAGTGATAACGGCATTTTTTTGCTTGACTACAGCTCAGCAGTGGATGCATATTGTGAGTACCTCTGCATTTTGTGCTTAGGACTATGTCTTCCCAAAAGAAAGGTGGGGGAATACAGCAGGGAGGAGCACAAGAGCACCGCTGTCAGGGTCTGAGCATCATAGTCATGCTTCCACAGTACTATCCCCCCCTGAAAGGCCAGGTGCAACTGGCCAGTTTGAGCCATTGAGGCTATCAGGCTTAGTGGCTACATCCAACATTTCAGCCTCTGTATATGTCACCAAGAACGATTTGGCTTCAGCATTAGCTGGGTTTGAGGAAAAAGTAGCCAACATGATCGTGTCTGTCTCCCAGTCCGGGAAAAAAACATGAAAGGTCCCCTTCTCCTCCTCCTGACCTTCCAGTTTTGGAACAAGAATGGGCAGATGACATTGAGGTGCCATTGGGGGACCAGGAAGAGGGGCAGTCAGATGACTCCTCTTATGAGGGATCAGTCTCAGAGGAGCCCTTCTCAGCCTCGCAATCCCAAAAACTGCTGATCCAATCCCTTACGGAATTGGCCTATTCGGCATATAAATTGCCCCCAGCGGAGGTGGCTGAGGCCCCCTTTTCTTGTTTGGGTTCTTTGAGGCTTTAACAGGGCCCACATTCTTTCCCTTTACACCCACTACTGGAGCAACTAGTATATGCAGACTGGGATCACCCAGATAGGCATTTTCTCCCTCCTGGGAGATTTTCTCTTCTTTATCCAATGGAGGAAAAATTCACTAAAAAGTGGAGTTTGCCAGCAGTGGATGCTCCTTTTTCCTCTGTAAATAGGAGTCTAACTTGTCCAGTAGACAATGTCCAGGTTTTCAAAGATCCAGCCAATAAGAAGCTGAAATCTTTACTTAAAGCCTCTTTTTCCATAGCTGGGTCAGCAGTACAGCTTGCAGTAGCAGCGATAGGAGTTTGTCAATCCTTAAAAGACCAGCTCAAGCAAGTCATTTAAAGTGTCCCTACTCAAGGGGAAGCAGCCTGTGAGTTAGCGGAGCTGCCAAGGGCCTTATATTTTGTGGTGGATGCCCTTAAAGATTCTTTTCAAAAGGTGTCATGCTTTGCCCTCTTATCTGTGCATATGCGCAGAATTCTCTGGTTGAAGCATTGTTCAGCTGAGTTGCCATGCAAAAAGCTATTGGCGAGTTTTCCTTTTCATGGGGAACGGTTGTTCGGGGATGACTTGGATAAGTATATCCAAAAAATTTCAAGTGGTAAGAGTGCCCTTTTACCGGTTAAAAGAAGGAGTAAGCGTCCTTCATTTAAATGTTCTTCTTCCCCAGCACCAGGTGCTGCAGCTTCTAGGCAGTTTTGACAGCCTCCGGGTTCAAGAGGGGAGCCTCAAAGTCAAGCACAAGGCCAGAAGAAGCCCTGGGGGCAGAAGCATACAAAGCAGAGTCCTAAGGCCTCCTTATGAAGGGGCGCCCCCACTCGCTCTAGTAGGGGGGAGGCTTCTGAAGTTTTCAGGAGCTTGGCGGTAAGAGATCCAGGACAGATGGGTCATCTTCACAGTATCTCTAAGCTACCACAGTATCTCTAAGCTACAAGCTAGAGTTTCGGGAGTTTTCACCATTTCGGTTTCTAAGATCGAATGTTCCCAGAGACCCGTTAAAAAGACCATCTTTGTTCCAGGCACTGGACCGGTTGACATCACAAGGTGTGATTACAGAAATTCCAACAGAGGAGCAGGGTGTGGGGTTTTATTCAAATCTCTTCACGGTTCCAAAACCGAATGGAGATGTCAGACCCATTCTAGATCTCAAAGATCTAAATCAATTCCTAACCATCCGCTCTTTTCACATGGAGTCAATCTAGTCAGTCGCATCCAGTATTAGTAAGATTAAGGCTCCAGGGTATATCAGTAATGGCATACCTAGACGACCTGCTGCTTATAGATCAGTCGATTACACGGCTAGACTGTAGTGTGTCCAGCACGGTCAGGTATTTGGAGCACCTGGGTTGAATTCTCAACCTAGAGAAGTCAGCCTTATGGCCAGTAAGGAGGCTAGAATACTTGGTTCTGGTCATAGACACAGTTCAAGAAAAAGTTTTTTTGCCTCAGACGAAGGTCAGGGCTATAAGAGATCTGGTCCGTGTGGTCAAGGGAAAGAAGGATCCCTCCATTCACCTTTGCATGAGGTTGCTGGGGAAAATGGTGGCTTTGTTTGAAGCTATTCCCTATGCCCAATTTCATTCGAGACTGTTGTAAAACAGTATTCTGTCTGCTTGAAACAAAAGGTTCCAAGCTTTGGACTACCCAATGTATCTTTCCCCAAAAGTACGCCAGAGTCTCAATTGGTGGTTGATAACCAGAAATTTGCAGAAGGGGAAATCCTTCATGCTGGTGGCCTGGAAGGTAGTAACAACGGATGACAGCCTCTTGGGCTGGGGAGTAGTTCTGGAGGAGGCCACTGTCCAGGGGGAGGGGTCAGAGACCGAGAAAGCCTTGCCCATCAACATTCTAGAGATTTGGGCAGCACGTCTGGCTCTAATATCATGGATTTTCAGGTTGCAGGGTTGTCCTGTCAGGATACAATCCAACAATGCCACAGCTGTGGCTTACATCAACCACCAAGGGGATACCAGGAGTCAGGCAGCCCAAAGGGAGGTGGACCATATTCTGACATGGGCACAGAAGCATGTGCCTTTTCTGTCAGCAGTCTTCATTCCAGGGGTGGAGAATTGGCAGGCGGACTTCTTAAGCCGCCAACAGTTGTCCCCGGGGAAATGGTCCCTGCATCCCGAGGTTTTTTCAGCCATATGCCGAAGGTGGGGTACCCCGGACATAGTTCTATTGGCGTCCAGGTTCAACAAGATGTTGGACAGCTTTGTGTAAAGGACAAGGGATCCACTCGCATTTGGGACAGATGCGCAAGTGACCCCTTGGGATCAGTTTTCACAGATTTTTGCATTCCCCCCAGTTCAGCTCCTTACACAGGATCAAGGAGGAAGGGAAGCCGGTGATACTGGTAGCCCTGGCGTGGCCCAGAAGAGCCTGGTATGCAGAGATCATAAGGTTGGCAGTAGGGAAACCTACTGGCAGTGGACTCTTCTATTCTGTCTAGACTTGCTTTCGCAAGGACTGGTGTTCCATCATGCCTTTCAACCGCTAAATTTAACGGTTTGTCTATTGAAGCCCAAATTTTAAAGGATCGGGGGCTTTCGGGCTCAGTGGTAACTACCCTGATTAATGAAAGGAAACCGGCTTCTAGGGCCATTTATTATAGGATCTGGAGGTCCTATGTTTCCTGGTGTGAAGGAAACATCCTCGAAATAATGTTATAGGGAGAATTCTTGAATTCCTACAATTGGGAGTAGAAATGAATCTAGCCTTGAGTACCATCAAGGGTCAGATCTCGGCCTTGGCAGTATTTTTTCAGAGACCGTTTGCTTCACATTCTTTGGTTCGGGCCTTTATACAGGGGGTAACTCGTATAACTTCGCCAGTTAGGCGGCCATTGTGCCCATGGGATTAGAATCTAGTTTTATCGGTCTTGCAAAGACAACCCTTTGAGCCTTTGCACCATATTCCCTTGATACTTTCTAGAACCACCTTTCGCTTCAATTACAACTGCAAGTCTTTTTGGTTATGTCTCTACCAGCTTTGCACAACTAGAGCGTGAAATTTCTGCCCATTCTTCTGTGCAAAAAAGCTCTGTCAAATTGAATGGAGAGTGTCTGTGAACGGCAATTTTCAAGTCTTGATACAGATTCTCAATTGGATTTAGGTCTGACTTTGACTGGACTGTTCTAACACATGGATATGCTTTGATCTAAATCATTCCATTGTAGCCCTGGCTGTATGATTAGGGTTGTTGTCCTGCTGGAAGATGAACCTCCACCTCAGTCTCAAGTCTTTTGCAGACTCTAATAAGTTTTCTTCTAAGATTGCCCTGCATTTGGCTTCATCCATCTTGCCATCAACTCTGACCAGCTTCCCTGTCCCTTCTCAAGAGAAGCATTCCCACAACATGATGCTGTTTCATGGTGGGAATGGTGTGTTCAGGGTGATGTGCAGATTTAGTTGCTCTACACATAGCATTTTGCTTTTAGGCCAAAAAGTTCAATTTTGGTCTTATCTGACCAGAGGACCTTTTTCAACATTTGCTGTGTCTCCCACATGGCTTTAAGCAAACTGCAAACGGAATTTCTCATGGCTTTCAACAATGACTTTCCTCTTGCAGCTCCTCCATAAAGGCCAGATTTGTGGAGTGCATGACTAATAGTTGTCCTATGGACAGATTCTCCCACCTGAGCTGTGGATCTCTGCAGCTTCTCCAGAGTTACCATGGGCCTCTTGGCTGCTTCTCTGATTAATGCTTTCCTTGCCCAGCCTGTCAGTTGGTGGACAGGGTGGACAGCCATTTCTTGGTAGGTTTGCAGTTGTGCCATACTCTTTCTATTTTCAGATGATAGATTCAACAGTGCTCTGTGAGATGTTCAAAGCTTGGGATGTTTTTTTATAACCTAACCCTGCTTTAAACTTCTCCACAACTTTATCCCTGACCTTTCTGGTGTGTTTCTTTCCGTCATAATACTGTTTGTTTTCTAACAAACCTCTGAGGGCTTAACAGAACAGGTGTTGTATTTATACTGAGATTAAATTACACACAGGTGGAATCTTTTTACTAATTAGGTGACTTCTGAAGGCAATTGATTTCACTAGATTTTAGTTAGAGGTATTAGAGTAAAGGGGGCTGCATACAAATGCACACCACACTTTTCAGATATTTAAAAAAAAATGTTGAAAACCATTTTCCTTCCACTTCACAATTATGTACCACTTTGTGTTGGTCTATCACATAAAATTCCAATAAAATACATTTACATTTTTGGTTGTAACATGAAAAAATTTGGAAAATTTCAAGGGGTATGAATACTTTTTCAAGGCACTGTACTAGGTACAAATTAGACAGGAGCCAATTAACCTACCAGAGTGTCTTTGGAGTGTGGGATGAAACCGGAGTACCCAGAGGAAACCTGCACAAGCACAGGGAAAACATGCAAATTCCAGGTAGGTAGTGCCATGGAAGGCATTCAAACCAACGACCCTAGTGCTGCCAGGCAGAAGTGATAACCACTTAGCCATAGTGCTGCCCTAAATATGCCCCTCATTCCACACATTACCAACCTGGAGAAGTGATTGGGGGGGGGCATTATACCCACCTAGGCCACTTTCACCTTAGAACCAGGAGCTATAAGAATTATAGAAAATATCTTGATAGGGATTGTTGTAGTCAGTATGCCAACTCACCTGGCATAGCCTGTCATAGCCTAAACATTAAGATCCTACAAGATCAATTTCTACTAAGCCCACGTGACATATACTGTATTACTCCTTTACAAATTAAATTCCAATAATACATGTATTAAATCTTTATGTGTTGCAAATCAATACAAAAACAATTAATATACATATAACCCTTCATCCTAACAACTGTGTCTACACATACAAAAATAGATGTCTGGACGTCACTACTAGCCCACTAAATAGCTATTATTGCACTCTCATTACAATATCAATTCTACCCTCGGGTCAGTTTACTGTTGTACAGTGCTCTTGATAATTCTAGGGAATACTTAAAATCTAAAGATGCCTTAAAGACCTCTATTAGCCAAAGTTCCATAATAGTACTCTAGTGTTTGCTACAAGGAATGATGGCTCTTATCCTGTTTCAAATGGAACTTCAACAGCATCACAATAATCCTGTGAAAGAAAGGTAGCCAAAAAAGCAGTATGCAAAGGCACACAACCCTTACTGGTTACTAAAATGATTGCCATATTTGTAAATATCCAGAGGGGACTGATAACAGTAAGGTGTTTTTAAAAGGTGTCTGGTAAATTAGATGTTCCAAGCATTCTTGATAGCCGTCTGGTATTCCACACCTTTTACCACATCTCAATACTATAATAGCCTTGGATTAAATCACAGATTTGTCATTGTAGTAGAGTAGCAAGTGCAAGCATAAGTATAAAGCAGTTTGGATTGCAGCAGTGTTCTAGAAATGTTAAAGATAGGCAACTCTTATCCTCATAATGATTAGTGGTTCCAAATTAATAATTATTGCAGTAGGGAACAGACACAAAAAGATATTTATATCTCTTACAATTTAGGCATGTGACTGTGATTCCAAGAGGAAAACAAATCAAACACAGAGATTCTTTAATTTAGTCGTTTTTGCAGTGTCTGGTGAGGATCCAGGTGACTTTTCCTTCAAGTTTTGCAAACTGTACATGAAATAGATGCTGTATTATATCTCCAAACATTTCCTTATATATAAATGTTTCTTAATAATCCACAGGTCACCTGGCTTTAGTTTATGAGATCATTCCAAACTGTTAAGATCTGGAATTGGGGAGAAAACACATACATTAGTTTGTTAAAAACCTTAAAAGATCAATAACATTCTTTGTGAGATACAAGTGAAGGCCTTCAGCTGCTGAGAAAAATATAAGCAAGTGAGCAACACACTCTAAAACCAAATCCCATAGGGAGAGAGTCAAATATCCCCTTAGGGGCTTAATAAAATATACCGTATATACTCGAGTATAAGTCGAATTTTTCAGCACATTTTTTGTGCTGAGAGTGCTCCCCTCGACTTATACTGCTTGACATTTTCTGAACTGATTTTTGGGGCCCTGTATCTTGGGGCCACTTGAGCCTAGAAACCCCAGCTTTGGAAATTTTATGGTGCTAGTTCCACTGGGTTTGCACACCAAATTTGGGGTTCCTAGCTCTAAGTGGCCCCGAGATACGGGGCCCCAAATTCGGTCAACTGTGTCCATCTGCAGCAATGTCATTTCGGGACCCTTTGGGTTCAGAGACCCCAAATTTTGGCTGCAGCTAGGGGGCATCTAGGAACCCTTAACTACCAAGTTTGAAGTTCAGGGGACCTATGGCTGAAAATGGGCACAGTGAGGCATGCAAATGAGAACAGTGATGCTGCAAATTGGCATTGTTGACCCTCTTTTCCACTTACAGTAGCTGTGCATTTCTCACCCTCGTCTTATACTCGGGTCAATAAGTTTTTCCCATTTTTTTGTGGTAAATTAGGGCCTCGACTTATACTCGGAACGACTTATACTCGAGTATATACAGTATATAACGACATTCAAGCCATAGTTCTCTAGCTTCTTACTCTACTTTTTCCACTATATTGTAGACAGCGGAGTGGTGTAAAATAAAACCTCAAAACTTCTTGTAAGGACTCTCCCATGAAATGAATTCTTCTGTTACTCCCTCTAGCTTCGGGGACTCTATACTTACAAACTACTTTTGATAAGATTTTTACTGTGGCCTATAGCATTTGCAACTGGCCAAACTTCTGGCCATCCAGAAAACATGTGCATATAGACAAAATGCATACTTGTAAGATCCTGACTTGGGCATCTGGATATATCTTTTTGTAATTGGGGAGAAAGGATGTTCAGCTTTTCGTAACACCTTTGGTAACAGGTAAAACAAGAAGTGGTATATTATAAAAACAACTGTGGAGAACCCTGGCTGTATCCCACACTAATTTACTAAGATAGCCACAACTGCTTTTGACTGATGAAACGGTCCATGTGTCAAGCTGGAGGGAAAAGATTGGCTGGCAGACATAAAAGATCACCTTTTTCAAAAGTCCTATTTCATAAAAAGTTGCCCCTATAGATCACTTGTTCTTTTCGTTCTGGGGTCCGTAAAGTTTAAATATTAATTCCAGCTCTACTGGACCAGAACTAGGGTGGAATCTGTGAGTTGCACAGACCCAGCAAGTGTCCAGGGCTGTAATGCAGCACCCTTAGTTGCCTGGTCTGCTTCTATGTGTGAGTTTTAATGTTAGTATGGCTACCTTAGCAAAAATCTGGAAGGCTGAAGACAGCCAATCAATTAACTGCAATTAGTGCCCCCAGACAACGTCATTTGTGTTGAAACGCATAGGAAGAAGCGACGTGCTGACGTCACTGTGTTCACCCAGGTCCCGGAGTGACGGGCTGTTCATTTGAGCTGGCCGGCTTGTTTTATGCTGAGATCATCTTGCCTAACTGTAAGTGTACTACGATTTTTTAACAAACACCCAAAGATTTTATGCTATGGAAGCTTTTATTTCTCCTTGGGGATCCTGTTTCATTGTGCCCTCATTGGGTGGTAGAAGTCCATGATGACGTTGCCGCTGTGTCCATTAAAGGCCCTGGCTGGGTATAGAGCTGAAATCGCTTGTGATCTCCTGTAATAGAAGATCATAGGGAGTCGGTAAGCAGCAATAAGACTAGAGGTGGAAGTCATCTTTCTGTACATCGCCTTTTCTCTGGTGCACTGATATATTGTCACGTTGGATGTCACTTCATTGGATGGACTTTATCACCTGTTACAATTTATTCACATTTTGTTTTCAAGCCCAACTTATTTTTGAAAAAAAATTACTTGGCATGCTTGATTAGTTTACCTGCTGAAGTAAAAACAAACTTTTGGCCCTTTGATTATAGTAACCTAATCGCGCACAGAGAGGTGCCATAAATGTACACTGAGCTGTACATACGCATCTCAGTGTACATAAACACGGACAGGCAGGGAGAAGCAGTGATAACAGAGGAGACCAATAGGGTTTCTTCTGACATAAAAATCCTTTTTATAACAAGTAGTTAATAAGCCTAAAAATAGAGAGTTCATGAATCTGGTTCTCAGACATGGTTGTTGGTTGTTTTTAGTAGACCTTGAGACCCGAATTTGTCTAGCTCTATTTGTATTCATAACAGTAGACAGTTGTACATATTTTTAATATAGAATATCCATGATGTTTTTTTTAACAGAATTACATAAATAAAAAGAGCAATGATTGAACCACTAAATAATTTTTTAACATCTTTTAATACTGCATTGTTTTTACCTTATGAATACAATGTGTTAAAATATTAAATATTGATGTATCAATGCATCAGATGTATATACATGTGAAAGCCCTCAGTAATACCATATTACACAGGCCTTAGTCTGTAATACCCACTAGCCATGTATGTACCTGCATAATAGGTAGAACATTCCTGATAGTGTTTACTTTATTTTGTTCCCAACATGTCTTGTAAGGCTTTTTCTTGAATGCAAACAATTTATTGTGAATGGAGTGAAATGAGCAAGTGGCATTTATGGTGCTTTTTGTTGACTAACATCTGGGCTTCCTTTATGCATAGTCAATGGTTAAAAATCTAGTGTGGTTTTCAGTGAATGACTCTTAGCACATTTGTATCTTCAATCAGCCTCTCTTCCCTGTCTGACGTGAGATTTCAATACATCAATCATTGCACAATAGAGCTCATGTGCTATGTCTATGCTGCTGTCTAAGCTCTGTGTATGCACACTTGTCTGCATTCCAGTTATTTCTCAAAGAAGCAGATCATTTCCTAGTCATTCTACCTAAGTGTAAATATTTAGCAGAATTTAGCAGGTCTGATTTACTAAAATGTATGGTAAAGTGGAGTGAAGTAAACCACCAAAATTCCAGTTATGGTCAAGAGGAGTTTATTTTATTTCTTTACATTTTTTTATTCCCCTACATGCGATTTGATGCTGGCTTTCAGTTCACTGTAGTTTAGCCCTCTTTATACTTTAGTAGATTAATGCTTAAAATTAATAAAAATTATCAGTACAGGAGTGCTTTCCTTGTGTGTATCTAGCAAGGTTACTTTGCGGTATAAGCAAGGAAGCTAAGACCTCTGCAGTGTGTAAATGTGCTCTTACTATACAAAGATGCTGTACATACAAAACTATTAGAATATTAGGAATACAATACAAGACTGACAGATGTCTATAACAAGCAAAATGCCTAGCAAATAAACATTCTATGGTCTGTAACAGTAGAAATACACTTAAAAGTTACTTATTTCCGGTTACTGTGTTTGTGATCTCCAGTGAGGACTCAGTTGGTAGTTATTGGAGAATCAGGCAAAAGCATCTTTTTTTCTTCAATGGCTGGTTACAGATGAGTCTTTTGATGTTAAAGCATGATGAGCCCTCCTAGCTTATGCCTGAACCCCCCTTTTAAGTGTCAGGCTGTTTACCATAGTTATCAAACAGAAAAAATACTTGTTTACTGTAGCTGTAGAGACAATGGACTGCCGAAACTGTCAACAGTTCCCACTGTTTAGGACAGATTATGTATTTGTTACCAAAACACTAGTTTGAGAAATAGCCTGATTTCTTTTTATGTGAAAACTCATTGAGAAAAATAATTTATAGTTATATATATATATATAAAGGAGTTAGTACTTACATTCAAAGTGCTTCTTGTGCTGCTGGCTGCTATTTTAGTTGAAATCTGAAGTTCTTTATTTTCCAGAAATTGTGACAAAAAAATTACAAATTTCAAAAAAACTCACCATGCCTCTTACTAGATACCTTGGACTGCCTACTTTCCAGAAAAGGGTAATTTGTGGGTATTTGTACTGCCTTGTCATTTTAGGGCCTAAAGAAATTAGATACATAGGATTGATCGATTTTCAAATACTGTATATAGTTTGTAGACTCCATAACTTTCCTACAGGTTAAATAATATACACTGATTTGGATTATTTATACCAAAGAAATGTAGCAGAATACATTTAGCAAAGTGGTGAATAAATGTCACCAAAGAGAGCTCTATCTGTCTCAAAAAATGATGAAAATGTAATTTGGGTACAGTGTTGCATGACTGAGTAATGGTCAATTAAAGTGTGACAGCTCTAAAATCTGAAAATTGACCTGGGCTGAAATGAGGTGAAAGTGCCTGGTATTGAGGTGGTTAAAAAGATACTTCTGACATCACATTTGAGATGGAGGCATCTAGCTCAAGTCTCAGGTCTTTTGGATGTCTACAAAAGGGAGGGTTTTACAGGTAAATATCACACATAAAATACACTCAACTTACATATACTGTAACTTTATAGGAAAGTTTCTGTTGAAATGAATGGTTTGGTGACAGGGTTTTACTTCTAAGTTAATAGTAACCAAATTTTTTATTCTTCCCATTTATTGCATAAAGTATAGAAGTATATAAGGCTCTTTCACACAGGGGGACTCCGCCAGCTCAGCGGAGGGGGGGGGGGGGAAATCTGTCTGCTGATCCCCGCTGAGTAGGCAGATGACAGATCCATGTCCGCTCTGTATATGCAGAGTGAACATGGACACAGCCTGCTTTCCTCTATGGGTGGTCGAATGTATATGGACCACCTGTCTGTTTCCATCCAACCGTCATCCGATCTGGTCTGCCAGACTAATGTGGAATGGATCCCCCCATTTGTCTGTTTTTAGCAGATAGGATTGGGTCGGATGTCGGTGGGTGTAAAAGGACACATGTCTGTTTACATCCACTGCTTCATAGAGGGCAGTGGATGGGCTAAAAAACTGACAGGTGGACTCGATTGATCCACCCATGTGAAAGGGGCCTTGAGGACTGAGTAAAACAATTCCTAGATGCAAATGTGATTTTATTCTTACCATGTCTGCTTTACTCCTGCAGGTATAATGTCTGACCATCAGTTCGGAACCCAGTTCATGTGCAGTGTTGTGGCTTCGCACGTAAGTCACCTTCCAACAACAAATCTCAGTTTTGTATGGATAGCTCCACCTGCGGGGACTGGATGTGTCAATTTCATGTGAGTAAAAAGTGTGCCTTTATGCTGTTTTGTGGAGAGATCATGAAAACTTTAAAGTAAAACTAAAGGCAAAACTTTTTTTTTTCATTTTGGATAGAGTAAGGAAGGGTTATAACCCCTGTAAGATTTATTTTTGTCATCTGTGTCCCATTGGGGAGATTTGCCTTCACTTCCTGTCCTACAGTGAAGAAATACCTGATTGCTACCAGGGTCACCAGAACTAGTATCCCCATTGGAAGATACCTCCACTATTTCTGTTCTGGAGACAACCCAAAATTTGGGCTTTTCTTTACTTTCACTATTAGTGATAATAGAAAACAGGACTAATAGAGAGAGTGAATTTTCTTAAAAAAGGGCACAGACAGCAATAAAAAACATGACAGGGGTTTCTAATTTTAATTCTACCCCAAACTAAAAACAAACAAAACAAAATTGCCTGTAGTTATACTTTAAATCCTTTACATCTAAAATGAGTATTCAGAGAACTGTTGATCAGATTCTGGCATTCGGTAAAATTCTGGAAAAGGATTTTGGAAATAGAATAATTCATTTATTTCCCTTAAGATGTATCTGAACTAACCTTTAACATTCTTTATGTAATTTTATAGATTTTTTTTCATCATACAGAAAATAAATTATGAACAGGTACAAGAGTTTTGAGATCCATCAGTCATGGTAACCTAGATTCAGTGGCATACACTACTTCATAATTTACATATGATTACTTAGGCCAAGAGAGCCATGAAGGGGGGTGGGAGTGATAGTTGGAGAATGCCTGGTGCCCAGAGTCCACAAAATTCATAGAAAAGTAGAGTTATTATTTTACTAAGGCAGTCAGTGTAATTCTAAAGGGCAGTGACTCTCAGTTGGCATAATTCAAAGAGAAAAAGGTAAAAAATGTCTCTTTCTCCACTTTGGTTCCCCCCACCCTGCGCCGGGTTTAAGGTAGACAATCCCCGAAATAAGCATCACTTTATCTTGTCTTTTGTCCTTTAGTTGTACCTGGAAAAATGTGTATGTGAAGAAAACCAAATGTAAAACAGAAGGGATATGGGGAGGGGAGGGTTATAAGACTGTGGGAGTCCCAAAGTTTCCATATGTGATTGTATTAGTCCATGTTGTGTAATGTAATCTGGCTGTAGGGTAGAGCTGCACAATTAATCGTCAAGAATTGTTATCGCGATCTTTACTAAAGTGTTTCACAATTCTTTCTATTAAAGTGTTTCACAATTCTTTCTATGGAAAGAATTCTCTCTGCTCTTCTGAAGCCACAGCCATCAAAAGAAAGGAAGAGAAAAACTGGGCAGTCTGCCAAGGATCAAAACATTCTTTATCAGTTGAACTAAGTATAAACATTGTAACAATTTGTCAATGGAATAGACTTCCTGTGTAAGTGAAAAAAGTTTAACCACTTAAACACTAAACCTTTTTCTGACATTTGTTGGTTTCAAGTTAAAGTGGGGTTCCCATTTAAAAAAAAAATAAAATAAAAGTCAGCAGCTACAAATACTGCAGCTGCTGACTTTTAATTGGACACCTACCTGTCCCTGGGTCCAGCGATGCGGGGGATGGAAGCCCCGCTCGTCCCCCCTTCCGCTCGGCGGCACCGGCATTCTGACTGTGGGTGCCCGGCTGTGGCTTCACAGCCGGGCACCCACTGCGCATGCGCGAGCCGCTGTCACTGGCCCCGCAATCATCTGGGACCGGTCACGTGTCCCAGATGATTGACAAGAGGGAGGGGAGAGAGGCGATCTCCCTTCCTGCGCCGAGCGAAGTGACGTCAGGAGCCAAGGCACCGAAGGAGGCAGACTACGAGGGACCCCCTAGCAACAGGCATCTAGTTGTGAGTAAAAAAAAATTTTTCTCCAAATGGTTTTTTTTTAAATTTTTTTTAAACACATTACTATTTTTTTTTTTGGCTTGGAATTCCACTTTAAAATCATTTTTTTTGCTAGAAAATTACTTAGAACCCCCATACATTATATAAATATTTTTAGTAGACACCCTAGAGCAGTGAAGGCGAACCTTGGCACTCCAGATGTTTGGGAACTACATTTCCCATTATGCTCAACTACACTGCAGAGTGCATGAGCATCATAGGAATTGTAGTTCCAAAACATCTGGGGTGCCAAGGTTTGCCATCACTTCCCTAGAGAATAAAATGGTGGTTGTTGCAATATTTTATGTCACACTGTATTTGCGCAGCAGTCTTTCAAATGCAATGAATTAAAAAAAAAAAATAACCAGTAAAGTTAGCCCATTTTTTTTGTATAATGTGAAAGATTTTACGTCGCGAGAATCGTGAGAGAATCATGCTTTTTTTATTCTAAGCAAAAAAATCGTGATTCTCATTTTGGCCAGAATTGTGCAGCTCTACTGTAGGGGTTTCCAGCAACCTAATTCCTTTAATCCTGATAGGTAATTACATTTTAGTGGGAGTAGTAGTTTGCTTCCAGTTTAGAGACATTGACTTGCTGTTAGTATGTGTGTGATTAGCTTTTTAGTGAGTTTGGAATTTCTTGCTAGTAGGGTATGAAACCTGGGCAAGTCCATAATATATGGAAGAGGATACCCATGTGGGTGTTGCAATGCCAGCACAATTTGCTCACTGAAAGACAAATGGAATGTAAAATATGTGGTGTGTTGTACCATTGCCTGATTATTTTGTAGGCATTCTCTTTGTAGCTTGTACATGTGAAGCATTTATGTGCCTAAGTCCATACGATTTTCAACACAGGGAGGGGTGGTTTTTGCCCAAGGACTCTTTCCCACTTCTTCATATAGCAGTGTTTGCTAAAGGGATCTTCAGGTACAATTATGAGTATCTTGCATATTTGTGAGATAACGCCTTTCTCAGAGTGTCTATCCCTACAAACTTGTTTAAATGAAGAAAGCATGTAAAAGTAAGATACTTCCTCATAGATGCTAGTGAAATGGCAAATTTAAAGATAACTGCAAAAGGCCATCTGAGGAATATAATATTTGTCCTGTAGAGTGGAGAAGGAGAGAAGACCTCTAGTTAGAGGATTAGTTAGTGGGCCCGGCCTGAAAAGTGCATGTTTCTTCCATAGTTTAGCCATATGGGAAGCTAGGCTATCTTGGATAAGTGGGATGAAGAGGAATAATGTCATCATCATTTCAGGGATGATGGTGGAATTTGTATGTATTTTTCTCCATATATATTTAGTAAATTTCAAGGGGAGGGGGGGGTTAGGAGTTGTGAATTGTCAAGAAGGACCTCCATAACATTGAGTTAGGATGGATTGGAGTGTTTCCCAAAGTTTCTCAATTTCAGTCTACTTAATATAAGACCAAAGAGTAGACCAATACTCCTAACCCTCATAATCTCTTAACCTGTACTAATGCACTGGTTAAATGCTTCAGTTGTCTATGGGATATAAAATTCTGATAAAAATTAAGCCCCCCCTATCAACCTCAATCCTCACCTTCATTGGTCATGAGAGTCCTCAGGGGTATTTAGAATGGTTGCATGTCATTGACATGTGTGGTGTGCCACAGAAGGCTGCTTTCCTTTTCTATGAGGGCCAAGGAAGCTCACTTGAGACTAGATTGGGAGCGGTTGTCAGGTGAGGTATGCTTCAGTGGTGTGGATCTGTGCTGTTCCTCTCTGCAGGAGGACCAAGCTCATCTTGCACAAGGAAGGAGTGGTATGTTTGATGGACGCAGACAATCAAATTCAGGCTTATTGTCATCTTACACATTCTGATTACGGAGTATCTTGATATACATGTATTTGACCTAATAGGTAGCAAAATAATCCTTTACTAATATTTGCAATATCTGAATATATCCAAATGTGATTGCGAGAACCATCAAATTAATAACTTGTAAGAAATGTGTGTTCATAGGCAGAGAACTAACAATCCAAAAAACTGGAATCTTCAGCGATCTATCAGAAGAGTCAGTTTCTTTAAAGATGCCATTGAGGCTGCCAGGGCAGAGAGGAAAGAAAGGAAAATAAATAAAGAGAAAAAATACAGCACAAAATCTAATTAAATAGTAACCTATTCTAAACAAACGTCTAAGTCTCTTTATCTTTTCCAGTCATCCATTTTTGTAATGCACCACGGACACTGGTTGAGAAGGAGATAACATCTATGTAGAGCCATGTGCATATTTTCTGAGAGTTCTGATCCATTACGATAAGTCCCATACGAACCTTCGGGTTGTGAACTTTCAAAGATGCAAACATGTGTTTGCATAGTTTTTTTTCTCATACAACCCAGCGGGCTGAACGAAAAAAAACCTCACAGATCACCATACCAACACAAGCAATGTTGGCGCAGCGATCTCCCCAGCTGTGCTATTGTGTTCTGACAGCGGGACTCCCCCCACCAGACCACCTTTGTCTGCAAGCACTGATCTTTGTTGGCCTTACAAACGAGCTCCCGGAACGGAACTCCTTCGTAAGTAGGGGACTTGCTGTATTGTTTAACAATAATGGGGTGTGTGTATTTGTGTGAATTTGTTGCTTAAATTTGGGGGGGAAATGTATTCATCATATCCTAATTTTGTTAAACATGCCAATTTATCATGGCTGGTGTAAATCAATTGTTCTGCCTCCATAATTCAGTCAGTTGAGTTTTTTAATGCCAAGTGCTTGAGGTTTTGGGGATTCCATGGTGCTTTTAGTTCCAGGCAAAGCAAAACACTTCCTTTTTGAGCTCCCTTGCATCCATAAAAAATTACAATTGTTTGTCTTCAAGAATTTTGTTTTTCTAAAGTGTTCTGATTTCTGTGTTCAGTAAAATGATAGCTGTTCATTTCTACAGGATTGCTGTAATCAGCACTAAAAGGACCCCCCGCCAACGACAAAAAAACTACATTTTTGATTATGCTGTTACCCAAATCATTTCCCCCTACTGAACCTAGAACAATAAACAGCAAAACTAGCAAAGCTTGCTATTCTCACCTTTTTTGAGATCTAAAGTCTAAATCAGCTTTTCTCAACTAGGGTTTCCCAAAGGCTGTGGTTGGGGTTCCTTGACCGGTGGATTATTGATTTCCCACTTGATTGTGACTGTTTCTGCGCCAACTTTACTTGGCGAACACAGTGGTGTTGATTCAGCTGAGCCTCTCCTCTTATTTAAATTTCAAAAATGAATGATTTGTCAGTGAGCATTTAATTGGAGTTCACAGTCAGTATACATTTACTTGGGTTTTTCTCTTCCAACAGTAACATCGCGGAACAAGTTTCTTTTGTGCACCGTATTATTGTGATTCATGTAATCATTTCTGATGATGTACTTTTGTTGATATATGTGACATGTACTTGTGTAGATATACAATAATATAGTCAAGAATAAATAAATGTCAGCTAATATTTTGGAAAAATCAGCACATCATGAGTTGAAAGATATTTAAAATAGTATATAATTTTACAAAAATTAAGACCATAGAGTGTTAAAGCGGTGGTAAGAGCTTGTGGTTTTTTCCAAGAAAATAATAAATATGTTATACTTACATGAGTGGAGTCTGAAAACCACTTCTGGCCACCTACACTGCCAGTAGCACTGACACCTACAGTCACTAAACTAGTTGATTTCTTGTTTTTTTATTTCAACAGACTTTTTTTTTTTTTGGTACAGACTTGTCCTTACTGAGGAGGAATAGATACAATGTAACATTTGCTAGCAGAAGTCTTCTTCTCCTATTCACAGAAAAAAAGACAACAAAGGGAAGGGCTACAAAATCAGTGATCATTGTGTTAGCCAATCACATTGATCATGTTATTGGGATCTGGTTCCCCCAGGTCCCGATCATTAGGAGAGACTTGGGGCTGTCACCGACAGCCAGGTCTCAGTGCTGGGCATGCGCGATTGAGTTCGCTCCTAGCACAAACACAAAAACACATACACGGCATATATGTGTTACATGGTGATAACGGGGTTAAACCTATATTCTAAAGATGATTGATTGGGTGGGCTATTCGAGATACTTGTAATCCTTCCTATCTTTTAATATACATATTTAAATGAAGTTCCAGAACTATAAATTTTAAAAAATACAATGCAGTATCTTTTGTAGAATAGGCTTCCACAATCCCAATGCTGTGTTGCACTCTGTATCTGTGTTAATAGAATGTCTTAAAGGGATGTAGTGACCTTATTTCACTTGAAAAGGACATGAAACAATGTCTTGCTGAAGCCTTGGCAGATTTTATCCCTGGCAGGCTACAGTAGCGTTTTATTGGCCACCTGTGTCTGATGAAGTGCAGACACTTTGCTCTTCTTCCATTCATCTCCCTAGTCAAAGCACAGCAGGGCAAAAAGAAAAAAAGATGGTATGTCAAGGACTGGAGTGGTACAGCACAATTTTAGAAGACAACAATATGCACAAAGAAGGTTACATGAAAAGTAGAGAATTTGACCCAAGAACATTGCAAAAAATCTATTGAAAGATGGCTGTGAGGTTTGTTAATGGAAAAGATAGTAATGTATGGAAATATTATACTGCTGCATGATACATTGTAGAGCTCTGTGAAAGTAAATTATATTGTCAATGTTTAAATATTCATGTAGTGTCTTGAGCATTTTTAAACAATTTATTGTGAACTTGAATTATTAAGTAGCTAGGTCAGTCTATATCACTTATGGGGTTACTCCAAGGAATGTGTTGCCACACAACAGACCTCCCCCTTCAGAGCTGTTTGTGCTACCAATTGCAATCAGACTGTAGTTGACATATTCCTTCTTCTGTGAAGAAAGTTAAAGAAGGCATGTGATTGTTTGCAATTACAATGATAGATGCTAGCCTTTCATTGTCTTCATTGACTATTGACAATGAAGAATGTCTGAGATTTAGACTTTTTTATAGTTTAATAGAAGTTCATGTAGTATTATAGTTTCTTTCAAGATACATCAATAAACAATCCAGCTGATAGCTAATATTTTGATAATTAATTTGTATATTAGAACAGTGCATAATTGTTAAATAATACATAACTGTTAACATTTTTTTTTTATTTTCTTTGTGTTAGGTGCCTCTGTACAAGCAGCAGTGGAAAAATAATTGTTTACGTTCTTATTTAATCTGTTACTTTATTTTAGAAAGCTGCCTATTGTGGGACTGTGTGCATTCAATGTTGCTGCACACTTAAGCACTGTCATTCATTCATTCAAAATGGCCTCAGCTAAAGTGACATTTGTAATAAATTGAAATGCATATACTGCCAGTTATTTACTATACACCAACCCCAAACCATTCATCGAGTATGTGGGCAGTGTGCGCCAAAACAAATCAGAGATTAAATCTAAACAACGCTCAAACGATGTGTACTTTAGGCCCTGTTCACACCTTAGTGTTTTTCAGCTTGTAAAACGCTCAGCTCTAATGCCCTGTACACACGGTCAGATTTTCCGACGGAAAATGTGTGATAGGACCTTGTTGTCAGAAATTACAACCGTGTGTGGGCTCCATCACACATTTTCCATCGGAATTTCCGACACACAAAGTTTGAGAGCTTGCTATAAAATTTTCCAACAACAAAATCCGTTGTCGGAAAGTGCCACGCATGCTCAGAATAAATTAAGAGACGAAAGCTATTGGCTACTGCCCCGTTTATAGTCTCGACGTACGTGTTTTACGTCACAGCGTTTAGAACGATCGGATTTTCCGACAACTTTGTGTCACCGTGTGCATGCAAGACAAGTTTGAGCCAACATCCGTCAGAAAAAATCCATGGATTTTGTTGTCGGAATGTCCGATCAATGTCCGACCGTGTGTACAGGGCATTAAGCTTCAACACACCCAACAAGCAAAATACCATCCATTTCAATGGCCCCTGAGCGCTCTGTCATCTGAAGCAAGATACCTGAATCTCAAAAAAGTACATAAACTTATTTTTGGCCCATAGACTTTAATAGAAATGCCTGACTTGAGCAGAAAATTGCTGGTAAAACGCTTGTAAAAAAGCTCAAAAGGCAGCTCCCTACCCCTAATTTCCTCTCTCTCTCCTCCCCCTAATGCTTTCTATTGTCTAAGCAAAAATGCTTGAATCTGTAAAACGCTTGTAATACACGTCTAACAAGCTAAAAAAACTTGTAAAAAGCTGCAAAAAAGCTTAAAAAAAGCTGTAAAAACACCAGTAAATCGATACACTCAGGTGTGAATGGAGCCTTATGCCATGTGAATATATTATAAAGCCTAAGTTTAGTTTAAATAAAGAAAACAAATCAGGGACCACACTTGCATTTAACCACTTCCATACTTCCATGAAAAATTATGCTGGCAGGAACACCTCCTCCCTCTGGGTGGACGTCATATGTCGTCCTTCGGTTCTCACCGCTCCTGCACAGCTGGTCACATGTGTTCTGCAATTAACCACTTCCATACCAGGCCATTGTAAAATGACGCTGGCAGGAACATCTCCTCCCTCCGGGTGGACGTCATATGATGTCCTCCAGTTCTCGCCGCTCCTGCACAGCCGGTCACATGTATTCTTCTCGTGATCAGCGCTTGTGCGCGTCCCTTGGACACAGCCCATCCCTGATGAGGGTAAAGAGCCAATTAAATTTTCTCTTTACCACGTGACCAGCTGTGTCCAATCACAGCCGGTCACATGTGTTCTGCTCGTGATGGCCACTCATGAGCACCCCCGGGGGTGCACATCGCGGCGATTGGGGATGAGGCTTGCCCCTCAGACACAGCCCATCCCCGATCAGGGTAAAGAGCCAATGAAAGCTGTAGTACTGTTTCCAGGTTCTCCTCAATGTGTGAGGAGGAGATCTGAAAAAAAAAGTGATACAGTACAGCGATCTGCCCCCTGATTACCCCACAAATTAAGAGGACCTGTCACCAGCCCATCAAAGTACCCAAGTACCTATCACCAGCCCATCAAAGTACCTGAGTAACTGTCACCAGCCCATCAGAGTACCTGAGTACCTGTCACCATCCCATCAGAGTACCCGAGTACCTGTCACCATTTCATCAGAGTACCCGAGTACCTGTCACCAGCTCATCAGAGTACCCGAGTACCTGTCACCAGCCTATGCCTCATAGAATATACGTTGGATTGTTTGCTATTCAAAATGGGGTCATTTTGTTTCCCTTGTCCTGGTGTTCCAGGACCTTAAAAGGGTGGTAGGTTGTCAAAAAACTATATGTGTAAATTTTGCTCCTAGAACGCCTGATGGTGCTCCCTGCATGTTGGGCCTATCTATGTGGCCTGTGTAAAAGTTTCACACATGGTATCGCCATACTCGGGACGAGTAGCAAAATATATTTTGGGGGGGTAATTTTTGCTATGCGGCCCCCCCACCCCAAAGCACCTTGTCCCCATGTTGATGAGGACAAGGGCATCTTTCCGACAACCCTGGCCGTAGGTTGTCGGGGTCTGTGGGAAGGGGGGCTTATCGGAATCCGGGAGCCCGCAGATCCTGGCCCCCCACCCTTTGTGAATGAGTATGGGGTACATCGTACCCCTACCCATTCACCTAGGGAAAAAAAGTGTCAATGAAAAAACACAGTACACGGGTTTTTAAAGTAATTTATTAGTCAAATCCGGGGTCTTCTTCCGACTTCAGGGGCCTTCTTTCGACTTCGGGGGTCTTCTTCCGACTCCGGGGGTCTTCTTCTGACTTCAGGGGTCTCTCCGGCGTCTCCTCCCGGTGTCCTGATCTTCTGCCGGCTCCTCCGCTATCTTCTTCAGCTCTTTTGCTAGCGGTGACCCGGACTTCTGCCTTCTCGTCTTCTTCCCTCTTCTCTTCTTCCGATGTTGACACAACGCTCTCTCCAGCTGGAATGCTCTCTGAGCGCTCCGCAATGAACTTATATAGGCGGTGACCCCACCCCTTTATGAGGTCACAGTCCCGGGGCATGCTGGGACTGTGCCGTCATAAGGGGGCGTGGTCATCAGGTGATGTTTTTGCTAATTAGCTAATTGCTAATTTTACCTTGATTTTTGTCAAAATTAGCATTAAAATCACCATGTTCACCACTTAACTACTTGCCGACCGTAGGACGTCCATGGACGTCCTGGGTTTGTGGGGGTATATCTGAATGATGCCTGCAACTAGAGACATCATTCAGATATTGCCGTTTTCAGCCGGCGATTCCCTACACCATAAGAACGATCATAGCGGCGGGTCAGCCGCTTGATCGTTCTTACGGGCGAAGAGAGGGGACGTCCCCCCTCCCGCCGCCCTCCGGTGCTTCCTCCGACTCACCTCTGCGATCGGTGAATCGGAGAGCGGATCCGCCGGTCCCGGATGTCTATCATAGAGAGAGACTCTATGATCGTTCGGAGGCCGGGCGCGATGTTATGACGTCACGCCCGGCCTCTGCATTAAAAAAAACGGCGCCGCTTCGGCTGAGAAGCGGTGATCGTTTTACTTTTTTTTTTTCAGGCTTCCCAGCCTAGTGGTGAGATGTGGGGTCTTATTGACCCCATATCTCACTGTAAAGAGGACCTATCATGCCATATTCCTATTACAAGGGATGTTTACATTCCTTGTAATAGGAATAAAAGTGATCAAATTTTTTTTTTTTTTTAAAGTGTCAAATTAAAATTTTTAAAGTAAAATTAACAATTAAAAAAAAAAAAAATTTTTTTTAAAGTGCTCCTGTTCCCGTGTGCTCGCACGCAGAAGCGAACACATACGTAAGTCCCGCCCACATATGAAAACGGTGTTGAAACCACAGATGTGAGGTGTCGCCGCGAATGTTAGAGTGAGAGCAATAAATCTAGTCCTAGACCTCCTCTGTAACTCAAAACATGTAAGCAGTAAAAAATTTAAAGCATCGCCTATGGGGATTTTTAAGTACCGAAGTTTGGCGCCATTCCACGAGCGTGTGCAGTTTTGAAGCATGACATGTTAGGTTTCTATTTACTCGGCGCAACTTCATCTTTCACATTATGTAAAAAAATTGGGCTAACTTTACTGTTTTGTTTTTTTTTTAAAGCATTTTTTCCAAAAAAAGTGTTTGAAAAATTGCTGCGCAAATACCGTGCGAGATAAAAAGTTGCAATGATCGCCATTTTATTCTCTAGGGTCTCTGCTAAAAAACATACATAATGTTTGGGGGTTCTATGTAATTTTCTAGCAAAAAAATGATGATTTTTACATGTAGGAGCAAAGTGTCAGAATTGGCCGGGTTGGTAAGTGGTTAAGTTATTATTATTATTATTATTATACGAGATTTATATAGCGCCAACAGTTTACTCAGCGCTTTACAATGTATAAGGGGGACAACACCATTACAGTACAGTTCAATACAAAAGGTACAGGAGGGCCCTGCTCGTAGAGCTTACATTCTAAAGGGAGGGGGTGGTGGTACAAAAGGTAATAGCTGCAAAGAATGAATTTGATGGGGGTGGCTCAGGGACAGTTATGTGGGTGTGGGATAGGCTTCCCTGAATAAATGAGTTTTCAAGGATCTCCTAAAGGTGGACAGGGTAGGGGCTGATCGGACATACTGGGGCAGGGAATTCCAGAGGATGGGAGAGGCTCTGGAGAAGTCCTAAAGGCGAGCATGGGAGGAGGTAACAAGGGAGCTAGAGAGCAGGAGGTCCTGGGAGGAGTGGAGGGGGCGATTTGGGCGATATCTGCAGATGAGGTTGGTGATGTAGATGGGGGCGATGTTGTGAATGGCCTTGTATGTTATGGTTAGCATTTTGAATTTTATACGGTGGGGGAGGGGAAGCCAGTGAAGGGATTGGCAGAGAGGGGCGGCAGTCACGGATCGATTAGTGAGATGTATTAGTCTAGCAGCAGCATTCATAATAGACTGAAGGGGGGATAGCCTGCTTAAGGGTAGGCCATTAAGGAGAGAGTTGCAATAGTCGAGGCGGGAAATAATCAAGGAGTGAATAAGTTGTTTTGTAGTGTCATTAGTCAGGAAGGGTCGAATTTTGGAGATGTTGCGGAGGTTAAGGCGGCAGGATTTAGCCAGTGATTGGATATGGGGGCTGAAGGAGAGGTCAGAGTCAAGGATTACACCCAGGACTCTGGCATGTGTGGAGGGACCAATGGTTGTGTTGTTGATATTAATGGTGAAGTCACAGGAGGGGGACCGTGAAGGAGGAAATATAACAAGTTCAGTTTTAGAAAGATTAAGTTTGAGGAAGTGGTGTGACATCCATACCGATATGTCATTCAGCAAGTTTGAGATCCGTGAGGAGATAGTGGGGGTGAGTTGGGGAGTGGAGAGATAGATCTGTGTGTCATCAGCATAGAGATGGTATTGGAAGCCATGGGAGGTGATCAACTGGCCCAGGGAAGAGGTATAGAGTGAGAAAAGGAGAGGCCCAAGGACAGAGCCTTGGGGTACCCCAACAGAAAGAGGAAGGGGAGCGGAGGAGATGGAGTTGTAAGTGACGCTGAAAGTGCGCTGAGATAGGTAGGAGGAGAACCAGGATAATGCAGAATCACGGAGGCCAAGGGAGTGTAATTTGCTGAGGAGCAGCAGGTGGTCAACTGTGTCAAAGGCAGCAGAGAGGTCTAAAAGTATGAGAATGGAGTAGTGGCCATTGGTTTTGGCAGTTATTAGGTCATTGGTGATTTTTAGTAGGGCAGTTTCAGTCGAATGTTGTAGGCGGAAGCCAGACTGTAGGGGGTCGAGAAGGTTGTTGTCCGTGAGGTAGCGACTCATTTGGTCATGAACAAGGCAAGTGAAGTTAATTTTAAGTTAAGTGAATTTTACTTGAAATAAGTCTTAAATGAAAAAAGGGTGTAACCCTCCAATGGAGACAGCAATATAAATGAAATATAGCAATATAACCTGACAGAGGTTCTAACCCTGCCATACTCTATCAAATGTAAAAAAAAAAATGTGTTTTTTAAAAATATGCAAAGCAGTTTTATACCCTCTCCAGTATGTAAAAAAATCTTTTCCAAGCAGTACTCACCCTTTCCAGTCTCCAGTGGTGCCCCACACTCCAGCCACTGTCATTTAACACACTTCCTGTGAACCCAGGTCCAGAAGGACCTGCTCTTTGGTGCTTGTCATCAAGCCACTTTGGAGTCACATGAGAATGTTGCAGAAAGTGTCATGTCATCACAGGACTGTTGGACAGGAGGTGGATGAAAGCTGCGAATGGGCTTTAAGTAGAGACTGGTTTGTTTTGATCACTTGGCAATGTCATTTAAAAGTGATTTTTGAACTGTTCAATTTATTCTAGAGAGCAGTGATAGATTACATTTTAACAACGTTCAGTTATGCGGTGTTGAATGGTTTCATTTTTGCCTGAATATTTAACTGTGTAAGTGTTTTTCATACATGTTTAAAAAATAATCTTAGTCCTGAACATTAGTTAAAAACCAAAAACAGTATATATTTTCTGAAGGATGAAACCTTGAAGAAAGAATTTCTGGTAGTTTCAATTTTTTATGTCACACGGTTTACCTAAGCCCAATCCAACAATGTGAACGAGGCCAGAGGCTCCAGCCTCTGTCTTTTTCCTCATTGGACAGTTTGATAGCAGCAGGAACCATTGGCTCCCGCTACTGTCAATTAAATCCAGTGACGCGGGGGCCGTGCCGAGTCCCGCTTTCTATGGCAATGGATGAAGCGCAGCAGCAGAGAGCAAGCCCGCATGGGTGCCCCCATAGAAAGCGGCATTTCGTGGGGGCACCCGATGAAGAGGAGGAGCCAGGAGTTACGGTGGGGCACCCCAGAAATGGCGAATCGGGCTTCTCTGTGCAAAACCCTTGCACAGAGCAGGTAAGTATAACATTTTTTATTTTTTTATTTTAAAAAAGCCTAACCTTTACAACCCCTTTAACCACTTGACCTCTGGAAAGGTTTTACCCCCTTCGTGATCAGGATATTCAGAACTGTTCTACTTTAACTGGCCATTGTGCAGTCATGCAACACTGTACGCAAATTAAATTTATATAATTTTCTTTTTCACACAAATAGAGCTTTCTTTTGGTGGGATTTTATCACCACTGGGTTTTTAATTTTTTTGCTACAGTGGATATAAAAAGTCCACACACCCCTGTTAAAATGTCCTCTTTCTATGATGTAAAGAAATGAGACAAAGATAAATAATTTCAGAACTTTTTCCACCTTTAATGTGACCTATAAACTGTACTCAGTTGAACAACAAACTGAAATATTTTAGGTGGAGGGAAGTAAAAATCAAAAATCAAATAATATGGCTGCATAAGTGTGCACACCCTTAAACTAATACTTTGTTGAAGCACCTTTTGATTTTATTTGATTTTATTACAGCACTCTTGACTTGGCAATATTTGTCCACTCTTCTTTGAAAAAACACTCCAAATCTGTCAGATTGTGAGGGCTTCTCCTGTGCACAGCCCTCTTCAGATCACCCCACAGATTTTCACTTAGGTCTGGGCTCTGGCTGGGCTATTCCAAAACTTTAATTTTCTTCTGGTGAAGCCATTTCTGTGTTGATTTGGATGTATGCTTTGTTTCGTTGTCATGCTGAAAGCGGAAGTTCCTCTTCAAGTTCAGCTTTCTAGCAGAAGCTTGAAGGTTTTGTGCCAATATTGACTGGTATTTGGAACTGTTCATAATTTACTCTACCTTGACTAAGGCCCCTGTTCCAGCTGAAGAAAAACAGCCCCAAAGCATGATGCTGCCACCACCATGCTTCACTGTAGGTATAGTGTTCATTTGGTGGTGTGCAGTGTTGTTTTTGCACCAAACATATACTTTTGGAATTATGGCCAAAAAGTTCAACCATGAGACCATAATACATTTTCCCACATGCTTTTGGTAGACTTTAGATGTGTTTTTGCAACACTTAGCCATGTTTGGATGTTTCTTGCCATCTTACCACGCTACCCCATAACCCAAGACATATGAAGAATTGTTGTCACATGTACCACACAGCCATTACTTTCCAGATATTCCTGAAGCTCCTTTATTGTTGCTGTAGGCCTCTTGGCAGCCTCCCTGACAAGTTTTCTTCTCGTCTTTTCATTAATTTTGGAGAGATGTCCAGTTCTTAGTAATGTCACTCTTGTGCCATATTTTCTTCACTTAAAGACTGTCTTCATTGTGTTCCATGGTATATCTAATGCCTTGGAAATTCTTTTGTACCCTCCTGACTGATACCTTTTTAACAATAAGATCCCTCTGATGCTTTGGAAGCTCTCTGCAGACCATGGATTTTGCTGTAAGATGCGACTAAGAAAATGTTAGGAAAGACCTACTAGAACAGCTGAACTTTATTTGGGGTTAATCAGAGGCACTTTAAATGATGGTGGGTTTCTATGACACCTATTTGACATAAGTTTGAATGTGATTGCTTAATTATGAACACAGCTAAATCCCCAGTTATAAGAGGGTTTGCGCACTTAGGCCACTTCCACACTGAGGCGCTTTACAGGCGTTTTAGCGCTAAAAATGCGAGTGCCTGTAAAGCACTTCTCCTGTCACTCCAGTGTGAAAGCCCGAGTGCTTTCACACTGGAGAGGTGCGCTTGCAGGATGGGAAAAAAGTCCTGCAAGCAGCATCTTTGGGGCGCTGCGGGAGCGATGAATACACCACTCCCAAAAGGCCCCTGCCATTGAAATTAAATGCAAAACGACGGTAAAGAGCCGCTAAAACTAGCGGCGCTTTACCGCCAAGGCGGCCACCGCTTCAGTGTGAAAGTGGCCTTATGCAACCACATTATTTTATTTTTTTATATTTACTTCCTCCCTAAAAGATTTCAGTTTGTTTTTTAATTGAGTTGTACAGTTTATAGGTCACATTAAAGGTGGAAAAAGTTCTGAAATAATTCATCATTGTCTTATTTTTTTTACATCACAGAAACTTTTAATAATGTTTTATTCAATTGTTTAAACCTTTTCAACATTTTTTTTTCTTGTTTTTACTTTTTTTTAACATACTTTCATCAGAGTAGTTCAGTGTTACTTTGATTTCTGTTACTGTCATGTAACGGCAATGTCCTGAACTGTCATGAATGGGTTATATTCAAAACAGCTGTGATTACTATTGTGGGCTATGATTGGTCCACAACTATCACATGGTACAGGGTGCTGTGATTAGCCCAGGTACCATGTGATAGCTGTGGGCCAATCACAGCATCACTAAAGGAATCACAACAATTATGAATGAAATTCATTTATAAAAGCTTTGTTGATATTGTGATCATGCGATCACATGATCCCCTGCCGCTCAAGGTGGCCGAGTACCATGAGCCGCAATCTGCTGTGTCCAGTTAACCAGCGGCCATGGGTGCTGTGTGCTGCGCACCCCTCGGATGCATGACATACATGTACATGAGCCAGCCTGCCTGTGCTGCAGTAAATACTTTGTGGCAGCAACCAACTAAAACTGTGTGTGCCCATAAAATGACTACAAACTTTGGTAACCTACATTTTCCATAGGCGATGTGTTAAAAGCCCCTACAGGTCATTAGTTTAGAGCTAACCATGAAAAATGGCTCTAATATTATTACTCTCACTCGAGCATGCGTGGTAATGTATAACATGTGTAGTGCAAATTGTGTGTTTCTTTCTTAGGCTCCCATTACATCTGTGTTAATGTTTGTATCATTGTATACATGGGAGGGGCAGGCTCAAAAAAATGTTTATTTATTTTTTTACTTTTTTACTAAAACTTCATTCATATCACATAAGGCAGCCTTTTCAACCAGAGTGCCTTGAGTTTTCTTCAGGGGTGCCTTTGCGAAATGGCTTTGCCAAATGCCTAAAAATTGCCCACAAATGTATACAAGCCAGCAGGTGGATCAAGCCTGCCTTTTAGTTACACAAAACCACAGGTTTTTATTGTGCACCATTTCAACCTTCCAGCCACCAGGGTCCTAACAACCAGTAATGTCATCAGTGTTAATAATAAGGGTGCTGCACAGCATCCTTGTTTGACCCTCCCCTGCCCCCTTCCGTCAACACTGGGGCCACATTAGCTAAGTGATTGAGAGAAACTTAGGGAGAGGAGAAACACTGGAATACTAGTCAGTACCAGTGTGGAAAAGTGTATTTGCTTTGAAAGAATAAATCACCTCTAATGTTGGGGATCGTATATGTCTTGATGCTGCCGCATTATGTAAAACATTTAGAATCGTTTTTTGCATTTTAGAATGGGGTGGCTTGATACTGTCCATGAATTTTAATGGGTGCCCTGAGATTGTCCATAATTTTAAAGGGTGCCTTGAGTATAAAAAGGTTGAGAAGCAGTGACATAAGGGACCAAAACTGATGGATTTTTGACGGGTACTCTTATTGAGCCATCAGGGACCTAAGACGCCTGATTTCTCACCTGCCCTGAATGCTGATGGAATGCAGATCATACTCCATTAACGTCTCACTCAGCCATGGAGGCCAGGGAAAGCAACAGCCAAAACTATGGATGGAGGAGCAACTGAGCCACCTTTGAACAGCATCATTGTCAATATGGGTGGGGGGGGGGGGGTAATGTTAGATGCACTAGCAGATTAAGATGGACTTAACTAACATACTAAAGTTGAACTCCAACTAATGCTTTTTAAGGTTTTATAGAAAGTTTTTTTCCTGTCGGGATAAAGGTTTTACATAAATGCGTAAACGCTGACCATTGCAATCACCCTATCGGTGTTAAATGGTTTTTCTCAACCCCACTAACTGAAAACTTTTGCTGGACAGCTTGATCAACAGGTGAAGATAAGGAAAAAAAGAGTAAAAATGAAAATCTAAGAACTGTTAAGCTGCAACATAATACATTTTTGCATTTGAGACTTTGAGATGAGAATTATTTTACTATGAATTATATGTAATTTATTAACACAAACTATTTGTGTTTTCTATTTTTTATATTATATGCATTGTAGAAGGCAGTACCATTAAGCATTAGCAGAAGGTGAGCTAAATTAGACCCAGGAATCACACAGCTTAAAAACGTCAGGCTGGGCTCAAAATTTAGTACATTATATGTTTTGCAGTATTGTGGCATTGTGCGCACTGTGTACTTTTCAAGTGTCAGACCACAAAACAGATATACTGATAAAAAGCTGCAACTATTGTTATACGAAGAAAGGAGCTGAAGTCTGAGACTGACTTGCTCTGCTCTTCAGTATTGAAAATGTAGCTTTTTCATAGCAAGAGCATTATTGTCCCTTTTTTAGCTTCTGACATATTTTACTGACATTACAAGAAGGAGTGGGAGAGACAGAAACAGAGACAGAATGTGGGCATTTGTCACATTGTCTGTGAATTTTTACAGAACACAGTTAACAAACATTTCTGCAGTAATTACCACCCATTCCTAAATAGCACAATACAAAATCTTTCTGAGACACAGGACCAATTAGCACTTTTTGTATAGAAATGTAGGAAGAAATGAATAACACAGTAGAGAAAGCAATCTGTTATTCCTCCTATTTCACTGTTCAGATCCAAGGTTAATGTTTCTGAAAACCTATAAATCATCATCGGGCTTGCAACCAAAATGCTTTTTTTTTTTTTTTTTTTATAGCTTGCTTTGCTTTTAACGGCATCAGTGCATAAGCAGATTATATGATATTTGAAAAAAAATATTTAGTCTAAAGTAGCACACAGGCTTTTTATTATATGTTTGTTAAAATTGCCTGAAATATATATAATATTTTTTTATTTCTTCTTTTAGACAGTGGAGGTTTCAAATTGTGTTTTAGATTTTGAATTGGTATACCCATAAAATAAGAAGTGCAATGACACTAACCTGTGTAGAACATAGACCTTGAGTATATCCTTGCACAATATGCATCTGGTAGGCAATGCATCAAATGCTTTGTATGGTTTTTTTTTACAATCCACTACATACAATATGAATATATATGTAATAAAATATAAAACCTTTAGAATATATATTTTAACTACTCAACAATACTGTAGATAAAAAGAACAGTGATTTAATAAGGAATGCACATTTTGATCCACAGGGTAAGAAAAAAAAAAAAAACAACTGAAGAACGCTTGTTTAATTTTAACGCAGGGTATTATTTTAAAATAAAAAACCGTGGTGGTAAGCATGATGTAGTGTAGGGAGTGTGGACAGATGCATCATTTATGAGAGTTTCAGGAACAGAACTGCAAATTAGCCATTGGCTCAGGGATTCCAGTTATGTAAAAGATACATTTCTGTGTTTTTTTCTTTTATTCTTTTTTACATGAGTAGGTGTTTGGTATGATCATAAATACATTGAATAGAAACTGAAAACTGAAAAGAAACATTCCATTATTAAATTATCTCCAAAACAAAACCGTTTACTATTTTTCATATGTTATGTAAAATGTAGCAAAGTGGGTATTGACATTGAAAATATAATGTAGTATTTTTTCTTGCACGTGTTTGGTTAATTAAAGTGAACACAGTTTTACCTTGGTTACCAAGTTTAGTGAACAGTCTTTGCTACTTACATTTAACAACCCCATTATGTATCTGTCCTCTTCACAGCCTGCTTACAGACTGGACAGTTCACAGAGAGAATTGTTTAAAAATATTTCCAGCATTTCAGTAGCTTTTTTTCTTTGTTCAGACCTGCTCAGCCGTGATGGGATTAGCAAGAGGGCAGTTTGCACATAAAGGAGCAAAGATTCAGAGTGACATATATATATATGCTTGGCGGCAATTTACTAAATGAGTTTTAGATTTTGTAAATTACTGTATCAATGGGGATATATTTGTTGTTTGGGGATAAAAATGTGAATATTGTTTTTTGATTAAATTAAACTTGGGAATTTGATTAAATTAAACTTGGGGATTTTAAATATGAGTTACACTCTTGTGTCTTTAAAGTCCAATCACTAAGGGGGAAACAATACCTCTCTATCTTGCTCCTAATGGTGTCTCATCCTTGGGTTTGATAGAAATCTGAATCCACTTGGGGTTGCAGGTTGCATAGTTCAATTGGATACTCCCTGGCACCTGTTATCACCCTGAATCAGAGACCCCTGAGCTCTAACATCCCCGGTAGTGATTGTTAGATTTTATCCTATTCATCAGGCCTATTGAAGGCATATCTGGCTGAGCCATTGTGAGTGCATTTCTTAGCTTAATTGATCCCAGTGTGCCTGTAATGCACAAGGCCGTTTTTGCCTCATTTTGTTTTACTCTTGTTATGGGCTGAAGAAAAGAATGTGTGTGTACAAAGGTACATGTATTAGTAGATATTGGGACCTTATGCATTTGCTGTTGGTATGGAACTACAGTTATTACTAAAAAGACTATGTTGTGATCATATCAGGACCTGAGCTCAAACCTGGGACCTCTTTTGTGTCCGGAGTTGACTCTTCCCACTAAGCTATCTGGGATGCTGGACAGCTCCCTGCCTGATTTTTTGGACAATCCTACCTGATCCATTGGACAACCCTGCCTTGTGTCTTCATTGCTATTGAACCTTGAACTCCTTGCTCCTCCCATGAACTTCCTATATAAGCCTTGTCTCAGCACTTCCTCTTTGCCAGGTTATTGTGCCTTGCTGTTGTCTTCCCTGGTGCTGTCTGTATTTTGCTGCCACTCGTGATCGACCCTTGGCTTGTTCCTTGACTACTCTACTGCCTGATCCCAACCTGCAACTACTCGTTACCGAACTTTTGGCTTGTTTACTGACCACACTGCTGTTTGATCCTTATCTGCTCATCCGCTATTGGACCCCGGCTTGCTCACACCCTTGTGGGGCAAACCTGAGGACCGCAACCTGGTACTAACATGCAGCGAAATCCATCTCCACCATCAGGAGCTCTGGTGAACACTGGTTAGTACTTAGACTCCGCACCTCAGGTAAGCCTGTGTCATCTGCAAGGGTGACTGCCTGTGTACCTATCCTGCTGGTCGGTGGTAGTCCTGCAACTGCTATAGCAACTGGTCTTCAAGCCTGATGCCTGATCATGACAGAATAACCTGGCCTAAAGCATGGAGGCTGCTTTAGCAAATGCCGTGGCTCATTTCAGGCAGCAAATTGCAGAGCTGCAGGAGTTTGGTGTCACCTACCAAGAAAAAAATACCAGACTAGAAAGTGTGGTGAAAGGGCAACACAAAGAGATCCATGCTTTGCAAAAACAATTTCTGAACCTACAGTATCTCACAAAAGTGAGTACACCCCTGAAGAAATGACACTTTGCTACAATGCAAATTTGCTGTCCCCTCAAAATAACTCAACACACAGCCATTAATGTCTAAACTGCTGGCAACAAAAGTAAGTACACCCCTAAGTGAAAATGTCCAAATTGGGCCTTTTGGCCATGGAGTTCACAGAGCTTCACAGGTTGCCACTGGAGTCCTCTTCCACTGCTCCTTGACTACATTAAGGAGCTGGTGGATGTTAGAGACCTTGTGCTCCTCCATCTTCCGTTTGAGGATGCCCCACAAATGCTCAGTAGGGTTTAGGTCTGGGGACATGCTTGGCCAGTTCATCACCTTTACCTTTACCTTCTTTAGCAAGGCAGTGTCGTCTTGGAGGTGTGTTTGGGGTCATTATCATGTTGTAATACTGCTCTGCGGCGCAGTCTCCAAAGGGAGGGGATCATGCTCTGCTTCAGTATGTCACAGTACATGTTGGCATACATAGTTCCCTCAATGAACTGTAGCTCCCCAGTGCCGGCAGGACTCATGCAGCTCCAGACCATGCTTGACTGTAGGCAAGACATACTTTGTACTCCTCACCTGGTTGCCGCCACACACGCTTGACACCATCTGAACCAAATAAGTTTATCTTGGTTTTATCAGACCACAAGACATGGTTCCAGTAATCCATGTCCTTAGTCTGCTTATGTTCATCAAACTGTTTGTGGGCTTTCTTGAGCATTATCCTTATAAGAGGCTTCCTTCTGGGATGACCAATTTGATGCAGTGTACGGCGTATGGTCTAAGCACTGACAAGCTGACCCCCACCCCTTCAACCTCTGCAGCAATGCTAGCAGCAATCATATGTTTGTTTCCCAAGCACAACCTCTGAATATGACGCTGAGCATGTACACTCAACTTCTTTGGTCGACCATGGTGAGGCTGAGTGGAACCTGTCCTGTTAAACCGCTGTATGGTCTTGGCCACCGTGCTGCAGCTCAGTTTCAGGGTCTTGGCAATCTTCTTATAGCCTAGGCCATCTTTATGTAGAGCAACAATTCTTTTTTTTCAGATCCACAGAGAGTTCTTTGACTTGAGGTGCCAAAATTAACTTCCAGTGACCAGTATGAGTGAGAGCGATAACACCAAATTTAACACACACCTGCTCCCCATTCACACCTAAGACCTTGTAACACTAAGGAGTCACATGACACCGGGGAGGGAAAATGGCTAATTGGGCCCAATTTGAACATTTTTACTTAGGGGTGTACTCACTTTTGTTGCCAGTGGTTTAGATATTAATGGCTGTGTGTTGAGTTATTTTGAGGGGACAGCAAATTTACACTGTTATACAAGCTGTACAGTACCTGACCTCGAGATTGTGTTTCCAGCACGATCCCATCGCGCTGGTTCTCGGTGACAGGGTACTGTGCATGTCGCGCTGGCTCGCTCATCGGGAAAGGAACTTTTGTTTTCCTTTCGTGATGAGCGACAGGCAGTGCTGACAGCTGTCTGGTATGAATCATGAGGGGGAAGACCGCGCCAAATTTTAAATAAAAAAACGGCGTGGGTTCCCCCCAGGCGCATACTAGGCCCTTAGCTCTGGTATGGATTTGAAGGGGAACCCCCTACGCCGAAAAATCGGCGTGGGGCCCCCCCAAAATCCATACCAGACCCTTATCCAAGCACGCAGCCCGGCTGGTCAGGAAAGGGGGTGGGGACGAGCGAGTGCCCCCCCTCCTGAACCGTACCAGGCTGCATGCCCTCAACATGGGGGGTGGGCGCTTTGGGGCAGGGGGGCGCCCTGTGGGCCCCCCACCCCAAAGCACTCTGTCCCCATGTTGATGAGGACAAGGGCCTCTTCCCAACAACCCTGGCTGTTGGTTGTCGGGGTCTGCGAGCGGAGGCCTTATCGGAACGCGGGAGCCCCTTTAATAAGGGGGCCCCCAGATCCCGGCCCCTACCCTATGTGAATGAGTATGGAGTACATCATACCCCTACCCATTCACCTAGGAAAAAAAGTGTCAATAAATAAAACACACTAGACAGGTTTTTAAAGTAATTTATTAAGCAGCTCCGGGGGTCCTCTTCCGACTTTGGGGGTCTTCTTTTGACTTCGCTCTCTCCTCCCAGTGTCCGGTTCTTCTCTCGGTGTTCGGCCTCCTCTGCCGGTGTTCGGCTTCTTCTCCCGGTGTTCGGCCTCTTCTCCCGGTGTCCGGTTCTTCTGCCGGGCTCCCCCGCTATCTTCTGCCGCTCTTTTGCTAGCGGTGGCCCGGCCTTCTGCGCCGTCTTCTCCCCTCTTCTCTTCTCTTCTTCCGATGTTGACACGACGCTCTCTCCCGCTGGAATGCTGTGTGCGAGCTGCGCAACTATTTATATAGGCGGTGACCCCCCCCCTTATGACGTCGCAGTCCCAGCATGCGCAGGGACTGTGGCGTCATAAGGGGGCGGGGTCACCGGGTGACATCACCCGCTGACCACGCTCCATGCCTATATAAATGGTTGCGCAGCTCGCACACAGCATTCCAGCGGGAGAGAGCGTCGTGTCAACATCGGAAGAAGAGAAGAGGGTAGAAGATGGCGCAGAAGACCGGGCCACCGCTAGCAAAAAAGCGGCAGAAGATAGCGGTGGAGCCCGGCAGAAGAACCGGACACCGGGAGAAGAGGCCAAACACCGGGAGAAGAGGCCGAACACCGGGAGGAGAACCAGACACTGGGAGGAGAGAGCGATGTACCCCATACTCATTCACATAGGGACGGGACGGGGCCGGGACCAGATTCCGATAAGCCCTCCCCCTGCAGACCCCTACAACCAATGGCCAGGGTTGTCAGGAAGAGGCCCTTGTCCTCATCAACATGGGGACAAGGTGCTTTGGGGTGGGGGGGCCCGCAGGGCGCCCCCCTGCCCCAAAGCGCCCACCCCCCATGTTGAGGGCATGCGGCCTGGTACGGTTCAGGAGGGGGGGGGGGCGCTCGATTGTCCCCACCCCCTTTCCTGACTGGCCAGGCCGCGTGCTCGGATAAGGGTCTGGTATGAATTTTGGGGGGGACCCCCACGCCGATTTTTCAGCATAGGGGGTGCCCCTTCCAATCAATACCAGACCTAAGGGCCTGGTATGCCCCTGGGGGGGAACCCACACCGTTTTTTATTTAAAATTTGGCGCGGCGTTCCCCCTTATGATTCATACCAGACAGCTGTCAGCACTGCCTGTCGCTCATCGCGAAAGTGATGAGCGAACAAAAGTTCCTTTCCCGATGAGCGAGCCAGCTCGGCGCTGGCTCCCGTGGCGGGGCTCGCAGGTGTCAAATCTCGCTGATAACAGTGGCGAGATTGACACAATATCACGGTCACCTACTGTACACTCGCTACTTTACATTGTAGCAAAGTGTAATTTCTTCAGTGTTGTCACAATGAAAGATATAATAAAATATTTTCAAAAATGTGAGGGGTGTACTCACTTTTGTGAGATACTGTATGTTCCCAAGATGATGCTAACGCACATATGCCTCACCCACCCAAGTTTAATGGAGATCGCCGCCACTACAGAGGCTTTCTTAACCTGTGTCGCATATATTTCTAAATGCGACCTGCTGCATTCACTTCTGAAAAACAGAAGGTAATGTTTTTTATCAATCTCTTGGCTGGGGAAGCTCCAGCCTGGGCCTCCCCTTATATAGAACAAGACAGTGCCACGCTGAATAATTTCCAGACTTTTGAGGCCGCGATGAATCAAGTTTTTGATGATCCCAACCGCTGTTCTACTGCTGAAGTAAAGTTGCATAGTTTAAAGGCAGGGTAAACGTTCTGTTGCTGAGTACACAGCTGAACTCGTTGAATCACAGATACCACTTGGAACCCAGCAGTGCAAAAAAGTCAGTACCGCCAAGGGCTTTCTGAACAGGTAAAAGATGAGCTTGCCAGAGTGGAGATGATCTTGAGGCCTTCATCCAACTATGTATCCGAATTGATCAAAGACTTACAGAAAGGAGGAAGGAGAGACTGGGAATGTTTGGAAATAATGGTGGCATTTGTTTCTCTACTTGTCAATTTTTTCAGAAGGATCCAAGCGTTTCTCCAGATTCTGACACAGCTGAACCTATGCAGGTTGATGCAATTAAGAGATCCATTTCTACTCAGGAGAAAGAGAGAAGACGTTCGATAACCTGTGTTTATATTGTGGTGATTATGCCTCAACAAATAAACTCTATTACCCAGTCGATCTCCCCATTGATTCATGAAGAGAATAAAGTCAAATCTCATTTTATCACCTCTATTAAACTAATCTCTAATGCCCCGTACACACGGTCGGATTTTCCGATGGAAAACGTCCGATCGGAACGTGTTGTCAGAAATTCCGACCGTGTGTAGGCTCCATCGGACATTTTCCATCGGATTTTCCGACACACAAAGTTCTAGAGCAGGATATTAAATTTTCCGACAACAAAATCCGTTGTCGGAAATTCTGATCGTGTGTACACAAATCCGACGGACAAAGTCCCACGCATGCTCAGAGTAAATAAAGAGATGAAAGCTATTGGCCACTGCCCCATTTATAGTCCCGACGTACGTGTTTTCACCGCGTTCAGAACGATCGGATTTTCCGACAGCTTTGTGTGATCGTGTGTATGCAAGACAAGTTTGAGCCAACATCCGTCGGAAAAAATCATAGGATTTTGTTGTCGGAATGTCCGAACAAAGTCCGACCGTGTGTACGGGGCACAATGGTATTGAAATTCCTTGCTAGGTTGGACTTTGGGGCTGGGGGGAACTTTATGGACATAGAATTTGCCCACAGCAATAATATCCAAACAAGAAATAAGTCTACTCCTATCGATATGGAGATAGTCGATGGTTCACCCTTAACTTCAGGACCTGTTACCCATGAAACAGTGCCTTTTGGTACTGCAATTTGAGGCTAACCATCATGAGATCATTAGTTTTCAGCTGATTACATCAATCAAGTTTCCTGTCATCCTGTGCATTCCTTGGTTTTCCACCCATAATCCCTCCATCAACTGGGAAGCACGGATTATGGAAATATGGATTGTGGAAATCTTGCAAAAAGACCTGAACAAATTAATGGGGTGGGCGACTACATGGCAAATGAGGTTCAATGTAGAAAAATGTAAAATAATGCATTTGGGTGGCAAAAATATGAATGCAATCTATACACTGGGGGGAGAACCTCTGGGGGAATCTAGGATGGAAAAGGACCTGGGGGTCCTAGTAGATGATAGGCTCAGCAATGGCATGCAATGCCAAGCTGCTGCTAATAAAGCAAACAGAATATTGGCATGCATTAAAAGGGGGATCAACTGCAGAGATAAAACGATAATTCTCCCGCTCTACAAGACTCTGGTCCGCCCGCACCTGGAGTATGCTGTCCAGTTCTGGGCACCAGTCCTCAGGAGGGATGTACTGGAAATGGAGCGAGTACAAAGAAGGGCAACAAAGCTAATAAAGTGTCTGGAGGATCTTAGTTATGAGGAAAGGTTGCGAGCACTGAACTTATTCTCTCTGGAGAAGAGACGCTTGAGTGGGGATATGATTTCAATTTATAAATACTGTACTGGTGACCCCACAATAGGGATAAAACTTTTTCGCAGAAGAGAGTTTAATAAGACTCGTGGCCACTCATTACAATTAGAAGAAAAGAGGTTTAACCTTAAACTACGTAGAGGGTTCTTTACTGTAAGAGCGGCAAGGATGTGGAATTCCCTTCCACAGGCGGTGGTCTCAGCGGGGAGCATTGATCGCTTCAAGAAACTATTAGATAATCACCTGAATGACCGCAATATACAGGGATATGTAATGTAATACTGACACATAATCACACACATAGGTTGGACTTGATGGACTTGTGTCTTTTTTCAACCTCACCTACTATGTAACTATGTAACTATGTAACTATTATAAACTTTACGCCCCCCCATTGCAAGGAATTCTGTAGAGAACCTTGTCAAACAAGTTCTTTGCCGGTCAAGGAATCATAGGTGGATGTTGTTACTAGGCAGTCATATGACAACCTGCCTCCACAATATCATGAGTTCCGGGATGTCTGTGATAAGAAGAATGCCGATCAGTTACCTCCTCATCGCCCATATGATTGTCCCATTGAACTGCTCCCAGGGGCTGAAATACCTTTTGGTCTTTCAGAACCTGAATTAAAGGTTCTCAAGGAATGGATTGATGAGAATTTAGAGAAGGGCTTCATTAGACCCTCAACGTCTCCTACAGGAGCAGCCCTGTTCTTTGTTGCAAAGAAATATTTCACCTTGCATCCATGCATTGACTACCGGGACTTGAATAAAATCAGTATTAAAAACTGCTATCCACTTCCTTTAATCTCTGAAATGTTGGAAAGACTCCATTCTGCCAAAGTCTTCACAAAACTAGACTTACGGGGGACATATAACCTCATCCGCATGCGTCAAGGAGATGAATGGAAAACCGCCTTTAGAACCAGATATGGCCATTTTGAGTCCCTGGTTATGCCTTTTGACCTCTACAACGCCCCTGCCACTTTCCAACATCAATGATGCTTTTCGAGACCTATTGGACCAGTTTGTGATTGCTTATCTGGATGATATTCTCATATTTTCTAATAACCTGGAGGAACATCGCAAACATGTTTGCAGTGTCTTTGAAAGGCTAAGAAAGAACCAACTTTATATTAAATTGGAGAAATGTGAGTTTGAATGAACCAGGATGCAGTTCTTGTGATATTTTCTTTCTCCTAAAGGAGTAAGCATGGATCCTGAGAAGATCAAAGCAGTGCTGGATTGGCCTGCCCCTAGAAATGTTAGAGGTACAACGATTTGTTGGTTTTGCCAACTTCTACAGAAAATTCATAAGAAAATTCTCTAAAGTGATAGCACCAGTTACACAGCTGACAAAGAAAGGGATGCCCTTTGTGTGGTCAGCTGAGGCACAGACTGATTTTATTAAGCTAAAGACTCTTTTTTCACTTCTGCACCAATATTGGTACATCCCGATACTGAAGTTCCTTTTATAGTGGAAGTGGATGCCTCAGACTCTTCTACTCTCAGCAAAAAGGAGAAAAGATGCAGCTTCATCCAGGTGCGTATTTCTATTGCTTAATGTCATCAGCCAAAAGAAATGATGACATCGGGAATAAGGAGTTACTGGCAATTAAGGAAGCCTTTTCTGAATGGAGGCATCTGCTGGAAGGGGCTAAGCATCCAGTAACTGTTCTCACTGATCATAAAAATCTATAAGCCATGTGTTCTGCCAAGAGGATGTCTTCTAGACAAGCATGTTGGTCACTGTTCTTTGCCAGGTTTATTTTTATCATCTCGCATCGACCTGGGTCAAGGAATGGTAAGGCCGATGGATTATCAAGGATGTTGACTGAACCATGCCAGGAAGGCAACCCTGAATATACTATCCTGCCTCAAAAGAACTTCATAGGGGTCACGGGTTTCAAGACATTCTTGAGTCTACTAAAGGAAGGGTATGAAAATGATGCTCTTATCAACCATCCGCCTACGGATATTACCCTGGTGTACAAGAATGGCTTTTGGACTTATGCACATAGTCTCTATGTACCTGAATCTGCTCAGATTGAAGCTCTTGTCACGTTCCTTTTGGTGGCCCAGCTATAAGAAAGATGTTAAACACTATGTGGCCTGAATGATAATTGTACTTTGATGAATGATAATTGTACTTTGATGGTTGCAACTAGGAATATACCCTACATGCAATGTTCTATTCTCTGTATGTGCATTTATCAAATAAAAACCTTTAAAAAAACAAAAAAAACTATGTGACCTCATGCTTGACGTGTGCACTCAGTAAGACTCCCCGAGCTTCTCCTTTGGGGTTCCTCCAGCCACTCCCTGTTTCCTCAAGACCATGGGGCTCAATTTCTATGGACTTTGTGGAAGATTTACCTCCCTCAAAAGAAATGACCACTATCTTGGTCGTTGTTGACCATCTCACTAAGATGGCTCATTTTATACCTCTTAAGACGGTACCTTCAGATGAACGAACTGCTGAGTTAATGGTTCGAAAAATATTTAAACTACATGGAATTCCTGACAATGTGGTGTCTGACAGAGAAGTACAGTTTACAGCTTACTCTGTCTTCTGCTTTTCATCCCCAGTCTAATGGTCAGACCAAGAGGACCAATCAAACCTTGGAGCAGTACCTTCAATGTTTTGCCAGTTATCTTTAGGATGAGTGGGTGGATTATCTTTCTACAGTTGAGTTTGCCTATAACAATTCTAAACATAGCTCCACTTCTCAAAGTCCTTTTCATTTAAATGGGTATCATCCAGTTTTTGTAGGTGACAAAGTTTGGTTATCAACCAAAAATTTGAAGGTCCTTGTTCCGTCTGCAAAGATGGGCCAAAAATTTGTAGGACCATTCAAGATTTCTGCTCAAATCAATCCGGTTACCTTTCGCTTAAAACTTCTTGATGGTATGAAAATTCATCCTGTTTTTCACATATCACTACTTAAACCATTTCATGAAAATCCCTTTTCTGGAAGAATTCTTCCACCTCCTCCACCTGTTGAGGTACAGGGTGAAGTAGAATTTGTGGTGGAGAAAATTCTTGATTCTGGGATCTTTAGAAACAATATACAATATCTGGTACAATGGGAAGGATATGGGCCAGAAGAAAATTCTTGGGAGCCTGAGGAGAACATGCATGACCCTAGATTACGACCAGAGGTTTCCTTACAAACCCAGCCCTAAGACATCCAGAGGACGGGAGTACTGTCAGAACCTGGGCTTGAACCTGGGACTTCTGTGTCCAGTGTTGCCTCTTCCCACTGAGCTATCTAGGATGCTGGACAGCTTCCTGCCTGATCTATTGGACAATCCTACCTGATCCATAGGACAACCCTGCCTTTTGTCTGAACCTTAAACTCTTTGCTCCTCCCATGAACTTCCTATAGAAGCCTTGTCTCAGCACTTCCTTTTTGCCAGGTTATTGTGACTTCCAAGCCAGTACCCTGCTTTTGTCTTCCCTGCTGCCGTCTGTATTTTGCTACCACTCATGATCGACCCTTGGCTTGTTCCTTGACTACTCTACTGGCTGATCCCAACTTGCAACTACTCATAACTGACCTTTTGGCTTGTTTACTGACCACCCTGCTGTTTGATCCTTATCTGCTCATCTGCTACTGGACCCCGGCTTGCTCACACCCTTGTGGGGCAAACCTGAGGTCCGCGACCTGGCAGTGAAATCCATCTCCACCATCAGGAGCTCTGGTGAACACTGGTTAGAATTCTGCACCTCAGGTGAGCCTGTGTCATCTGCCAGGGTGACTGCCTGTGTACCTATCCTGCTGGTCGGTGGTAGTCCTGCAACTGCTATAGCAACTGGTTTTCAAGCCTGATGCCTGATTATGACAGGTCATCATCCAGCAGTGTATCTTAAAACTTTGTGAATGCAGTCAGTGCACCATGGATTTATTTATGTGACCTCAGACAGCTGGGCACACTGCTCTTTGGGTTTAAATGCACTATCTTCTGGTTTAAATGGGATATGTAGTGTAGGTGTGCATCAGTGTGCTTGTGACATTGAAGTGGTGAAAAGTTTTTCCACTGTACTTTGTGGGTATCTGAAAAAGAGTTTCCTGCTGGTCCTTGTGAGTTTCTCTGTACTGTGAATCCCAACCACTCCTGTTTTGGCAGCCTTTTGCATTCAAGGGACCCATAGAGTAGAGCGGACTGTGTCGGTGTCCGCTCTGCATATGCAGAGTAGACATGATCCTGTCATCCGCCCACTCCGCTCATTGTGGCCCGTAACCGGTTACCAAGTCGCTTAAGTGGCCCTCACTCTTCAAAAGGTTTGGCACCCCTGCTGTAGGGAATCTAAAAATATGGTTTCCTGAAAGAAGACATATCATAATTGTTTTCTCATATTACAATCTGGGGGCTCTGGCAAATGGACATCCTACCTTGTTTTGGTAACTGGAATTAAAATTTAAAAGACCAAATTTCATCTGTATTTTCAAAAAAAATCTACCTTTTCTAAAACCTGTTTTGGAACAGATTTCAGACAAAATAATGACGTATTAAAATATGGGAATCCTTCTTCTCCAGAAAAAAAAATCTTTATTTATAATTTCATCTATTATAATAGTTATTTTATGTGCTTGAGAAATTGCATAGAAGTTACTGAGACACTAAGGGGTTCATATACTGAAACTGGTGCAACTCTGCATAGGAACCAATTGGCTTCCAGGTTTTATTGTCAAAGCTTAATTGAACAAGCTAAAGTTAGAAGCTGATTGGCTACCATGCACAGCTGCAACAGATTTTGCACTCACCACAGTTGTAGTAAATCAACCCTTAGGCTGGGTTCACACTGGTCCGACAAACGCTCCGACATTGGGAGCTCATGTCGCATGACGTGTGAAATTTAATGTTTCCCTATGGGAGCCGTCCTAACTGGTCCGACACAAGTCGTTCCGACTTTAGAAATGCTCCCTGTACTACTTTGGTCCGACTTTGATCCTACTTCAGCCTATTGACTATCATTGAAGTCGGATCAAAGTCGGATTGCCGTCTTGCATGATCCGACTTCGGCACGCGACTTGTGCTCAGATGATCTTGAGGGGGAACTCTGCGCCAAATTTTAAATAAAAATCCGGCATGGGTTCCCCCTCCAAGAGCATACCAGGCCCTTAGGTCTGGTATGGATCTAAGGGGAACCCCCTACGCCAAAAAATCGGCGTGGGGTCCCCCCTAAAATCCATACCAGACCCTTATCCGAGCACACAGCCCAGCCGGTCAGGAATGGGGGTGGGGACGAGCTGGCGCCCCCCCCCTCCTGGACCGTACCAGGCCGCATGCCCTCAACATGGGGGGGTGCTTTGGGGCATGGGGGGCGCAGTGTGGCCCCCCCACCCCAAAGCACCTTGTCCCCATGTTGATGAGGACAAGGGCCTCTTCCCGACAACCCTGGCCGTTGTTTGTCGGGGTCTGCGGGCGGGGGGCTTATCGGAATCCGGGAGCCCCCTTTAATAAGGGAGCCCCCTTTAATAAGGGAGCCCCCAGATCCCGGCCCCCCACCCTATGTGAATGAGTATGGGGTACAGCGTACCCCTACCCATTCACCTAGGAAAAAAGTGTCAATTTAAAATAAAACACTACACAGATTTTTAAAGCATTTTATTAGACAGCTCCGGGGGTCTTCTTCCGACTTCGGGGGTCTCTCCGGTTTTTCTCCACGCTCTCCGGATCTTCTGCCGGGCTCCTCCGCTCTCTTCTGCTCTTTTGCCGCTCTTTTGCTAAAGCGGAGGAGCCCGGTCTTCAATCTTCTGCCTTCTGCCCTCTTCTCCTGATGTTGACACGACGCTCTCTGGGGCTGGAATGCTCTCTGTGCGCTCTGCTCTGACCTTTTATAGGCGGTGACCCCGCCCCCTTATGCCGTCACAGTCCCTGGGCATGCTGGGATTATGACGGCATAAGGGGGCGTGGTCATCGGGTGATGACCACGCCCCCTAAAACGTCACAGTCCCAGCATGCCCAGGGACTGTGACGGAATAAGGGGGCGTGGTCACCACCTATATAAGTCAGAGCGGAGCGCTCAGAGAGCATTCCAGCCCCAGAGAGCGTCGTGTCAACATCAGGAGAAGAGGGCAGAAGGCAGAAGATTGAAGACCGGGCTCCTCCGCTTTAGCAAAAGAGCGGCAAAAGAGCAGAAGAGAGCGGAGGAGCCCGGCAGAAGATCCGGAGAGCGCGGAGAAGAACCGGAGAGACCCCCGAAGAGAAGAAGGCAGCAGACCGGGCTCCTCCGCTATGGCAAAAGAGCAGAAAATAGCGGAGGAGCCCGGCAGAAGACCCGGAGAGCGCGGAGAAGAACCGGAGAGACCCCCGAAGTCGGAAGAAGACCCCCGGAGCTGTCTAATAAAATGCTTTAAAAATCTGTGTAGTGTTTTTTTTTTAAATTGGCACTTTTTCCCTAGGTGAATGGGTAGGGGTACGCTGTACCCCATACTCTTTCACATAGGGTGGGGGCCAGGATCTAGGGGCCCCCTTATTAAAGGGGGCTCCCGGATTACGATAAGCCCCCCGCCCGCAGACCCCGACAACTAACGGCCAGGGTTGTCGGGAAGAGGCCCTTGTCCTCATCAACATGGGGACAAGGTGCTTTGGGGTGGGGGGCCGCAGCGCGCCCCCTCCCCCAAGGCAACACCCCCCATGTTGAGGGCATGCGGCCTGGTACGGTTCAGGAGGGGGGGGCGCTCGCTCGTCCCCACCCCCATTCCTGTCCGGCCGGGCTGCGTGTTCGGATAAGGGTCTGGTATGGATTGGGGGGGACCCCCACGCCGTTTTTTCGGCGTAGGGGGTTCCCCTCAAGGTCCATACCAGACCCAAGGGCCTGGTATGCTCTTGGAGGGGGAACCCATGCCGGTTTTTTATTTAAAATTTGGCGCGGAGTTCCCCCCTAAAGATTCATACCAAACACAGTGCCGGCATTGGCGGGGATCCAAGTCGGATCCCCGTTCATTGAAAGTCGGACACATGCCGGCTTCATGTCGCAGGGCAAAGTCGGATCCAAAGTAGGACGGCTGTCGTGTCGCACCAGTGTGAACCCAGCCTTAAAAGTCTTATAGTTGTGGACTTGTATGGTTTACTATACTAGTCCAAAAGTTTCAGAGTTGTGAACTAGTATGGTTTATTAGCATGCATGGTAGTGGCACTCCCTGAACAAGTAGTTGTAGTTCATGCAGACACAGTACCCTGGTCTCCTGGGCATGCATGGCAGCGGTGCTATTATACTGAGTACCAGAAAAAGGCAAGGAGACAAATGGATCCACAGGGACTTGAGGCTGAGGATGAGCCTATGTTACTGTAGCTCCAGAGTTTTAGGCAGCATAGTGCTGTGTTTGCACAGAGGCATTGCCTAAATTTGTCTCCTTTGTGATGGGGAAGTAATGCTGGTCTTAAAATGAAAGCTAAAGGTTCACACTAGTGGCAAATTTTATGAAAATGGAGGGTCCATTTTACTGACATAACCACTAATACAAAAGCTTAAAAAAGGCACTTTAAAAATAAACATTATAAATATGAAATTACCTTTGCCTCAGCTTTCAACAGTTTCAGGAGGCAAAGGTGACATCACTATGCCACCCCACTGGCAAAGCTGAGCAATTGACATCCAGCAAGAATGCACTCCTCCAATAGGTTCCAAGTGCCCAGCTTTCTCAGGAAAGAAAAAGTGTTTTTTAACAGTGTAAACTTTTTTGGGTTTTTTTTGTAGCAGGAGGGTGTCGGTAAAACAGACCCTCCAATTTCATTTGCACTGCCAAAGTCACATGACCCAGCTAGCCAACTTGCACCTTTGTACTCCCTGACACTGCACTGACACGCATTTTTTCATTGACCACCACTGCACGTTTGTGCGCATGCCACCAATATCCAAACTTACACGTTTTCTCTCACCACTATTGCACCGACACGCAGAGTATGTAAAGCTACACTATATTACCAAAAGTATTGGGACACCTGCCTTTACACACATATGAAGTTTAATGGCATCCCAGTCTTAGTCCGTAGGGTTCAATATTGATTTGGCCCACCCTTTGCAGCTATAACAGCTTAAGCTCTTCTGCGAATGCTGTCCACAAGGTTTAGGAGTGTGTCTATGGGAATGTTTGACCATTCTTCCAGAAGCGCGTTTGTGAGGAACTGATGTGGGCGAAAAGGCCTGGCTTGCAGTTTAATTCAGGACTCTGTACAGACCAGTCAAGTTCCTCCACCCTAAACTCACTCATCCATGTCTTTATGCACTGGTGCGCAGTCATGTTGCAACAAGAAGGGGCTGTGACAGGAGTCACTTTGGGTGGGGGGGCCCATGGAACCAAGCTTACTTTAGAGAGGTCAGGAAACTTTGTTCAGCTCCCCAGGCCCCTCTTATGTGTAAGTTACCCTGTGTTTATTAGGTGCACAGGGTGACCGAGAAGCCACACTTCTTCCAACCAGGCCTATGGGGTAATGCTGTTTTCTAACGCTACCCCACCCTCTTTACAGTGTGTATTAGGCACTTTCCAAGCATGAAGACCAGAGATAAAGTAAGAAAGAACTTTTCCTCAAGTGTCCTTCCCACTGACAAAGTTGGCTGCATGCCCAGTTTTTGTATATAACATTTGTTGAAAAGTTTGAATATGTTTAATATGTACCTGTGCCTTATGCTATTGGATTTAAAGTTTACCCTGCCCTGTGCCTCAATGCCAACAAGAAGGTGGGATTGTCTCCAGGGATATCTACTTGTGTCTGTTCTTCAATAAAAGTCTTATGCTTTTATCCACCCTACACAACTAGTGACTGGGTGGGCTAAGGGATCTTGGATCGTGCTGGTACTGGGCAAGGGAAGCTTATATGGGGGACATACTCCTCAGGAGTACGGGGTCTGTCACATTGGTGGCAGCAGTGAGATAGTGCTTCCTTCCTGTTAACACGTCCAAGCCACCACCGGCATCCAAGATCAAGATAGCAAACTTCGGTTGGCCCAGCAGAGTTATGGACCTGGCATCAGAGTTCCAGGGGCTGCTGCGGATTACTCTTTTAGTAATATCCAGGACTATGTCTGCGGATCAATACCTGGAGATCAGGCAGCAGATTCGAGTGGAGGTTTGGAATGGAGCCCTCCAGGTCGCTGGTGGACACCAGGGCAAGTGCTTTCCAACTCCTGGACAATGGGCCAGCGACCAATGGGAGTTACAGATGCCATTCCTGGGAGAGCGGCCCCAGGAGCAATGGGTGATTGAGTTTGACAGGCTGCTCCAGCAGGAGATAGAGCTGAACAATCAATATCAGGCTCTGCAATGCAGGAATATTTAGGGGAGACAACAGAATGCTGTCCGGAGGGATATGACTTTGATGGCCCTGGATTGCTGTGGAAGAGCCTTCCAGGTGGATTTGTGTTTGCCAATGAAGGGGAACCTACCCTTGAGGACCTGCGAGAATACAGAGAGGCTATGCTCGGTCTCGCAAGGGTCTCAGAGCTTAAACCTGATCTGGAATACTTGCTAAGGAAAAAACAGCATCTGGAAAGGGTATACAGGGAAGCATGCACCAGAATTGGCAGCGGAAACTCTGGAGATTGCCATCCCAAAGTTAAAGTGCTTACAACAGGGCAGAGCTCTGCTAGCCTCTGCCCAGCACCGATAACATCTTCTGGGTTCCACGGGCAGGAGATGTGAACCTCTATCCCCAGACAACAGTTCCAGAGACTGGGGATTTAATAGACTTTACTGGGGAGGAACAACCCAGTGAGCTGCCAGCAGAAGAGTTGGCTTTAGAGCATGGCGCTGTTGACCTCTGCATACAACAATCGGCGGCCATGAAGGATTTGTGCAAGGCCACCGATTTTTCACTTTACTACCCAGTGGAAGAGCTGGCAGCTGGGCAGAATGCTACTGGCCTCTACCCACAACAATCAACTCCAGGGAGAGAATGCAATTGGTACCTCACAACCGCAGCTTGAGCTGATATCGGTGGATGGGACTGCAGTCTCCACTGAACCCAACAGAAGAGCTTGCAACAGGGCAGAGTGCTGCGGGCCTCTGCCTTCAACTAACAGATGATGGATTTCCTATGGTAGTGGATGGGACTTTGGTTTCCACTGAAACAACCCCAGGAAAAAGGTCTGGTATTGGGGCAGGAGGATATCAGCCTGGCTCTGCAAACACTGGGGGATTTTCATCTAGTAAAAGTGGATGGCACTACAGTCTCCACCTGTATACCCCAGGAATGATTGACAGTCAGCCTAGATCCCCAACAGCATGACTGAGTGAGACCAGCAACCCTGTCTTCTCTCCAGTGGCTTAAAGGACTCCAGGGAGAAGGACCAGTCTGCACTTCTCTCCAGGAGCGGGTATGTTCTACGAGAGAGGCAGAGGTTGGCTGGGTGAGTAATGCTATGTTTGGGACAATTTGTTTGGGGTACTGTGTGGGTACAGGCATTGGGGGACTGAAACTATGGACTAACTTTGAAGTCAACCCGTCTGGGATCTCTTTCTGTGTTAGTCTCCTGCTGAAAGGGGAGATATGTGACAGGAGTCACTTTGGGTGGGGGGGGCTGTGGAACCTTAGAGCTTACCTTAGAGTGGTCTGGAAACTCCTTGTTCAGCTCCTCAGGCCCCTCTTATGTGTAAGTTACCCTGTGTCTATTAGTGGCCTATGCGGTTAATGCTGGTCACTAATGCAACCCCACCCTCTTTACTGTGTGTATTATGCATGTTCCAAGCATTAAGACCAGAGGTAAAGTAAGAAAGGGGAAAGTTTCCTCAAGTGTCCTTCCCACTGACAAAGTTGGGTGTGTACTCAGTTTTTGCTTATAACATTTGTTCAAAAGTTTGAATGTACCTGCGCCTCATGCTTTTGGATTAACGTTTACCCCGCCCTATTTCTCTATGCCAACAAGGAGGGGGGATTGTCTCCAGGAATATACTGTATACTTGTGTCTGTTCTTGAATAAAATCTTTTGCTTTTATGTACACTACACTGAGTTACGACTAGGGGATCTTGGATAATTTTGGTACTGGACAAGGGAAGCTTATACGTCAGACATACTTCTCAGGAGTATGGGGGTCCATCACAGGGGCCATCCCCAAACTGTTCCCAAACTGTTGGGATCATGAAATTGTCCAAAATATTTTTGTATGCTGATGCCTTAAGAGTTCCCTCCACTGCAACTAAGGGGCCAAACCCAACCCCTGAAAAACAACCCCACACCATAATTCCCCCTTCACCAAATGATTTGGACCACAGCATAAAGCAAGGTCCATAAAGACATGGATGAGCGAGTTTGGGGTGGAAGAACTTGACTGGCCTCAACCTGATAGAACACCTTTGGGATGAATTAGAGCGGAGACTGCAAGCCAAGCCTTCTCATCCAACATCAGTACCTGAGCTCACAAATGCGCTTCTGAAAAAATGGTCAAACATTCCGATGGACACACTCCTAAACCTTGTGGACAGCCTTCCCTGAAGAGTTGAAGCTGTTATAGCTGCAAAGAGTGGGCCAACTCAATATTGAACCCTACGGATTAAGACTTGGGTTCCAATAAAGTTCATGTGCGTGTAAAGGCAGGCGTCCCAATACTTTTGGTAATATGCTATAAGTAATGTATGTATTCGGCTAATTTACACCAGTGCACTGTAACAGAGTTACAACATGTGTTTTAGACTACTTCCAAAACACAGGAAAAATCATTTTAATTATAATCTATGAATCCATGATTTCACTTGTATTTGTAGGGCCAAAACTGATAAAACCGAAAAATACACATGTAAAAAATGTATTAAAAACACCTATGACATGTTATTTTAAACGCAGCACGTTAAAAATACACATGAGTTTTCATAACAAAACTCATATGCATTTTTAAATGCACGTGTGTGAACAGGCCTTTAATATATCATATGAAAGTATTTACAATTGAAAATGTATTAGGACTGAATATTTACATACTTACATACTCCCAGTCCTGACTGGTTCTCATTAAGTACTTGTAAAAAAGAGGCTCGTTTTGTTTGCTCATTTTATCTGTCATAATAGAGGTTTGGCTTAAAATCAAATTTTAGCAATACAGAACTTGCGAGAACATGGATCAGAATTAGTAGGAAAAATGATGCTTCTCATCATTAAAACCATTTGCTCACATTTTATAGGCCTTAATATGCCGTCTGTAGTATGTGATAACAGAGCCAATGGAAGCATCTGCCTAGAAAGAGATTACTTTAATTATGGACTCATTGTCCTATTTCCTGCAAGTGATCCCCAGAGAATATCTTAGTGGTAGACAAGAGGTGTTCGCATTAACATTACGACTCACACTTCAAGCACAGGGAGATTACAGAGTTTAAACAATATGGCTCTAAAATCGCATCAAGCTAGTTAGATCGTGAAAATACAATTATTGTCTTTTGATTTTAACACCTGTCACAGCAATGTTATCTTTGAGAAGAGATGTGGTAAAACACAATTTAAATTATTTATAATTATTTTTATTTTTTAAAACTTTGCTTTGAATGTTCATCTCACAAAACAGTTTTAATTAAAAAATTCTAACCCACAAGAAGTGGGCACCTTCTGGCATATGGTCTGGTCGTGTCCCAGTCTCGGACTCTTTTGGTCGGCAGTGGCATCCACACTGAGCAATGTCATAGGATCAGACTTGCAGGCGGACCCCCCAAATACTACTACTCAGTCATCTGGAGGATGTTGTGGGTGATAGGTATAGCAAATTGTGTCTAACCTTCGCATTGTACTATGCTAGGCGGGAAATTCTATTGCGGTGGAAAATGGTAGAGCCTCCTACCCTAGCCTCGTGGATAAGGTCTGTGAATAAGGTACTCCCTCTGTATAGATTAACGTATGAAAGTAGGCAATGCCCGGGGAAGTTTGATAAAATCTGGTCGTCCTGGAAGACATCCTATATCTCACGTCTATTCTCCTTATGCCCGTTTTCTTTCATCCCACTCCTTCTCCTCCCCCCCCTCTCTTCCTTTCTTCCTCGCCCCTTTTCCATCCTTCCTTATCCGCTCCCCCCCCCCCCCGCTGTCCCTGCCAGGTATGGTTGAATATTGGGCCACTCATCTTATACTACCAATAAATGTATGAAGATTTGAGCCTTGAGAGGCATGGTTGAGTGAAACTTCTGATGTTTGCACATCTGGAATATCTGATAACTAACGGCTGTTGTTTAAGGGTCAAGTTCACTGTTTTTATTCTCACTGCAATGACTGTACTAAATTCTTGTTTTGTACTGCTGATTTGTTCAATAAAAAATTTTCTGTTAAAAAAATAAATAAAAAAATTCTAACCCCAATCTATTCTGCACAAATAGTGGCAGTAGTTTTATAGTAAAGGATACAGGGGCCAAAGGATGTTTTATTTGCCTGCTTTTCACATATATATGATTGTATATGATTGTATCCTATAATTAGTGATGAGTCGAACACATTAAATATTTCTGTAACCTGCCAGTGATGTGGTGCATCTGTAAGATGTATTCAACCTACTACAGTAAAACTAACATTTACAAAGAAAAAAAATTGTCATTTCAACTGCCATTAGGGTCTGGTTCAATTCTACTGTGGGGAGCTGTGTGCAGGCCTGCCCACCCCCCTCCCCCACTTCTCCTTTCCTACCCATCTAATGCATGCTTGGATAAGGGCCTAATATATGGTTTAGGGATCTCTAGACACAGTTTTTTTTTTTTCATGTGAAGTCCTGCGCGCTGTTTTATTTATTTATTTTTTTACACTATTCCCGCCACTGTGTTTACAATATTCTCACATTTTAATTGATGGGGCGGGGATAAGCCACTGGTTGTCAGGATGCTGACAACCTCCTTGAGGCTGGGTTCACACTGCCGTATGGAGTGGCTCACAGCAGAGGTCTGGTGCGTCCCTGTTCACCGTTTCAGGTCCATATTTTTGGCTAAATTCAGACCTGAAATGGACCAGAAGACACACAGGACTCCTGTGCAATTCGCTCCAGAGATGTGTGAACCGGCTCCATCAAGAGCCGGTCACAATCTCTTGACATGCGAATTGGATGGGGGGAAACCCCATCCAATTCTCAATAGTGTGAACCCAGCCTTTCTAAAGGAGTTGAAAATTTCCACACAACCAATTGTGTGAATGTTCACTTTAGTAAATCTGCCTCTGAGTCTTAGGCTGTCTATACATATCTAAATACCGTATATACTCGAGTATAAGTCGTTCCGAGTATAAGTCGAGGCCCTAATTTACTACAAAAAAAATGGGAAAAACTTATTGACCCGAGTATAAGACGAGGGTGAGAAATGCACAGCTACTGTAAGTGGAAAAGAGGGTCAACAATGCCCATTTGCAGCATCACTGTGCCCATTTGCATGCCTCACTGTGCCCATTTGCAGCCATAGGTCCCCTGAACTTCAAACTCGGTAGTTAAGGGTTCCTAGATGCCCCCGAGCTGCAGCCAAAATTTGGGGTCTTTGAACCCAAAGGGTCCTGAAATGACATTGCTGCAGATGGACACAGTTGACCGAATTTGGGGCCCTGTATCTCGGGGCCACTTAGTGCTAGGAACCCCAAATTTGGTGTGCAAACCCAGTGGAACTAGCACCATAAAATTTCCAAAGCTGGGGTTTCTAGCACCAAGTGGCCCAGAGATACAGGGCCCCAAAAATCAGTTCAGAAAATGTCAAGCACTTTTCTGCAGCAGAGAATGACATTTTCCAAACCGGTTTTGGGGCCCCGTATCTCAGGGCCACTTGGTGCTAGGAACTTCATCTTTGGATATGTTGTGGTACCAGTTCCACTGGGTTTGCACACCAAATTTGGGGTTCCTAGCACCAAGTGGCCCTGAGATACGGTTTGGAAAATGAATTTTTTTGCTGCAGAAAAGTGCTTGACTCAAGTATAAGTCGAGGGGGGCACTTTCAGCACAAAAAAATGTGCTGAAAAATTCGTCTTATACTCGAGTATATACGGTATGTAAATTATACATATTATGCATAGACGTGCGAGAAAACTTTATTCAATTTAACACTAGTCTAAAAAATAAAAATACTAATGCTAGTATAAAATGTGATAGTATGATAAATTACAGTGGATGTCAAGTCTACACACTGTCCGCATCTTCTGCCGGCTCCACCGCTATCTTCTGGCGCTCTTTTGATAGCGGTTGTCCGGACCTCTGGATCGTCTTCTTCCCTCTTCTCTTCCAGAGATGTTGACACGACGCTCTCTCCAGCCAGAATGGTCTCTGAACGCTCCGCAACGGACTTATATAGGCGGTGACCCCGCCCACTTATGAGGTCACTGTCCCGGGGCATGCTGGGACTGTGCTGTCATAAGGGGGCGTGGTCATCACCCGGTGACCACGCCTCCTAAAACGTCACAGTCCCAGCATGCCCAGGGACTGTGACGGCATAAAGGGGCGGGGTCACCGCCTATATAAGTCGGTTGCGGAGCGTTCAGAGACCATTCTGGCTGGAGAGAGCGTCGTGTCAACATCTCTGGAAGAGAAGAGGCAAGAAGACGATCCAGAGGTCCGGACCACCGCTGGCAAAAGAGCGCCAGAAGATAGCGGTGGAGCCGGCAGAAGATGCGGACACCGGGAGAAGACGCCGGAGAGACCCCCGAAGTCGGAAGAGGACCCCTGAAGTCGGAAGAAGATCCCGGAGCTGCTTAATAAATTATTTTAAAAACCTGTGTACTGTGTTTTTTATTGACGCTTTTTTCCCTAGGTGAATGGGTAGGGGTACCATGTACCCCATACTTATTCACATAGGGTGGGGGGCCGGGATCTGGGGGCCCCCTTATTAAAGGGGGCTCCCAGATTCCGATAAGCCCCCCGCCCGCAGACCCCGACAACCAACAGCCAGGGTTGTCGGGAAGAGGCCCTTGTCCTCATCAACATGGGGACAAGGTGCTTTGGGGTGGGGGGGCCCGGCAGGGTGCCCCCATGCCCTAAAGCACCCACCTCCCCATGTTGAGGGCATGCGGCCTGGTACGGTCAAGGAGGGGGGGGGCGCTCGCTCGTCCCCACCCCCATTCCTGACCGGCCGGGCTGCGTGCTCGGATAAGGGTCTGGTATGGATTTTTGGGGGGACCCCATGCCGATTTTTCGGCGTAGGGGGTTCCCCTTAGATCCATACCAGACCTAAGGGCCTGGTATGCCCCATGGGGGGGAACCCACGCCGGTTTTTTCTTTTAAAACTTGGCGTGGAGTTCCCCCTCTGGATTCATACCAGACAGCTGTCAGCACTGCCTGTCGCTCATCGGGAAAGGAAAAAAAAGTTTTCCTTTCCCGATCAGCGAGCCAGGCTTGTGCTTACAAAGTCGTACTAAAGTCGTGTCTATATTATTCAGGCACGACTTGCATGCTACTTCAGGGTTTAACATTGAGGTCTATGGAGTACAACTCGCATAGAAGTTGGACCAAAGTAGTGCAGGGACTACTTTCAAGTCGGCACGACTTAAAGTCGTGCCAATATGAATGGTAGTCATTGAAAATCATGGAGAATGACTTGTCATACGATTTTGCAGTACAAAATCGTGGGACAAGTCGTATAAGTGTGAAAGGGGCCTTAGTAATACTTGCCCATTCTTCTTTGCGAAAACACTACAAATCTGTCAGATTGCGAGGGCATTTCCAGTGCACAGCCCTCTTCAGATCACCCCCACAGATTTTCAATCAGATTCAGGTCTTGGCTCTGGCTGGGTCATTCCAAAACATTAATCTTCTTCTGGTGAAGCCATTCCTTTGTTGATTTGGATGTATGCTTTGTTTTGTTGTCACGCTGAAAGCGGAAGTTCCTCTTCGTGTTCAGGTTTCTAGCAGAAGCCTGAAGGTTTTGTGCCAATGTTGACTGGTATTTGGAACTGTTCATAATTCCCTCTTCCTTGACTAAAGGCCCTGTTCCAGCTAAAGAAAAAGAGCCTCAAAGCAGGATGCTGCCACCACCATGCTTCACAGTGGGTATGGCGTTCTTTTGGTGATGTGCAGTGTTGTTTTTGCGCCAAACGTATCTTTTGGAATTATGGCCAAAAAGTTCAACCTTGGTTTCATCAGACCATAACACATTTTTCCCACATGCTTTTGGGAGACTTCAGATGTGTTTTTGCAAAATTTGCAAAAAGCCGTGCTTGGATGTTTTCTTTCGTAAGAAAAGGCTTCCGTCTTGCCACTCTACCCCATAGCCCAGACATATGAAGAATACGAGAGATTGTTGTCACATGTACCACACAGCCAGTACTTGGCAGATATTTCTGCAGCTCCTTTAATGTTGCTGTAGGCCTCTTGGCAGCCTCCCTGACCAGTTTTCTTCTGGTCTTTTCATTAATTTTTAAGGGACGTCCAGTTCTTGGTACTTTCACTGTTGTGCCATATTTTTGCCACTGGATGATGACTGTCTTCATTGTGTTCCATGTTATATCTAATGTTTTGGAAATTCTTTTGTACCCTTCTCCTGACTGATACCTTTTAACAATGAGATCCCCCTGATGCTTTGGAAGCTCTCTGTGGACCATAGCTTTTGCTGTAAAATGCGACTAAGAAAATGTCAGGAAAGACCTACTAGAACAGCTGTACTTTACTTGGGGTTAATCAGAGGCACTTTAAATTATGGCAGGTGTGTACTGACTCCTCTTTAACATGAGTTTGAATATGATTGCTTAATTCTGAGCACAGCTACATCCCCAGTTATATAAGAGGGTGTGCACACTTATGCAACCACATTGTTTTATTTTTTAATTTTGATTTCCACCCACCTAAAAGAATTCAGTTTGTTTTTTCGATTGAGTTGTACAGTTTATAGTTCACATTAAAGGTGGAAAAAGTTCTGAAATGATTTAGCTTTGTCTCATTTTTTTCACATCACAGAAAGCTGACATTTTACCGGGGTGTGTAGACTTTTTATATCCACTGTATGTATGTATCCTAATCAATATAGGTTTACTGTCACTTTGTATATTGTGTTAGGTTTGACAAACACTAAATCATCCAAGGATAAAGAAATGTTCTAAGAAAACAAAGAGAATATGGAACATTGCTTAAGTGTACAATAAACATGGCAGCTGCCATGAAAGAATTCTAACACCAGACTTTTTTGTACTTTAAAGTCTAATGGTTATGATTGTTCACATCACAAACTTTGTTGCTTGTACTCCATAATAAAAAAGATTGGTTAGAGCTCTTGTGAGTTTTTTTTTGTGACTCATTTATCGTACATTCATGGATCGAAACTCCCTGCTTAACTGACTGAATTTCGATCCATGTATAGGCAGGCCGACTGTACCCAGTCAATCCATTGATTAACTTAGGCACAACCAGCCTCCCTTATTGATTTTGAGACTGTTTGGAGCTGTACAGGGCAGGCAGATAGGGAGATGTATCAACATCTGACTGTAAATTGGTATGGAGCTATACAGGGCAGCCAGGATGGATCATGAGGCACTCCTGTGATTCTAAATCTGGCCATACACTAGTAGAATTTTATTTGAAAATTTTCATTTTAAGAATGTTCATTCAATTTTCTAATAGTTAGTGGGACAAACCAATGTTTGTTTTTGACCGCAGTGATGAGAAAGTGGAAAACATTTTCTTGAACATACAAATTTCTAAGGCTGCCTGTGCTATTGTATTCTGACAGTAAGATACATAGATTGACTTCAGTACAACCAGCCTGCAAATAGATGGATCAAAATTCAGCTGGTTCCTGCTGAATCATCTATGATTGGCTTAACAGCGAATGTGGTTTTCATTCAAGAAAGTTCATTCACTACAAAATGGAATGTTTTCAGCAATGTTTTTGAAGTACTTTTAAACAATAATCCTCATGTCATCAAATGTACTGATGAGAATTTTCATTTGAATATTCATATGAACATTTGTTCAAAAATCTATCAGTGAATGGCCTACTTAACCACTTAACCTTCCTGGCGGTATTCCCAAGTCTGGCTCGGGGTGGAACTTCAGAACCAAAGCAGTAACCCCGAGCCAGACTTGGGATCGCAACGCTGGATCCAGGAAGAGCTTACTTACCTTGTCCCCTGGATCCTGCGATGTCTCCCGGCAGTGTGAGCGGCTCGTCCTCCGCTCGATTCATCACGGAGCTGATCTCCGTTCCCTGCGAGCGTTGCGATGCACAGGGACGGAGAACGGCGCCAAAATCGAAAAGTGAAACACACACAATACATACAGTATACTGTAATCTTACAGATTACATTACTGTATGAAATAATTTCACATCCCTTTTGTCCCTAGTGGTTTCTCCAGTGCCCTGCATGCAGTTTTATATTATAAAAACTGTTCTTTCTGCTTAGAAACTGGAAATTGTCCATAGCAACCAAAACCGTCCCTTTACATAAAAAGGGGTTTTAGACCAGCTAGAAAACAGCGATAATAAATTAGAATCACTCGCAGAATTGAGCGATAGTGATTTGTTGGGAGTACCGTCATCAAACATCAAAAATAATGACAGCGACAATTCTGCAACTGAGCAAATTTTTGTGTTTTTGATTTGATTACATTATTGAATAATTTTTATTATTATTATTTGGTATAATTATTTATAGTTATTTATTATATTATAATTTATGATTTCGTGTTTCAAACTTTATCATACCCGAAATGTCTACTAGACTCTTGTTTGCACAGATTTAAGTGGGTTATTCCTAAACTTGTTGTTTGCAAGTTAAAATATTTTTTTTTGCTAGAAAATTACTTAGAACCCCCAAACATTATATTCTTTTTCAAACACCCTTCAGAATAAAATGGCGGTCGTTTCAATACTTTTTGTTACACCGTATTTGCCCAGCGGTCTTACAAACACACTATTTTTGGAAAAAATTCACTTTTTTTAAATTAAAAAATAAGACAACAGTAAAGTTTTATAGTGTGAAAGAAGATGTTACGCTGAGTAAATTGATACCCAACATGTCACGCTTCACATTTGCGCCTGCTTGTGGAATGGCGAAAAACTTTTACCCTTAAAAACCTCCATATGCAACATTTAAAAAATTCTACAGGTCGCATGTTTAGAGTTACAGAGGAGGTCTAGGGCTAGAATTATTGCTCTCACTCTAACGTTCGTGGCGATACCTCCTCACATGTGTGGTTTGAACACCGTTTTCATAGGCGCTACTCACGTATGCCTTTGTTTCTGCACGTGAACTCGGCGAGACGGGGCGCGTTAAAAAATTTTTTTTTACTTATTTATTTTCCCTTTTTTTTAAACACTGTTCTTTAACCGCTTGCCAACCAGCTGCCGCAGTTGTACTGCGGCAACATGGCTTGGCTGCGCGAATCGCCGTCATGTTATTTCGATTCCAATTTTGCCCACTAGGGGCGCACACCCCCTGCTTGTCCACGGAGCCGATGCGAGTCCCCGGCGGTCGCAATCACCGCGATCGCTCGGGGCACACCAAGAACCGGGATCTGTGAGTGTAAACACATAGTTTTCAGTTCTCTGAGTGGAGAAAAGACAGATCGTCTGTTCATACAGGGTATGAACAGCGATCTGTTATCTCCCCTACACAGTCCCCTCCCCCCTTCAGTTAGAACACACACTAGGGAACAATTAACCCCTTGACCGCCCCCTAGTGTTAACCCCTTCCCTACCGGTGACATTTTTACAGTAATCAATTAATTTTTATAGCATTGATCGCTGTATAAATGCCAATGGTCCCAAAAATGTGTCAAAATTGTCCGATGTGTCCGCCATAATGTCGCAAACCTGATAAAATTCGCAGATCGCCGCCATTACTAGTAAAAACAATTAATAATAAAAATGCCATAAAACTATCCCCTATTTTGTAGATGCTATAACTTTTGCGCAAACCAATCAATATACGCTTATTGCGATTTTTTTTTTACCAAAAATATGTAGAATACATATCGGCCTCAACTGAGGAAAAAAATGTGTTTTTATATATTTTTGGGGGGTATTTATTATAGCACAAAGTAAAAAATATTGCGTGTCTTTTTTTTTTCAAAATTGTCACTTTTTTTGTTTATAGTGCAAAAAATAAAAACCGCAGAGGTGATCAAATACCACCAAAAGAGAACTCTATTTGTGGGGAAAAAAAGGACATCAACTTTGTTTGTGTGTAACGTCGCACGACCGCGCACTTGTAAGTTAAAGGGATGCAGTGCCGAATCGCAAAAAGTGCTCTGGTCAGGAAGGGGGTAAAATCTTCCAGGGCTGAAGCAGTTAAAGAAAAATTGCCACTTTTATTCCTATTACAAGGAATGTAAACATTCCTTGTAATAGAAAAAAAGCATGACAAGACCTCTTAAATATGAGATCTGGGGTCAAAAAGACCTCAGATCTCATATTTACACTAAAATGCAATAAAAAAAAAAAAGAAAAGAAAAGAAAAGAAAAAATTAAATGTCATTTGAAGAAAACAAAATAAAAATAAAAAATGCTTTAAGAGCTAAGGGGCGGAAGTGACGTTTTGACATCGCTTCCACCCTGCAATAGTATGGAGACGCGTGGGGCCTATCTTCCCCTCACTCATCTCCATACCTAACAGGGAGAAAGACGCCATTGCCTGTGCCACTGCCGGTGGCTCATGTAAGCGACAAAGGGCACCAGAGAGCGGCGGGGGGCCTCTCCCGCCGCCGATAATATTCTGTTTGAAATTTTTCCTTTTGAAACCATTTGTTTGATTTCGTAATCATTATTGGGGTTAACTTGACCCTCTCTTTTAAATGCAGTGACAAGAAAATTTAGAGGCCGGATGGAATTTTTTTCTCGAATTAACACATTTCTAACAGCGTATGTAGTGTTTGTTTGGAAAAGTCCATTCTTTCCAAAATCGAATGTTAAAAACAACAACATTTTTAGGTAGTTTTGACTGACATTCAACCAGTTTATGGTCAGCTTTAGTTAGTATGATACTGCTTTCTTACTCCACAGAAGTCATGAAGGGGGTGAGTCACTCCTATGATTCTAAATCTGTACCGAGCTGTACACAGCAGGTGGCGATGAGGATGAGTTTTTCCTTTCCCTATAGAGCAGGCATGGCCGAGGATGAACTCATATAGAGATGAAGGTAGAGAGGGAGAGGAAGATGAGTCTTTTTTGAGACAGGAAGGCAGGAAGAGGGAGTAGAATAAGTCAATCTTTTGGCTCTGAGTCTGTAGACGCCTGATGTAGAAGCTTGCAGGGAAGTGGAGGGGGTGCATAAGTCTTATTCAACTATTTGTGTTACTTGAGCTTGAACTATTGGGTTCTGTAAACAGGCTTTTCCAGCAAAGCAATTAAAATTAGACAGTAAACATAAAAGGTACTTCAAGCAAAGCCTGCTGGTTGGAAACAGGTAAAAATTAAATATGTATATACAGTAATTTATAACTACCTGACCAAAACATTTTAGATCATCTATTTTTTAGTTATGAACATAATACATAAAGGAAATATACAAAAAAATGCCATTTATTTTCTTAAAATTATGTTAGTTGAATTTACAGTCATTACAAAGAACCATAGTCTTTTTGACAAAAGAACCATGGACTCTCTGGGGCAGTTTCTGAATCATGATTTTATGCTGTTAAATTGTTCTTGTTAAAAAAGTGTGGTGTTAATTGATGTCAAGAGTATTATGATTTAATTAATCATTTTGAGGCAGCATTTTTAAAGCAGTTTGTAGAAATCCTCAATGACCTGTCAGTGCTGTCAGTACAAGGTTTTCCAACTTTGTCTTTGTAGTATATAATTACGTGCAATTCAAAGCCCAAAAGTGCATATCTTGTTTACCCAAATGTTGTAAGGTTTGTGTGTAGATAGGACTCAGAAGGGAACCGCACATGTAAGTGGAGAAAGCTTTGAGATGTCATTACAACTTTCTAGATAAATTCAACAAAGGTTTCCTGTCATCCATAGCAAACTAATGTATTGGGGAACATGTTCATGTAAACAAAATAAAAACAAAATAGAAGACATACCACGTTACTCCAATGGGAAGCCTAACTTAATTTACTTAATTAGTATCCTTTTTTTTAAAAATAAAAACCTTTTTCAGGTTTGGCGTCAGTTGGCTGTACATTTCAGAAGTTTACAGTTCATACGGAATTGAAGTAAAGTGTGTTGTTCATAGTAAATTACTCTTGCTAAGGGCTAATTCACAATTTAGCTGTGTATTGCTGTGAGTTTATATGCATGCATAAATATGCATGTTGTGCGCATTGCATTATGGTAAGCCATTCATTTTAAATGGACTGTCAACATATCACAAAACAGCTAGAAATGGGCTCGCACCATTTTTTTTGACATTGAACCACAACACACATGCCCATATGCATTGCATATGTAGTATTTGTTGCACATACTACTACTACACATCACCATCAAGAAGTACTAACCCTTTCTGGGCTTGACTTACTAAAAGGAAATGGATAAGCACAGTGTTAAATCATTATGTAGACTATGGTTATGGCTTTGTTTTGTTAATATACTCAAGCAAATATATACTTACAATAAGGTACAGTGAGAAAAACAAGAAATAATTTAAATGCTACCTCCAAATATTTTTGTGTGCTTACATCTAACATTACTGTAAATGTAAAAAAAAGATCTGATAGAAATTTACGTTACAATGCCCCGTACACACGATAGGATTTTCCGACGGAAAATGTTTGATAGGAGCTTGTTGTTGGAAATTCCGACCGTGTGTAGGCTCCATCGGACATTTTCCATCGGAATTTCCATCACACAAAATGTGAGAGCTGGTTCTCAAATTTTCCGACAACAAAATCCGTTGTCGGAAATTCCGATCGTGTGTACACAATTCCGACGCACAAAGTTCCACGCATGCTCAGAATCAAGCAGAAGAGCAGCACTGGCTATTGAACTTAATTTTTCTCAGCTCGTCGTACGTGTTGTACGTCACCGAGTTCTTGACATTCGGAATTTCCGACCAACTTTGGGTGACCGTGTGTATGCAGGACACGTTTGAGCCAACATCCGTCGGAAAAAAACATGGATTTTGTTGTCGGAAAATCCTATCGTGTGTGCAGGGCATAAGTATGTGAAAACATTAAACATATGATTGCTCAATATGATTTGAGCAAGAATTAAAAGCCAAGTTCACCTTTTTAATTAAAAAATACTTTTTGCACATAAAGTGTGCACTTATTATTTTTAAAACAGGAGCCTGCAGAGTATGCCGCAATTAGTAGGTCACTGGTGCAACATCAGGCTCCTGCACACACTGCCTGCAGCTCTGGGCAGTAGGTAGTGTGAATGAACTGATGTGCAAGCCCGCTGTTCATTCAGACGACAAGTCCGTCTGCCGTCGTGGCGGACAGGACTTATAGTTTTTTCACTGACAGACTCCTGTGAATGAATGATGCAGCTGTGTGGGCTGAGACGCACACAGTCACACTGTTTTCAAAACCTGACAGTGGGGAGAAGAGATCCCAGCTGCTCTCACACTGGGGGGGGCAGTGAGAAGGTGAGGAGCAGAACAAGTACATTTTACACCTTAACCACTTCAGCCCCCGGAAGGATTAGCCCCCTTCCTGACCAGGCCATTTTTTGTGATACAGCACTGCGTCGTTTTGACAATTGCGCGGTCGTGCAACGTTGCGCCCAAACAAAATTTATGTCCTTTTTTCCCCACAAACAGAGCTTTCTTTTGGTGTTATTTGATCACCTCTGCGGTTTTTATTTTTTGTGCTATAAACAAACAAAAAAAAAAACGCATATATATTATAATATATGTTTTATTATACATATAATATAAATTATATATAATATTTTGTAGTTTTTGCTATAATAAATATTTCCTTCATTTAAAAAACAAAAACAAATATTTTTTTCTTCAGGGGACGGAGAACGGCGCCAAATTCAAAAAGTAAAACACACAATACACATACAGTACACTTACAGATTACATTACTGTATCAATTTATGTCACATCCCTTTTGTCCCTAGTGGTCTTTCCAGTGTCCTGCATGCAGTTTTATATTATAAAAACTGTTTTTTTCTGCCTGAAAACTGGAGATTGTCCATAGCAACCAAAACCGTCCCTTTTACATCAAAAGTGGTTTTAGACCAGCTAGAAAACAGCGATAATAAATTAGAATCACTTGCAAAATTGAGCGATAGTGATTTGTGGGGAAATCCATCATCAAACACTGAACGTAATGACAGCGACAATTATGCAACTGATCAAACTTCAGTGTTTTTGATTTGATTACATTATTGAATAATTTTTATTATTATTATATTATTATTTGTTATAATTATTTATAGTTATTTATTATATTATAATTTATGATTTCGTTTTTCAAACTTTATCATACCCGAGATGTCTACTAGACTCTTGTTTGGACAGATTAAATGAGTTATTCCTAAGAATTACAGGCCTACAATTTAAAAACGCCAAATTTCCAGGCAAAATAATTGTGCCGCTTTCAGCATCAAAAATCTGAAATAATCATACCGCCAGGAAGGTTAAGGATGCAGTGCGCTTTAAAAAGCCCATAAGAAAAAAACAGTGAGAAAAAGTGAAACAAAATGAAAGACAGTACACAAATGTCAATCAAATATCAAAAAAGGGAAAAATAACCTCAAAATAAAATAATTGGAACCTCCTAAATACATCAAATAATTATAGCAGTACCCTGAAAATAAGCAAAACAAAAAGTGGATCTTTTTTTTTTTTTTCAAGTAAACTTTGCCTAACAAGCTTAACGACTGAAGTTCAGTAAAATCAGCAATTTTTGCAGCAAATCAATTTTGCCAAATCACTCTGGTCATCTCCCATAGTAAATACTGTGATAATACCCTTGGGTTGTTTAGCTTGATTTACGAGCCCCATTGATGCGAAGGTGAACATACTGGTTCTTTCAATAAATCAGGTTCAATTAAATAGATTAGAGGAAGTAATTTACTTATTTGTGCACCCTTATCGCCAACCTCACCCTTTTTTGTAAATTTAAATATTGTATGTATGATTGCATTTGTAATGTAAACTTTACATTACAAACACCAAAAAACATTGGCATGTTTGATGACACCCAAATCTTTCTCTCTACCACTCAGCTTACATCATCAGTCTCCTTACACATCACTAATTTACTAACCGTCATATCAGTCTGGATGTCACAACACTTCCTTAAACTCAACCTGTCCAAAACCTAGCTCATAATATTTCCTCCCCCACGTGCCCCCTCCCCTGACTTTTCTGCTGGGATCAGTGGCACAACCATCAACCCATTGCTGCATGCCAGGGTGCTAAATGTTATCCTGGACCCTGAACTCTCCTTTCAGCCCACATCCAATCACTTTCCAAAGCTTGCTGCCTCGACCTCTGCAACATCTCCAAAATATGTCCCTTTCTGACCAATGACACACCAAAGCTCCTAGTTTACTTCCTGGTATCCTCCCTTCAGGCCATCATGAATGCTGCTGCCAGACTAATCCATCTTACAAACCACCCAGCATCAGCTACCCCTCTCTGCCAATCCCATAACCTAGTCTCCAAATACCAACCAAATTGCTCTCTTCGTTCCTCAAAAAACCACCTGCTCTCTAGTTTCCTTGTCACCTCCTTCCATGCTCACTTCCAGGACCTCTCCCAAGCCGCTCCCATGTCTATCCCAATCTGTCCAACTATCTCCAACATTATGCACTTTTAAGCGATCCCTGAAAACTTTTCTCTTCAGAGAAGCCTATCCTGCCTCCATCTAACAACTATACTTTTATTTTCTCCATCAGCCCATCCCTCATGGTTATTACCTTTCGTATCACTTGACCCTCCCTTTTTAGATTGTAAGCCCTAATGAGCAGGGCCCTCTGATTCCTCCTGTATTGAATTGTATTGTAACTGTTCTGTCTTGCCCTTATGTTGTAAAGAGCTGCTCAAACTGTTGGTGCTATATAAATCTTGTATAATAATACTAATAATGTTTAGTGTCCCTGATGCATTTTTGACTAGCCAAAATTAAAAAACAAAGCTTATCTCCAGCCAAAAAGAAATTGTTTTAGGTGGGCAGGATTTACCTCTGTAAGGCCCCTTTCACATGATCAGACCGTTCAGGTCCGCCTGTCAGTTTTGACGGTGGACCTGAATGGGCGCTACATGTTAGCCTATGGAGCGACGGATGTCTGCGGGCCCCCCTACCCCAAAGCACCTTGTCCCCATGTTGATGAGGACAAGGGCCTCTTCCCGACAACCCTGGCCGTTGGTTGTCGGGGTCTGCGGGCTTATCTGAATCCGGGAGCCCCCTTAAATAAGGGGGCCCCCAGAGCCTGGCCCCCCACCCTATGTGAATGAGTATGGGGCATATGGTACCCCTACCCATTCACCTAGGAAAAAAAGTGTCAATAAAAAAACACACTACACAGGTTTTAAAAGTAATTTATTAGGCAGCTCTTAGGGTCTCCTTCCGACTTTGTGGTCTTCTTCCGTCTTCTCCCGGTGTTCTGCTTCTTCTCCCGGGCCCCTCCACTATCTTCTTCCAGCTCTTTTTGCTAGCGGGGGGCCCGGTCTGCTGCCGCTGTCCGGTTCTTGTCTGGTATCTTCTGCCGAACTCCCCCGCTATCTTCTTCCAGCTCTTTTGCTAGCGGGGGCCCGGTCTGCTGCCGCTGTCTTGTCGCCTCTTCTCTTCTTCTCGGACAGCAGCTTGTAGGCAATACTTCAATAGGAAATGATATTATATAAAAGGGATAAACTCACATGGTAACGATCATCAAAGGCATGTATAGGAACAAAAGCGGTATGTAGGTAGGTCCACCCAACGATTTTCTGCTAATAAGCCACCCCAGATGACGGCTTATTAGCAGAAACGCATTGGGTGGACCTACCTACATACCGCTTTTGTTCCTATACATGCCTTTGATGATCGTTACCATGTGAGTTTATCCCTTTTATATAATAACATTTTTTTATACATACGGTATCACGCTATGCGAGTATTTCATTTATCTTTGCATGGTTTGTGAATACCGGATTGGAGCTTCCTATTGAAGTATTACCTACAAGCTGCTGTCCGAGAACGTTTGCATCAAGTTATCGTGGCTGTTCAAGCAGGTGCACCTTCCCAGTCAGCTGGTTAAAAGTCTTTATGACTTGGGCGGTATAAGCCTTCCCAAGTCATCAACATCTGGTAAGCCTCCTTATGACTATTGGTGGTGGCTTACCTATTATTCCAACTTCCTTCCAAGTGATGTCTGTCAAACATGTCTCTGGATTTGTGGGATCATCCTCTCTAATTTTTAGACTCCATCTTCATATTTGTTGACATCCTTTGGACTTTTGTATGATTGGCCCTTTGTGTCCTCAGTGTGGCACACTTTTATATTACTTTAATCATTTCACTATTATTTCACGTTTGTACTCACTTCTTTGTGGTTTTAAGATATTAGAGTCACTTATCGTGTACTTGTGTATTTACATAAGGTTAAATATCTTACTCCCTTATTGGGCATGATTGGATAATCTTTTTTGTTTGTATGACAATTTATTTACTCCATTATTAATCTAATGGTCAATTTATTGATTTATAGCGCTACACTTTTATTTTTTAAAAGGTCACTTTACAGATTTTCTTTAAAGGTGAACTCACATTTTAAATTCATTTTTTTCTCATTAATCTACACTCAGTTTCCCATAAGTGAATTTAAAACAAACAACTGTAGTAGGGATGCACAAATCCTATCACCTGACGCCTGGGACATGTTCAGCATTTACATTTACTTTATGCGTTGTGATTTTCAAGTCAGTTTTTAGTGCAATTGTCAAAGGTAGTTGTTCAGAGGTTCAGATGTGATTCAGATGTGATTTTGATTTGATTCAGTGATGCGATTGTGAATATCCTTTTGTTCAATGCGAATTTAGTACTGCTGCGATTTTTAATATCCCTTCATAACCCCTATTCTACAAATCTGCCTTCCATCTAGTTCTATGCAAAACCAGCTATAAATCTCATCCTATGTGAGAATGTCACTATACTCTATGCTGTGCAAGTTTTCCAAACTTGCACAGGACCCTTTTTTTAACCGGATCAAAATCACGGCGCATAGATGTGAACGTCCTTCATAGAAAACAATGTATTTTCAGATGCCATGTGAATCTTTGCCTTTCAGAACGCATCTGATTCGCATCAGTGTGCGCATGTACTGAGCACCCAAGTGCTTCCATGTGCGAGGGTAACTTGAAGGAATAAAGATTTTTCTTCTGATTGGGGCCGGTGCCCCATTTACTCGCTCAGCAGATGCACTTCTGCTGAACCTTAAGAGAGCCCCACACTCCTATTTTCTGACAAGCACCCAATCTGTGCTCGTCACACTGCAAGGTCTCTCCCTTCCCTGCTAGTCCCTGGATGCGATGCTGGAGGTAGGCAGGAAGGTGAATAGGAGATAAACAGCACAATGTTAAAACCTTATTTAAATACAGTTTTGGTAAAATTATTATTTTTTCATCAGGGCAAGTAGATTGTTATAAGGGACAAGTAGAATGGGACCCCAATTTAATGCCTTGGACAAGTAGTTTTTAAAAAAAAATTTCCACACCCCTGCAACATAACAAAATTGAAAAAAGTGAAAGGGGTCTGAATACTTTTTTTTAATGCAAAATACAGTGGTTTGAAAAATAAATGTAAAAAGGTAATTTAACCAATCTGATGGGTGTAATTGATTTTATGAAATACATTTTAGGTATGCTAAAAAGAGCACACTGAAAATATGTTAATGTATCTTGTATGAGTAATTTAGGCACTGGTTCCATTTCCAAATGCAAGTGAATATCCTGCTTGTGGTTAAAAAAAAAAAATGAAACCGTACACTTATAAAGGAAATGTAAAAGCAAATTTAAAAGTATATTGTTTTTGTCTTTACAGATATATAACACTTCTTGGTTTGCTCTCACTTAAAAAAATACTGTCCTTGTTCAACATATATTTTAGATCCATTAAGCGTAAAAGCACTAGATGGCATTATACATCTCTCTTCCGCTCTAAACCTGGACTATTTTGCATTTTCCGACAATACAGCTGTAGAACGTCCATTTTAAATAGGAGATTTTTTTCTGGTGTGTGTGTGTGTTATTGTGATATGTGATAACTATACTAAGTATATTATTATTATTACTATATTAGCAAGCCACAAAACACTGCTCTTATACCACGGTTAGCATATTTGTGTGCAGACATCTTTGCAAGATTATTGTAATACTATTATATAACAAACATAAGAGATGTATAATTAACTTTGGCAAGTAACCTAAGGATTCTAACTTACTGGAAAAGTCAGGGATACTAATTTGTTTCCCACATATTTTATAAAGGCGTTATAAAGGCGATACAGTCCTGTAAGGGAAATTTTATTTTTTCCTTTAGCTTTTTTGCCTTTGCTTTTTGATGCATTTTCAGCGTTATTACAGACTAGTGTGCCATAGACACCAATATTTGTATATACAGTGAGGGAAAAAAGTATTTCTTTATCGTACATCACAGGACACAGAGCCACAGTAATTACTGTATGGGTTATATAGGCACCTTTAGGTTATGGACACTGGCACACCCTAGACAGAAAGTTTAGCTCCCTCTATAACCCCTCCCCTTACTGGGAGTACCTCAGTTTTTTCGCCAGTGTCTTGGGTGTTAGGTCACCCTTAAAACCTTGGGACTTGGATTTGGTTTTGTCGGTTTTACAAAAACAGCCTTTTTGAGCCGATACAACATACTCCCTTGATCCTTTTCACAAGGAAGTTGGTTTCTGGTTGCCATATATTCTGCAAGAAGGGTATCAGAATTGGCTGCTCTTTCTTGTAAAGAGCCATATTTAATTATTCATAAGGATAAGGTGGTAATGCGTCCTCATCCTAGCTTTCTGTCGAAGGTGGTTTCAGGTTTTCATTTAAATCAGGATATTTTTCTACCTTCATTTTTTTCCAGAACCCTTTTCTATGGAAGAAGAGTCACTACATTCTTTGGATGTAGTGAGAGCAGTCAAAATCTATTTGAAGGCGACTGCTCAGTTTTAGAAAACAGATGTTTATTTGTGTTGCCTGAAGGTCCTAGGAAAGGACAGGCAGCATTGAAATGCACTATTGCCAAATGGATTCGGCAAGTAATAATTCAAGCTTATGGTTTGAAGAGGAAAGTTCCACCTTTTCAAATCAAAGCGCACTCCACCAGGGCTGTTAGTGCTGCATGGGCAGTTCATCACCAAGCCTCCATGGCTCAAATCTGCAAGGCCGTAACTTGGTCTTCAGTCCATACATTCACCAGATTCTATCAGGTGTATGTAAGAAGGCATGAGGATATCACCTTTGGGCGCAGAATGCTGCAGGCAGCAGTATAGGTCCTCAGGTCTGATTGCACCCTACTCTTTTTTTTGTGTCCCCTCCCCTCAGATAGCACTGCTCTGGGACATCCCATACAGTAATTACTGTGGCTCTGTGTCCTGTGATGTACGATAAAGAAAATTGGATTTTTATAGCAGCTTACCTGTAAAATCCTGTTCTTTGGAGTACATCACGGGACACAGAAGTCCCTCCACTCTTTAATACACATATATTGCTTTGCTACAAAACTGAGGTACTCCCAGTAAGGGGAGGGGTTATATAGGGAGCTAAACTTCCTGTCTAGGGTGTGCCAGTGTCCATCACCTAAAGGTGCCTATATAACCCATACAGTAATTACTGTGGCTCTGTGTCCCGTGATGTACTCCAAGAAAAGGATTTTACAGGTAAGCTGTTATAAAAATCCTATTTTGTTCCCCTGCTCATTTTGTATGTTTGCCCACTGACAATTAAATGATCAGTCTATAATTAAAATGGTAGGTTTATTTTAACAGTGAGAGACAAATTAACAACAAAAATATTCAGAAAAACGCATTTCAAAAACGTTATAAATTGATTTGCATTTTAATAAGTGAAATAAATATTTGATCCTCTATCAATCAGCAAGATTTCTGACTCCCAGGTGTCTTCTATACAGGTAACGAGCTGAGATTAGGAGCAATCTCTTAAAGAGAGTGCTCCTAATCTCTCAGCTTGTTATCTGTCTAAAAGACACCTGTCCACAGAAGCAATCAATCAATAAGATTCCAATCTCTCCACCATGGCCAAGACCAAAGAGCTGTCCAAGGATGTCAAGGATTGAAGACCTACACAAGACTGGAATGGGCTACAAGACCATTGCCAAGCAGCTTGGTGAGAGGGTGACAACAGTTGATGCGATTCGCAAATGGAAAAAACAATAAAAATAACTGTCCATCTCCCTCGGTCGGGGGCTCCATGCAAGATCTCACCTTGTGGAGTTTCAATGGTCATGAGAATGGTGAGGAATCAGCCCAGAACTACACGGGAGAATCTTGTCAATGATCTCAAGGCAGCTGGGACCATAGTCACCAAGAAAACAATTGGTAACACACTACGCCGTGAAGGACTGAAATCCTGCAGCGCCCGCCAGGTCCCCCTGTCCAAGAAAGCACATGTACAGGCCCGTCTGAAGTTTGCTAATAAACATCTGAATGATTCAGAGGTGAACTGGGTGAAAGTGTTGTGGTCAGATAAGACCAAAATCAAGCTCTTTGGCTTCAACTCAATTCGACGTGTTTGGAGGAGCAATGCTGCCTATGATGCCAAGAACACCATCCCCACCTTCAAACATGGAAACATTATGCGTTGGGGGTGTTTTTCTGCTAAGGACAACTTCACTGCATCAAAGGAACGAAGGATGGGGCTATGTACCATCAAATCTTGGGTGAGAACCTCCTTCCCTCAGCCAGGGCATTGAAAATGGGTCATGGATGGGTATTCCAGCATGACAATGACCTAAAATACACAGCCAAGGCAACAAAGGAGTGGCTCAAAAAGAAGCACATTAAGGTTCTGGAGTGGCCTAGTCAGTTTCCAGACCTTAATCCCATAGAAAATATGTGGAGGGAGCTTAGGGTTCGAATTAACAAACGTCAGGCTCGAAACCTTGGAGAGGATCTGCAAAGAGAAGTGGGACAAAATCTCTCCTGAGATGTGTGTAAACCTGGTGGCCAACTACAAAAAATGTCTGTCCTCTGTAATTGCCAACAAGTACTAAGTCCTGTTTTGTGGGTCAAATACTTATTTCACTCATTAAAATGCAAATCAATTTATAACTTTTTTGAAATGTGTTTTTCTGGATTTTTTTGTTGTTATCCTTTCTCTCACTGGTAAAATAAACCTACCATTAAAATTATAGACTGATAATTTCTTTGTCAGTGGGCAAACGTACAAAATCAGCAGGGGATCAAATACTTTTTTCCCTCACTGTAGTTACATGAACCTTTTGCGACCTTCAAAGGGTATTTTTATCAAATGGTATTTAGAGAATAGGACTGCAAAAACTACATACTGCTTAGGGGCCCATTCCACCAATCTGTTGTTTTATTCCAGGTCTCATTGATCAGTGGCTCCCTTTGCATTCATTAAACGTCATACTAATAGCAAACACAATCAAAACATGATAATGGACTGTTAGCATAACCCTAGGAGTAGATTATAATATGGATGGTTAACTGAGCTTGTAGAAATGGACTAGTGAGGCTCAAATTTTTAAAAATATACTGCTCTGACAGTAAGATCCTTACTTTTAGTGCATGGCCCTTCTAAACACGAAGGGTTTGATTTACTAAAAGCAAAAAAGCTGTTTACTTTGCAAGGGGAACTGCACTGGAGTTTTCCCCAGAGCTTAGTGGATGTGGTGCAAAGAATATTTAATCATGTGCAAGAAAAAAAACAAACGCATTTTTGCTTGCTCACGATTGGATGATGGAAGTCAACAGAACTTCACCTCATTCACAAAGCTCTGGGGATAAGTCCTGTGCAAGTGACAACTTCCCTTGCAAAGTAAACAGTCTGTTTACATTAGTAAATTGATTACTAAATCTGCTCCACAGCTGCTTAGTGTCTGCCATTGGTATTAAACTAAATTGTTGATAAAGATAATTGTTTAATGTCAATACAGGGTAGATATGCTATGTACAGTATGTGTTGCCCTGTCTTTCTTGCATGCGGTAGTGTTGCATTTCTTGCAGAGTTGCTGTATTAGGCCACTTTCACATCACATGATTTTGTTGAGCGATTTGTGTGTTGCATAGGGCCAGCCCTTGCACTTGAATGGGCTGCCCTATGCGTATGTGTTGCCTGAAAAGAAGTCCATGCTCCTATTCAGGTGACAAGCTTCACATGATTTTGAAATGCGTGGTTTGTGGTGACAATTGCGGCATGTTTGGGGTGCGATTATGCAGCAATCGTCATGCGATTTGGAATGGCGGGCAGAATCATTGCATATTTGCCGGCGATTACAAAACATGAAGTGTGAATTGAGCCTTATGCCCTGTACACATGATCGTAAATTCTGCCAGCAAAAGTCCGATGTAAGCTTTTGATCGGAAATTCCGACCTTGTGTATGCTCCATCGGACTTTTGCTGGTGGAATTTCTGCCAGCAAAAGATTAAGAGCAGGTTCTCTATTTTTTCGTTGGAAAAAGTTCCTATTGGAAATTCTGTTCGTCTGCATGCAATTCCGACGCACTAAAAACCATGCATGCTCAGAATCAAGTACAAGATGGAAGAGCTCGGTCTGGATTAGCATAAGGAGCCCAAAGGGTGGCGCGCTTTGTATGGAACTTCCCTTTCCTAGTGCCGTCGTACGTGTTGTATGTCAACGCGTTCTTGAAGGTCGAAAGTTCAAAAAACTTTTGTGTGACTGTGTGTATGCAAGCCAAGCTTGAGCGGAATTCCGTCGGAAAAACCATCCAAGGTTTTTCCAACGAAAATTCCGCTCGTGTGTATGGGGCATTAGTGCTTTTTGATGCCCTGTTAACATACCTATATTACCTAAGTTAAAGCAGAGACTGCTCTGGGATATACTCCAAGCAGAATAAATATTGTAGCTAAGGGGACACAAGGGGATATTTTACATGTTACAATGCAGCCAGGCATTTGTATTATTTACAAATAGTTGCAGAGCAGCTTGTGGTTTCAGTACACTTTTTTTGGCACAAATTACTTTTGCCATAAGGTTGTTCCGGCATTGTTTCAGATCTCTATTTTTATTTTAATTTTATGTACAGGAAATTATTTATTATACTTATTGCAATGTGATTTTATGCTGCAATGATGTACATTTCAGTCGTGCTGGAGCAATTAAGTTCACTTGATGATCATCTATACACTACCGGAAAAGCTTTTTCCTAGCTCTTCCTATATGAAAAAGAAAGTGTAATTTGTATTCAGTTCCTTTACCAATATATAATACATTCCTTTAAAGCTGTTTTTCACAACCATGAACTAAAATAGATATTTATGAAATATATGCACACAACTGTTTAAGTACAGTCTGAGGTATTTACCAAGCTGTTTCTAGAGGGGTCGTAATAGATTGTTAAATCATACACACAGTGGGTTTTCTGGCATCATGTTGGATTATTCTAGCGGTAATCCCGCAGAGATACAATATTAACTTCTGATTTTATTCCTTTTTTTCCCCCATCATAATTGGTGTGCTGCTGGGATTGGCTCGTCCATTACTTATGAGTTTCCACATTACACATAGCCAGTTCTGTACTTCATTAATGCATTTACAACCACTTTCTGATCAGATTAGTACAAGGCCATTTTAAAAAGCAGGTATTTCAAAGGAATTGTGTTAATATTTAATATGTAAAATAGCACGCCTACAATAAAAATTGTATATTAAAATATTATACATTGTGAAAATTCAATGTTACTGTCACCTTTCTGCATTATCTTTTTGGTGGGGTAGACCAAAGTAAATCAAAAGTACTGAAAAATACAGGATTACCTTTTTTTACAAACAAAATAAAAAAATAGAGCTTTATTCCTCGTATAAGATTAGTAGAGGGAGCCAAGAGAATGATTTCTGTATACTTGTGTGGACACCTGTGCATTCAGGAATTCTGCCTTTTATCTGCCATGCATACAGCTGTAAGCGTTTATGAGGTTCACATAGGGATTAGACTCAGGGATTCGACAGATGAACAAAATGACAGAGAGTGCAGAGATCAGTGGGGAACCTTTCACCCTGACAACGGGCCATTTTAGCGGCGCTTTACTGTCGTTTTAGCAGCACTTTTTCGTCCGCTAGCGGTGAGCTTTTAACCCTCACTAGCGGCCGAAGAAAGGGTTAATAGCATCTGAAAAGTGACGCTGTGGAAACGCTTTGCAGGCGCTGCCCATTTATTTCATTGACACCGTTCCCCCTCCACCCCAAAGATGCTGCTTGCAGGACTTTTTCTAACGTCCTGCAAGCGCACCGCCCCAGTGTGAAAGCCCTCGGGCTCTCACACTGGGGCTGCAGGGGAGGCGTTTTTCAGACGCTTTACAGGCGTTATTTTTAGCGCAAAGGTGCTAGAAAAACACCGCAGTGTGAAAGGGGGCTAAGGGAAATCCAAATGTTCCTATGATTTTTACCAACTGCCTGATTATTGTGATTAGAAGACTTCCAATTTGACATAGAAATAGTAAAAGCATTAATCAGTATATTTAAAAAAGTTGTCTATAGATACATTTTAATATTTTTTTATTTAAAAAAGCAAAATTCTACTTCAGCTGAACCATACAAACTGGAGCACTAGACCCTAGACCAGCAGTGGCAAACTCTGGTAGACCTTAAACTGTTTAGGTAAGTAAAAGGCTAGCAGGATCTTCATTTGCATAAGGCGTTCAGAACAGAAGAGACTGAAACTAATTATTGAACACCAAGAATACAATTATACTTTCCAATAGTTGAATTAAAAAGTGTTACTACCCAGAACCTGTACCCACAGTACACAGAACATGGAAATGCAATTATTTTAGTAAATATAAAATGCTAAATACCTTTTCTCATCAGCAGTATATAGCAGCCTTGTAAATTCTATCCGTTCCTAGTAAAGCTTGTAGGAGGAGTTTTCATTCTCCCCTGACCCTCTGTCTGGACAGTGCTGATTGGCCGTGTGCTGACCACATGCACTCTCCCAAGAAAAAAGAAAAACTCTCTAGCAATACGCACCAAACTGAGCATGTGCAGCCTGACTCCTAATACTCTGTCCTATCATGAAAGGGGTTGGGGTCAGTTATCACTTCAGCCCACGGAGGATTTGCCCTCTTCCTGACCAGGCCATTTGCCAATTGCGCGGTCGTGCGACATTGTACCCAAAAAAAAAATTTATGTCCCTTTTTCCCCACAAATAGAGTTTTCTTTGGGTGGTATTTGATCACCTCTGGGTTTTTATTTTTTGCGCTATAAACAAAAAAGCGACAATTTTGCAAAAAACACAATATTTTGTAGTTTTTGCTATAATAAATATCCCAATATTTTTAAAAAAATTTTTCCTCAGTTTAAGCCGATATGTATTCTTCTACATATTTTTGGTAAAAAAATCGCAATAAGCGTATATTGATTGGTTTGTGCAAAAGTTATAGTGTCTACAAAAAAGGGGACAGATTTATGTCATTTTTATTATTATTATTATTTTTTTTTACTAGTAATGGCGGCGATCTGCGATTTTTATCAGGACTGCGACATTGCGGCGGACAGGTCGGACACTTTTGACACTATTTTAGGACCATTGACATTTATACAGTGCTAAAAATAGCCATTGATTACTGTTTAAATGACACTGGCAGGGAAGGGGTTAACACTAGGGGGCAATCAAGGGGTTAACTGTGTTCCCTAGGTGTGTTCTAACTGTAGAGGGGATGGGACTGACTAGGGGACTAAGGAGAGGAGAGAGATCGGTGTTCATACTTAGTATGAACACACGATCCGTCTCCTCTCCCCTGAGAGAACCGGGATTTGTGTGTTTACACAAATCATTGCGACCACCGGGCGCGCGCATTGGCTCCGGGGACACGTGCCGCGCGCGTGCTGACGTCTTAACGGAGCGATGTACAGCTACGGCGATTTGCCAAGCCGAGCCAACCAGCCACCGTATAACTACGGTGGCTGGTCGGCTAGTGGTTAAAGAGGAGTATCAGAGAGACAGAATCACACAGACTTTATACACAATGCAGAGGATTAACCCCTTAGATTCCACAGTAAGTATAACAAGCAAGCTTTACTGCATATACAGACTGATTTTACTGTTGTGGGTTTAGTAACACTTTAAGCTTAACTACAATTAAGCTATAACCTATGTTAGAAAAGAAAGGAGAGCCATGAAAAGTGTAACTTTACTCAAAATGAAGACTAGAGCATTTGTGTCTTTTACTGGAAGTAGTCCATATGCAAGGAAAACTTGAGAGCTTATGTATGTTAAATCTCCTCCGTAGTAGCTCTTCCTGTACTGGAATCTTGACTGAGCCTTACTATATAGCATTAGCTGGTAGAGAAAGTATCCAAATGCGGTTGGAATCCTTACTGAGCAATTCAATTTGCCTATATCCTTAGTAAGCTCTAACGAGCAGGGCCCTCTAATTCCTCCTGTGTTGAATTGTATTGTAACTGTACTGTCAACTCTCATGTTGTAAAGCGCTGCGCAAGCTGTTGGCGCTATATAAATCCTGTATAGTAACAATTCTCTTATAAAGCCAATACATTTTAAACAACATTGAAAACAACACACAAGGATTTATCAGCAAAGCCTATCTTTTGATTTGGAATTTGGCAAGCCAGGAAATAAAGCAAAAAAAAGTCAAATGGCTGAATAAATAAATGCATTACATAGATATTTACAGATTACTTGCCAAAAGATTTTTGCTTGTTGGAGCCATTGTTGCATTTGCACATACTTTTCACATTCCACAGCCCAGCAGATAATGCACCTATTTCCAGATTAAGCATTTCATCAAGTGTGATTAGTGGTTTACCTGAAGCTCCATTTTAACACTTGCATCCATGACATCCTTACAATGATATCTTTGCTTCACAACCATAATGTCAGGTATTGTGTTTCAAAATTTAAATTCACTCTTTATATTCTAAGTTTAAATATTACATGTAATATAAGTATTCAGCCTTTCCTAATTCAGGCCAGTGATTTATATCACCTGTAGTGTTATACATATTGCCTCAAATTCTGTGTTTGATTTGAAACATCAATATCTTTAAATGAATTACCTGCCAGCACTTGGTAATACTTGCTTTGATAAGGAAGGAGCTGAGAACATAAATTATATTTATGTTTAATTCATAAGGTGTATTACTGTCTTGAGTAGGTGGAAGTTAGGTTAAGAGGTGCCATAAATACATTTTACTGCTCCTTGTGTGATTAAACAATGGTTTTATTCATGTGAATGCAGCTGAAAGCATTTGGTTTTGGAATAAATGGAAAAAAATACATTTGTACGGGGTGCCTGCAGGAGGTAGACTGGACGTGGTGGTGATTTTTTTGTATTAGGTAAAGTTGGCTGGGCATTGCTACTTTGTAAGCATTTATCTGTTTTGTTAAAAGAGAAGTATCTCCATAAGAGAAAAAAAAAAAGCTTTGGCTATACTTGCTATACTTCTCCCTTAAAGGAGAAGTATGGGAAAAATTTTGCTTTTAAAATCATACATACCTAGGTGGATGCCGGCTCTAACACTGCGAACTGAACAATCAATCAAACATCGTTGATCGTTTGGTTCTCACAGCTCCCTGATCACCAGCTCTCTCCTCTGCCCCCTCCTCGCTCACTGGAATACTGAGCTGTGGAGGGGATGGGAGCGACAGGCTCAGCCTCTCAGCGGCTTGCTACTAACACTGCTGGTTTTGCTAGAGTTGAGGCAGAAAAGATGGCAGAGTGATGCAGGAAAAAAAACACAATACATTTAAATGTGATTTAAATGTGATTTGAATGAATGAGTGTTTGGTTAGGGGCTCTTGCATATTGATGTTTTCTACTGCATGTACGTACAGAGTAAAATGGAGCTGTAGTTGTAGCACCCAGGAACCACAGGAACCCTTTTCTTCTTCCTTTCGTCAGCCATATACCAGTAGGCTAAGCTTGCATGAACTGGGACTGCTATAGGTGAAGCTGCACTAAGCTATATTCCCTGAATACTCACACAGAGGCAACCATTACACTACATTGGTTTTGACATAATTGGTTGATTGTTGTGATACACAAGATGCAATATCCGGTACATAATCAGTCCAGACACTGAAAAATTCTTACACGTGTGCTATCACCATATTCGAGTAGTACAATAAGTTTTGGGTTGTAATTCTAAGTATGCCCATGAAGTATGTGAGCAATATCTTATTAAATTGACAAGTTTATATGAAAAAATTCATTTCATTTTCTTTCCGCATTTTCCAAAAACTTGTGGCAAAGAATGAAATCTTCAAAAGACTCACCATGCCCACTAGAAAATACTTTGGGGTGTTTGCTTTCCAAAATGTGTTCATTTTGGGGGTGTTTCCACTGTCCTGCTGCTCCAGGGCCTCGAAAAATGTGATGGGTAGTCAGGAATTCAGATGTGTAATGTATGCCCCTGCAATGCCTGAAGGCATTCTTTGGATTTTGGGCCCCTCTGTGTGGCTAGGCTGTAAAAAAGTCTCATGCGTGTAGTATTGTCATACTTGGGAGGAGTAGCAGAATGTGTTTTGGGGTGCGTATGATGTGTATTAGAAATATCTTATTAAATGACAACTTTGTGTTAAAAATACGTTTTCATTTTCTTTTCTGCATTTTCTAAAAACTGGCAAAAATCTCCTTTTCAAAAGATCCACTATGCCTTTTAGAAAATACCTTGGAATGTTTGCTTTCCATTTTGTCATTTGGGTCATTTTGTTGGTGTTTTAAAATCCAAGGGCTTGCAAAAATGTAATAGGTAGTCAGGAAATTAGTTGCATCAGTTATGCTCCTTGAACGCCAAATGTCTTGGGGCCCCTCTATGGAAATAGACCGTGAAAAACTCTCACACATGTGGTATTCCCATACTCAGGAAGCATAGCAGAATGTGTTATGGGATATAATTATAAGTATGACTTTGCTGAGTGTGAGAAATAACTGTGTGGGAAAAATAAATGGCCATAAGTTAGAGTGGGTACCTGTCAAAACCAGGTACCTGCTCCCCCCTCCCCCCCAAAGTGCCAAATGCGGCAGTGGAAGGGGGGTGGAGATGCAAACAAGCAGAAGTTAAGCACTAGGGTAGTTTATTTGTCATACATTTTGTCACACGGTATGCTGCATTACCAAGTTGATTAATATACTTTAAGTAACTGAAACAAAACCAATGTTTGGGTGGGTTCTAGAAAAATGTTTAATTGATTGGCATCTAATACCTCTTGGCATGGCCAGTGGAAGGATCTTCCCATTGAGGATCCCGGCTCTGTGTTCCTCCACCATATCTAACTTCTACTGTTGCTATTAAATATCTCATTTATTCTGCTGGATCTAGATTATTCTGCCAGCATCTGTGATCCCCACAACAGAGACTGTGACAGAGCAGTATCTGTGATTGAGATATAGGGATTTAATGGGTGATTTAATAGGTAAGTAAAAAATACCTATCACTGCCTGTTCAATTTTATTTTGTTCTTAAAAGGGAAGTGAATTGTTCAGTTACAATGGTTGTGTAGTTGGTTGTCTGGCATAGGGCTCTCCAAACTTTCTAAATAAAGGGCCAATTTACTGTCCTTAAGACTTAGGGGATCAGACTGTAGCCAATGAGAGTAGAAAATGCCCCAGCATCAGTGGGAGTAGACCATGTCTCAGGCTTGACGGCAGTGACGGCTGGTGTTTAGTTTTTTTTGGAGGGGGGGCGGTAAACAACCACCCCACCCCGGGCGTCCGACAGCACTTCCCGCTCGCTCGCTTTCTGCCAGTCCGAAACTTATCACATCTAGGTGGTGGGCAGTGGTCAGCGGTTCCTGTGTCCTCTTCTCCATCACGGCGGCACTATTGTAACACACCTGGGTGGGCTTGGTTCGCAGTGCTTGCGCCCCGAGCCCACCCCTTTTTGAAGCCTATTAGAGCCTCTGGTTCTAATCAGGTGCTTCAAACCCCCCCCCCCATTGGAATCAATGCATCCAGATTCCTGGTTGGGGGGCCGGATGCCTGGATGGGGGGGTGGCAGCCGTGCGCCCTTAATGGACAGGCCGTCCCTGCTTTATGGTCAGTGGGAGTCAAAATTACATAGCACCTGTTGTGGTTAGTAGGAGGAGGAATACTGCCACATCATTGGTATTAGTGGGAGTAATTATACCTCATCATTGGTATCAGTGGAAGAAATAGTGCCCACTCATTGGTGTCCATGGAAGAAATAGTACCCCTTTCCCAGATAGCAAGGATGGCTTGCCACAAAGTTGTGGCAGGGTTGATTTGAAGGTCTTGTTAACTTGCTGCACATTTTCACTGTCAAGTTGTACACTTGCAGAGCACTTGAAGCACAAGTTCTAGGTGACACTTCCAGTTTGTAGCAAATTTGCATGGCAAGTCTCAGCAAGAGCAAAGTTGCAGTGGTGAGTCTTAAGCAAAAGCTCTACAAGTCACGGTGACCCCTGGGGTGGGATGACTATTGCACAACATAACTGAACTAGAACTTACAGCAGAATGGCAGAATGTTTGCAAAGAAAGTTGATCTGGAGTCATGCAATGCAGACTTGCTGCAATTGTGCAACAAACTTGTGAAGTCTGGCAAGTCTAGCAATAGCTTAGCAAGTCATTTTCAAACTTGCAGAATAAATGCTATCTGGGTTGTGGGTGTCAGTGAAAGGAATGGTGCCTTATCGTTGGTGATAGTGGAAGCATTAGTGACTCATATCAGTGGGAGGAACAGAGCTCCAAGGGCCAGATAAAGGTAAGCAAAGGGCCACATCCAGCCTGTGGGCCGCAGTTTGTAGACCACTGGTCTAGTGCCAACAGCACTCGGTCACATGGTCAATATTGCTGTGTGCTGATGCTAAAAGAGTTATCCTTTTTATTAATAAAAAAAGCTGTTTCTGCAATGGCTGAACAACCCATGGCAGTGTTATAGTTTACCGTAACCCCGGTTATTGCCATGTTTGCTGGACAGCTTAATGTGCATGTTTTCGTGGAGAACCATGTAAATAAATGCATGTGAAATAAAAAATAAGGAGTTAATTTATGATGTGAAACTATGATTAGATTACAAGACAGAATCTTTGGCTGTAGTGGTCCTTGAATGTATGTAAATACCCATATACTTTTCTGTGCATTTTCATGCGTATAAGGGCAAACGTATATATAGCAGAAATCCTGTGAAAGTAAATGAGACACCTAGTAACTGTTTGATGTAAAAAAATATATTTTCTATAAATACACACACAAGGATGCACGGTCTAACAGCTAATGTATGTAGACAATGCTGTAGATAAATAAATACTGTAGATGTGCATTTCTTTGAAAGGCTTGTAAGCTAGTCTCATGATCTGTAATTTTAAATTTGACAAATGAGATGGTCACCTTTTGGTACACAGCTCAGGTGCATTTTTTAATGGCGATATTCAAACTTGGGAGTGCGCACTTTTTCCATTTAAGTCATGATATATTACACTAGTAAAGCATACCAGTCTAAATAACTTACTTTGGTTATTTTTCTACATACAATGTGCCAAAAAATGCACCCTACATTTTTTAATTGTAGTGTGAAAAATTTGGGTCTAATTTCTCATTAGTTGGAAGCATGTATTTATTTTTTATGCCTTTGGTTTTGTTTTCTGGAAACTAAAGAACACGGGGAAGCAGCAGAAGCTTCTGGGCTTCAGTCCAGATCATCAATCAGCACTCTGGCTGCATTTCTGTGTTTTCTGTAGCCTGAACGCTGATGAGTACATTCATAAATATAGGTAGAAAAACATGCTTTTAGGTACATGTAATTATGTGCATGGATCCATCATATTTCCCGATTTACTACTGTTAATTTTTGCACCACAGCTAAAACCACTGTCTTTTTTTTCTACTTCCATATTTTTCAAGTTGCAGTGTATGAGATAATGATACAGTACATCCTACATTAAAATTCGAATGAACATTGACATACAGAAGTATTAGACCACTGTATTTAGTGGACCTAGTCTGAGTGGACTATAGGTTAACATTATGCTGTGATGGTGGAGAACATTAATAGGAACCATTTAAAGGTTATAAAGATAAACTAATTTGTCAGACAAATGTACCCTCTTTTTCCAATTCATAATTTTTTATTAACACCAATTTTGTTTTACAGCACTTAGAACAAAAACAACGAAATACACATTAAAAAAATAAAATAAAACAAATAGTAAACAAACCAAGAGGCCAACACATATACCCCACCTATCTTTATCTTAATTACATCAACACGAGCCAGCCATCGAAAAAGGGCCTGCCGTCGAAAAAGGGTCCGTCGAATGTACCCACCGCCGAAAATGTTCCGTCGAATGTGCCCGCCATCTAAAAGGTTCCGTCAAATGTTTTAGTCCATATTCTACTCTTCGCCTTAAATTTATCTAAAAGTGGCGTCAAATTTTTTTTTTTTTTTTTTTTTTTTTTTTTTTTTTCCACTCAGCAAGATTGTTTGTCTGGGAATCGTTTTTCAGTTATCAGTACTTCCAACTTCATCCCGTTCCTGCTTCTCATCATCGTGGTAAAGCTGATTGTACTCTTTTTTTTTTTTTTTTTGTTTTGTTTTTTGTCTTACAAAGCTTGTTTACATTGTATTTAAACGATTTACCTTTATGCATTTCTACCCATCCCCCCCCCTTCCCCGCCTAACCCCCCCCAAGACCATGCGTCCCCTCCTGCTCCCCTCTTCTCTCCCTGTCTTTATCTGTTCCCTCTATTTCAATTTCCGAGGTCGTTTAGCTGTTGATCTCTAGGTCTCTAGGTTTTTTTTTTTTTTTTTTTTTTTTTTCCCTACCTAGGCTGTCCATATTTCTGCCGCTCTCAGGGACATTTTAAACTCTTCCCACCTTTTCCATTTTTCCTCGAAGGCGCCCATTTTCAACCCCTCACTATATCTTAAATATTCTAGGTTGTGTATTTCATTAACTTTCTCTAGCCAATCCTTCATAGCGGGTCTCTCTGTTCTTCTCCAGTATTTGGGTATCAAGCTTTTGGCCGCATCTAAAAGATGCGGCAGTAACGTTCTCAGATAGGCTTTATTGGACATTTCGCTCAGGTGAAATAGGCATACCCAGGGATCGTCTAGGATATTGATCCCTGTTATGTCCTTGATAAATCCCCTCACCTCTGTCCAAAATATTCTTATAGTCGGACATTGCCACCAGATATGGGCCATTGATCCCACCTCCTTGCACCCCCTCCAGCAATATTGTGGGGGTCCGTTCTGAAATTTGTTCAGGCGTTCTGGGGTTAAGTACATCCTGGTTAGGCATCTGTAGTTCAACTCCAGAATTTTACTATTGACTGACGTAGCTGCTGCTCTACTTAGGATCAATGACCCCAAAAGTGGCGTCAAATTTTGATTCAAATATTCCTTGATTTTAAAGGAGACCCAAATACCTAGATACTTAAAAGACTTTTGTAATCTGATTTACCATCTGTCGTAGGAGTACAGACATCTCATCTAGTGGGATTAATACGGATTTATCCCAGTTTATGCTGAAACCCGAGAAGGAACCAAAGGTCTCAATCAGGGTAACAGCAGAAACTAGTGATATATCCGTATCTTCCAGAAACAGCAGAGCATCGTCTGCATACAAACAAAGTTTATCTTGCCATTCTCCTCTCCTAAACCCTTTAATTTGGGGTGGTTGTCTAATTGCTATCGCTAGGAGCTCTATTGCTAATGCAAACAACAATGGGGATAATGGGTAGCCCTGTCTGGTACCCCTAGATAATGAAAAAATGATATAGTACCATTAACCTGTAAACATGCTCGGGGGGCATGATATAATAATTTTATCCACCTCACAAAACCTTCACCCGGGCCAAATCTTTTCAAAACCTCCCACATATATGTTCACTCGACGCAGTCAAGCAATTTTGCTGCGTCGAGGGACAAAACCGCTCTTTTTCCCATATTATCAGGAGTCATCTGCAGGTTAAGAAACAGTTTCCTCAAATTTATTGCAGTGGACGTTCCTGGGATGAAACCTGGCTGGTCCTGAAGTATCAATTTCCCTATAACGGTATTTAGTCTTTTGGCCAAGACCCTTGCCAATACCTTAACATCTGGCTTCAGCAACGGATTGGCTGATAAAATTCTGGCAGTGTCTGATCTTTATCTAGTTTAGGTATTACGATAATAGTTACTTCATTCATTGATTCCGGAAGCCTACCTGTATCAAATGCCTGGTTAAGCATTTTCAATAATTCCAGGAGCAGTATTTCTCCATAGATCTTATAAATCTCCAGCAGCAAGCCATCAGTTCCTGACGTTTTACCACTAGCCGATTCTGAAACGGCTCTTGTTATTTCCTCCAATGTGAGTGGGGAATTCAGTCTTTCTCTGTCACCTGCAGAAATTGAGGGTATCTCCAGGGTACGGAGAAAGTCTCTGAGTTGGTCCAATTTATAAGTCACCATGCTCCTATATAAATCACCATAAAAGGATAAAAAGGATGATATAATATCTATCTGATTATGTGAGATGTCTCCTGTTGGCAAACATACCGCGGAGATATATAAAAGTTGGGTGTCTTTCCATATAGAATGATTTATTAAAGTAGGGCTCTGGATATATTGAAATTCTTTTTGTTGCACTTCTCCTACAAGGCGAGTGTCCCACTTTACATTTGATTTTTTAAACTGACTAATTGCTTGTATTAGTATTCCTCTTAATGCTTTCCCATATAACCTGTGATGTTGCAGTTTCTGCATTATTCTTGAAGAAATCGACCAGAGATTAACGTATGGTGCTGTTCAACTGCAGTACCTGCAACCACTGAGCTTTGACTCTCCAATTCGATTTGATTCTGGGTTTAATCCTTTTTAAAGACAAAGAAATTGGTGAATGGTCTGAGACATTCCTCGCTAGATACTGCACATCTGAGACAAATGGGAGAGTTAGTTCTGTACCCAGGACTAAATCAATCCTGGATAGTGATCCATAAGTAGAGGAGCAACATGAATAAGCATGCCCTGTATGATTAAATACCCTCCATATATCCTGAAGCCCCAGTTCTTGTTGGTGAATTGCAAATTGAGTTTCTACCCGTTGGCCTGCTGAAAAGCGATCCATAGCTGGATTACAAACTTTATTAAAATTTCCCATTATCAGTAACGGTATACCAGCATGCACTACCAAAAACTCCCCAATTTTGCACAATACTTCTGAGCTATATGGCAGAGGGATATAGACTGAGCCCAATATATAAACCGTTGAAAATAATGTGCAAACCAATAAAACAAGTCAACCCTGTGGGTCTAATAATGCCTTCCTGCAGGAAAATTGAATTTTTGATTATATTAATATACTAGTACCTCTAGCGTATGTAGAGTATATTGAATGATACTAGGGCTGCAACTAACGATTATTTTCATAATCAATTAGTTGGCCGATTATTGTTTCGATTAATCGATTAATCGGTTAATAACCTTAAAAAAAAAAAAAAGTGTGGCGTATAATTTAGTTAATGTGTAAAGTTTAAAAAAAAATGCAATTTATTCTTAAATATCTCTATGCAGTGGTAAATATAAATAACTAACTATATGGTTAGGGAGCAAAATATCTAATCCACTCTGAGAATAACAGACAGAAGAGATATACTGTACATACTATTAAAGGGTGAATCTGATAAATATTATCAGACTCAGATCAAATGTCTTCCTCCAAAAAATAAATTAATTAATTTTAAGAACGTTCGTTCGATTTTCTAATCGTTAGTGGGGTCAGGTCGCCGTTCATTTTCAACCACAGTGACGGGAAAATTTGAAAATAGAAAACTTCTTGGTCAAAGGAATTTTCAGACAGTGTATGTGGTTTTCGTTCAGAAATTACATTCATTTTAAAAACAGACTGTTAAAAACAAGTAAAAATTTCAAACAACATTCTTTCATTCAGCAAATGTACAAAGACTTTTCGTCTGAATATTCTCATCTGAAAATTAATCTGTGTGGCCAGCATAAGGCTCGCTACACACGTAGGCAGTTTGCTTTTGATCTGTTTGTGCAGTGCTTTTTGCTGTGCGTTTTGATTTTTGCGCACGTGATTTTGCGGCAATTTGCGTTTTTGCTTTTTTTTTGGCCATTTGGGTTAAAAAAACTAAAATTAGCCCTTTATATTACAAAAAAAAAAGCAGATAATCACTACTGTAAGGGGTTCATTTTTTTACTGTAGAACTGTGAAAGTAACATCTACAATAGCAATTATTTGCTCTTTTTGTACTATAAAGGGCTCGTTTTAGTTTTTTTCAACCCCATTATGTTACTGGCCGATTAATCGATTATGAAAATAGTAATCGATTAATTTCATAATCGATTAGTTGTCGATTAATCGATTAGTTGTTTCAGCCCTAAATGATACTGTAAAGGGTACCTCTCATTCTGTAATATTGGCCTTGTGTCCTGTGTAAGATGTGTTTTCTGCAGGAAAGCAATTGACAAATTATATTGCCCCAGTGCAGAAAAAATAGCTCTCCTTTTTACTGGTTCTTTCAGTCCCCTCACATTCCATGACACTATTCTAAGGTCAGCTTTCATTCTTCACATTTTTCAAAGAATAAAAGGATCGCTTTCATAACAGTGGAATAGAACCAGACTCCAAACAGCCATCTGCAAAAAAAAGAGAGAAGGAAAAGAGAGAAAAGGAATATCACTCCCATAACAGTGGAGGCCGTCAAAAACCCAGACAAACCCCACCAACCCAATCGACATTTATTTGATAGTATTTATGTGTAGGCCCAGACAGACAAAAAAAAAAAAACACAAACACCACACACAACAAAACCCAGCCACTCCCAAAAAAATAAAACATTTTCCCCCAGGGGAAAAACAGAGGGAGAAAAAAAAACAGTAGCAATCCCTCTCCACCATCCCTCTCCACCCTACAGTTTTAGGTGAGAGGGGGGGGCTGCGGGTGCAGAACCGAAAAAAATGAAAGATAGCGACAAACCCCCCCCCCCCCACTGCCCCCAGCCAGTCATATAGGTAACATTTTCATATTTTTATAGTGTCATATTTCCTTGACTATCTTCTCTTGATGAAGTAGCAGAAGCTGCTCATTCTTATCTAGCCAGATAGTGGCAGCCTTGGGATTATCAAAAGAGGACAGAAACTAGCATCAACTGTATCCCAACAATCACCCAACAGTAGGCGATACAAGATGAAGCCCACAAGCAAACTAAACTGGAGACTTTCATCTGCAGTTCCCCCTAGTGGCAGAAATGTACATTTCTCTTGTTTGAGAACTGCATTGAGAAATACAGTATTACTTGTATTGCATAATTGTATTCCAGGATTTGCTTTTCTTCAGCTGAGAACTTGCATTGCAGTAATTTAAGACTTTACATAAAGTCTCAGAAATCTTTCATTACAGTCTTCATGTTATATACTGTAGTTTGAATACAGTGTCATAGATATATTATTTTAAAATAACATATTCCACACTTTTTTTTTTTTCTTCAATTTTTCCTGAAAAAAAAAACAAAAAAACAACTTTGGAAGGAAACGGAAAAAAAAATTGTTTTGTTTTTTCACCCAATTCTTTCAGTTTTTTTTTACAGACCTTCCCCAGTCATTTTTTTTCAAGCTCATTCAGGTGGGCAGACCAAACAGCAATAATAATGTGCAAATGTCAGTAGTCCATCACAGCCAGATTTAAGTACCGTATATTGTAGTCAGGATGTTAATCCTGATTGCTATAGGTTGCTGCACGTTTCATGGAATTGCCACAATAAATAGGCCCAGTTATATTTTGTACAAATTGTTCTAGTCAAACTTCTTAAATTTCCTTTCATGTTCTTTTACTTCTACCCGGAGGCATGGCCAAAGTTCAAAAGAGGGTACCATACTTGCAATCTCAGTACGTGGGGACATACTGCTTTGGCAGGCATATATTTTGAGTGAATACTATCTATTCTATGGTTTTCATGGTCAAAGTTTTAGAGTAGTGATAACTGGCATTGTTGCATTATATAGTATAAACACATACTGTATATGTTCATGGTTGGGGACAGTGGGCTCCTATTCCTGTGGTTATAACACCTGTAAACAGTGTAAAACAGGGGTCGTCAACCCCCAGCCTGCGACGCACTACCGGGCTGTAGCGTCTTTGCAGCTGGGCCGTGGCAGGCAGCATGACATTGTAAGGCAACGGTGGATCAGAGAGGAAAGCGGGCGGGCGAATGAGAGAAGCGGGTTGGCGAGCAGAGATGACATCTCTCTCCGTTCACCTAGCATCACCGCTCTTCCGCCCTCACAGCATGAGGAATGCCGGTGGTGCGGCAGGGAGCAGAGAGATGACATCATCTCTCCCTGCCCGCCTAGCATCACCGCTCTTCCGCCCTCACAGCATAAAGAATGTCGGAGGTGCGGCGTGGAGCAGAGAGATAACATCATCTCTCACCGCCCGCCCCGCATCTCTGCTCTCCTGCCCTCACTCAAGAACGACCACTGAACCAGTGTCACCAATGCAGTGGCAATCCTCATTTGGTGACACTGGCAGGTGATGTGGTAAGTGGCATTCCTCAACTAGTGGCAGGCAGCGTGGCAAGTGGCATTCCTCATCTGGTGGCACAGGCAGGTGACGTGGCAAGTGGCAGTCCTCATTTGGTGGCAGGCAGCATGGCAAGTGGCATTCCACAACTGGTGGCAGGCAGTGTGGTAAGTGGTATTCCTCATCTGGTGGCAGGCAAGCGTGGCAAGTGGCATTCCTCATCTGGTGGCACGGGCAGGAGACGTGGGAAGTGGCATTCCTCATCTGGTGGCACAGGCAGGTGACATGGCAAGTGGAACTCCTCATCTGGTGGCACAGGCAGGTGACGTGGCAAGTGGCATTCCTCATTTGGTGGCAGGCAGCGTGGCAAGTGGCATTCCTCAACTGGTGTCAGGCAGCGTGGCAAGTGGCATTCCTCATCTGGTGGCAGGCAAGCGTGGCAAGTGGCATTCCTCATCTAGTGGCAGGCAGCATGGCAAGTGACATTCCTCATCTGGTGGCAGGCAGCATGGAAAGTGACATTCTTCATCTGGTGGCAGGCGACGTGGAAAGTGACACACTCAGGGCTCCCACTGATTCTGCATTATGGTGAGTTGAACTATTTAATTTATATTACAATTTAATATAATAAATAATGCGCTTCAATAATTCTGACACTATACCAACCATGGTGCTGTGATGATTGAAGTACCAACAGCAGAACACCAGCTATTGCCCCGATAAATTGCCTGCGAAATTCGCTTACCCCCTCCCCCGCGTGTGCGTACACCCCCCCCCCCCCCTTGCTGGGCCTTGGCACAATTTTCTTCTACGCAGCCGGTCTCCGGTGCCAAAAAGGTTGGGGACCACTGGTGTAAAAGACATCGAAAAAGCAAGTCTGTTATTTCTTTTTCAACAGGTAGAACATATCCAGTAAAAAGTTTTATAAATTGTAACTCAAAGATGATTGTCTACCTAATTGATTGCAGTACTTGTAGAGTACAGTATGTGGGATGCACAATTTACGTATTAGAATATCAGAACACTACAATGATACTTTAAAAAATATTTCAATTGTATCTAAACATTTTAGAACAGTCCATGGTGGTAATCTGGAGTTCTTTTCTTTTTGCGGTCTGGAACAGGTGAGAAGATCTGTTGGGGGGGAGATACACACCATGCCCTACTTTAACGGGAGGTGTGGTGGATACACAGATTGAATACTCGATTTTCTAGTGGAATGAACAGTAGAATGGATGTGATTTTGTTTTTAAAATAATATAACTTGATTCCACATCCCACATAATAATTGTTTGCCCTATAGTTTTCCATTCTTTCCCTCCCCCTTCTCTGGTTATACCAACCTCACTTGATATTAATTGTTAATTGATTTTAAATTGGATTGTACCGTCCTCTTTTTTGGAGGAATGGATACTTTTTCCTATATAAACTTGATTTTATTATAAATCTATATGCTATGAGGAAGGCTTTTGCCGAAACAGCGTTTTGATGTTGCACTGCTGTCTGTGCTCAATAAAGATTTAAGAAGAAGCAATCGAGTTGCCGGCATCCTTTTTGCAATTTTGATGTATGGCCTGAGCACAGTTATTCAGCTCATCCTCCTATAAATATGCGGTAGAGCTTGGGTGAGTTTTTGTCTACACATACTGTATATGACCCTATAGAAGTTGAAATCTATAAGTACATGATCACTTTAATTATAACTTTCATTTATTTGCTTTTTATACTTATGTAACATATTAGGCGTTCCAGTTAATATATATTGGGCACCTGAAATTTGCATCCAAAAAATTACTTGATGAAATACACTTACTTGCTTATCGGACTATTAAAAGAAGGGAGGACATTTACCAATCAACAGAACAAGAAGGGGAATTTATTAGAACTGGAGCAGACAGAATCTGGAGCATTTGCACATGGCAAACAATCAGCTTCTATCTTTCATTTTGAAAAATGTTATTGAACATTCTGAAGATACAAGCTTATTTGTTGACATGAACAGCTGCTCTGGATTCTGTCTGCTCCAGTTTTGATCACCCCCCCCCCCCCCCTAATGAATTTAAAAACAGAAATAACATTTTCTGTTGAGTAACCATTAATCACAGGCCACAGTGTTTTGAGACTTTTTAAATCAAAATGTCTAAAGGGAGGCTTGTTCTGCTCAGGTAAATGTTTTCTAAGCCAAATTTCTCCATCTCAAATGACGATATTTATAAATAGTAACATTTAAACTAATAATATAATGCTGAAACGTTCCACAGTTTTTTTTTAAAGAATAAGATATATCAGTCATTGCAACCAAAATAATGAATAGGTGTTTCCCATATTTATATAGCACCATTAACCATTCTGACATCCTGAGGTCAAGTTTAGTGCTTCCTGTAACATAAAAAAGACTCTTGAAACAAAATGTACCAAGGCATGTGAGCCACCTGACTCCTCATATTTTTTAACACTCTGCCCCCTCCCCAAAGAACCTTGTCTCCATGTTGATGGGGACAAGGCCCCTTTTCTCCACAACCCTGGTCGGTGGTTGGGGCAGACCCGCGGGCATCGGGCTTATCGGAATCTGGAATCCCCCTTTAACAAGGGGCCCCAGATCCCAGCCTCCCCCTATGTGAATGAGTAGGGGTACATACATTTACCAAATAAAATGGGTAGTGTAAAAAAAGACAATGGAGAGTTTCTGACAAGTCCTCTATTAAAAAACAAAAATAAAAAAAATGTCCCCCCAGTGTAGAGCTATCAATCACAATGCCTGCCAGCCCAGCATGCCCCAGTCGGTGATGTCACATTGGGGCACGATTTTGGCACATTTTTATGCGTGACTTGTGTGTTTATATGCATCGTTTTTGGGCTTGCCATGTTTTAATTAACCAATAGAGAAACTATTATCTGTTGCGTCATTTGTTACTAGGTATTTTTAGTTTTTCCATTAGCTCTTATTATTATTATTCATTTATTGTAATGTTTTTTTTCGTTGGGGTAAGGGGTTTGACTTCAGTATAGGTTAGGGTTAGGATTTGGAGTTGGGGTTAGGGTTATTTATTATTATTTTATTCATATTTTATTTTATTTTATTTATTTTTATATTAATAATAATAATAATAAATAAATGTAAAATAAATACACATATAAATAAAAAATCATAAATAAAAAATTAATAAAGTCAATAAATGAATACTAAGTAACAATAAATAAACAATTAACCCTTAACTTTAACCCCTACCCCTTAAAAAAAAAAAATAATAATAACTAAACACCCTAACACAAAATGTATTATTATTATTAATGTATTTTTTGTTCGAGTTTGGATGTTTATTGTTTTATTATTAGTGTTGTTGTTGTTGCTGTTGTTGTTGTTGTTATTAATAATAATAATGTAATTAATATTTTTTTAAGGTTAATTATTATTTATTCATGTTTTATTACATATTATTTATTTTACTTATTTATGATGATTTTTAGTTATTTGTGCATTTACTTTACCTTTATTTATTAATATATTATTACTATTTTTTATTTTTAAAATTCTTTCATTTGAGGAGAAAATTGCGCAAAAATGCGTGACAAAACGCACAAATGCGCACATAAACGTGCGAATGGTGTGTTTCCATTCGTTTCTATGAGAATAAAAACGTGCCAAAAATGCTTCAATCTGCCTGATTCGAGCTACAAAAAAAAGCTCCAGAACTTTTTTGAGCTTCAGGTGTTTGGCTTCAGGCAACATGGAGTGGAGATGTGAACCATTTCCATAGAGAATAATAGATTTTCTCCCCCTCCAGCGTTTTGGAGCTTCAAGCTACAAAACGTTCAGATGTGAATGCAGCCTTAGTTTATTTAGCGGCGGGAGGTGACGGAGCTGTCAGATGACAGGAGCCAGCATCAGGAGCATAGTTTTTTTTTTTCTGGGTCTGCGGTGGCAGTGGACATTGTGATTGACGATGGATCTACACACCAGGGGATTTTTTTTTATTTTTATTTTTTAAAAGCACTTGTCACTTTTCTTTAGGTAAATGAGTAGGGGTTAGTGTAGGCATGAGTAAGCAGAGCCCCCCCCCGCCCCAAAGCACACTCGTCCCCCCCCATTCCTGGCCTGCCGTGCTGCATGCTCAGATAAGGGTCTGGTAGGGATTTGGGTGGGGGACCCTATGCTGTTTTATTGTTTACATTTTGGCTTGGCCCGCTGCTTGAAGCTGACCTTCAGTCATTTTTTTAACTTTCCATCTATTAAATCTTCTGCCCTTGTTTTAACTTTGAATAGTAAAACACTTTTTTTCTGCCCGTAAATACCTTATACAGCCCACTTCCTGTTTCTTGTCCGGTAAAAAGCCTAGGCTTATGAAAAACTCTCTCGTGAGAGTTTTCCAGGAAGGGAGGGGGGATGAGTCATAAGAGGGCCAATGAGAGCTACAGGGTTGCAGAGCTGGAGGTGTGTGTCTGTGTCAATCCAGGAAGTGAACAGGTAGCAGCTTCATCTGCCCACAGTTAAAATGGCTGCAGCCAGACTCAGTGGAGGGAGATTTCTGCAGCATATTTGGCAAGTATAGCATCACAGTATACAGCTGTGCTCATAAGTTTACATACCCTGGCAGAATTTATGATTTCTTGGCCATTTTTCAGAGAATATGAATGATAACACAAAAACTTTTCTTTCACTAATGGTTAGTGTTTGGCTGAAGCCATTTATTATCAGTCATCTGTGTTTACTCTTTTTACATCCATAATCACAACAGAAACTACCCAAATGACCCTGATCAAATGTTTACATACCCCAGTTCTTAATACTGTGTATTGCCCCTTTAACATCAATGACAGCTTGAAGTCTTTTGTGGCATTTGTGGATGAGGCTCTTTATCTTCTCAGATAGTAAAGCTGCCCATTCCTCTTGTCAAAAAGCCTCCAGGTCCTGTAAATTCTTGGGCTGTCTTGCATGAACTGCACGTTTGAGATCACCCCAGAGTTGTGCAATGATATTGAGGTCAGGAGACTGAGATGGCCACTCCAGAACCTTCACTTTATTCTGCTGTAGCCAATGACAGGTTGGCTTGGCCTTATGTTTTGGATCATTTAACATGTTGGAATGTCCAAGTACGTCCCATGTGCAGCTTCCTAGCTGAATAACATACTGCATTTAATTTTGACCAAATTTCCTGTGCCTTTTGTAGCTCACACATCATCAAAACATCAGTGATCCACCTCCATGTTTCACAGTAGGAATGGTGTACCTTTCATCATAGGCCTTGTTGACTCCTCTCCAAAAGTAGTGTTTATGGTTGTGGCCAAAAAGCTCAATTTTGGTCTCATCACTCCACATGACTTTGTGCCAGAATGTTTGAGGCTTGTCTCTGTGCTGTTTGGCGCATTGTAAGCAGGATACTTTGTGGCATTTGCATAATAATGGCTTTCATCTGGCGACTCGACTATGCAGCCCATCCTTCTTCAAGTGCCTCCTTATTGTGTATCTTGAAACAGCCACACCACATGTTTTCAGAGAGTCTTGTATTTCACCTGAAGTTATTTGTAGGTTTTTCATTTGCATCCCAAACAATTTTCCTGGCAATTGCGGCTGAAATCCTAGTTGGTCTACCTGACCGTGGTTTGGTTTCAACAGAACCCCTCCTTTTCCACTTATTGATTAGAGTTTGAACACTGCTGATTGGCATTCTCATTTCCTTGGATATCTTTTTATATCCCTTTCCTGTTTTATAAAGTTCAACTACCTTTTCCTGCAGATCCTTTGACAATTCTTTTGCTTTCCCCATGATTCAGAATCCAGAAACGTCAGTGCAGCAATGGATGAAAGATGCAAGGGTCTGTCAGGAGTCCAGAAAAACTCTTTGACCTTTTATACACACACACTCATATTACAAGCAAACAGATCATAGGTGAGGATAGTTACCTTTAATAGACATTCAAACCCCTTTGTGTCAACTTGTGTGCATGTTATGAGGCCAAAATCACCAGGCTATGTAAACTTTTGATGAGGGTCATTTGGGTAGTTTCTGTTGTGGTTATGATTTAAAAAGAGTAAACACAGTTGATTGATAATAAATGGATTCAGCCAAACACTAACCACGAGTGAAAGAAAAGTTTTTGTGTTATCATTCATATTCTCTGAAAAATGGTCAAGAAATCATAAATTCTACCAGGGTATGTAAACTTATGAGCACAACTGTATATAACATAATATGCAAAGTGGTTGGAGGGAAGTTTCAGAATGGCAAAGTTGTTTTTATTAAAGATTATGTGAACAAACTGCAGTTCCTCTTTAACAACCAGCTATTCTTCACACAGAATTCAAATTTGTTGATAATTTTTCAACCGATTCGAATTCCAATAGCTCAGAAAATTTGGCATTCGTTAGAAAATTAAGAAATTAAACTAAATTAAACAAAAATAAACACATTTTCCTATTCTGCACATGTCTAATTAGGGGTGGAGAGCTGCTGTTTGAGCAGAAAACAAGCGACAAAACGCTTGTAAAACGTCACGTTTTCAGGCTTTTCTATTGAAGTCTATGGGGCCAAAAATCTTTTTACATCCATAATCACAACAGAAACTACCCAAATGACCCTGATCAAATGTTTACATACCCCAGTTCTTAATACTGTGTATTGCCCCTTTAACATCAATGACAGCTTGAAGTCTTTTGTGGTATTTGTGGATGAGGCTCTTTATCTTCTCAGATAGTAAAGCTGCCCATTCCTCTTGTCAAAAAGCCTCCAGGTCCTGTAAATTCTTGGGCTGTCTTGCATGAACTGCACGTTTGAGATCACCCCAGAGTTGTGCAATGATATTGAGGTCAGGAGACTGAGATGGCCACTCCAGAACCTTCACTTTATTCTGCTGTAGCCAATGACAGGTTGGCTTGGCCTTATGTTTTGGATCATTTAACATGTTGGAATGTCCAAGTACGTCCCATGTGCAGCTTCCTAGCTGAATAACATACTGCATTTAATTTTGACCAAATTTTCTGTGCCTTTTGTAGCTCACACATCATCAAAACATCAGTGATCCACCTCCATGTTTCACAGTAGGAATGGTGTACCTTTCATCATAGGCCTTGTTGACTCCTCTCCAAAAGTAGTGTTTATGGTTGTGGCCAAAAAGCTCAATTTTGGTCTCATCACTCCACATGACTTTGTGCCAGAAGGTTTGAGGCTTGTCTCTGTGCTGTTTGGCGCATTGTAAGCAGGATACTTTGTGGCATTTGCATAATAATGGCTTTCATCTGGCGACTCGACTATGCAGCCCATCCTTCTTCAAGTGCCTCCTTATTGTGTATCTTGAAACAGCCACACCACATGTTTTCAGAGAGTCTTGTATTTCACCTGAAGTTATTTGTAGGTTTTTCATTTGCATCCCAAACAATTTTCCTGGCAATTGCAGCTGAAATCCTAGTTGGTCTACCTGACCGTGGTTTGGTTTCAACAGAACCCCTCCTTTTCCACTTATTGATTAGAGTTTGAACACTGCTGATTGGCATTCTCATTTCCTTGGATATCTTTTTATATCCCTTTCCTGTTTTATAAAGTTCAACTACCTTTTCCTGCAGATCCTTTGACAATTCTTTTGCTTTCCCCATGATTCAGAATCCAGAAACGTCAGTGCAGCAATGGATGAAAGATGCAAGGGTCTGTCAGGAGTCCAGAAAAACTCTTTGACCTTTTATACACACACACTCATATTACAAGCAAACAGATCATAGGTGAGGATAGTTACCTTTAATAGACATTCAAACCCCTTTGTGTCAACTTGTGTGCATGTTATGAGGCCAAAATCACCAGGCTATGTAAACTTTTGATGAGGGTCATTTGGGTAGTTTCTGTTGTGGTTATGATTTAAAAAGAGTAAACACAGTTGATTGATAATAAATGGATTCAGCCAAACACTAACCACGAGTGAAAGAAAAGTTTTTGTGTTATCATTCATATTCTCTGAAAAATGGTCAAGAAATCATAAATTCTACCAGGGTATGTAAACTTATGAGCACAACTGTATATAACATAATATGCAAAGTGGTTGGAGGGAAGTTTCAGAATGGCAAAGTTGTTTTTATTACAGATTATGTGAACAAACTGCAGTTCCTCTTTAACAACCAGCTATTCTTCACACAGAATTCAAATTTGTTGATAATTTTTCAACCGATTCGAATTCCAATAGCTCAGAAAATTTGGCATTCGTTAGAAAATTAAGAAATTAAACTAAATTAAACAAAAATAAACACATTTTCCTATTCTGCACATGTCTAATTAGGGGTGGAGAGCTGCTGTTTGAGCAGAAAACAAGCGACAAAACGCTTGTAAAACGTCACGTTTTCAGGCTTTTCTATTGAAGTCTATGGGGCCAAAAATGCTTGTAATCTGCCAAAACTACTTTTTTTGAGTGACAGGCATTGTGCTTCTGGCAACAGAACGCTCATATGTGAACAGGGGCTATTGAAATTAATGCAATTTAACTTGTTGGGCATTCTTGAGCTTCACAGGTGAGCGATTTTCAAGCTGAAAATCGCTCAGGTGTGAACGAGCCATAGGCTTTCATGTAGTACATGACAATAATTTAAACTTGGTTATGGAATCTGTTAAGCCACAGCTTTTCTATCATGAAGAAACCTAAGCATAATTGACACCACTTCACTCTGTGACTTAGGATCAAATATTGGCATTCCTAAAAGTGTTTTTGATTAATAGTCCACTTCTGTGGCTTGCCACTTTTTAAATTTAATCAATACAGGAAAAGGGCTTACCACTTTTATCTTTAATGAATTCTACATCTTTTTGCAGTCTCCAAACTGCGGCCCGGGGGTCGGATGTGGACCTTTGCTTGCCTTTATCTGGCCCTTGGGGCACTTTTACACCAACTGACACCAACGATGAGGCACAATTCCCTCTACTGACACCATCAATGGGGCACTATTTCTCCCATTAAAACCAATGATGGAGCAGTAATACCAAGGCATTTTCTACTCCCACCGGTCACAGTCCTGCCCACCTGAAGGACAGTAAACTGGTGAGGATGCCAAATAATTAAATTTTAGTCTCATCTGACCAAAGCACTTTTTTCCATGTGGCCTCAGAATCATCTTCAAGGTGCGTTTAAGGTGGTCAGATGAGGCTAAAATGTAATTATTTGGCCTCAACACCAAACGATATGTCTGGCAGAAATCCAATACAGCTCACTATCCAAATAACACAAGTCCTACAGTAAAGCACAGAGATGGTAATATCCTGTTATTGGAGTGTTTCTCTGCAGCAGGGACTGGAGCACTTGTCAGGATAGAAGAAAAATGGATGGAGCAAAATACCTTCTAATTCTTGAGGAAAATCTGCTGCCCTCTGCCAGAAAGTTGTCAACGGAAAGAAGGCCTTCGAACATGTCAATGACCCTAAGCACACAGCAAAATTGTCACACAGTGGTTAAAGAAGAAAAGGGTGAATCTCCTTACATGGCTTAGTAAAAGCCCAGACTTGAGCAGTTCTGCAAAGAGTGGGCAAACGTTGCATGTACAAAATTAGTAGAGACATATCCCAACATACTAAAGGCTGTAGTGATTCTGTCTTTGAATTTTTTTCATTTTTTTCTGACATGTGTTATATTGGTGTTATATCTTTCACTTGGATGTTATAAGATGCACTAAATACAGCTGGATGCAACAAAAAATGTCTCTCTTTTCATTTCAGGCTGCAAAGCAACAAAATTTGATTTTTTTAAAGCAGGGTGATTTTTTTCTATACTCACTGTTTTCATATATTGTGACAATGGGAAAGGCAAGGTGTTGGATGGAAGCTATATGTCCCCTCGCATGCGTACGTATGTCGGAAACTGGTCTTCCAGGCCACCTTGACAGGGTTGGTTCCGCACCAGATTTTGTGTTCCACTAGTGAACACCAGCAGGTGGTGGTATAAATAAAGCAGAACTAGAGCAAGAGGTCGGATGGCATAGGATGGAAAAAGACAGGCCATCCATTTCCATCTGATTGCCCCATAGAAGAGAGCGGAACTGTGTCCTTGTCCACTCTGCATGGCACAGCAGACCTGGACCTGCTCAGTGGGATCAGCAGAGATCCCCCGCTAAGCAAGCAGATTCCGCATAGCGGAGGTGCCTGTGTGAAGGGGCCTTAGAGAAAGGAAAAGGTTGGAAACATTTTTGTTTTTGGTTGGTGACTGGGAGAAGCCCTTCACCTGTGAGATAGGAACCTGTACTGTTTAGTTAGTGCCTGAATGGCAAGGATTTACTTTGTTTTGTTTTGTTTGTTTTCTATGCAACCTTTTAAATAAAACTGGCTACAAGCCAGACTTTTAAGAAAAGATCTGCCATTTGAACTGCCATTTTACCAGGGAAGGTGATCCCCACTTGAGCTAAGCCTCACAATATATATACTCTGTGTGTGTGTGTTTCTATACACATTATTTCTCAAATCAGGCCTTATTTCATCTGATTAGGAAGGAATATGATGATATAGTCTCCCCTACACATTCTTCTGTTTTCCATTATGTGGTAGTGTGAAAAAACATAGCATATTTTATACTGGACAATGGGCATGTACAGTGCCTTAAAAAAGTATTCATACTCCTTGAAATTTTGCATATTTTGTCATGAAAAATTAAATATATATTATTGGGATTTTTATGTGATAGACCAACACAAAGTGGCACATAATTGTGAAGTGGAAGGAAAATGATAAATTGTTTTAAACTTTTTTACAAGTAAATATCTAAAAAGTATTGCGTGCATTTGTATTCAGCCCCCTGACACGTACCTTGGAGGTAAGCCTGACATGCAGAGGGAGACCTCTCGTACGGCTCTGGTCCTGGGATCACTGGAGTGGGAACAGTGACCCTCGGAGCACAGTGGGGTATGAGGGCCTGCAGGGTTCGGTTTGCTGAAGATGTTGTCCACTGGCAGAGACAGGAACAGGCTTGATTGCTGTGGATGCAGGTACGCTGAGAGGCAGCAGGAAGATGCGCACAGGTGCAGGACAGCAGGCAGATGTGCACAAGCGTAGAACAGCAGGCAGGAGCAGGTTCAGACAAGCCAGGTCACAACAGCGGATCAATCAGGCAGAAGTGGCAAGCAGAGAATGGTCAAAGTCCAGGCAGGATCGGTAACAGGAGGTCAGGCAAATGGACTGACAGAGCAGGGTCAAGGCAAGCCAAAGGTCAGGACTGGAGACAGCAGCGAGGTCAGGAAGTTTAGTAAATACTGGATCACATGCGGGTTCAGGATCAGGTTACAGGATGAGCTGCAGATCAAACAGCAAGGATGCATTCCGAAGAGGCCCCTTTTAAAGATCACTGGGCGCCAAAGCAGCATCACCGTGCGCGCGTGCATGATCTCCGCAATCTGCATATGTGCATTGGCGTAAGTCTGTTCACCGCTGGATGCCTGTGAGCTGGAGCACGTCTCAATGGACCAGTGCACCTGCGATCAGTAGCTATGCGCGATGCGTCCATGACATTGCCCCTTCCTTAAAGGCAACCTCAGATTTGCCTAGAACCCTTTTCTGAGGGTGGCTGTGAAAAAAAAATCAGAAACCGGATCAGTCTTGGGGCATGAACATCCTGCTGGGGTTCCCAGGAGTTTTCTTCCGGACCATATCCTTTCCATTTAATTAGATACTGTAGTTGGTTACCCCTTCTTCTGCAATCAATGACAGCCTCCACCTCATATTTCTGGTCCCCGTCGACTATTACGGGTTCCGGTGGGCCAGATCCCCTGTCCGGGATGGGGTCTGGTATTGTGGGCTTCAGTAGGGACACATGAAATACTGGATGAACCTTGAGAGAATCTGGTAAAATGAGTTTGTAGGAAACTTTGTTTCGTTTTCTTTTAACCAGGAAGGGGCCAATAAATTTAGGTGCCAGATTTTTCGAAGGGCAAGCCATTCTGAGGTTGGTAGTTGACAACCATACTTGGTCACCTGGCTGAAGAGACAGTTCTCCTCTTCTTTTTCACTCATATGTCCTCCTGTTGGTTGCCTGTGCCTTGGCCATAGTTTCTTGGAGTAGCTTGTTTTTTTGTTTCAGGACGTCGACAGTGGTCTGGACTGCTGGAACCGGAGACTCCGGAATAATGTCAGGCAGGAAGACTGGATGAAACTCGTAGTTTGCCAAAAACGGGAACTGGCCTGTAACAAAATGGCTGGCATTATTAAAAGCGAACTCTGCCAAGGGTGAGAGTCCTACCCAATCATCCTGGGCAAATGTGGTAAAGCACTGTCTGGCCGTTAGTTTGCGGGTGGTAAGCAGAAGACATAGTTAGATCAATCTTCAGGACCCTACATAGTGCTCTCCAGAAACGAGAGGTGAACTTGACTCCTCTGTCAGATACTATGTTTGTTGGAATTCCGTGCAACCTGACAATTTCCCTGATGAAAACCTGGGCAGTCTTCATGGCAGGTGTGTTCCTTAATGGTATAAAGTGGGTTATCTTCGTCAAGCAGTCAACAACTACGAAGATAGCAATGCACCCTTCAGACAAAGGTAGTTCTACTATGAAATCCATAGCAATCATGCTCCATGGCCGGTCAGGGATTGTTAGTGGTCTGAGAAGCCCCTAAGACTTGGTTCTAGTATACTTGTTCTGAATGTACTCAATATATGATTTGACATACTCTTTGCAGTATTTCTCAAGGTTCGGCCACCAGAACATGCTCTGAATCAGCTCAAGAGTCTTGTGGACCCCAAAATGGCCAGCCAGAGGATTATCATGACATGTACTTTTGCCTGGAAAGTTTTTGGTACAAAAATGTTATTGTCTTTCCAAAGTAACCCATCCTTGGGCAACAGGGTGACTCCAGGGGGGCTGGATATTCCTGCTTAAGCTTGCCTTAGGCTGGGCATCAAATCTGATTGAAGGAGTAGGAAGTTGCAGTGGGATAGGATTGTGTCAGGAACTGAGGTCTCTTTGGGGTCATCGAACATAAGGGAGAGGGCGTCTGGTTTGATGTTCTTCGACCCTGGCCGGCAGGTGGTATGGAAAGAGAATCTGGAGAAAAATAGCGCCCAGCGCGCTTGACGTGGTTTCAGCCCCTTGGCTGAAGGGGCTACTCCAGATTCTTGTGGTCGGTATAAATAAGTATAGGGTGTGCCGCTCCTTCCAGCAGGTACCTCCACTCCACAAGCGCAGCCTTAATAGCCAGGAGTTCCCGATCACCCACGTCATAATTCTTCTTGGCAGGAGAAAGTTTATGGGAGAAGAAGGCTATGGGATGCATCAAATCTTTAAGACCCTGGCGCTGGGAGATGACTGCTCCTACCGCTTTTTCTGAGGCGTCCACCTCGAGTAGATAAGGTAAGGAGGGATCGGGATGACTCAAGATGGGGGCAGAGGTAAAAAGCCATTTTAAGGTAGTGAAGGCCGTCTGGGCCTCGGAAATTCTAAGGAATCGGATATTCTGCTTTGTTAATTGTTGAAAGAGAGCCATAAGAAGTCCTGTTTGCAGTTTGCAAGAAGCCATGTGGGGGACACAGCAAACATGTGGAAGAAGGTGCTCTGGTCAGATATGACCAAAATTGAACTTTTTGGCCTAAGAGCAAAACGCTATGTGTGTTGGAAAACTAACACTGCAGATCACCCTGAACACACCATCTCCACCGTGAAACATGGTGGTGGCAATATTATGTTGTGGGGATGCTTTTCTTCAGGCAGGCTAGGGAAGCTGGTCAGAGTTGATGGGAAGATGGATGGCGCTAAATACAGCGCAATATTAGAAGAAAACCTGTTAGAGTCTGCAAAGGACTTGAGACTGGGGTGGAGGTTCACCTTCCAGCAAGACAACAACCCTAAACATACAGCCAGAGCTACAATGGAATGGTTTAGATCAAAGCATATTCATGTGTTAGAATGGCCCAGTCAAAAGTCCAGAACCTAAATCCGATTAAGAATCTGTGGCAAGACTTGAAAATTGCTGTTTACAGATGCTCTCCATCCAATCTGACAGAGCTTGAGCTATTTTACAAAGAAGAATTGGCAAAAATGTCACCCTCTAGATGTGCAAAGCTGGTAGAGACATCCCCAAAAAGACTTGCAGCTGTAATTGCAGCGAAAGATGGTTCTACAAAGTATTGATTCAGGGGGGCTGAATACAAATGCACATCACACTTTTCACATATTTATTTGTATAACAATTTGAAAACCATTTATCATTTTTCTTCGACTTCACAATTACGTGCCACTTTGTGTTGATCTATCACATAAAATCCCAATAAAATACATTTACGTTTTTGGTTGTAACATGACAAAATGTGGAAAATTTCAAGGTGTATGAATACTTTTTCAAGGCTCTATGTGTATATGTATCTATGTGTATATATATATATATATATATATATATATATATATATAATGTGTGTTTGTGTATGCATAGTAAGCCAACAGCTTTGTGATTAAAGGAATGTCACACACGCAAATAGGTACTGATTTTTAACCTAATTATGGCAAACCATTTGTGACAGTGTTTTAAGAGGCAATAACTCTAATTGAATTTACCAACGCTTTGCTTATAGCTAGGCCATGGATTAATGTGACCTGACAACAGTTATATTAAATGTACATTTATCAGATCAGTTATTCGGTTATCCTTTTGCCGCAATTTTTTTTTTTTGCGGATAGTACTACGCCTTGTATCTGTTTTCAGGGTTATAGCAGGCATTCATTATTCAAAAGTAAATCTCTCATTAGTACTAGAACAATAAAATTCCTATAAACCAATATAAATTTCACCTTTACAAAAACTAAATAGGGGAAAACACAAACTTCAGTGGTTCAAGTTTTGCTTAAGAGTACATTTAATTGTGTTTAATATAGTTCATAATAATTTGGGATATTTTATATGGTAACAGTGATGGCGTTTTATAATGGAGTTTTACCGTATGTCAGGAACAGATACATGAATCTCTTACATATAGGGGGGGGCGGCACTGGGGCTGTAGTGTTCATATCATGGACACTTCGTCCTCAGTGCATGTTCAGCTCCTTGTTAACTAGCTGTGCAGCCAGCAGTGTCATAGCAATTGATGATTCATCCCCGACCCCATTCAACCACTCCCAGCTGACAACTAAAGGTAAACAAATGGGTGGTGATGATGGTAACATCATTGGCTTGAGAATCTTCCAGAAGGCAGCTGATTGAGGCCAGGGATAAGTCAAAGCGGCAGTGATAAGTACTACTTGAATCTGGCACATTTGTCAGAAGTATTTTGAAACTATTGCAAGTCTTTTCCTGAGATAGGTGCAGGCAGTTTTAAAGAGCCCATACTTCCATAAAAGTGTAGTAACATCCTTTTTTAATTCCACCTATGGTATTTATACATAAATCTGTTGTCATAGAGTGAGGAGCTTTTTTTAAATGTTGGTGGCAAGGGAATTTTTTTTACATTTAGGGCCTTGAGGTATCTGTTTGGCTAAAAAACTTGTGCAGTTCTATGAAGTTTATTGTAATTCAGATTAAACTTGTGTTGCTTTTTTGCTTCTTGTATATAAACTTCTTGACCAAAAGGAATAGCTCACATTCTGTTAGTATAGCATTTACTATCCATGGAATAAGTCAACCTAATGGTTGCATGAAAAGTATAAACAGTCTGATAACAGCAAAAATAGGGTAAAAGGAGAAGTTTGGCCAAATCTCTTTTGGCCATACTTCTCCTGTGGGTCACAGGAGTGCACATAGCTCTGATGTCACAGAGCTGGTCCAGGCTCTGCAGGGATCCAGACAATAATGTCAGGATCAGATGCCTGATCGGTAGCTGGCTCAGTCTCTCAGTGCACCGCTCCCTCTCCACAGCCCGGAGCTCCAGTCAGCACTGGAGGGGCGGAGCACAGAGCGGTGACTGAGAGTCACTAATCTGTGCTCATAGCGGACCAGAGAACTGAGCAATTAGCAGTCTTTGATCTCTCAGTTCTCAGTGTAGGACATCTGCAGCCATATGGGTGAGTATGAATTTTTTTTTATGCCTGCACTCTTTTAAATTACAACATACTATAGGAACAGAGAATGCTTATATAGAAAAATTAATTTTCACTTTTTTTTTTAAACAGAATTTTTATTTTATTGGTAACAAAAGACAGCCATCATGATATATAAGTTGACATCAGTGTGTAAGGTACATAGGTCATCTGCATAGATAGGTAACATCACATGAGTGGTAAACATTCAATATGTACAGTTTTTTAGCCACTTAAGGACCGGAAGGATTTGTCCTGTTAATGACCAGGCCATTTTTTGCGATACGACACTGCGTCACTTTAACTGACAATTGCGCAGTCATGTGACATTGTACCGAAACAAAGTTTTTATTTTTTGCTCTATAAACAAAAAAAAGTGACAATTTTGACAAAAAACAATTTTTTTTTACTTTTTGCTTTAATAAATAACCAAAAAAATAATTAAAAACAAATTTCTTCATCAGTTTAGGCCAATATATTTATATATGTATTCTATATGTTATAGCGTCTATAAAATAGGGGATAGATTTATGGAGTTTTTATTATTTATTTTTTACTAGTTATGGCGGCAATCTGCGATTTTAAGTGGAAATGTGACATTGAGGCGGACAGATCGGACACTTTTGACACTTTTTTGGGACCAGTGACATTTATACAGCGATCAGAACTAAAAATAGCCATTAATTACTGTATAAATGTCACTGTCAGGGAAGGGGTTAACACTAGGGGGCGATCAAGGGGGTTAAGTGTTCCCTAGGGAGATGTTTCTAACTGTGGGGGGAGTGTACTGACTGGAGGAGGAGAGAGATCACTGTTTCTGATCAATAGGAACAGCAGATCTCTCTCTACTCCCCTGTCAGAACGGGGATATTTTTGTTTACATAGACAGGTCCCCATTCTGGCTCTCTGTGGAACGATCACGGGTGGCTGGCGGACATCGCGGCCACGCGCATCGAATCCGGTGTCGTGCTGCCAACACACCTACAGCGAATCACGCAGCCATGCCAACCTGCTGCAGTATAAAGACGATAATAACATATTTATTTGGATAATAACATATTTGCAATGTGTGACATAAGGCGTGACCACACAAAGGGTATGTCAGAGAGGAAGAATGGGAAGGGGGGGAGAAGGAAGGAGGGGGGTTGCAGATGGAAGAGAAAAGGGTATAAAAATAAGCTGATGGGAATTTGGCCACATGATATTGTCAAGCACAAATACTATAAGGCGTTTCTTCCAAAAGAAAGTAAAATCTAAGACACATGCAAGATATCAGAGGAATTTAGTTATGGGCATGTCAGGCATAGAGTGAAGCAGAGATCCGGGCAACAATCAGATACTTATAGCCTGCGTATCTATCCAATTAGACAAGATTTTATCGAATTTCTTTGGATAGCTCCTACTTAAATAAGTGAGTTTATAAAGGAGAAGGATTTTATTAACTGTTGTTTTCTACTCATCTAATGTAGGTGGGGTACGTATGTTCCATTTTAGTAAAATTTCCCTTCTAATAAAAGAGACTAAAAAAATAGACAGCTGTTTGCAGTGGATAGACTCTGTGTTATCGACCCTACCCAGTAGAAGTATCATAGGGTCGACAGGAAGTGACAACCCTACCACTGCATTAACCACTTACCGGGCACTTTCCCCCCTTCCTGCCCAAGCCAATTTTCAGCTTTTAGCGCTGTCACTTTTTAAATGACAATTGCGCGGTCATGCAACACTGTACCCAAACAAAATTTTTATCATTTTGTTCCCACAAAATAGAGTTTTTTCTGGTGGTATTTGATCACCTCTGGGGTTTTTATTTTTTGCTAAACAAATAAAAAAAGATAGAACATTTTGAAAAAAAAAACGTTTTTCTTTGTTTCTGTTATAAAATTTTGTAAATAAGTATGTTTTTTCATTCACTGATGGGCACTGATGAGGCTGCACTGATGGGCATGATAAGGCAGCACTGATGGGCAAATATGAGGTGGCGCCAATGAGGTGGCACTGATGATGGGCACTAATATGCAGCACTGATGGGCACTGATATGCAGCACTAATGGACATTGGTAGGCAGCACTGATTGGCACTCATAGGCGACACTGATGGTCACAGATAGGCAACACTGGGCACCTATGGGTGGCACTGATGGGCACTGATAGGTGGCACATATGGGCACTGATAGGTGGCACTGATGGACACTGAAAGATGGCACTGATGGGCATCACTGTAAAGGAGGAATTGGCAGGCATTACTGATGGGCACTGACTGGCATCATTTTTGGGCACTGATTGGCATTCTTTGTTGGCACTGTGTGGCATAAAAAATAGAAAATGCAGCACTTAAGGAATACAAACACCCCCAGGGTTACCTTAGGGGTAAGCTTTCAATTGGTGAATCATAAGTGGTAAAAAAAAGATATAAATGTGCAAAAATACACTGAAAGTGACAAGTGCATAAATGATGATAAATTAACTTGTGTAAACATGGCACAAACAAATACTTTAGAGTACATATAAACATATGTCATAAGCTAATCACGATGACAATGAGTCTGTAATAAACAAAAACACATCCAAGAACTCCTCTATATAGAGATATATATAGTCTGTTGGAGAAGGCAGAAGAAGATATTTCTTCTGATGATGACAAATATGGGAAACGACTTCCCCACACAGCAATCAGAGGTGTGCATCAAAAAACAACAGAGGGAATGGATACTCTTACCCCAAAGTGTGGATACACACGCCAGACGGCGGTGGGTCAATCAAGCATAAGACAATCGTTTCCAACAGGCTCTCCAACCGGGATCTCTGCAGTTAGATGCGTCTATATCCAAGGGGATCGATGGTGGATGTTCACAGCGAGGGCTCCAGCTGACAGATATTTGTAGTCATCGGATTGACATCTAATCAACAGCACAAATCATGGGAAGAAAGAAAAAAAGGGCCTCCACATAGTGCAGGGTAAAAAAAATATTTATTCGATAAAAACAAAGATAAAAAATGTACAAGCCATCAATCAAGTTGTGTACATAGAGTGATCACAAAAAATGGAGAGAACAGCGTGGTATAAAAAGCACAGCAGGCTATGTACCCACGTATGTATACATGTATTGTGTGGCATCCCTGGTGGCCATGGATGGCATACCTGGTGGTCATCAGTGATGGAAATACCTGGTGGTCCTGGTGGCATCCCTGGTGGTGTTATGTGGGCATCCTCGGGGGCTGTGCTGATAATCAATCAGTGCAGACCCCCCCCGTCAGGAGAGCAGCCGATCGGCTCTTCTCTACTTCTCTGTCAGACACGAGTGTGGAATAGCCATAAACCTGTTTACATTGTGATCTGCTGTGATTGGACACAGCTGATCATGTGGTAAAGAGTCTCCGTCAGAGACTCTTTACCTGGATCCGAGTTGCGGTGTGTCAGACTGACACGCCACAACAATGATCGCCATTCTGCACGCTCCCACGGGCGCGCGCCTGGCTTCTTATACTGCTGGACATCATATGACGCCTGGACGGGAAGTGGTTAATGACCGACATCACCATACTCCATCTGGAGTGGGGACAAGACCATAACACATGCATAAGCATACAAAGTTCTGTTTCACATCTGTGGCATACAGCTGAGATTTGAGGATAGATAGCTGCCACAACGGTTATAGTACACTTTATGTAGAAGCTTCAGCTAGATAAATCTATCCCTAGCTGAGATCATAACAGGCCCAGTCTTTCAGTCTAGGACAGGATATCAGTATGCCATTTTTGGTAAAGTGTATGTATTCTGGCAGTGAGTGCAGTATTAAGTGTACAATATATAGAAGACAGTGGTTTAGGTATAGGTACCGGTGTCTAGTGGAAGAAGTAAAGGAACTTGGGAAGGAAGATCCTTTTAAGGACAGTGATTCAGCCTATCGGGCTTATGGAGAGATGCATCCACTTTGAACACGTATGGACTGGGATAGCAATGGGTTGAGATTGTCTACAATATCCTGGGAGAGAGACAAATATTTAAATGTAGCTACTTGTCTCAGGGGGGTAGGAGGTGTAGCCTCCCTGGCGGTTTTCCCGAGTGTGGCTCGGGGTTAAAATTCAGGACCATTAGCAGTAACCCCGAGCCACACTCGGGATTGCATCACAGGATCCTGGTGCCTCCTTACTTACCTTGTCCCCGGGATCCTGCGATGTCCCCCGCAGTGTCCGCGGGCTGTGTCCTGTTCCGAAGCCTCTCTGTGCCAGGCTCTGTTCCCTGCGAGCGTCGCGATGCACGGGGGCGGAGCCTGGCGGCAAATTCAAAAAAATGTAAAAAGCATAACACATACAGTACTGTAATCTTACAGATTACAGTACTGTATGAAATCATTTCACATCCCATTTGTCCCCAGTGCTCTGCATGCAGTTTTATATTGCATATACTGTTCTTTCTGCCTGGAAACTGGAGATTGTCCATAGCAACCAAAAAGTGTCCCTTTACGTCAAAAATGGCTTTAGACCAGCTAGAAAACAGCGATAGTAAATTAGAACACTTGCAGAATTGAGCGATAGTGAATCGTGTTTAAATTTTTTTTATTACTATTTATTTTTATTTTTTTTAATTATTATTTTTTTTTTATTATATTATAATTTTTGTTTTTGTGTTTCAAACTTTATCATACCCGGGATATCTACTAGACTCTTGTTTGGACAGATTAAAGTGTGTTATTGTTAAGAATTACAGGCCTACAATATAAAACGCCAAATTTCCATGCAAAATAATTGTACCGCTTTCAGCACCTAAAATCAGAAAGAATCATACCGCCAGGGAGATTAAGGAGCGAAACGTTAGGATACTGAAAACTATACCAAAGGAGGAGATGATATCCAATGTGATCACTAAGGTATGTCACCCACGTACCGTCAGATCTTCTCCTCCTAAGGGCCCACTGAAATGCCACAAACCAAATTCGCTGACCAGATCAGGTTTGCAAGGGACTCCATGTACAGAGAGGGGAAAGCGGGTGGTCGTGCCTCATGCTGCTATGCAAAAGAAATAGGAGAGATATTTCATTTTCTTCCCCTCTCTTTCTCTCATCTATTTCTCTGGGTATGCTCCCTGTTTCCCATAGATGTCAGTATTCTGGTGAAAAATGCTCTTTTGGCTTAAGCCTGACTGGGTCGGACCCCCGCTAACATCAGTGATGTGTGTTTGAGAATATTGCACTTTGGGGGCTTTGGTTGCACTGCTGTTTTCAATACGGTTCGATGTCTAATTTCCCCAGAGACGGATAAGATGACCTTGTTTCTGTGAATTTAGATTTTTTTTTTATTACTCATTGTAACGTGCTATATGAATGTCGCTGTTCTGCTAGTTATGAAGGGACTTTCCTTTTGAAATGTACCATGTACTTTGCTAAAGAACTAAATAAAAACTATAAATAAAAAAAAAGGGGAGCGATATAGTGCTATTAGTCCAGGCTCTGGCCATGTGAAATGGGTAAAGTGTTTGTATACACAAAATAGAACCTCCAAAAATAGTTCCACTCAATCAAGTCAATGGCTTTCTCATTGTCCGGGCACACAATGATTCCGGTTTCACTTTTTGAGGTAACTGCAAATATGTTGGTGAATAGCCGTTGAATATTTATATCTGTCCCTTTACCAGGCATAAAGCCAGCCTGGTCACCATGTATCAACATGGTGGCCAGTACCTTAGCTAGGATCTTGATGTCAGCATTCAGAAGGGAAATACGAGGTGTGTCTAAAAAGTTTGGTGAATGGTATCAGAAAACAAACAAAACAGAAGATACAAACAAATCACCTTTTTTTGGCATTCAAAATAATCGCCACCCTTCACAACACACTTTTGGCAACTTTCATAAAGCTGTTAGCTGTTACCCAGGAGCCATCCCTGATTACTCTGTGATAAAAGATCTGTCATCCCAGACTTACCTTGTTCAGCCCAGGGAATAGTCTGCCTATGGGGATTTGTGTGGTACTATGGCTGTTATATAGAAGGCTGTTTTTCACTCCTGCATTAAACCCTTTGGTATCTGTGAGACTGGATTTGTTCCCTCTGGTGGATGATTAAAGCAAATACAGCTCGGAAATAGAGCTGCATGATTAATCATGCAGAATCGTTATTGCCATCTTGAAAAAAGTATTTCCTGATTCTTTCTATGCAGAAAATTCTCTCTGCTCTGCTAAAGCCGACAGCCGTCAAAAGAAAGGGAAAAAAAATTGGGCTGTCTGCCAAGAATCACAACATTCTTTAGCAGTGGAACTTAAGTAGAAACATTGTAACAATTTGTCCTTTACATAAAAGGAATACATTTTGGTGTGAAAATGAGGGAAGTTTAACCACTTAAACACTAAACCTTTCTCTGACATTTGTTGGTTTCAAGTTAAAATATATTTTTTTTGCTAGAAAATTACTTAGAACCCCCAAACATTATATATATATTTTGTTTTTGTAGAGACCCTAGAGAATAAAATGGTGGTTGTTGCAATATTTTATGTCACACTGTATTTGCACAGCAGTCGTTCAAATGCAATTGTTTGGGAAAAAATTACACTTTAACGAATTAAAAAAACCCAAAAAACTAACCAGTAAAGTTAGCCCAATTTTTTTGTATAATGTGAAAAATCTTATGACGCGAGAATCGTGATCTTTTTATTCCATGCGAAAAAATTGTGATTCTCATTTTAGCCAGGATCGTGCAGCTCAACTCAGAAGCTAAAATCTTCCTAGCAGATATTGCCTTCTATTTTCACATATTCAATCCGCAGATCCTTTTTTGCATTATGGCCTTCTTATGACACACTGATATCCTATTGATGGTAGTCCTGTGGCCCTGGTGTACATACACACTGAGCTGAAGATTCTTTCGGGTGAATATCCTGTGCAATAAAATATATAGTTTTCTGAAGAAGCCATATTCTGGCGAAACGTCGAGCAAATATTGTTGTACAGTATACTTTGAGCACATTGGTTTCTCACTTTTGTGAAAAATTCTTTTAAAAAAGATTGTAGTCTGTTTTTTAATGTATGGATTAAAATTTGTTATTTTAAAGAAATGTCATTGTTTATTATCTTGACTCAGGCACCTTAAAAGTTCCCATTCCCAATCCTCCTATGTAGTTATTCAAAATAATTAAAAATAATGAAAATAATGGGTCGAATCTCTCAGTTCATAGTCCACCCTAGACATGTACAGATTTTTATAGTAGGAGACAAAGCATTGGTTCATGTCATTAGGGTCAGTAAGTAGGGTGTTCTGCATATCCCTAATAACAGCAATACCAGCCTTAGGGGCCTGTTTTTTTCTTAACCATGCTAACAGCCTGTTGCTTTTTCCCTCTTTTCAAAAATACTTTGGGACTGGTTGAACAGTTGTTTTTTGCCATATCGGTTCATAGAAGTTCTAACTCACGAAGTGCCAACTGCAAGTCATTATGAAGCTGTGGAGCAGGGGCAGATGTAAGTCTAGTTTCTAACTGATGTACCTGGTCCTTCACACTTCTCAGAGCCTGGCCACAGTCTTTGCCAACAGTGCTGATAATAGCCGATATTGCCTACAAGTATATACTTTAAATGCACCCCAAGTAGTTGCAGATCGGGCAGTCAGACTTGAACATCCAATATGAATTTTCACTTATTTTAATAAACATACCAAAGCAATCAGTTATCACTGTGAATATCCAATCATGTGCATACAGTGGCATGTGTGCACCTACATCTGGGGCAAATAATTTGTTAAAACTCCTCTAAATGACAGAATTATTTTCTGTAGTAATCTGCACATAAAATGCATTATAATAATTGCAAGAAGATGCAGTGCAGTTTACATTGGCGTTTAATGTTGAATAGTCTCTTTACATTGGGGGTCAGTAGTAATGATCTGTGGGTTTGGTTCAAGGCAAGTTTGGCTAACATTACTAGAGTTCAGATGACGGATCTGAACCCTATTGAAGTCAATGAGAATCAAATGTTAAAGTGATACTAAACACACACTGTTTAATTTACATTGTCCCTTCTATTCCCGTATGTGGATAATGGCGCTGTAATTACTGTGGTTTAATTTTTTTTTTTAAATCTCAGCGCCTTTTTCCTAATTGATATCCAGCTGTCACATTACCCAGCTCTTTCCCAGCCTGTCTGCAGGGAAACATAAGCAGGAGGAGCTTCTATTCCCTTGCTGCTGGTCAGATGTTCAAAATAAAAAAAAATAAAAAAACAGCCTTTGGAATACAAAAAATAAATAATATCAATAAACTGTTGTAAATCGTTTGTAGCATACAAATATATATATATTTTAAATCAAATCTTTATTATTTTTTGGCAAAAACATGGTGTGGGTGGATTTCTGCTGGACACAGGCTGTGTCACGCCCCTCCAGCCTGTGTCTTAGAATAAGAGGGAGGTGAAGCACCCATTAATCTACATGTTATGTTCTGCCCTATTGTGTTTAGCTGGTTAGTGGGCATGGAGGAGGAGGGAGGGAGTGTGCTGTCACTTACCACTGTGTATATGCCCACATGTGTGACTTTATGGTCACATGGGCTGCTCAGATGTGATAGGGAGGAAATGCTCAACATAGAAACTCACTGAAAACTGAGCACCTGCAGAGCTGCCAACACTGCTCTGCAAAATTCCTATTTGAATTGGGGATTTGGACAGAAAGTGGAGATAGAGAACAGGATCAACCATGTTTTTTGCAGAATACAGTAAACGAATCTCATAGTGACTGAGTGAGTATGAACAGCATGTAGTATAGCATGTATTGATGGGTTTCTTTATGATGTGAAAGTTATAGTAGTTTTCCAGGCTGATATGCCAGAGATTGTCAAATAGTGGCATTGGCAGGAAGGAAGGGGGGGAGGGTGAGCACTGCCTTCAAGCACAAGTACCAAAGCAAAAAATATATATATTTTTTAAATCCTGTTTGGCTGGGAGCAGTGATTTTAGTAAGTATGGGTGCTGTTACTTACTATTCTCCCCTGCAAGGTGTCTTGCAAGGGGTAGGGCATGTAGGGGATGGGTAGTTTCTGTTGTCATTATGATTTAAAAAGAGTAAACACAGTTGATTGATAATAAATGGCTTCAGCCAAACACTAACCATGAGTAAAAGAAAAGTTTTTGTGTTATCATTCATATTCTCTGAAAAATGGCCAAGAAATCATAAATTCTGAGGGTATGTAAACTTATGAGCACAGCTGTGTGTGTGTGTGCATATATATAGTAGTGTAAGCTTTTCAAACTTGGCACTAAAATTTTAGCTGCTCAAAGCCTCAAGTTTGCCTAAGACCGATCGAATCTTCGACCAAGACCAGCTGAGATTCAATCCATATATGGGCAGACTGCTTGTACTGAAGTCGATCCATCAGTCGACTTCAGTACAACTAGCCCATCAGAATTTTTGGCAACATATTTGTGTGCGCTTGGCGCCAGCAGGTTAACTGACATATTGGTATGGATGTATGTCGCACTACTTCTTCAAACTCAATCTTTCTAAAACTGAGCTCATATTATTCCCCACTGCATTTGCCCCCTCCCCTGACTTCTACATCAAGATTAATAATACAACTGTTAGTCCTTCACCCCATGCCAGGGTGCTAGGAGTAATCCTGGACACTGACCTGTTCTTTTACAGACTTCACCTCTGTAACATCACCAAATACACCTCTTTTAAACAGATGAAACCACTAAGTAACTCATTCACTCCTTTGTTATCTCTCGCCATGACTATTGGAACTCCCTCCTCATAGGCGTACCTCTACACAGGCTATCCTATCCCCCCTTCAGTCTATTATGAATGCTGCTGCCAGACCCCACCTTACCACCAGCCAATCCCTCCACTGTCTTCCAAATGCCCAACTAAAAATTATAAATACTAACAACAACATACAAATCCATTTACAACTCTGCCCCAAGCAACATCACCAATCTTGTCTCAATATTTCAATATATCGCCCAAACCACCCTGTACACTCCTCCCAAAACCTCCTGCTCCTGTTAGATTGTAAGCTCTTAGGAGCAGGGCCTTCTTAACCCTCTTGTATTGAATTGTATTGTGACTGCACTGCCCCCTTTGTATTGTAAAGTGCTGCACAAACTGTTGTTGCTATATAAAACCTGTATAATAATATTAATCAATGTTAAGGGGGCTTCAGCATTCAGTTCAACTGATCTCTTCTTGATGAGAAGTCTGGTTTTCTTTGAACATCCATAGACCATCATGGGTTTAGATTATAGTTAATTTCTAGCTACGAATAAGGTCTTCTAGGTCACATTAGTTTCAAACCAGGTTGGTTTTCTCACACAGAAGCTTCTGAATAGGTCTTTCATTTAATGCAGGCTTCCTGTCCCTTTAAATAGATATTAATTTGAGCTTATGAAGAAAATGTACAGTAGAGAGAACCTTTTAGAGGTTAATTGTTTTGTAACAGAAAGAAATTACATGTTATGATGTTGACTTCTGTGTGTTTCATTTTTTTAATTTTACAGAAGCTTAAACATTTTGAAAGCAAGAGTGGAAGATTATAAACTGTTAAGAATTCAGTGAAAGCATAGGGCATTAGAGTCAATGTGCAATGTGGCTCAAAGCTATGAATTTGGGCAAAAGTATATATCTTCAGGGACTGTTGCACAAGGGGGATAAAACAAGGTTTAGTGCCTCAGAGGAACACAGTCTACAGCTGGTATGGAATGAAGTTGACAGCTGTGGGTCAGGAAAAATCAAAATCCTTGAGGCTGGTGTCTCCAAAGGGGAATACAAGAGGGTATAGAATATTAGATGTCTGTACAGTATAAAGAGCACACTGGTTAGAGCAGTTATTAAAAACTGCCTTTCAACCCATTTTCTTCAAAAGACAAAACTAGCATGTATTTGGCATTCTGTCAAGTGTGGGATTATGCAGCCAGTTACATTTTTATTCACCATCATTTTATGTTTTCAGGTTTTGACATACTAAACATAACATATGTTAAAAGTAAAATATACTTCATATGCAATTAGAATTTTGTTTACGATGCCAAACACATTTACATATTTATTTTCTTACTACGACAGTGCAAAGTAAAAAAACAGGCAAATATCAGTTTCTCTTACTTACCACATGGTCTATTTTAACAGATGAATATACTGTATATGTTTGATTGTTATACAAACAATGATTTTGAAACCTCTGCTTATTTACTCTCCTTCATTCTTCCTCTATTCCTACCTTTTCTCTGGTATGTGTTTTTACAAAAGATTAGGTGTTATCTGCAGATATCTATATATATATTGCTCTAGTCTGATGATGAACAAACTTTTCTGACTGCCCATGTGTCTGATAACCTTTTCACATATACACCATCAGGTAGTTTTCCAAAACCAAGGAAACCATTCATATTAAATCACATTTTGTGTGCATGTATGGCTACCCTAAGGAGAGGCAATCAAGAAGGGGCTTATACAGGAATCTGAATTCAATATTCAGTTGTAATGCCCTGTACACACGGTCTGACTTTCCGACCGAATATGTGCGATCGGATTGTGTTGTCGGAATTTCCGACCGTGTGTGGGCTCCATCTGACTTTTTCCATCGGAATTTCTGACACACAAAGTTTGAGAGCTTGCTATAAAATTTTCCGACAACAAAATCCGTTTGCATAAATTCCGACCGTGTGTGGACAATTCTGACGCACAAAGTGCCACGCATGCTCAGAATAAATTAAGAGACAAAAGCTATTGGCTACTGCCCTGTTTATAGTCCCAACGTACGTGTTTTACGTCACCGCGTTCAGAACGATCGGATTTTCTGACAACTTTGTGCGACTGTGTGTATGCAAAACAAGTTTGAGCCAGCATCCGTCGGAAAAAATGCATGGATTTTATTGTCGGAATGTCCGATCAATGTCCGATCGTGTGTACAGGGCATAAGTGTGCAGGGTTAATTGCTAACAAATTTTTTACTCTACTTTCAAATAGCAACTTTTATGTCTGAACCTCAGACTTTGGCTGTAGTGCCAGGAGGTCAAAGGTCATTTGAGGTCTGCCAGCCAATGACTGTGAAAGCCTTAACCTCTGAAACTGCAAACTCCGGTTTTTAGACAAAGAGCGACATATATCAAGCAAATGAAAGATAAAATTAGATGCAAATCAGCCTGCCTTTGTAAAGTCTATACAGCGTTCTTTCTTTAGTTGTTTTAGGGATACACAAACAAAAAAAAACACACAAAAAGAATTCAGTGCACATCAATCAGTGATTTCACCACACCCTTCCTTGTACAATAATAAAACATTCATATAATAAATATTAATAAATAAAAAATAATAATAAAAAAGAACCTTACTGAAAGTAGCACTGCAATATTTTATGTTTTGATATATTTTTGTGTATATTTGCTACTTGCATCTCCAGAAATCCTAGATGGTCAACTGAGACAGTTTTACACAAGTCTCCAACAGAATTACCTCGGAAGCTGAGACAGATTTTCATCAAGAAGGGGCAGATTTTCTCTCAAAACAAATGAACAATTAGGAAGTAATAAGGGGCTTATTCTATTGTGTCACAATGTTACTTTAGAGCAGCATCACGATGCAATATTATAGCAATTCTATTTCAGAATGCCTAATTGTCCCTGTTTGACACCACCTTTCTATGCGATGGAGTTGATACATGTCCCCCAAGGTGTGAGGTCAGGTATTAACGGGCCAGCATCTGTACTAATTCAGGTGACCTCCGATGCTCTTATTGCCTCAGCAATGGCAGTTCCCATACTGCTATCAAAGCAGATTACTTTTAAGGAAAATGTTACTGATGTAGACACTTGGGAGAGATTTACTAAAATTGGAACACCCAGAATCTAGTGCAGTTGTGCATAGCAGCCAATCAGCTTCTGACTTCAGCTTGTTCTCTTAAGCCTTGACAATAAAATCTGGAAGTTGCACCAGATTTTGCATGCTCCAGTTTTAGTAAACCCCACCCCACACATTTATAAAGCACGGTGATGTAATTCAGAGATCACTCAGTGGGAAACTCCAGGCACCACACCACAGCTGACGAAATATGAGTGACTTGGAAAATGTGGGAGCAGTGTAGGGTTTATATTAGTTTAATCTGTTTTGGAGTTTATATTATGATGTACATGTATCTGATAACCTTTTCACATGTACACCATCAGGAAGTTTTTCGAAAACCACTGAAATGTTTCCACTGTTTGCTATAAATAGATTCCTTAACCACTTAAGCCCCAGATTTGGCTGGCCAAATACCAGAGCACATTTTGCGATTCGGCACTGAGTCACTTTAACTGACAATCGCGCGGTCGTGCGACATGGCTCCCAAACAAAATTGACGTCCTTTTTTCCCACAAATAGAGCTTTCTTTTGGTGGTATTTGATCACCTCTGAGGTTTTTATTTTTTGCGCTATAAACAAAAAATAGCGTCAATTTTGAAAAAAACGCATTATTTTTTACTTTTTGCTATAATAAATATCCCCAAAAAATATATAAAAAAAGATTTTTTTCCTCAGTTTATGCTGATACGTATTCTACATATTTTTGGTAAAAAAATCGCAATAAGCGTATATTGATTGGTTTACACAAAAGTTATAGCGTCTACAAAATATGGGATAGTTTTATGGCATTTTTATTGATTATTTTTTTTTACTAGTAATGGCAGCGATCAGCGATTTTTATCGTCACTGCGACATTATGGCGGACACGTCGGACAATTTTGGCACGATTTTGGGACCATTCACATTTATACAGCGATCAGTGCAATTAAATAGCATTGATTACTGTGTAAATGTGACTGGCAGTGAAGGGGTTAACCACTAGGTGGCGCTGTAGGGGTTAAGTGTGTCCTAGGGAGTTATTCTAACTGTGGGGGGGGGGCTGTGTGTGACACTACACTGATCAGCGGTGATCAGTGAGTGTCATTAGGCAAAATGGGGAAATGCTTGTTTACATTAGCACCTCCCTGTTCTTCCTCACCGTGAGACGATCGCAGGTATCTCCTCGGGACCCGCAATCACGGTCAAGGAGCTCCCGGCAGCGCGCGCGCCTGCAAGCCGCCTCTTAAAGGGCAACGTACATGTACATTAATCTGCCTGTATGTGCCCTTCTGCCGCAGTATAACTGCGTGAGGCGGTCGGGAAGTGGTTAATGTACAGTATTCAGTATATGACTTAATTTTCATATCAAATCTTTGATTTTCTACACACAGGGTGTCCAGCAAATAATGCAGGTTAAGGCCATCTGTAACACTGCAATTCAATTCCCAGAAACATTTAATATTTTTTATTTAAACCATAAAATTAAAGGTAGTTGTTTTAAGTACTGTACTCCTGGCAGTTATAGCTGCAAGTGTAGTTTTTGCTGGATAACTTGATTTGCTTTTAAACATGGGTTTAAAATATAAAGGCTTTTCAAATAAAAGGAATTACTATATTAAATACTATTTAATTAAGTGCATACAGTTACTAGAAATCATTTTTTGCCATGGATGTCATTTTACAGTTATAATGCTCCCCCCAGTGCCTACCACCATAAAGGTAGAATATTCTCCCACAAAGCATTTTAATACTTAGCCTGGCTAATTAGCAGCCACAGTGCAGATGTTTACAACCACTGGTTTAACTCATTTGTGGCTAAGGGTAAAAGAAATTCCTTGAAACATCTGATCATAGTTTTTCAACTTTGGCACGTGTTAGTAAAACTGTACAAGATAGTTACCACCGCTCTAGGTGACCGGGTTCAAGCTTCCCGTCCTCCGCTGTGTGGATGATTGTGAGAGCCCCAGGTGCCAGCAATTGCTATTCCAATGGTATGTGTGTGATGGAAAAATCTGGACAGCCGCACTCCGGATTGGAAAAGTGAAAAATAAAATCCTCTTTATTGAAAAAGTAATAACATGATTAAAATCCGTACATGGCTTTGTTGGGATAATGCAGCATAACCGCTAGCGGTTATGCTGCATTATCCCAACAAAGCCATGTACGGATTTTAATCATGTTATTACTTTTTCAATAAAGAGGATTTTATTTTTCACTTTTCCAATCCGGAGTGCGGCTGTCCAGATTTTTCCATCACACACATACCATTAGTAAAACTGTACATATCATCACAACTACTTAGTGTATCCAGGTTGGATATCCAAATTGGACTTTCATTTGGTAGTAAATGGTAATGGATCTTTTCAAATGGTTACAGCGCTACCCCCTTATTTCAATGTGTTAACCTAAAATCATATCTCTCATTAATTATTAAATCCAGAAAAACTACCGTATATACTCGAGTATAAGTCGAATTTTTCAGCACATTTTTTTGTGCTGAAAGTGCCCCCCTCGACTTATACTCGAGTCAAGCACTTTTCTGCAGCAAAAAATTTCATTTTCCGAACCGACTTTGGGGCCCCGTATCTCAGGGCCACTTGGTGCTAGGAACCCGAAAGCACTAAGTGGCCCCGAGATACGGGGCCCCAAAATCGGTTCGGAAAATTCCATTCTCTGCTGCAGAAAAGTGCTTGACATTTTCTGAACCGATTTTGGGGCCCCATATCTCAGGGTCACTTAGTTCTAGGAACCCCAATTTGATGTGCACACCCAGAGGAACTGGTGCCATAACATATCCAAAGTTGGGGTTCCTAGCACCAAGTGGCCCTGAGATACGGGGCCCCAAAACCGGTTCGGAAAATGTCATTCTCTGCTGCAGAAAAGTGCTTGACATTTTCTGAACTGATTTTTGGGGCCCTGTATCTCGGGGCCACTTGGTGCTAGAAACCCCAGCTTTGGAAATTTTATGGTGCTAGTTCTACTGGGTTTGCACACCAAATTTGGGGTTCCTAGCCTAAGTGGCCCCGAGATACGGGGCCCCAAATTCGGTCAACTGTGTCCATCTGCAGCAATGTCATTTCGGGACCCTTTGGGTTCAGAGACCCCAAATTTTGGCTGCAGCTAGGGGGCATCTAGGAACCCTTAACTACCGAGTTTGAAGTTCAGGGGACCTATGGCTGTAAATGGGCACAGTGAGGCATGCAAATGGGCACAGTGATGCTGCAAATGGGCATTGTTGACCCTCTTTTCCACTTACAGTAGCTGTGCATTTCTCACCCTCGTCTTATACTCGGGTCAATAAGTTTTTCCCATTTTTTTTGTGGTAAATTAGGGCCTCGACTTATACTCGGAACGACTTATACTCGAGTATATACGGTAAAATAATTAACCCCCCACTAGTAGCTTATGTGTATATACAATGTTCATTTGAAGATGGGTTTGCTGTGTTATGAAGGCATAAACCTCAATGTATTTTTTCCAAAATTGAGTCATTTTGTGGATATTTTAAATCCCACGGACCTCCAAAAATGTGATAGGTAGTCAGGAAATTAGATATATAATATCTAAGTGTCTAAGTAAAATTTATGCTGCTTGAAAGTCAAATGTGCTTCTTGGATTTTGGGCCCCTCTATGCAAATAGACTGTGAAAAAGACTCACACATTGGTATACCTATACTTGGGAGGCATAGAAGAATGTGTTTTGGGGTGTATTTTTAAGTATGCCTATGCTGCGTGTGAGAAATACCTTGCTAAAATGGCAACTTTGTGAGAAGAAAAAAACAAATTTTTCCCCCCAGTAGTCTTCCAGGCCAGCCCTTGAGAGATGGAGCTCCTCCCCTGAATCAGGAAAATCAATGCCCATCAGCACTTTTGAGGCGGACCCTCAGGCCCTTGCTCAGTTATTGTGTTTCTCCCCATCCAGAGGGGACGCGTTGCTTGAAGGACCGTTTGTTTGCAAGAGTGCTCCAACCCAAAGGCCATTTAATAGATGGGAGGCTCTGGGCCGGTGAAAGGTGGTTTAAGTGCCTTACCGGGTCATGCTTCTTGGTGGAGGGGGTCAGTAGGCGGACGCGGTGATCCCTTCTTGGCACCCGGGTGCTAGGTAATCCGCTCCTCCTCTCTCTAAACCCAGGCTGGGATGTAGGTGCTGGTGACTCAGCTCCCTGGGGACGTGGCTTCCAGGCCGGGAGATGTCTTGCAGCCAGAAGTGATGCCGCTTGACCAGGGGACGTTGGTGCATCACTTCTGGTAGAGGTTACGACATCGGCATGCGCCGGTGGGTAGTGGTTTTAACCCCTTAAAGGTGCAGAGAGGAGGGCTGGCCAGGCTGGTACTACATGCAGACACTACAGGTGTGAGGACGAATGCTGCACAACCCAAGGATACAGTGTGATAATTTAGATGACTTATCGTCTGCACAAGCTCCAGGGGAGTCCAGTATCAGCGGGACACAGGTAGGCTCCAGGGGGTGTCCTGACTGCCTAGTTATTTCTGGGTTCAGAGGTCTGTGTATTGTATATTACCTAGCGTTCTGAGGGCACAGCAGAAGTGCAGTGTTTTCACTGGGTGAGCACCACCTTTGGCAGATGAAGCCGCTTAAAGAGCCTAAGCCCATTCCCAAAAAGTGCTGTGCCAAGTGGGGTACGAAGATGCCTTCAGATTTCACAGATCCGCTTTATAAACAATGTGTCTCCCGGCTGTTAAGAAAGGAGCCGGATACCCTTAATGCTAACTTTTTTGTTTCTGTAAAGGAAGAAATTACCTCTACCTTTAAGGATTTTAAGAAGCTGATTACAGACATTAAAGCTCCTTCTGCTCCAATCAGTCATCCTTCACCTATAACTTCCCCAAGATCAGTAGCCTCAGGGTCTCTGGACACTTTGGGGGACAGGGCTATGAGCCTTGCAACCAGTGATGCTGGCACATCCAGTAAAGATTTGGAGCAGGAAGTAAGCAGAGAGGAAGAGTCAGTTTAAAGTATCCCTGGACGATATAGAGGATCTTTTAGGGGCAATTTATGAGACCTTAGAGATCGAGAAAGAGAAAGACCAAACTTCCAAACCCGATCTTATATATCAAAGTCTTTAAAAGAAAAAGTCTGAAGTATTCCCAGTCCATCAGGTGATGTCTGACGTAGTGCTTAAAGAGTGGGCAAAGTATGAGAAGAGACCTTTTTTGCCGGCAGCCACAAAAGGAGATTCCCCTTTAATGACGATCCCCAGGCGGTTTGGAACAAATATCCAAATCTGGATGATCCCCTCTCTTAAGTGTCAAAGAGCTCGGTACTTGCCTTTGAAGATATGGGCAATTTAATGTACTGCATGGACAAAAGGGCAGATATAATCTTGAAGAGAGGGGTAGGGGTCACAATAGAGGCAAGCAGGGGGGAAGGGGACAACGAGGTCACAACATGCCCTCTAATTCACATTTGGGACAACGTGAAGCCCCCACATCCCGACAGGGTGCCTATGCAGATACATATCCTGCCAATTCCTACTACTATGAACCACCCCCTACCACTAATAATAGGTTCCTCCCTCTTCAGGACACATGGGACGATGAATACAGGGACCAACATGGATATGATTCACGATCCATGTATAGTCAACCCACCCATGGTTATTATCCCCCCAGTACCAACACACGCAATGGGCAGGTTTTTCACGAGGACCGAAGACCCAGGAAAAGGGGCGCAGACTCAAGAGAGGCACCAGGGGAGGGTGGAAAATTCGAAGGAGGAAAAAGAAGGAGAACATGAGAGGCCAAGGCGTTTTTAATCTGAGTACTAAACCACTCACTGATGAAGAGCTTTCTGTGCTTGATAAGGGACTCAAATTTGCCCCCCCTAAGAAGCTCGATCGGTTTGGTACATTTATGGATATCCACAAATTCACACGTAAATTACACATTCAACGCTATCTTGTCTCTAACCCGATTAGAAACGAGATTAGCGCCACTTCGGGGACAGTCCACTCTGGTCTGTCCAATCCCTCACTATTCACCCCACCCGTTCCCATGGCGCCAGCCATTACTATATTTAGGGATTTGGTCCTTAAGGATCTGGCTGAACTCCCTGAGAAACGCATATATCATTACCCTTTTTCTAATCAAGGTTTCAAATCTTTGTGTCTACAGAAGGACCTTGTCAACCGACAAGGGGGTTGGCATTGTGGTTCTGGACAAAAAGGATTACATGTCTGAAATGTATAGGATCCTTGAGGAACCTGATACATATAAAACACTGCCAAACAATCCCACACCCTCTTTTAAAAGAGAGCTTTCTGTCATCATAAAGAGGGGTTATGATCAAGGTATTCTAAACAAGAAGGAAAGAGATTTTTTTGTACCCTCAGCACCTAGGGTTCCTACCATTTATTATCTACCCAAGGTGCACAAGAACCCGGTACAGCCTCCCGGTCGGCCTATCGTGAGTGGGATAGACTCTGTCACCTCACGCATAGGCCGTTACATTGATTTTTACTTGCAACCCATCGTTAGGCGTATGCCTTCTTATTTGAAGGATACAGGGGCCACCATACGTCTACTTGAGAGTCTGAATCTACAGGGTAACTACATCATTGCCACTGCTGATGTCACCTCCCTGTACACATGTATACCCCAGGACAAGGGATTGGAAGCGGTTCAATATTTTTTGGAGAAGGAACCCACCATCGCTCCTTTCCAGTGTGCTTTTGTTATCGAGTTACTCGAATTCGCCACTAAATGTAGTTACTTCTGGTTTGACCAGCAATTTTATCTTCAGCTACGTGGCGTGGCTATGGGCGCTAAGTTCGCCCCTAGCCTCGCCAATCTATTCATGGCGAAGTGGGAGGAGGATGTCGTCTATACCAACAGGGACCCATCCTTGATTGTCTGGGCCCGGTATATTGACGACATCCTCCTCCTTTGGAAGGGTAGTGCTGAGACGTTGGATTCATTCTTTGCACGCTTGAATGACAACGATCGTGGCATCTCCCTATCCCATACAGCTAGCAAACATAGAATCAACTTCTTGGACCTTGAGATAGAGTTGCATGATGGCTTTTTTCAGTTCAAGACACACTTTAAGGCCACAGACCGGAATAGCTTCATACCACCTGATAGCTGTCACCACCTGTCTTGGCTTGATTCGGTACCGCGGAGTCAGTTTCTTAGATTAAGAAGAAACTGCTCAACCACCGACTCATTTACATCACAATCGGCACTCCTTAAGGCCAAGTTTATAGATAAGGACTACGATCCCTGTCTTGTTGAGCGTGAATTCAAACATGCACTTGCAACCAATAGGGAATCCCTCCTGGCAGATAGGCCCATGAGAGAACCAGATTGCACCTTTAGGTGGTCCTTATTGACCTCCTTTTCTAACCAACACAGATGCATCAAAGCTATCCTTACCAAACATTGGGACATCCTCAAGCATGACCGTATTTTGGGCAATGTGCTACCTGATAAGGCCAAAGTTATCTTTAAGGGAGCCCCAACCCTGCAGAGCAAGATTGCCCCAAACATTATCAACCCTCCTATACGCCAACCCCTCTTCTATGAGATGGATGGATTTTATTCTTGTAGGAGATGTACTGTTTGCCAGCATAACTCAGGCGTAGGTAGAAAGACAGTATCATTTAGATCATCAGTTACCCACAGGACATACTCAATCAGACGATTCTGCACTTGTACTACCAGTTATATTGTGTACCTGATTACCTGTCACTGCGGTAAACAATATGTGGGCCGTACCATTCGTTCCTTTTCAATACGAGTGGCGGAACACATTGCACTCATTAAAGGGGGTGACACTAAACATACTGTCCCCCGTCACTATAAGTTACAACATAATCGTAGGATTGAAGGCACACAATTCGTGGTCATTGACAGATATGTCCCTCCTTGGAGGGGTGGGGCTATGACCAGGGGTGTGTCTCGTTTGGAGACTTACTGGATCCATGAGCTCCGCACACTCCACCCATTAGGTATGAACGTTGACGTTGACGTCAACGCCTTTATCAACAAAGCCTGAGGTTGACATTACATTTGCCCCTTCCGCAGAAGTTCTCTTTCCTCATTGCAATTAAGCCCCTGCATTTTTGTATTAAGTTTTATTTATTTAATTTGTATATATATTCTTATGTACACTGCATTCTCTTTATTTCTTGTTCTTATTCATCTGATTCCAATCACAATACCTTGTATATATGAATGGTTAATTTTCTTTTAAGAACACCATTCTGTCCTACGTTCATTATACATATAGATGATGCCTTTTATATACTTGTCATATGTTAAATAAACCAGCTCCAGGAGTGTGCATTTTTATTGATGGTTATAACACTCCCACCCCCTTTACAAATTTTTTTTTTTTTCTCTATGAGAGTCCAGGTTCTTTTGTGTCATTTTATTCCATATCATTTTTTGATCTGCATACTTTCTTGTTTATTTACATATTTTTTAGCAACACTGGTATGCACAAATCAAGTTTTTCAGACGTCATTGTACACTGACATTCACATATCACGTTCATCTTCCCCCATGCACTGAGGGTGTTATGGCCCGTAACTACGGCCTGTTCTTTTCTACGTGGTTTTTTACTTTAAATGGCGTTCCCGGGGCCATGGCTTGTTACCTTGGATACCCAGTCATTGGCATCGTACCCGCCCCCTTTGGAGGCCTGTAATACACTCGCACCTATACACTTCTCCGTACGCCGCGCGGACTTCTCGACGTCATTCCGTCGTCCTTTCTTTCGACACATGCGCAGTACACCGCAAGCTCTTCTCGGTGCGTGCGCACATCACATTCGTTGTATCACTTTACAGAGATCTATTTACACACTTCCACTTGGGACCAGGGATTATGTCCTCTCTCATACATCATATAGAGGCGTTGCACCCTACTTTATTTGTTTTTATTTGAGTTTGCCTCACTTCCGGCGCCTGTCATTATGAGGCGTGGAACGCATGGCGGCCGGCGTGGAACGCACGCCGTTCGGCCATCTTCCCCCGATACCGGAAGTGACGTTTTGAGCGTCCGTGGAGCTGTTTTGCATAATTTTTCATGGTTTTTTTATATATACTTTGTTGGCTACAGTGGGGGGATCCCCCCAGATGACGTCTATGCAGACGAAAAGCGTCGGGTAGGACCCCACTGTCGCCATTTCTTCACAGCGCTGTTTTTAGCTATTTTCCATGTAAGTGTTTATTATCACTTTAATAAATTTTAAATTAATACGGATTTACACTATTTGGCCCATTCTTTCTCTCCTCCATACATTCCAACATGGATTTGAGCATCACGACCTCTGTGCCTGACTACGTCCAAGGAACACAGTCACGTGGAAGCTACTCCACCATCCCTGCTCTTCAGCATTCGTTCCAGCCCAGCACCACCCAAGCCTGTTTGACCCCACCTGGCGTATGCCTTGTCGGGTCCACCAAGTCTGGTAAGCCTCCTCATTGTCATTGGTGGTGTGTGGGCTCTCTTCATAGAGGATTTGTACCACGGTCAAATATTTGTTCCAGAGGATCTTATATCTCATTTTTTCAATTTTCTTCAAAGACAGTGTCGTCAGCATTCGAACTTTGAATTGCTAGCTCTTCAACTATACATACTTTATTCCCCCCCCCTTTTTTTGAGCGCTACACTTAATTTGTATTCTTGTTTAATCTTGAAGAGAGCCTTGGAGACTAGCATAGCCAGTTTGAAGCCCACCTTAGGCACGACTTGCCTAGCAAGAAACCTGGATTTTTGGCTGTCCCAGCTGCAGGATCATTTTAAGAAACGCAGTCCTAGAGAGGAAACACTCAAGTCCCTGCCTGTTCTTTTCAAAGCGGTGGGTTATATCATTAATGCATCCACTGAATCTGTGAAGGTCTCTGCTAGAGCAGGGGCAGTGTCAGTGGCAGCCAGAAGAACAGTTTGGCTCAAAATATGGCATGGGGATTTAGCTGAGTTGAGGCTATGCAGTCTCCTTTTTTCTGGGGACCTTTTGTTTGGGCCTGGTCTGGATGCAGTTCTAGAGAGAATTGTGGACAGGAAGAAAGCCTTTCCTGCTGAAAAGAGGAAGTCATTTCCAAAGAGATTTTCTCATGGGCAAAAAGAGTGACCTCAGAAAGAACAGCTGAAAACCCCAAAAGCAGCAATGACTACAGGATGTAGAAGGAAGATTGGCTACCTTCCTACCTCAATGGCAGAAGATAACAGCCAATGAGCATGTACTGAACATCATTGCCATGGGCTACGCTCTGGAGTTTAACTCAGTCCCTCCAAAGAGGTTCCTCTTGACAAAATTCTCAGGAGAACCTGAAAAGGCCGAAGCAGGGGCTGCTGCATTAGTAACATATTACACTCTTAATATGAGTATAACATTTTGGTAAAGGTGAACTTCACCTTTAAAAGTACAAAGAAAACAATTACAGTTCATAATTTGGATATTATTCATTTGGTCCCTGGTAGAACAGCATGAGATAAGTACTGTTAGATTTAGATGTAGGTGATCTACACTGTACCCAAAAAACAAGACTCATGGATATTATGTACTTCACTGGTTATTATGTTCAGCATACATGTATCCAAAGATGTGAAACTTTAAAATGAATTACTTGAAGATGTGTCAGGAATAATAAAGAAAAGGATTTTAGTCCGACGATGATAATACATTCTACTATATTACTGTCAAGGGCACTTGTCAGGGCTGGGCTCAGCCCGTCCTTCTCTGAGCTGGCCGCTCAGCTGTCTGCTAATTGCCAGCTCCTATCTCTCTGCAGTGACTCACCTGTTGGTGATATCCTGCTTGTCACTCCTGCCTACTTAAGACGTCCAGCCCAGACGATCTCGGCCTTCGCCTTGGTCACATCTCTAGAGATGCTCTCCTGTGTTCCTGTTAAAGATTTGCTTGGCTGACATTCCTTCTGGCTCCAGATCCTGTTTGCTGTTCTACTACGCTCATCTCTGGCTCCGTGACATTTTGGCTTGTCTGACTATTCGTTCCGGCCCCTGAACTCTGGCTGTTTTGACTATGTTTACTCAGTTTAACTTTTTTTATTATTATTAAACAAGTGAGATTTAACTGTACTTCTGTCTCAGTCTGATTCATGGTTTCTGATAGCACTTTGCTTAGCAAAACAGTAAAACACTCAGCAGAAGTGCTTTAAGAATGATAAATGACCATGAGTACCCCAGGCACCATGCAGAGGTTAAGTGGCAGCTTGCAAAATGTACCTAGGGAAAGCCTGCATGTGACTAAAATGTAAATATTGCTTTAAAGAAGGTTGTATTGTACAACACCAGCTGTATAATAATTTCCATTGTTGATATAATATCCTCTATCTATACAATAGGGGAGCACGTTTTCCAAGGCTGAGGGCTGCTCTGCAAGACTTAGACTGGAGGGAAAATTGTCATTAACCACTTTAATACAGGGCACTTTCACCCCCTTCCTGCCCAGTCCAATTTTCAGCTTTCAGGCTGTTGCATTTTAAAAAAAGACAGAACATTTTGGAAAAAAAAGGTTTTATTTGTTTCTGTTACAAAACTTTGTAAATAAGTACGTTTTACCAGTCACTGATGAGCACTGATGAGGCTGCACTGACGGGCACTGATGAGGCTTCACTGATTGGCACTGATGAGGTGGCACTGATGATGTGGCACTTATATGCAGCACTGATGGGCACTGATAGGCAGCACTGATAAGCAGCACTGATGGGCACTTATAGGTGGCATTGATGGGCACTGATAGGTGGCACTGATGGGCGGTACTGATGGGTGGCACTGATGGCCACTGATAGGCAGCACTGATCAGGAGCCACTGACAGGCACTCACTGATGGGCACAGAGTGCCATCCTAATGGCCACTGGTTGGCATCCATTGGTGGGCTCACCTTGTGGTCTGCAGTGGGCATCCCTGGTGGTCCCCAGTTTCTATCCTTGGTGGTCTCCAGTGGGCATCCTCGATGGGTCTGCACTGATAATCAATGTGCTGATTATCAGCGCAGGCCCACCTGTCAGGGGAGCAGCCGATCAGGTGTCTACTACTAGCCTCTCAGTGCGATTGGAGGAAAAGCCGATAAACTGCTCTTCCTGTTTACACTGTGATCAGCTATGTTTGAACACAGCTGATTGCATGGTAAAGAGCCTACATTATAGGCTCTTTACCTAGATCGGAGATGCAGTGTGCCGACTGACACACCACACCACCGATCACGGGCGCACATGCTATCGGCTTATCCTGCTGGGCTTCATATGACGTCCAGTCAGGATAATACAACCACTTTCCGGCCGTCATTTTGCTATATGGCGTGGAGGAAGTAGTTAGGTTTTCTATTGGTTGAACTTGATGGAGTTGTGCCTTTCTTCAGCCTGCTAGCTGTGGAATTATGTAATGTTCTTTTAGCTTTATTTTAATTAAGGAAGTGTGGCATATGTGCGTATTTGCAAATATTTGTGCGTATTTGTGGGTATACATGCAAAAATACTGACCAGCAACTCAGATTTCTTTTTTTTTTTTTACTGATCAATACAAAGTGCATGTTGCAGTGCAAGTTTATGCGCCTTGTGTACAGGCACATAAAAGCAATGGGCAGCATTCAAATCAGTAGGTAAAAATATCCTCTATGCCTAAAAAATGTGCTTTTTTAGGTGGCAGCAGTGTGCAAGAGGCCTAAACCAAGTGACAAAATTCCTAACTAGCAACCTAAGTGACTGAAAATCTAACTAACAAATTAACTATAATACAATATATACAGACAAAATAGGCACACAGATCAACAGGGTAAAACTGGAGGTGCAAAAAATAGTCAGGAAGGGGAATCAGGACTGAGAATACAGAACAAAGAGAGCAGATGCAAGGCAGGGGGTACAAGGTACAGATGCAGGGCAGGATCAAGATCTAGGCTCAGGATAAGTCAGCAAGCATAATCTGGCTATCAGGCAGAACACTGAAGCAAAACAGAAATGCAGAGGAGGAACTAAATACCCGCACTGTCTAATATCAGCACTGATTACTGATTCAGGTCCTGATAGTTCTATAACAGCATTATAAATATTTTCCACTGTTCTTTTATATCCCTCAACACCAAGAGGATCTGTAGAAAACTCTCATATCATCATAATATCCCTACCTCCTGGACACACTAAAACAAACCCAATATATATAGTATATAAGGTAATCACATGCAAAATCAATCTATGCAATGCACAGTAATATACACTATGGGGGTCATTTACTATAGAGCTGCGGCGCTAATTGCCGCTAATTAGCGCTAATTAGCGCTAAAATGGTATTCACTATAGCACTGGTGAGAAAATACTCCCAAAATCGAATTTAATATAGTTCCCTGAAACCAAATAACGCCCAAAACCCTTACTCTGCTAAAACCTGGAGTAGTGCACATTAAAATAATGTTTAGAGCATGATAGAATTGCCTAAATGGTACTGAAATATGCGGTATATTATTTAAAGATAATCTGCTTTTAAACTGTGTGAAAAAGTAATTTCTACACTGAAATATGTTTAAAAGTCTGAGAAGGGAAAAATTCCCTGTTTTGTACAACTAGGTGCCAACACAACTGAGCATGCTCGGACCTGAAAATAACTCTCATTTTAACTCAAGTGTCTTTTTTACCCGACTCTATAGTAAATACCAAAATGAGAACTAATTAGAGAGCATTTTTTTGAAGTGAAAATCTGCTCTATTCTAGTCCAAATCAAGTATTAGCCATTGATTCTAATGGAACAATTCTAACTTTCACAAAAAAACCTTTTAATGTTGATATGAAATGTATCTTTCTCTGAAATAAATTTTCCTTTGCAACATTGTTGCTTCTACTTAAAATATTTTGTTTTTAAGAATGCTAGAATGTGGAATGTTTTGGTAAAATATAATTTTCTCTGTCACTTTCACTTGTTACTCTCCATCTCACAACAATCTTTACCCAAACTCACACAGGTGTCTTTACAAACCACAAACAATACCATTGCTGATGCAAATTTAAAATGAATCACAATTTTTTGTGCTTTTTATTATTTCCAAATATTCATAATTTGAGCCCAAAAATGTGATATGTGTACCAACATCAGAAAGCAAAATGTAATTCCCAAAAATTTGAGGGTAATATTCTACTCTCACCCACAAAAAAACACCAAATATCACAGAATAAATCAAGAATAACTCTTGAGTAATGTAATTCCATCACCTGTATATCCAAAGAAATGCAGTATTTGTGTTTTTATGTGTAGTTATGTGTAGGAGATTCTCACACGTGGCAGCTCCGTGGCTTAGAGGTTAGAACTTCTGCTTAGTATCCCTGAGTGTCAGGGTTCAAATCACAACCATGTTACTTCATGTAGAGAAGTTGTCTCATCTCCCAGGTCCTATAAGTATGTCTAAATGTAGTATTTATGTGTAGGAGGGTTCCACCACCATTGTAAGTCTTTTCCAGATACACTATTTAGCCAAAAGTATTGGGATGCCTGCCTTTACACACACATGAACTTTAATGGCAGCCCAGTCTTAGTCCGTAGGGTTAAAATTTGATTTGGCCCACCCTTTGCTGCTAGAACAGCTTCTGGGAAGGCTGTCCACAAGGTTTAGTGTGTCTATGGGAATGCTTGATCATTCTTCCAGAAGTGCATTTGTGAGGCCAGGCACTGATGTTGGATGAGAAGGCCTGGCTCGCAGTCTCTACTCTAATTCAGCCAAAGGGTGTTCTATCGGGTTGAGGCCAGGACTCTGTGCAGGCCAGTCAAGTTTCTCCACCCCAAACTTGCTCATCCATGTCTTTATGGACCTTGCTTTGTGCACTGGTGTGCAGTCATGTTGGAACAGGAAGGGGCTTTCCCCAAACTGTTCCCACAAAGTTGGGAGCATTAAATTGTCCAAAATGTCTTGATATGCTGATGCCTTAGGAGTTCCCTTAACTGGAACTAAGAGGCCAAGCCCAACCCCTGAAAAACATAATCCCCCCTCCGCCAAATCATTTGGACCAGTGCACAAAGCAAGGTCCATAAAGACATGGATGAGTGATTTTGGGGTGGAGGAACTTGATTGGCCTCGACAGAGTCCTGACCTCAACACAACAGAACACCTTGGAGGTGAATTAGAGAGGAGACTGTAGGTCAGGCCTTCTTGTCCAACATCAGTGCCTGACCTAACAAATGCACTTGGAAAAATGGTCAAACATTCCCATAGACACACTCCTAAACCTTGTGGACAGCCTTCCCAGAAGAGTTGAAGCTGTTATAGCTGCAAAGGGTGGGCCAAATGAGTAATACTGGGATGCCATTACAGTTCATGTGCGTTTAAAGGCAGGCATCCCAATACTTAGGCCAATATATTGTATATTGCTTCTGACACTGAGCATGGCTATGGACTTAGGGCTGGTTCACACCACAGAGATGCAGAGAACATGGGTGAGGCTGTCTGGTGGCTAAGTGGGTAGCAGTTCTGTCTAGCAGCACCTGGGATTTTGGTTCAATTCCCCAACATGCTAATCCTTGTGTTGAAGTTTATATGTTCTCCCTGTGTGGGTTTCTCACCACAATCCAAAGACATGTTGACAAGTTATTTGTCTTCTGTCAAAATAGGTTTTAATGTAAGAAAGTTAATTTTGGACTTTATATTGGAAGCTCATTGCAGCCAGGGACTGATGTTAATGTTTATTAGCACTAATCATGCCCGGGAACTTGGACATTTCAAATTTTAGGGTTTACACTGCACGGGTACATATGCTTAGAAAACTGTTGCTTTGTTTATGTGGATGCAAATGGACTTTGATCTTTATCTTGTAGTTGGAGATTTGATGCACATAGCCAAGGACTAACACTGTCAGGAAAGGGTCCATCCGCTGGTAAGATATATCATTTGGCATGCAGTACTGGGGTCCACCAGCAGGTGTCTCCTGGCAGTGTTGAACTGTCAGGAGAATATTTCCCTGCTGGTGACATGTCATCTTTTGGCCGCAGTACTGATGTCCACCAGCGGATGGATCCCGGCAGTATGGAGCAGACAACATACCCTGCGCTCAGGTGTGACTTGAAGCCAATTAGTCAGCCCTATAAATACCCGGCGAGCCCTCACATGCTCGCCTTGGTATCTCTCTCCCTGCACTCGAACCTTGCTGCCCGTTACTTTGACCTTGAGCCTGCTTCTGCCTTGTCCTGACCTGACCTGACCTGACCTGATCCCATCCCTATCCTGAGCCTATCCCCTCTGTTCCTGGTTACCTTGGATCCCTGCCCTGTATCCCATCCATCCACCCTCTTCCTGTCCTGCTGGTTTGATCTCCCTGTGTATGACCTTGGCCTGGCTTGTTTACGATTACGGTATCTCCATTTCCTTGTATATATTGTTGTTTGCTGTGGGTTTGTTGTGTTGGTTTTGCACTGTTTATATTTCTTTATTTGTCACTTATTTATTAAACACCATTATTTCACTTATATGTGTTTTGGTTTTCCTCTGTGCAGTCCACACAGTCTGGTCAATTAGATTCCCTGACAGTATACCAAGGCCATCCCTGACCAGACGTGGCTGCATTGAGGAAACCATCCTGGTTTATCGGGTCTGCTAATATGGATTTCGATGAAATTCTTTATTATTCTCTGCTAGCAGAAGAGGATGGTGAATATTGTCGCCAGATTTTAAAAGGGTGGACTAGTGACAGGCTGATGGAAACTATCCAATCAGCTCATTCCCTAGTGGATCAGGGGTATATGTCTTTTGAAGATGTTCAACCTCTGATCCAGTTATGTGCAAAACCAGCCCTGTCATGCATTCCCGAGGGAAGTGATGATTTTTCACCCCCCTTCAATTATGGCCAAGTTGAATCCCTGGTTTGGTTGTTAGAGGATGATCCAGCCTATTTTATGGAACATTATTCCTCCTGTTCACAGCAAGTGTTGTTTAATTGCATCCAGTCGGTGCAATCCTTGATTAGTCAGGCTGTGTGTGAATCAACGTTTGTTCAACCTGTGCTGCAGGTATGGTCAGATCTCCTGTCTTTTGCTAAGCCACAATACTCCAGCCCTGCCATTAATCCTCTGTCTCCCCAAAAATGTATCTCCCCGTCGCCTATGGCAACCTCAGCTACAGCCCAGTTTATCAAACCCCCTACCAAATACTACTACCCAGTCTCCAAATGTAGCACCTATCCCGCCTTCAATCCACCTGTCTCTTCTCCTCCACCTGTAACAGTCCCACAAAACCCCTCTCTAGCTACAGTTCCTTGGTCTTCCTTCGATCCAGCTACTTTCTTTTCTTTCAGCCCTGCACCTACATACAAGACTGCACGGGCTAAACCAAAAAAGAAACAAAAATTCTTTCCTACCCACACGATCCTGCCAGTAACCCAACTTGCTTCCACACCAACTAACCCACCTGATTCTGTCAAACCAGTGCCTGCTACCGAGCCTGATGCGCCAGTGTCTTCTACGCAACCTGTTGTGCCAATGCCTGTGCCCGCTGTCCAGTTTGATGTCCCTGCCTTCCAGTCTGGTGTGCCCACCTTCCAGTCTGATGCACCCGCTCTCCAGTCTAACGCACCTGCAATCCAGTCCGATATGCCTGCCTTCCAGCCGGATGTCTTGAAGCTTGCCTTCCAGCCTGAAGTCCCGGTGCCCGCTTTTCAGTCTGTGCCCGCTCCCCAGTCTGATGTCTTCATGCCTGCCTCCCAGCCTGATGTCCCGAAGCTTGCTTTTCAGCCTGATGTCTTGGTTTCTGCCTTCCAACTTGATGTCCCTGCCTTCCAACTTGATGTCCCTACCTTCCAGTCTGGTGTGCCCACCTTCCAGTCTGGTGTGCCCACCTTCCAGTCTGGTGAGCCCACCTTCCAGTCTGGTGTGCCCACCTTCCAGTCTGGTGAGCCCACCTTCCAGTCTGGTGCGCCCACCTTCCAGTCTGGTGCGCCCACCTTCCAGTCTGGTGCGCCCACCTTCCAGTCCAATGCACCTGCTATCCAGTCTGATATGCCTGCCTTCCAGCCGGATGTCTTGAAGCTTGCCTTCCAGCCCGAAATCCCAGTGTCCATGTTCCAGTCTGACACTTCAGCGACTACTGACCAGTCCGATGTACCCGCTGTTCTGCCCGATGTGCCAGCGCCTGTGTCTGCTGCCCAGTCTAAAGTTCCAGCACTCGCTGCCTGGTCTGATGTCTCGGTGCCGGCTTTCCAGTCCGCTTTCCAGCCTGATGTGCCAGTGTCTACTACTCAGCCAGTTGTGCCAATGCCTGTGTCCGCTGCCCAGTTTGAGGTCCCAGTGCCTGCTGCTCAGCCCGAAATTCCAGTGTCCATGTTCCAGTCTGACGCTTCAGCAACTACTGACCAGTCCGATGTACCTGTTCAGCCTGTTGTGCCAGTACCTGCTGTTCTGCCTGATGTGCCCACTGTTCAGCCTGATGAGCCTGCTTTCCGGTTTGATGTGACCATCCTCCAGCCTGATATCCTGGTACCTGTCTTCCAGCCTGATGTCGTGATGTTGGTATCCCAGCCTGAGGTTTCGGTGCCCGTGTCTCCGCCTGAAGTTTCGGTGCCCGTGTTTCAGCCTGGAGTTTCGGTGCCCGTGTCCCAGCTTGCTGAATCGGTGCCCGTTACCCAGTCTGTTGAATCGGTGCCCGTTACCCAGTCTGTTGAATCGGTGCCCGTTACCCGGTCCGTCACTTGGCCTGTCAAGCCAGTATCCGTTATCCGGCTTGCCGAACCAGTGCCCGGTGTCCAGCTCGCTGGGTCGGGGCCTGTCACCCAGCCCACTGGGCCGGGGTCCGTTACCCAGCTTGCTGAGCCGGTGCCTGTAATCCAGCCTGCCCTTACGGTGCTCGCTGTTCGGCCCAATGTTCCAGAGCCTGCTGCCCAGCTCGATGACCCGGAGCCTGCTGCCAAGCTCGATGACCCGGAGCCTGCTGCCCAGCTCGGTGACCCGGAGCCTGCTGCCCAGCTCGGTGACCCGGAGCCCGCTGCCCAGCTCGGTGACCCGGAGCCCGCTGCCCAGCTCGGTGACCCGGAGCCCGCTGCCCAGCTCGATGACCCGGAGCCCGCTGCCCAGCTCGATGACCCGGAGCCCGCTGCCCAGCTCGATGACCCGGAGCCCGCTGCCCAGCTCGATGACCCGGAGCCCGCTGCCCAGCTCGATGACCCGGAGCCCGCTGCCCAGCTCGATGACCCGGAGCCCGCTGCCCAGCTCGATGACCCGGAGCCCGCTGCCCAGCTCGATGACCCGGAGCCCGCTGCCCAGCTCGATGACCCGGAGCCCGCTGCCCAGCTCGATGACCCGGAGCCCGCTGCCCAGCTCGATGACCCGGAGCCCGCTGCCCAGCTCGATGACCCGGAGCCCGCTGCCCAGCTCGATGACCCGGAGCCCGCTGCCCAGCTCGATGACCCGGAGCCCGCTGCCCAGCTCGATGACCCGGAGCCCGCTGCCCAGCTCGATGACCCGGAGCCCGCTGCCCAGCTCAAGTGGTTCCTGTGTGCTGTCCAGCTCAAGTGGTTCCTGTGTGCTGTCCAGCTCAAGTTGTTCCTGTGTGCTGCCCAGCTCAAGTTGTTCCTGTGTGCTGCCCAGCTCAAGTTGTTCCTGTGTGCTGCCCAGCTCAAGTTGTTCCTGTGTGCTGCCCAGCTCAAGTTGTTCCTGTGTGCTGCCCAGCTCAAGTTGTTCCTGTGTGCTGCCCAGCTCAAGTTGTTCCTGTGTGCTGCCCAGCTCAAGTTGTTCCTGTGTGCTGCCCAGCTCAAGTTGTTCCTGTGTGCTGCCCAGCTCAAGTTGTTCCTGTGTGCTGCCCAGCTCAAGTTGTTCCTGTGTGCTGTCCAGCTCAAGTTGTTCCTGTCCGCTGCCCAGCTCAAAGACTTTGACATGCCAGCCGTCTGCCCGGATGTGCCTGATGACCAGCCTGAAATGCCTTCTTCCACCATTCTGCCTGATGTCATAGACCATGGACAATTAAGACCAGTTGGAGCGTCCGGAGGCCGCTCCTTTAGGGAGGGGTACTGTCAGGAAAGGGTCCATCCGCTGGTAAGATATATCATTTGGCATGCAGTACTGGGGTCCACCAGCAGGTGTCTCCTGGCAGTGTTGAACTGTCAGGAGAATATTTCCCTGCTGGTGACATGTCATCTTTTGGCCGCAGTACTGATGTCCACCAGCGGATGGATCCCGGCAGTATGGAGCAGACAACATACCCTGCGCTCAGGTGTGACTTGAAGCCAATTAGTCAGCCCTATAAATACCCGGCGAGCCCTCACATGCTCGCCTTGGTATCTCTCTCCCTGCACTCGAACCTTGCTGCCCGTTACTTTGACCTTGAGCCTGCTTCTGCCTTGTCCTGACCTGACCTGACCTGACCTGATCCCATCCCTATCCTGAGCCTATCCCCTCTGTTCCTGGTTACCTTGGATCCCTGCCCTGTATCCCATCCATCCACCCTCTTCCTGTCCTGCTGGTTTGATCTCCCTGTGTATGACCTTGGCCTGGCTTGTTTACGATTACGGTATCTCCATTTCCTTGTATATATTGTTGTTTGCTGTGGGTTTGTTGTGTTGGTTTTGCACTGTTTATATTTCTTTATTTGTCACTTATTTATTAAACACCATTATTTCACTTATATGTGTTTTGGTTTTCCTCTGTGCAGTCCACACAGTCTGGTCAATTAGATTCTCTGACAAACACAGTTGCGAATAGTATTATGTGTTCCTGCTCATCAGGTGCAATCACTTTAGACATACATGAAAAGACAGATTGAAAGATACTGGTGGGCATGTACTTCTATTGGGTGTGTCAGTGTGCTAACAATACAAACTCTCTTATATAAAGGCCTGCAGTAGGGGGGTTCGTTTGGCCTGAGAAGGTCAGGTTTTTTGCTGTGATTTGTGGGGGAGAAGGAATGATATTGTGCATATTGACAAATGCCCAACTAGGGATATTTGATTAAATTCTTGTGCATTTTTCCAACAAAAGTGGGTTTATGTGGCCATGCTGTCAATGTTGTGCGTGTATTGTTCCTGTCTGATCATGTAGACATCGTTTGGAAGCATGTGCTGACCTACTCTTTTTGATCTCATTGTTTAATCGTGTACACCGAAATGCAGCTTCCAGCAGAACATGGTCACCAGTGTATGTATGTGTGGATTGTGGGTTGGTAGTGGGTGTTTTGAATAAGTCTTTTTTGTAATATTATGTTGGAATCCTTTGTAAGAATGACTGTTAAGTATGTTTCTATAATCAGAGATATAGATAAAAAATGTGATGTGTTGCCCATTATACACTGAAATTAAAGCTGTGTCCACTCTAAGGTTTTGTCAAATTTTAGATTGTAAGCTCCTATGAGCAGGGCCCTTAAAATCCCATTGCTAAATGTAACACCATATATCCTGTCCAAATTTTTTTGAAGCTAGTAAATTAATGTACATTTTTTTTTCTTCTGGTAAATTAAAAGGACATTTTTGAGCTTTGTTGTGGTGTTTTTTTTCTTCTACTTTTCTTCCTCTTTAGTTTTTGTGGGTGATGGTTTTGAGAAAGTGCAATATATTTTATTTCAATATGTATTTGTGCACCAAAAACTAATCTCTTCGCCCTGGTTCACATTGATGCTACTTTGAAATCGCACTACTTCACTTGAAGTAGCATGATTTGAAAGTAGCAAGGTCAGCGTGATTTCAGGTGCTACTTGATAGACATCCATGTGGCTTCATTCACGGGTGTCTGTTGAATTCGCACCTGAAATCGGCAAAAGTAGTGCAGGAACTACTTTAGCAAATTGGTGCGGCGCCACACAATTGGTGTCGTATCGATTGGAATAGTGCCAATAGTGCTGCCAATAGTCATGCGATTTGATCTCTCAAATCGCATGACAAATCGCTCCAATGTAAACCTAGGCTTCTGCACACCTGCAAGTAAATGATAAAGGTGGAATCTTTATATATAACAGCTGTGGAGAATTGCAGGTAATGAATTCAGATGGTGGATAGGCAGTGTTGTATGTGTCAGCTTTAGTTCACATTGGACATGTCAAAGCGGTGACAATTGCACTGTTTTAATTGGTACGACTTTGGGGTGCAATTTGTATTGATATCAGTGCAGAAACCTGCACAGATGTCTCTGAAATTCCCCCTGCAGGACTGACATGCGGGAATGAAAGTGTGTGATTTCAGCTGAACGATTTCCTCCCTCTGTCAGTGTGAACCAGGGCTCAAACTGGGCCTTTTGTTTTTTCATTCACCTGCTGCTAACCCAGGGACACCATTTCTTATCGAACGCCTTTAAATATCATAAGTAGAAATACAAATTTGCATATCTGCAAATAAACAAAAATAATAAAATTCTAATGGTGGTTGCGATCTAATATTCGCAGCAGCGATCAAAAGAGTGTGGTTTCGCCTTCTGAAATAAGTAATTGTAATTACCCGGACGTTCCTGTGCTCGTCAGGATCTCCATTTAGGTGGACATGGCGAGGTCCCCCTTTAGCAAAGAGGAGGTGCTGCTCATTTTCAGGATAAGGGTATGATATGTACTTGTGCTTAATCAATGTGGGGGTGGATGTGGTAGTTAGATTTGGTGTAGGTGGGGTTCATTGATTTGTTTGGCATCCCCACACATTTGCTTCTGGCCCATGTGCACACATCACTTCCTGCATTTGTTCTGCTGATGTAAATGCAAGTATAAATAAGAGCTCCTTTCTATTAAAATATATATGACTTGTTTCACAGTTGGGCGACTTTGGACCTCCGAGTTACTTGACAAGTTGTACCCCATGATTCTCAATGAGAACTAGGGATGGGCCGAACATCCCCCCGTTCGGTTCGCAGCAGAACATGCGAACAGACAAAAAATTTGTGTGAACACTGTTAAAGTCAATGGGACATGAACATGAATAATCAAAAGTGCTAATTTTAAAGGTTAATATGCAAGTTATTGTCATAAAAAGTGTTTGGAGACCCGGGTCCTGCCCCAGGGGACATGTATCAATGCAAAAAAAGTTTTAAAAATGGCTGTTTTTTCGGGAGCAGTGATTTTAATAATGCTTAAAGTGAAACAATAAAAGTGTAATATTCCTTTACATTTCGTACCTGTCTATAGTATGCCTGTAAAGTGGCGTGTGTTTCCCGTGTTTAGAACAGTCTGACAGCACAATTAAATTTCTAAAGGAAGAAAAAAGTCGTCATTTAAAAATGCTAAAGCTAGTTCCGGTGTTCTGCCGAGAAAGTTCCCCCTGGCGGATAAGGACTCCCTTGTACTGTGCAGGCGCAGCGCTTGCGCAGTACGAGCCGCCGAAAATAGCCGAAGCTGAACACCTGTGAGTCAGCTGTACAGGGCGCCTGTAACAGGGCCCCTCGCCATGCTTCGGGCATGGCCTTGCTTCGTTCGGCATATTTTTATTCTAACGCTATGTCCACTTGGATGGTGGGGCTTGAACCTGGACTCAAGGCGGAATGTAGAGCGCAGGCGTCGTGTAGAGCTGACGATCATCTGTTCAACTTCAGAGACTTTCGGCGGCTCCGTAGTCGTTCGTACTGTGCAAGCGAAGTGCATGCGCAGTACAGGGGGGTCCTTACCTGCCAGGGGAATTTTCTTGGCAAGACACTGGCTATTAATGAATTGTCAGTCTCGACAATCCACATAAAAGTTAATTGATAAAAACGGCTTGGGATTCCCCCATAGTCCATTACCAGGCCCTTTGGATCTGGTATGAATATTAAGGGGAACCCCAAACCAAAATGTAAAAAAAAATGCGTGGGGGTCCCCCCAAATTCCATACCAGGCCCTTTAGGTCTGGTATGGATATTAAGGGGAACCCCAGCCAAAATTTTTTTAAAAAATGGCGTGGGGTCCCCCTCAAAATCTATACCAGACCCTTCAGGTCGGGTTGGATTTTAAGGGGAACCCCGCGCCAAAATTAAAAAAAAATGGCGTGGGGTCCGCCCAAAAATCCATACCAGTCCCCTATCCAAGCATGCAACATGGCAGGCCACAGGAAAAGAGGGGGGGACGCTGTGACCCCTCCCCCCTATGACATCATGCCACAGGGAAGTCCCTGTGCGTCAGAGGGGGGCGGGGTCACGGGGTGGCCCCACCCTTCGTTATTTAGGATCCATCAGAAGACGAGAAGCGTCACACAGCGGGAGCCTCCCATCATGATGGATGCGGAGCGGCCCGAGAAGAAGGGAAGAAGAGGTCACGGAGGAAGATGCCAGACGAGAACCCTGGAGGAAGAACCAGAAGAACCAGAAGAAGAAGATGGAGGAAGAAACCGAAGGAAGATAGAAGATAGAAGAAAGAAGATAGAAGAAAGATGAAGCATTTAAATAAATGAATTGTCAAAAACTGTCTCTTGTCATTTTTAACATTTTTGACACTTATTTTGTGAAATGCTAGGGGTACTTTTGTACCCCCTTACCATTTCACACAGGGGGGCGGGATCTGGGTGTCCCCTTGTTAAAGGGGGCTTCCAGATTCCGATAAGCCCCCCACCCGCAGACCCCAACCACCGGGCAAGGGTTGTGGGGATAAGGCCCTTGTCCCCATCAACATGGGGACAAGGTGCTTTGGGGGCTACCCCAAAGCACCCTCCCAATGTTGAGGGCATGTGACCTGGTACAGTTCAGGAAGGGGGCGCTCTCACGTCCCCCCCTCTTTTCCTGCGGCCTGCCAGGTTGCGTGCTCGGATAAGGGTCTGGTATGGATTTTTGGGGGACCCCACGCCATTTTTTTTTATTTTGGCATGGGGTTCCCCTTAAAATCCATACCAGACCTGCAGGGTCTGGTATAGATTTTGAGGGGAACCCCCGAGTCATTTAAAAAAAAAATTTTGTCTGGGGTTCCCCTTAACTACTTAATAACTGGCCCATAGCCAAATGGCGGCGACAGGGCGGTTTTTTAACTCTGGGAGGGCGTACAGTGACGTCCGCCCAGAATTCCGCCCTCGCGCACCCCCTGGGGCGTGCACCTGAGAACATCCGTGACCGCCAGGTCCAGAGGACCCGGCGCATCACGGATCCCGGTAAATGGCCACTGATCATGGCCGTTTACCATGTGATCGCTCCGTCAAATGACATGTCATAACGCCGATTCCTCTCCTCCCCTCTGTGTACCGATCGGTACACTGTGAGTGGAGAGGGGAAGGGATCGGATGGCAGCAGCGCTGTGGGCTACATCTGTAGTGCCCACAGCGCTGCTCAGTGACAAATGCCATCCATCCATGCTCAGCCATCCCTCAAAGCTCTGCAATGCCCTGCACAACTCTGCAATACCCCACAATACTGTGCAATACTCTGCAATGCCCTGCAATGCTCTGCAATACCCCACAATACTCTGCAATACCCCACAATACTGTGCAATACCCCACAATACTCTGCAATACTCTGCAATACCCCACAATACTGTGCAATACCCTACAATACTCTGCAATACTCTACAATACCCCACAATACTGTGCAATACCCCACAATACTCTGCAATACCCCACAATACTCTGCAATACTCTGCAATACCCCACAACACTCTGCAATACCCAGCAACACTGTGCAGTACTCTGCAATACCCCACAATACTGTGCAATACCCCGCAATACTGTGCAATACCCCACAATACTCTGCAATACCCCACAATACTGTGCAGTACTCTGCAATACCCAGCAATACTGTGCAATACTCTGCAATACCCCACAATACTGTGCAATACCCCGCAATACTGTGCAATACTCTGCAATACCCCACAATACTGTGCAATACCCCGAAATACTCTGCAATACCCCGCAATACTGTGCAATACCCCGCAATACTCTGCAATACTCTGCAATACCCTGTAATACCCCGCAATACTCTGCAATACCCCCCAATACTCTGCCATACCCAGCCATACTCTGCAATACTTGGTGATACCCAGCCATACTTTGCCATACCCAGCCATACTTTGCAATACTCAGCGATACCCAGCCATACTCAGCCATACCCAGCCATACCCAGCCATACTCAGCCATACTCGACCATACTCTGCAATACCCTGCCATACTCTGCAATGCCCCGCAATACTCTGCCATACCCCGCAATACTCTGCCATACTCTGCAATACTTGGTGATACCCAGCCATACTCTGCCATACCCAGTCATACTCGGCGATACCCAGCCATACTCAGCCATACCCAGCCATGCTCAGCCATACTTGACCATACTCTGCAATACCCCGCTATACTCTGCAATACCCCACAATACTCTGCCATACCCCGCAATACTCTGCCATACCCAGCCATACTCGGTGATACCCAGCCATACTCTGCCATACCCAGTCATACTCGGCGAAACCCTGCCATACCTAGCCATGCTCTGCCATGCTCAGCCATACTCGGCTGTACTCGGCCTCTGTATGTGGCCAGGCTGTGGAAGTCCCACACGTGGTATCGCTGTACTCAGGAGGAGTAGGAGAATCTATTTTGGGGTGTCATTTTTGGTATGTACATGCTATGTGTTAGAAATATTGTATAAATGGACAATTTTGTGTTAAAAAAAAATGTGTTTTAACGTCGTCCTTGACTTTGTGCGGGGATATCTGAATGATGGCTGCAGCTACAGGCATCATTCAGATATCAGCTTTTTCAGCCAGCGATTCCCTACACCATAAGAATGATCATATCGGCTGTTTCACTCCTTGATCATTCTTACGGGAGGCGAGATGGGACATCCCCCCCTCCCGCCGCCCTCCGGTGCTTCTACCGAATCACCGCTATGATCGAAGCCGGGATAGTTTTTTTTAAATTTTATTTCAGGCTTCCCAGCCTAGAGGTGAGATGTGAGGTCTTATTGACCCCATATCTCACTGTAAAGAGGACCTGTCATGCCATATTCCTATTACAAGGGATGTTTACATTCCTTGTAATAGGAATAAAAGTGATCAAAAAAAAAATTTTGGGGAAAAAAGCATCAAACTAAAATAAATAAAGTAAAATGAACAATAAAAAAAAAAAATGTTAACGCCCCTGTCCCCGTGTGCTCGCATGCAGAAGCGAACGCATACGTAAGTCCCGCCCACATATGAAAACGGTGTTCAAACCACACATGTGAGGTATTGCTGCGATTGGTAGAGCGAGAGCAATAATTTTGGTCCTCGACCTCCTCTGTAACTCAAAACATGCAACCAGTAAAAAATTTTTAAGCGTCGCCTATGGGGATTTTTAAGTAGCGAAGTTTGGCGCCATTCCACAAGCATGTGCAATTTTGAAAGGTGACATGTTGGGTATCTATTTACTCGGCGTAACTTCATCTTTCACATTGTGCAAAAACATTGGGCTAACTTTACTGTTTTGTTTTTTTTTTAAGCACAAAACTGTTTTGTTCGAAAAATTGCTGCGCAAATACTGTGCAAGATAAAAAGACCGCCATTGTATTCTCCAGGGTCTTTGCAAAAAAAAAAAAAAAAAAATATATAATGTTTTGGGGTTCTATGTAATTTTCTAGCAAATAAATGATGATATTTACATGTAGGAGAGAAATGTCAGAATTGGCCTGGGTGCTCCAGAACACCTGAAGGTGCTCCGTGCATGTTGGGTCTCTGTATGTGGCCACGCTGTGTAAAAATCTCACGCATGTGGTATTGCCATACTCGGGAGTAATAGCAGAATGTGTTTTGGGGTGTAATTTGTGGTATGCATATGCTGTGTGTGAGAAATAACCTGCTAATATGACAATTTTGTGAAAAAAAAAAAAAGAAAAAAAAAAACTTCATTTTGTAAAGAATTGTGGGAAAAAACGACAACTTCAAAAAACTCACCATGCATCTTTCTAAATACCTTAGAATGTCTTCTTTCCAAAAAGGGGTCATTTGGTATGTATTTGTACTTTTCTGGCATGTTAGGGTCTCAAGAAATTAAATAGGCCGTCAGTACTTCAGGTGTGATCAATTTTCAGAGATTGGCACCATAGCTTGTGGACTCTATAACTTTCACAAAGACCAAATAATAACCACCGATTTGGGTTATTTTTACCAAAGATATGTAGCGGTATAATATTTGGCCAAAATATATGAAGAAAAATTACTAATTTGCAAAATTTTATAACAGAAACAAAGAAAAATGCATTTTTTTACAGATTTTTCTGTCTTTTTTCTTTTATAGCGCAAAAAATAAAGAACCCAGCGCTGATTAAATACCACCAAAAAAAAGCTCTATTTGTGTGAAAAAAAGTTAAAATGTCATATAGATACAGTGTTGCAGGACTGAGTAATTGTCATTCAAAATGTGAGAGCACCAAAAGCTGAAAATTGGTCTGGTTATTAAGGGGGTTTAAGTGCCCAGTGGTCAAGTGGTTAATATCCATACCAGACCTGAAGGGCCTGGTATGGAATTTAGGGGGACCCCCCACGCCAATTTTATTTTTTATTTTGGTTTCGGTGTTCCCCTGTGGGGAATTTCCATGCCATTTTTATCAATGAACTTTTATGTGTATTGTCAGACTGGCAATTCATTAATAGCCGCAAAATGTCATTTTGCTGTCAGACTGTTCTAAACACGGGAAACATGTGCCCCTTTACAGGCATACTATAGACACCCCCTAGGTACGAAATTTAAAGGAATATTACATTTTTATTGTTTCACTCTAAGCATTATTAACTACTTGGCATCCGCGCTATAGCCGAATGACGGCTACAGCGCAGGCCTACATTCCCGGGAGGCCGTCATATGAGGCCTCCCCTGTGCACGCTCCCTGCGCGCGCCCTGTAGGGCGCGCGCTGGGCGCGTTGTGATCACCGAGTCTCTGAGACTCGGCTGATCACCGATCTGTGTAAGGGGCCGGTCCCGGCCCCTTACCATGTGATCAGCTGTCAGCCAATGACAGCTGATCACATGATGTAAACAAAAGATCGGTAATCGTTTTTTTTTTTTACTCACGCTGACAGCGGATGTGAGGGACATCGGTCCCCAAGTGGAAGAGGCACATCTGCCTCATCAGTGCCCAATAAAAGTGCCACCTAATAGTGCCCAGAGTGCCACCTAACAGTGCCCACAGTGCCACCTAACAGTGCCCACAAGTGACACCTATCAATGACCACAAGTACCACCTATCAATGCCCACCTGTAGTGCCAATCAGTGCCACCTGCCAGTGCTGCCCATCACTGCCACCCATCAGTGCCCATCACTGCCACCCATCAGTGCCCATCACTGCCGCCTATCAGTGCCCATCACTGCCGCCTCATCAGCGTACATCAATGAAGGAGAAAAATTACCCGTTTAAAATTTTTTATAACAAAATATAAAAAAATAAACTTTTAAAAAAAAAAAAATTCAGTTTTTTACATTTTTTTAATAAAAAGTAAAAACCGCAGAGGTGATCAAATACCACCAAAAGAAAGCTCTATTTGTGGTGAAAAAATGATAAAAATTTCATTTGGGTACAGTGTTGTATGACCGCGCAATTGTCATTCAAAGTGCGTCAGCGCCGAAAGCTGAAAATTGGTCTAGATAGGAGGGGGGTTTAAGTGCCCGGTAAGCAAGTGGTTAAAATCACTGCTCCCGAAAAAAACGTCCGTTTTTAAAAAATTTTTTTGCATTGATACATGTCCCCTGGGGCAGGACCCGGGTCTCCAAACACTTTTTATGGCAAAGAACTTGCATATAAGCCTTCAGTGAGAACTTTGGATTTTGCAGGTTCGAGCCCCATTGACTTCCACTATTCCAGCATACGTGATCTGACAGGCATTATTGCCGGCAATAGCGCTGCTTTCCATTTGCATTAGCGCTGACTTTCTGAGAGTTGAAGTCTTTCTGGCCTTTTTTGAGAGTTATTTTTTGGTACTGCAGGATCATTTTTTGGCGCTATAGTAAATGACCCCCTATATTACCAAAAGTATTGGGACACCTGCCTTTACATGCACATGAACTTTAATGGCATCTCAGTCTTAAGCCTCGTACGCACGATCGTATTGTTGGCAGACAAAGCATCAGACTTGTCTGGCGTGTGCCGTGAACATGTCTTGCATACAAACGGTACACAATTGTCGGCCAACAAACACAAAAGTAGTGACGTACTAGACGTACTACGAGCCAATAAAGAGGAAGTTGAATTGTCATGCGCCACCCTTTGGGCTCCTTCTGCTAATTTCGTGTTAGTAAAAGTTTGGTGAGTATTGATTCACGCTTTTCAGCTCGTGCTTGTCAGTTCATTTCTGAACGGCCATTCATCAACCTTCCATGTTGCGGAATCAGAGGAGAGAACATGCTATTATTGGCCTTGGAGTTATTGCTTTGACCCAAGTCCAGTCGAGGAACAGGAGGAGGAGGAGTTCTTGGACCAAAAATTGGTTGCTTAATCGTGACCAATTATGTCATATGCCTTTGCTGTGGGAGCTTCGGGAGAATAATCCGGATGATTTTCGGACTTATCTCCAAATGACAGACCCCTGCTTTCACCAACACTTGGCATTGATGACCCCTATATTACGAAGCAGGACACATGCATGAGGCTTGCCATCACTCCTGAGCAAAGGCTCATAGCCACCTTGCCTTACTTGGTGACGGGGAGAAGTATCCACGACCTCAAGTTTACCACTGGGATCTCCCCCCAGGCCCTGGGACTCATTATTCCAGAAACCTGCTTAGCCATTATTCAAGTCCTGCAGAAGGACTATATTGGGGTAAGTTTTTACCTTTAAGATCACATTCTATGTATTAATGTTTGCTAATGTATTGTCTTAATTTGTTGATTACATAATTTTCAATATTTTAATATGTTGTGAAAGTCCTCTTTGTCCTCGTGCATGCTGTAAGCCTTTCCTGCTCCTTTGTTGGCCTACATGCATATTTTCCATAACTAACCTCCCCAGCATCCTATCCTGGGCCCATATACACCTAGCCTAGTAACTTCACAGTGTTTTTTGTCAGCTAAATTTTGGGGCTTACCCTAAACAACCCCTAAAATGTGTACAAATGTTATTGTTGTCCTCAAATTCAGGCGGAGTGCAAGAGACAATTTTTTGGGGCACAAACTGATTTGAACCCCCTCCCCAAATGCAAAGTCAACACATACAAATACGCTATCTGCTGACTTTGCCAAACCCATACTATCCCTCTTTTGTGTTTACATTTCTGTCTAAATTCACCCAACCATGTAGTGCAAGGGCCTGCCTGATTACCTACAAATTGTAACGCAGACAGTTTTTGTTTCCTATTATATTGATAGATATTTTCAGAATGTCAAAATGTGCTGCAATTTGGACAGTGTGGATCCATATTTTTAGATTGACACTTCTTACCTGTCCACTGGGCTGCCAATAGTGTAAGGAGGGGCTGGCTAAAGTATCCCTGATTATTTGTGCAAACAGCTCTCATGAAAGAGGAGAGGGTTACCTGTCCAAAACATTTACCCATCCCCCCCCCCACCCTAAAATTTTGCTAATGGGCCACCAGAAGGAATCAGATAAGTTGACCTTACCCTTTTGTCTTTAAATACTCATTTACGTTTTCTCCTTATGTTGGCTAAGCATGTTTGTGTCAAATCTGTTTGCAATGTTATGCGCAGAAGTAGTAATTTTTTTTTCTTTTTTAATCCACAGTTTCCTTCCAACCCACAGCAATGGCAGGTCATTGCAGCCCAGTTCCACCATCAGTGGGATTTTTCCAACTTTGGCGGTGCTATTGATGGAGAACATGTCCGGAATGTCCCACCACCCAACTCTGGCTAATATTTTTTCAATTATAAGGGCTTTTGCAGCATAGTCCTGCTAGCTGTAGTGTCTGCCACATATGAGTTCTTGTATCTTGATTTTGTGAAGAACTCTGATGGAGGAGTCATTGTGCAGACAAAGTTCTACAAGCGGCTCCAGAATGGCACCTTAAACTTGTCATCTGCTGAGGAGAATGTTGAGGGCCTCAGCTGATCCTGAATAATATTTTTATTTGATCATAACTAAAAATTTTTTACTAAACACACAAAACACACAGTATGTCAACATGTGATAGCTCCCATCACGGGGTATCAATGGATGTGTTTCGGGGGAGCAATCCCTTCCTCTGAGCTTCTATAATTATGAGAGTGGGGGAGGTCCGGTGTAGATGTGGCGGTGGCTGTGTCTCCTGGATCCGATCCTATGCCGGTCACACTGCTGGTTCACTGTGCTGTCCGGTGGATAGAGGTGGGGATCGATGGTTTACACTGCTCGCTGTGGCTGACGTCACTTCCAGGTCGGGTCGGCGGGAGGTGCTCGCGTTTGGGACATGCGTGTCCCTTCCTCAGGCTTGACCTCCCCCACTCTCACCCGGCCGTTGGGAGCGGATGATAATTCATGCCTATTGTTCCTTCACTTTTGTGAGTGTTTTTAACCATTTCATTGACTAAACCAGCCTATATACTGCACTTAGAGGGTGCTGTTCTTTTTTGTTTCTCCTTCAAATAATGCACCATATATGCACTCATTCGGGTAATTGTGCATTTTGGAAGATCATGACGTAGTAAGAAGACAAAAAGGATTAAGGGAACGAGGCACTACATAGTGAGTTATGGTCGTTACTATTCCAATTCAGGAAATACTTGCCTACCCAGTCTATTATTGCTTGCAACCTGCTTGCCCTTCAGACACCTACACTACTAGGAATGTACACACTGTAACTACTCAGTAATCTTGGCCCTTGTGCCTGGGTCGCCAAAACTCGGGTACCTAGCAAAAATGACAGCTCCTTCCACCTCTTCATTCTCCATGCTAATGTTAAGGCACTTCATACTTTGCTAATGTGTGGAGTGGGTGTTTTGTTTGTTCAGCTAAATACTCAACATGTAGACACATTTGAAGCCAGATTCTAAGAATACTTACTTGCGCAAACGAGGCTCCGGAATACTTTCTTCCTCTTCGGGGTCGCTTTGGCCCTCAGTGTGACTTGCGTCAGGGGATTTGCCGTCCACAACGGACAGGTCTGTGCTGGGGCCAGGAGTCAGATCCCATGCCTCCAAACCAACATCCTGGGTGAGATGACCACACTCACTTTCCTCTAAAAAGAAACAATACACCATTCATTAAGCCACCCCTAGTCCCATCTGTTTCTAGCATCCATTTTGCTGCATGACAATATTTGCTCCTGACTAGTGGACTCCACCATGCTGCACGATGGTTTTATTACAGTGAAAAATGCATAGAAAAGGGAAGGTGATGTAATTTTACAGAGGGCAAACACTGGACAAATGCCAGCATTGAAAAAGAACTGCAGTTGTCCCCCCACCCCTCTTGTCTCCTATGGGATAGAGGATATATTATGATCAGTCTAGCAGGCGTGACTCTGTGTGACTGTGATCTCCGAGGCCTCTCCTCTAGCCATGTATACACTGGCAAGGCTGCATTAATGGGCACTGATGAGCCAGGCAGCAACCAGAAAGTGTTCTTTACCCCTTAAGTTCTGCCCTAAGCCCATGGCCTTTGGCCCACCTAGACTCACCCCTGTCAGTGGCTAGAGTGTGTTTGAAGTTGTCACATTTGCGTTTTTGGTGTGAAGATGGCCTTGTTGCCTCCCCTGTTGGGGCCCGAGCGAGGGTAGCCTTTCTTCGCCCCTTTTGTTGGCTTGGTTGTTGCCTCATTTTTTGGTGCTTCCTTGTTGAAAGAAGAGAAAAAAATGATGTCCAAAAATAAAGGAATGTCCAAAAACAGAACCAAATAAGAATGTTCATATCTGCTTTCTATTTTACTTCATCTTAAAAATAACAATTCCGACAAAGATTATAGAAAACATTATACTGTATATACTCGAGTATAGGTCGACCCGAATATAAGTCGAGGCCCCTAATTTACCACACAAAACCGGGAAAAACGTATTGACCCGAGTATAAGACGAGGGTGAGAAATGCAGCAGCTACTGTGAGTGGAAAAGGGGGTCAACAATGCCCATCTGCAGCTGCATACCTCCCTGTGCATGCCCCCCTGTGCATGTGTCCCTGTGTCCTGTGCAACCTACCTGTGTCCTGTGTATGTATCCCTGTGCATGTGTCCCTGTGTATGTGTCCCTGAGTCCTGTGTATGTGTCCCTGTGTCCTGTGCATGTGTCCCTGTGTATGTGTGCATATGTCCTGTGCAGCCTACCTGTGTCCTGTGCATGCCTCCGTGTGGCGCTCTGCACCGATCAGCGTGTGATAATTCCATTCGGCAGCCATTCCACTGTTCAAAAGCCACGCCTCCCCCTCGTCTGTGATAGGCAGAACACTCCACTTCCCAGCAGTCAACGGTCAGCCTCTCACGGACATTCTCTCATCCTCATACCATGGACTAGGATGAGAGAATGTCCGTGATAGGCTGTACACTGACTGCTGGGAAATGAAGTGTTCTGCCTATCACAGACGAGGAGAAGGCGGGGCTTTTGAACAGTGGAGTGGCCGCCGAATGGTAACATCACACGCTGGCTGCCGTCTGCCTGCATGACACGCTGATCATGTAGGCAGACGGCAGTGACTCGAGTATAAGTCGAGGGGGGCACTTTCAGCCTAAAAAAAGGGCTGAAAATCTCGACTTATACTCGAGTATATATGGTATATAATTCTCTCGAGCTACTTGGAGAAAACACATATACAGACAGCTAATTTACAAATATCCATATTGGTTAGATACAAATATTGCTTACTTTTTTTGATGATCTTATGTATGGACTCCATCTGGTCTTTCTCACGATGTTTGAGATCAGACCATCGTTTTCTGATTTGGTCCTTTCTTCATTACACCAAAAATTCACCATGCAAAACAGCGATGACCTTCTCCAAAATGCCGTCCTTTCGGCTGTTAGGCCTTTCGTAATTGCGCAGCTTGCAGTCGTACTCGTGCTTCTCAAGGGTGCACACCATCTCCACCATCTCATCCTTGCTCATGGGGGTTGCTTTGTGCCTCCTATGAGCTACACCACCGTGGGGCTGCCTGGAATCCGCCGAGTCCGCCATGTTGTCCCTCCTGAATGTTCCGCCGTGTGTGTCGCATGCAGAAGAGAGATGGTCACGCCCCAGCATCATGACGCACTGAGAGCGGAGTTTCATGCATGCGCAGTGTATATAAAGCCATAACGCATGGTCGTTGGAACGGGCATAGGAACAATCTTGGAGTGGAGGAGGAACGATCGCCAACACACAAAAGGAGCCAGAAAACAAAGGGACAATTGGAAATTTGGGCATAGGTGGTTAGTGGCCTATACTGCTTATATTTTTGGCCTAGATTGGGAGCAGCTTATGAGTTAAGCAAGAGATTATCTTTTGTCTTGTGTTCTGTCTTGCAGGCATCATATAATTTATCATGATAGATAAATTTACTGTGCCTGATTTTTTTACCCCAATTCATTGGCCTGTAGCGGGAGCTGCCCTGTCTGTCTAGTCGAGACTACTCAAATAAAATCTTGAGGAAGGCAGCGTTGGAGAAACTGCTTGAGTTGGTGAAGCCAGTGTACCCCAGGGCAGACATCAACTATGTCAAGACCAAAATTTCAAACCTGAGGAGTACTTTTAAAAGGAAGCTCAACAAGGTGATGGACTCGCAGAGATCTGGAGCATCAGCAGATGACATATATGTCCCCAGGCTGTGGTATTACCACAGCCTGCGGTTTTTGTCCGACCAGACAGGCCATCGTTGTCTACACTCCCTTCAACGTCTGCTGAGGGCACAGCTCCAGAGGTCCACCCAGGTCCTGCTGCACAGGATGAAGATGTGGAGGAGCCCAGCTTGACCCAGGTATAGGATTGTTGAACATATTTGTATCCAAAAATACAATGATGATAACTAGACGTTATTATTAAAATATTTCTGCCTTAACAAAGTGGTTTCGATATCAATAGACAGTAGTGACCAAAACTGATTTGTACAAAAATAAAAAATACTTTGGTCAGAATGATAGCCTTTTCTATTTGTCCACATTCAATTTGCAGCAGTGAGGTGATCAAAATTGTGTGTGATTGATGACCAAACCCTTAAAAAGATTCTAATTTTGTCCCATTTTCATACACAGGAAAGTGTCAGTCAGGAGGAGCACCTGGCCAGCAGCCAGACAGAGTCCCAGATCCCTCCCCTACACCCCCCTGCTAAAAGGGCCAGGAAGAGCAGGAATCTGGATGAGGCCACAGCTGCCTTCCCCAGCCAGGCCACTACTCCCATCAGGACAGACCCAGATGAGACTAAGTTTCGGTTCACACTGAGGCAGCACGACTTGCAGCGCGACTGCCTCAGGTGACCTGGACACGACAGGAGCAGCGACTTGCAAAACTACTTCTGTATAGAAGTCAATGCAAGTCGCCCCCAAAGTCGTGCTTGAACCTTTTTCTAAGTCGGAGTGACTTGCGTCGCTCCGATTAGAATGGTTCCATTGTACAGAACGGGACGCTACTTGTCAGGCGGCTAAGTCGCCTGACAAGTCATCCCAGTGTGAACCGGCACTAAGGGATTTGCCGTGGTGATTGTCAATAAATAAAGGCAGATGGATGGTGAGCAAAGGGGCAGGTGTGAGGAACTAATCCTGCAGCTCCTCAACGAGGGGGTGAGGGGCCAAATTAAAGAAAATGCACATCTGTGTGATTTTGTGGCCCCACATACACCATCTCCACAGCCACCCCCCACTACAGCCACCCCACCCACTACAGCAGCATGGCGGTCAGTGGAACTACCAGCCACAAGACCCCCAATTTTCAGCCCTTCACAAATTACTAATTTCCTTTTTTTTGTTTTGGATAATGATTTTATTTGTTATGTTTTCTTGATTTTTGTATGCATAGAATGCACTTTTTTGTTAAGTTCTTTATATTTGCATGGCAGATAGCATCTCTAATTTAATTTTTTTTTCTTTTTTTAATCCACAATAAAAAAAAAATTGTGTAGAATAATACTATGTGTTTTACCTAAAATGACAGTTTGGGAGTAGGCAGTTACATTTAAAAAAATACAAGGTAAAATTAACAAGGGACACCAACATAGTTGTATCTTTGTTCTTAAAAACTACGGGATAATAGTGTTGTGGTAACTTGCACAAAAAAAAAAAATAACAAGCATAAAAATATTATTCTTGATATCACTAGAAAAAAAAGCCTTTGAAAATACATTTGGCAGAACTCCATCAGTATCGCCAGCAAAGTAGCTTCATTAATATCCCATTAAAGAAGAAGAGAATGTGCGCTGCATTTCGAGATTTCATAATTTATAAATGTAATTTCTCCATTACCGACCACTTCTGGCTCGTCCTTGCTTCCGAGCATGCGTGTCTTGTACTTTGGACTTTTGTGTGACGGACTTGTGTACACACGGGATGAAAATCTGACAACAGACAGCTGTCCATCGAAAATTTACTAGCCTACCATCCAACATTTGTTGGCGTAAAGTTGGTCAACATTGTCTGATGGATTGTAATAATGGTTGGATTTTAGGCAAACGGTCTGTCATCACACAATTCCCGGACGAAAATCCGATCACGTGTACGAGACTTTAGTCTGTAGGGTTCAATATTGAGTTTGTCCACCCTTTGCAGCTATAACAGCCTCAACTCTTCTGTGGCTGTCCACAAGGTTTAGGAGTGTGTCTATGGGAATGTTTGCTTTGTGCATTGGTCCAAATCATTTGGTGGAGGGGGGATTATGGTGTGGAGATGTTTTTCAGGGGTTGGTCTTAAGGCGTTAGCATACTAAGACATTTTGGACAATTTCATGCTCCCAACTTTGTGGGAACAGTTTGGGGATGGCCCCTTCCTGTTCCAACATGACTGTGCACCATTGTACAAAGAAAGGTCCATAAAGACATAGATGGGCGAATTTGGGGTGGGAGAACTTGACTAGCCTGCACGGAGTCCTGACCTCAACCCGATAGAATACCTTTGGGATAAATTAGAGCAGAAACTGCGAGCCAGGCCTTCTCGTCCACATCAGTGCCTGACCTCACAAATGCGCTTCTGGAAGAATGGTCAAACATTCCCATAGACACACTCCTAAACCTTGTGGACAGCCTTCCCAGAAGAGTTGAAGCTGTTCTAGCTGCAAAGGTTGGGCCAACTCAATATTGAACCCTATAAACTAAGACTGGGATGCCATTAAAGTTCATGTGTGTGTAAAGGCAGGCATACCAATGCTTTTGGTAAATATAGTGTATCTCTTCAAATATCAAACATGTTTTAAAAGAAGTTTTTTAAATTTACATCAGTGCTGCTATTTAAACAGTGCAAACATTTGTAATCCACACTATAGAGGAAATAAATAATCCTAACTTATACACCATTCTTCTCAGCCAATGGTTAGAAGAGACACACAAGTCCATCAAGTCCAACCTATGTGTGTGATTATATGTCAGTATTACATTGTATATCCCTGTATGTTGTGGTCGTTAGTTTTTTTAAACTATTGATGCCCCCCCCCCGCCGAAACCACCACCTGTGGAAGGGAATTCCACATCCTTGCTGCTCTTACAGTAAAGAACCCTCTACTCAGTTTAGGGTTAAACCTTTTTTCTTCTAATTGTAATGAGTGGCCACGTGTCTTATTAAACTCCCTTCCGCGAAAAAGTTTTATACCTATTGTGGGGTCACCAGTATGGTATTTGTAAATTGAAATCATATTCCCTCTCAAGCGTCTCTTTTCCAGAGAGAATGCGTTTAGTGCTTGCAACCTTTCTTCATAACTAATATCCTCCAGACCCTTTATTAGCTTTGTTGCCCTTCTCTGTACTCACTTGTACATCCTTCCTGAGGAATGGAGTCTTGTACAGTGGGAAAATGATCGCTTTATCTCTGGAGTTAATCCCCTTTTTAATGCATGCCATTATTCTGTTTGCTTTGTTAGCAGCAGCTTGGCATTGCATGCCATTGCTGAGCCTTTCATCTACTAGGACCCCCAGGTCTTTTTTCCATCCTTGATTCCCCCAGAGATTCTCCCCCTAGTGAGTAGATTGCATTCATATTTTTGCCACCCAAATGCATTATTTTAAATTTTTCTACATTAAACCTCATTTGTCATGTAGTTGCCCACCCCATTAATTTGTTCACATCTTCTTGCAAGGTTTCCACATCCTGCAGAGAAGTTTATAGCCCTGCTTAGCTTAGTATCGTCCGCAAATACAGAGATTGAACTGTTTACCCCATCCTCCAGGTCATTTATGAACAAATTAATTAGGACTGGTCCCAGCACTGAACCCTGGGGTACCCCACGTCTTACCCCTCTCTATTCCGAGTACACCCATCTATCACCACCCTCTGAACTTGCCCTTGTAGCCAGTTTTCAATCCATTTACTCACCCTATGGTCCACACCAACGGACCTTACTTTGTACAGTAAACGTTTATGGGGAACTGTGTCAGATGCTTTTGCAAAATCCAGATACACCAAGTCTACGGGCCTTTCTTTACTAGATGGCAGCTCACCTCATAGAAGGTTAATAAATTGGTTTGGCAAGAACGATTCTTCATGAATCCATGCTGATTACTGCTAATGATACCGTCATGACTAAAATCCTATATATAGTCCCTTAGCATCCCCTCCAAGAACTTGCATACTATTGATGTAAGGCTAACTGGTCTGTAATTCCCAGGGATGTATTTTGGCCCTTTTTAAATATTGGTGCACATTGGCTTTTCTCCAATTAGCTGGTACCATTGCAGTCAGTAGACTGTCAGAAAAAAATAGGAACAATAGTCTGGCAATTACTTGACTGAGTTCCCTACGTACCCTTAGGTGAAAGCCATCTGGTCCTGGTGATTTATTAATGTTAAGTTTCCCAGGTATATTTCTAATTCTGTCCTTTGTTAGCCATGAGGGTGCTTCCTGTGATGTGTCATGAGGATAAACACTGCAGTTTTGGTTACTGAAGCCCCCCGATTCCCTCGTCAAGACTGAGGAGAAGAATAAATTCAATACCTTTGCCATCTCCCCATCCTTTGTAACCAGATGTCCTTCCTCATTCTTTATGGTGCCAATGTGGCCTCCCTTTTTTACTGTTTTTATACTTAAAGAATTTCTTGGGATTTTTTTTGCTCTCCTCCCCTATGTGTCTTTCATTTTCTATCTTAGCTGCCCTAATTGCACCCTTATAATTCTTGTTGCATTCTTTGTAAAATCTGAATGCTGATGATGATCCCTCAGCCTTTTTTGAAGGCCTTCTCCTTTGCTTTTTTTATGCATTTTTACATTGTAGTTAAGCCACCCAGGACTTTTGTTCGCTCTTTTAAATTTATTTCCCAATGGGATGCACTGCCTAATGCCCTTATTTAATCACTTACCGACAGGCCACTGTATATATACGTGATCAGTTTGAAGGTGGATATCTCGGTAACGGCAGCAGCTGCTGCCACATCTGAGGTATCCATCTTTAGGGCCAGCAGTTCTGTTTACGATAATGGTGGTCTCTGTGGCAGATTCGCCGTGAGATCACCATTATCAGCAGGCGGGAGAGGTGCCACCCCCTCCCGCCGCTCTTCCGCCCCCCACTGCCGCTTACCGGAGCCGTCGGTAGCGGCGGAGGCGATCAGAACCTTTCACGTCTGTGGTTTGGAGACGAGTGAGGGGAAGATGGCCATACCATAGGAGGGTGGAAGCGACGTCATAACGTCAGCTCCGCCCATACGTTTTAAAGGCATATTTTTTTGTTATCATTTTTTCAAATGACAATTTTTTTTTTTGCATTTAAGTCCAAATATGAGATCTGAGGACTTTTTGACCCCAGGTCTCATATTTAAGAGGACCTGTCATGCTTTTTTCTATTAGAAGGGATGTTTACATTCCCTGTAATAGGAATAAAAGTGATCCGATTTTTTTTGAAAAAAAGTAAAAAAATAAATTAAATAAAATAAATAAGAAAAAAACATTTTTTACAGCGCCCCGTCCCAACGAGCTCAAGCGCAGAAGTGAACACATACATGAGTAACGCTGACATATGAAAACAGTGGGCAAACCACACATGTGAGGTATCGTTGCGACCGGTAGAGCGAGAGCAATAATTCTAGCCCTAGATCTCCTCTGTAACTCAAAACATGCAACCTGTAGAATTTTTCAAACGTCGCCTGTGGAGATTTTTAAGGGTGAAAGTTTGACGCCAATCCATGAGCGGGCGCAATTTTGAAGCGTGACATGTTGGGTATCAATTTACTTGGCGTAATATTATATTTCACAATATAAAAAAAATTGGGCTAACTTTACTGTTGTCTTATTTTTTTTATTCAAAAAATACGGTGCGAAAAAAGTATTGAATTGACCGCCATTTTATTCTATATAACAATATATAATGTTTGGGGGTTCTAAGTCATTTTCTAGCAAAAAACCTGTTTTAAACATGTAAACACCTCAGCTACCTCAGCTCCCATGCCAGACCTTTTTAACGGCTCTGATCCTCTGTTCACATCTATGCAGTTGACATGTGTATCTATAGGGATGTCCATCCTGTCCCTTATACATCATTTATTCCTAATATTCAGTTACAATATTATACCTTATGGTTATGTTTCTTTATAGATCACCATTGCATTCACCCCTGAAGAGTTGGTATACCCCAACAAAACGCGTCGGTATTACATAGATGCATGATGTCCATACAGATGATTTTATGTCTATTATTTTGTTTTACTCTAGACTTTCCAACATCATTCATCCCTTCCAGTGGCCCATGTTGTGCAGGACTTGTTTTTACTTTATGATATGCCAAGTACCATGGCGTCAATATTTATATGCGGTTTTCAGCATGCCCTTCGTGTATGCGATTCTGTGTATGCATTTTTGTGTTATTCAGTATGTTATACATGATCTCACATGGTATAATAAAATGTTCTTTGCCAAGACTGCTTTTTGGTATACATCTCTTATTCAAAAACTCCCCCTTTTTGTTGGAACCCATAAAAGCAACACTGTGGTTTATATCCTACATGTTTACTTTATATATTGATTTGCCTCATTTAAATTCCCGCTGACCACTTTCCCCTTTCTTTGTCTAAAATTTGGGATGGAGGCCAATTACTTTTGGTGCCTTGGACCACATCATTATTTATCAATGTCATTTAATGGAGCATATTTATTGTTATGCTCCAGGCCAGGATTGGCCTCCCTGGCACTTCCCCCTCTATCCTTCCTGACTGTCACTCATCTACTCTTTTCTCGTACCTGCACCCTGTTTGTCTCCACCCACCTCTGTGCTGGCCCCTGCCAGCGCCTGCTGGGTACGCTCCCGGCTCTCCTTTGGTATGGAGGGTTTTCTCAGTGCTGACAGTTGCTTCCCTAGATTCAGAACCTAGGCTTCCAGGGAAACAATGTACTTACATTTTCCACAGCAGTATTCGCCCTTGATCAGGTGAACAAGAACATGCCGCAAGATGTACACCGAGTCGCACTTGATTCCAGACAAGGAAAAATAGAAGCAGAAAATTATACTTTTACCCAGGTCTTCAGCACACAGCAGTCCAGTAACTGTAGCAGCAATGAATATTCACTGTGCAACTTTCCAGCTTTGTGTGACCCTTACTTCAGTACCCGCCAAGCCAGTTAGTGTACCTCCCTCACATCTGTGCAACCCAGTTTTATTTCATTTCAAAGGAAGGTCCAGCTAAAAGTATAACTTTAGTGGTATAGTGTAGGTAAATAAATCTTGTTTGCCAAGTACTCTGCACAGGGAGTGGGGGCTCTAAAAGACAGGATCTCAGCACTGCATTTTCTCTTGCATATTAGCTTAGCTCATATTCCATAGAGTGCACAGCTCAAGAGTGCATATTGCACAGGGTGCAGAGTCCAGGAGGCATATTTGACAGGATGCAGAGCTCAGGAGTACATGATATCCGGGATCGATCTTGGTACATTCAGCCTGCCCATAAATGGTTCAAATCTCTGCTGGTTCCTGTGGAATAGGCCAAGATTCAAACCATGTATGGCCGGCCTTACTTAACCAGGGTTCCTCCAGAGTTTTCAAGGGGGTCCTTAAGCAGTTTTTTAGGGTAACATACACTTGAATTATTTCTGAATTATTAGGGAGAAGGAAAGTTACATATCTTCTGATCTTGCCCTGTTTGCAATCCTTTTGGTCATAGTCTCACCCAAAAATGTATTGACACATACCTAAATAACCCACCTACTTCCTTTCTATCCCATAACACAATCCCTTTAAAAGAGTATAAAAAAATGCTGATAGTACACCTGGTCAATGCTTCCCCCTCTTTTTTATTCAAATATTGAGATAAAATGTGGGGGCCTCTTTTATACAATGTTGTTTTTCAGAACTTGGCACTTTTTTTCTACAATGTGTAAAATTGTGACTGCTGTAATGCTAAAGGGATAGAATACAATAATTGGTCTAAACTGAAAAAGTATTTTCCTGCATATTCACAGACTGTATAAGCGAAAGCTCTGTCAAATGAAGTGCTGTTGAATTTGAGCTAAGACGATGTGTTTCCTGCATGTTTGCATTGTCGGGGGTTTAGTTTGTTATGTATGTTATAAATGGTGTACAGACATTTATTTTATTTTTTTTTAAGGATGACCAGTGATGACAAGCTGGTTATTGCAATACATGTGTTCATAGGCGTGCCTGGGCACACCCTAATCACCACGTGCAGAGCCGATTCCCCCTACTGCCCTGGATTCCCCCGTGTTGGCCCCCTGCTCTGCAGAGCTTCTGGCTTCCCTCCCCTTCTCTCCCCCCAGCTGCTGCTTTCACATCATCAATATACACCAGTGACCCTGTGCCACTGGAAGCCATGCATGCCCATGCCATCACACTGCCTTATCCATGTTTTACAGATGACGTTGCGTGCTTAGGATCGTGAGCTGTTCCAAGCCTTCTCCATACTTTTTTCTTCCCGTTATTCTGGTACAGATTAATCTTAATTTCATCCATCCAAAAAATGCTTTTTCAGAACTGGTCTGGCTTATTTAGATCTTTTTATATCTGTTCTATTCTTCAAGCTTATGAATGGTTTGCACCTTGTGGTGAACCCTCTGTATTTGCTCTAGTGAAGTTTTCTCTTGATTGTAGACTTTGACAATGATACCCCCACCTCCTGGAGAGTGTCTTTCACTTGTCTGGATGTTATGAATGAGTTTTTCTTTACCATAGAGAGGATCCTGCGATTATTCACCAGTGTTGTCTTCTGGGACGTCCAGGCCTTTTTATGTTGCTGAGCTCACCAGTGCGTTCTTCTTTCCTCAGATTGTACCAAACTGTTGATTTGGCCACTCCTAATGTTACTGCTATCTCTCTGATCGATTTCTTTCGTTTTTGAAGCCTTACAATGGCCTGTTTCACTTACATGGTCAGCTCATTTAAACGCATGATGTAGGTTCACAGCAGTAGATTCCAAATGCAAATATCACACTTAGAATCAACTCCAGACCTTTTACCTGCTTAATTAATGAAGAAATAGCAAAGGAGTAGCCCATACCTGGCCATGAAACAGCTATTTATTAAAGTGTCCGAATACTTTTGGTCCCTTAAAAAGGGGGCATGGCTATTCTTAAGAGCTGTAATTCCTAAACCCTTCCTCTGATTTGGATGTAGATACCCTCAAATTAAACCTGGGAGTGTGCACTTTCAGCTCATTATATAACTATAAAACTATAATTATAACTATAGCTTGAATATGTTTTGGTAAATACCTGAAAAAACTGAAATTGTGCCTGTGTCTAAATATATATGGACCTAACTGTAGGTGTGGTGGGCACAGCCAGATGTTTGCAATCAGTAAAGGCAGTTTAGCCTGTACAAATCAATGACTGGCTGACACTTTCCAGGGCTGTTCACATATAGTCTCACAAGAAGCAAATATATGCAGTTAGGGACAGATGTGCAGTTCAATATGCAGGCCCTTTGTGTCCAAGGCTGATCATCTGTCACTTACTACAGGTAATTGTTCCATGTGTTATTACATTAAAGCAGTTACAGAGCCTGTCTTGATTTGTACAGGATGATTGGGGGCAGCTGATCACAAACACCTGGCCATATATGCCTCAGAAATACACTGATCTGGGTGGTGCATGGCTCCAGGTGGCCATGTGAATGAGACCTAATATAATTTTTTTTTATTGTATCATTGACTTACATTGTGATCATCCTTTCTACATAGGGAGATGTAGCAATGGGCAGCCCAGGCCTGACAGAGGAAGCAATATTTCTTTAAAATAGACTTCGTTTTAAGGGGAGGCTTCCGTTGGGCTGCACCAGTGGGTACATCCATCCTTACATGCAAATGGTCATTTGGTGACTTCATGAAGTTCTAGGGGTTTTAAAGGGAAGGGAAGGTGGCTAGTCTTCAGTTCCAGCCTCAGTTCCATCCACTGAGAGGGCAAAAAAATAGGTGACCCCCTTATGTCTCCGTGAACCCTTAAGTGGATGAGCCCTTGTACAACATTCCTTTCAAAATATTGAACTCATCTTGGTCAAGAAACCTGTAACTTGGCTCTGTGGTAAGGGTCTTCCTGATAATTTCTCCTACTGTACTTTTTCTCCTAAAGAGGCTTAATTTTGGTGATCAACTTATACATTACACCCAATGAAAACCAGTCTGTGCTCCTACTGTAGGGCAAACCTCTTAGGATCTCAGGGACCACATATTCCATTGTCTAATTTTTTCCGTACTTTTTTGCTTTTCTGAAAACATTTTCCACATCAAGGCCAAAATTTGAGATTTTGACATGACCATCATTGTTCAATAAAACATTCTCAAGCATTAGGTCTCTATGACGATTCCTTTCCAATGTAAAAAATATATATCAGGCAATATATATTCCTCTTGTATCAAATTGTAATGTAACTGTAATGTCTGCCCTCATGTTGTAAAGCGCTGTTGGCGCTATATAAAACCTGTATAATAAAAAAATTATTAATAATTCAGTGATATGTCTTATAACCTCAGGTTACAGATATCTGTTCTCAAAAAACAGCTGAAGTTCCACATTTGACCAGCTTCATGACCTAACAAACATAGCTGTGTGTCTGGAATGCCCCATAAACATTAATGAGGAAAGATCATTAATTTGACAGTGACAGGACCCTGTGTTCAATCATAAAGTGTTTAAATCCTGTTATATTGATATTTTTATGGCCACCTTTTCCCTTTGCACATAATCCATTGCCAAACTGACTTCTCCAAAGCCCCCTCCTCCAAGGACACTATGGAACATGAATTCTTTAGCTGTTATGGCAACCGGATCTGTTCTCTGGAGAATAAAGGAGTGCCTGGGACCGGGTTTATTGGCAATGTCAAAAATCAAGGCCACAGGCTCAAGGACTGTGGCTGTTAATTTTTCAGAAGGACATTGGTCTTCTACCTTTTTTCCAGTTGTTTTGCATGTCTTTGCAGACCCATGTTTTCTCTTAAAATGATCCCTCAGGCCTAAGCCCTATCTGGCAGGGCAGAAGACCTAATTTTCATTAACATTTACTGGTCTTGTCCCTCCCCCAGGTGCTTATACTGTTTGAATTAAAAGAAATACATGTAATGATGTATTATTGAATACAAAGCTGCATCAAGGTGGAACTAAAGGCAAGAATACTCACCTATGCTTCAATGGTCCATTGCCAGTGCTGGCATCTCCATCCTGGCTTCTTATGGGTACCAGTCTTTGGCTGTCTTGATTGGCCAGTGCAGGTTGACATCACTGGCACTGTGCTGAAAATGTAAACGGAGCTGTACATTCTGCAGAGGATTGCCTGTCACTGTACTGTTGGATGACAATTGGTGAAGCTTAGTAATCAAATCACATTCACTTGACTTTTATTTTACAAAGAATTACACTTACTGTTAGAGATAGGCTTACCTTTAGAATTAACCGTAGTTTTGAATACCAAAAGTCTAAATGCAGTTGGGCAAAATACAGGTCCTCAACAGGGAACAGCCCTAACCTATACTACAGATACCATTACTGGGTATTAGTATGGTGAATCAATATCTGAATGCATACAATTTGTATAGGGTTTGTAGTGTCACATGTGTGATGAACATCATTTCCATGTCTCTGTTGCTTGCAGGCATTCATTTTATATAATTGTTTCAATGGCCTTTTAGGAAGCCCTTCTTTTTCTTTTTTTTTTAAGTCAAACACATTTCTTGCTCTAAATAGTATTTAATGTTTACATGGCTGGGGTTAACTGAATGGTATAATAGCTTTTTGCTAGTATATACATATTTAACCACTTGCTTACCGGGCACTTAAACCCCCCTCCAGTCCAGACCAACTTTCAGCTTTCAGCGCTGATGCACTTTGAATGACAATTGTGCGGTCATACAACGCTGTACCCAAATTAAATTTTTATAATTTTTTTCCCACACAGAGAGCTTTCTTTTGGTAGTATTTGATCACCTCTGCGGTTTTTATTTTTTGCTAAAAAAATTTAAAAAGACCGAATTTTAGAAAAAATGTATATTTTTTTTATATTTTGTTATAAAATTTTGCAAACAGGTAATTTTTCTCCTTCATTGATGTACGCTGATGAGGCTGCACTGATGGGCACCGATGGGCTGCATTGATGGGAACCGATAAGGCAGCATTGATGGGAACCGATAAGGCAGCATTGGTGGGCACCAATAAGGCGGCACTGGTGGGCACTGATAGGTGGCACTGGTGGGCACTGATAGGCGGCACTGGTGTGCACTGAGAGGTGACACTGAGAGGTGGCACTGAAGGGCATTGATAGGTGGCACTAATACGTGGCACTGATAGGTGGCACTGATAGCTGGCAGTGATGGGCTCTGATAGGTGGCAGTGATGGGCACTGATGGGTGACAATAATGGGCACTGATCGGCACTGGTAGGTTACACTGATTGGCAGCACTGCTAGGTGGCACTGATGAGGCACTGATTGGCATCGCTGGTGGGCATTGATAGGTGGCACTTGTGGGCATTGATAGGTGGCACTCATGGGCATTGATAGGTGGCACTGGTGGGCACTGTGGGCACTGGCAGGTGGCACTGGCAGGCGGTAATTGTGGGCACAGATGAGGCAGATGTGCCTCCTTCCTCTTCGGGACCAATGTCCCTTGTACATAAGCCGGTGATCTGCTGTTTTTTCTCCTCACGCTATCAGCGTGAGGAGACGATTACCGAGCTTTTGTTTACATCAGGTGATCAGCTGTCATTGGCTGACAGCTGATCACGTGGTAGGGGGCCGGGATCGGCCCCTTACTCAGATCTGTGATCACCCGAGTCCCAGTGACTCGGTGATCACAGCGCGCGCCGCATGCACCCTGCAGGGGGCGGGCGGGGAGCGTGCAAAGGGGAGGACGTCATATGACGGCCTCCCGGAAATTCAGGTCTGCGCTGTGGCCGTCATTTGGCTATAGCGTGGATGCCAAGTGGTTAAATCAAAACTTTCAGTAGTATAGGTACATATTTTAAATAACACTCGTATACTATTCAACATTTATAGCATGAATGAATACATCAACAGTAAATTGTTTCTGGTAGAGGGTTATGTCACTATCATATTAACGTGTGTGGTAGCATGAATACATATATTAACAAAAATTATAAAGAGATTCAGAATCAAGACACAGATAACTGCCAATTGCTTTGTAATGTTGAATTACAGAAATACATTTTCGGTAACATGTAAACTTGAAATAACCTGGTTCTGATGAAGTATTTTCAGTGGCATCTGCATAGGATCATAGTGCACATTGACTACATATTTGGGTGCATTTATTAGCCACTTACCGACCGGCTCCTGTACATATACATCAGCATTTTGAAGAGGGATATCTCGGTAACGGCAGAAGCTGCTGCCACAACCGAGGTATCCATCTTTACAGGAGCCGGTTCTGTGTACGATAATGGTGGTCTCTGCGGCAGGTTCGCCGTGAGATTACCATTATCGGCGGCGGGAGAGGTGCCACCTCCTGCGCCCTCCGCTGCTTACCGGAGCCGTTGGTAGCAGTGGAGGCGATCGGGACCTTTCTGTGCCTGGGTATGGAGACGAGTGAGGCTAAGATGGCCGCCACCCGTCTCCATACCATTGGACGGCTGAAGCGACGTCATTACGTCAGCTCCGCCCACTTTTCTTAAAGGCATATTTTTTTATGTAATTTTTTCAAACCGCTTTTTTTTTTTTTTTTTTTTGCATTTTAGTCCTAATATGAGATCTGAGGACTTTTTGACCCCAGATCTCATATTTAAGAGGACCTGTCATGCTTTTTTCTATTACAAGGGATGTTTACATTCCTTGTAATAGGAATAAAAGTGATCCAATTTTTTTTTTTTTAAACAACAGTGCAAAAATAAATGTAATAAAATAAATAAGAAAAAAAAAATTTTTTAAAGCGTCCTGTCCCGACAGGCTCGCGCGCAGAAACGAACGCATACCTGAGTAGCGCCCGCATATGAAAACGGTGGTCAAACCACACATGTTAGGTATCGCCGCGTCCGGTAGAGCGAGAGCAATAATTATAGCCTTAGACCTCCTCTGTAGCGCAAAACATGCAACCTGTAGAATTTTTTAAACGTCGCCTATGGAGATTTTTAAGGGTAAAAGTTTGACGCCATTCCACGAGCGGGCGCAATTTTGAAGCGTGACATGTTGGGTATCAATTTACTTGGCGTTATATTTCACAATATAAAAAAAATTGGGCTAACTTTACTGCTGTCTTATTTTTTTATTCAAGACAGTGAATTTTTTCCAAAAAAAGTGCGCTTATAAGACCGCTGCGCAAATACGGTACAAAAAAAAGGAATTGCAATGACCACCATTTTATTCTCTAGGGTGTTAGAAAAAAAAACCAATATATAATGTTTGGGGGTTCTAAGTAATTTTCTAGCAAAAAAACCTGTTTTAAACATGTAAACACCTAAAATCCAAAACACGGCTAGTCCTTAAGTGGTTAGAAAGACAACTTGTCATGTATAGTAATCTAGCAAACAATCAGATTTAACACTACTAGTGGTATAAATGGCAAAAGATGATTCTGAACGGTCATTAACTGTCACATTAAATGAATGCATTGAAAATGTTATATACAGTGTGCATATACATATACTGTGTGCATATATATGGTGTGTGTGTGTGTATATATATATATATATATATATATATATATATATATATATATATATATATATATATAAACATTCTTTTGTCTTTTTACCAAATCATAGACTGTATGTAATATTTGCCTACAGGGCTACCGCTACACATAGAGGCCAGGTTATATTCAAAGATGCCCTCGCCCAACAGCTGTGTGAGCAAGGAGGTAAGGGATGATGAACATTAAAATTTTATGGATATGTTGTTTTCATGCAGTATTTTTCATATCTCTGATATTCATTGTAGAGGATTATTTTATTGATCAAAGAAGACTGTAGCTTTATATATACGCTTAAGGCACTTGTCCTCTCACAGTCATTGGATCTGTTACCTTTTATCTTTACTAATGAGGGACCAAGGGACTTCAGCTTTAAGGCTAATGGAAGACACAAACATGTCAAGGAAAAAAAGGCCTGAAATACATATCAAAGTAGAATATCAAGCAGCCATCATTCCATGCCAGGGTTTGGGGAATTGGCCTTGTTCATAATGCAATTACTTGCCATTAATTTGTAATAGCAAAACAAGGCATTACCAGTGAACATATGAAGTATTAACATGTCATATAAATTAGTGATTACATACAGTTTAATATTATCTTCTAATTGCGAGCTCTGGCACTACTCTTATTCCCTGAATGCTTAAGAACCTAAGTATGTTCCAGACTTTGTGCCATAGACCAAGACATTGGCTGAACCCTTTAAAGCAAGAGTTTGTTCCAATGTCTGCAAATAATTGTCCTACTAGAGCATAAAGAGCTTTTAATATTATTTCTGCTGGGCATCAGAGACCACTAATTGACTTCTGAATTGACTTATGTTGTTATATGACAGTTTTTAAAGGTGTTATCTTCTGTTAATGATATGCTATTTTTTTCCCTGCATGCTGATCACATTCTGTGATATTGTTTAAGACTAGCATGCTGACATCTCATCTCATGTGGCAGACATAGCACTGATAGAGATGGAAGTCAGGGAAGGCTGAAAAAAAGTAAAAATAAATGGTCAATAATCTTAGAAATGATCTTAATTTGTGGCAGATTCAATAAATAGAAGAAAAGAATCTGAGCCCAATTGGAGGTCTTCCCTATAGCGACAAATCAGAATTCATTTTTAATATTTTCTCAAAATAAAAGGTGAAGCCTGGTTGGTTCCTACTGCAGTTTCAGAATCTGTGACATTTAAAATGTTTCTTTTGGAGTGTGATGAATCCCTTCAAAATGTTCATATGTAGATAAAACTGGAAAATGAAAAGAAAAAAACAGGCTGATCCACATAAAGCAAGTATTGTGTAGCCTTATTTGGCAATGCCCTCAGATGACATTTACCCTATGCATGCAATCAGCAGTCTCTTGGCCTGGCAGTGTGGCTGCACATGGGAGATTTTTATTAAATAGAAAGATAGTTACATAAAGAAGGTCTTTAGTACTTCATAACATTTTTTATTGCCATGAAAAACTGCTGGAAATGTTCTGTGTAACATCGAAACTGTTTTTCGGCAGCTGTTTAATCACTTCTTTGATAGATGTAAAGAATAACATTAGATATCTCTGAAGCCTATTTTTACCTGAGCAAGTGTTTTCATCTTGGTCTAAACGCTGCTTGCCACTTTTTAAAAGCTGCCATAGCAGAAAGTCTGATCTGTCTGACGCCCTTCAGGGTAAGCGCACACATTTCAAAAAAAGAACAGGTTTAAATAAAACATACTGACATTGCAGTAAAATAAGTCTACTAAGTATGGACTTAGTAGACTTGATTGTCGATAACAGGAATAATTTTGTTGCATAAAGGTCTTTATACACACTAAACTAAAGTTCACAAGTTTATAATAGTTGGGAATACTGCATAAAGTGTAGCTCGAAACAACAGCAAATTCTGCCAGTAAACTACAGAAGCTATCCAGTAAACACTGCAACAGTGTTTTACCTTAATGAGTGTTATATAAAATCCAGTGCAACAAGTTTCATAACTAAATTCAAAACTTTTTTTTTTTTAGTTTTGGATAGACTGGAGATGGATTTGAACCCCTGTCAGTTTATATTGCTTTCTGTGCCCCCATTGTGGAGAATCACCCTGCCTATTTGTCCTGTTTACAATTAAAATTAAGTAAAAGGAAATCTCAAATTTTTGGTTGTCCCCAAAAAAGTAATAGAGGGGACATCTTGGAGGCACTAGTTATGGTGACCTGGGGACCCCAATGAATTCCTTTAATTTGCATTTTCTTCTCACTTCCTGTTTGGCTGTGGGACAGGAAGTGAAAGGAAATTTCTGCAGTGGGACACAGATGGCAGAAAAAAAAAATTTTTGTCCAAAGTTCTGCCTTATTAGGCTGAGGCAGCCCTTGTCTTCTTATGTGTCTTGAATAGTCCAAAAGCAAGATCCCCCACAATAGTTTCTAACTCTGTTTCTGTCCAGTTAGAAGTAATAAATAAATTAATCCAACGGGGAGAGCAGGAAACCCTCCTAATGTCCACAGCAGGTATGCGGACCCGGGTACATAAACACAGATATCTCACCAACAGAGTCTTTGACAGAAACTTTCAGGGGAATTAACTCTTTGTTAACTATAAAAAACTGGATTCTCAGTTCTGGACCCATTAACAAAATTGTAATTTGGGCATTCTTATAATCAGAGGTTATACACAACAGCAAGCCTTCGTAACATAATATCTAGCCTTTTCCCACTGACCAAACAGACTAGACAATAGTTTATATTTTCTATCCAAAATTAGTTGCAGCACCAGAGCAATCTCCATTTCCTCCTCCTGATTAACATGAAATATTTTGGTGGAATTCTATAAAAATGTAATTAAAATGTTTTTTTTTTTCCTTTAAGCTCCAACAGAAGCACCTTTGCGTCCAAATTTGGGTGAGTCATAACTCACTTTTATCTTATGAAGCACTTCATAATGCATCTGCATAAATATCAAATAATTTTGTTTTTGCTCCCCTCCAGCAATCAGTAGAAGCGCCTGACATTTTCAATCACTTTTCTGTGTTTTGCTTTGGCACAATATTGATTTATGACACAGTAAACAGCAGGCATATTTACTGTGATGCAAAATGTTGATGCCTTGCCAAAGTAGCAATTCGCCTCGTATGGTTTATTCTTGGAAGCATCAGGCTAATAAGTTGAATGTGACTTGGTGTTTTAAACACTACATTTTAACCCAATAATCATACTGAAAAACTGCTTTCATCATCTCTTTTCTGATATTTTCTTTTAATCAGCTATCAGTTGCTTATGGACTTTTCTACTTTGCTTGGCAGTAGAAGAGTCTATTGTTAATTTTTTAGAATTATTATCTATATGTTTTCCTTTAATGCAGTGGGTGGTATGTAAATTGGCATGTCATATTGTTGGATTTCGAAATAAATAATAAATGAAGAAACTGTAGTGACTGGATTTTGAACACATTGGAAGCATATTACAATATTATTTGTCACATTTCTGAAATTAATAGCACAATACATTGTCCCTGACCTGTATTACTGTATATTTTGTTATTATTTATAATATTCTGAATCATTTTTTTTTACAGCTGAAATCCATAGTGAAGGCATTATTTTACGAGATGATTTTGATTCTTACAAGCAGCAGGAATTAAATCCAAATATTTGGTATGTGCTATACTGAATTGGTATTTATAAATAGTTGTGTTCCAGAGACATAGAAAATTTGGGATTGTAAATAAACCTGCTTTATAATCTTAATGCTATCAAGTTTTATTTTGAAATTGGACTGTTCCAAATTTAAATATGGGAAAGAATCATTTTAAAATGATTGTAAATGCTGTATTTCGATGTTTAAAATATTTTTTTGTATGAGTGTATGATTTGCTTTATAATAATTAAAGTGGAACTTCACTCTCCCAATCAACATTGATTTAATTTAATCCTCATGGTGCTAGCGTTAGTTGATAGATAGGAAAGTATAACATATTAACTTGTTGTAAACTTTTTTTCCTTTTTTTTACATTTTTCAATCACTTCCTGTTTTTTTGCCTAGGCAAATTATGTCATACATGCCCGGAGTCTTCATGAGGGGAGGAGAGGAGGATGGGCTTTCTCAGTTAAACACACTCTCTCCTGCATGCATGCTTGAACTTAGGGCAGGTGAATTCCAGAAAGTACATGAAAACTACATAAATTATTTGCCCCTACTTAACATGGCCACAGCCAGAAATGCTAGGGGGTGTTTTTCAAAGTGATTTCTCAACAAAATAAAGCTTAGAGACATTGATTGATGGGGCTGTTTGAATATTAAAAGTTAATTAAATAGTGTTTTTGGTTTGTGGTGCTCAGATGCAGTGAAGATCCGCTTTAAATTTGTTGTAGATAGAAAGAGCTCGGTTGTCTTTTTAATACTAGGGGTCACTTTTCAGCTTCTGATCTGGAATGTCATAGATACAATTATGATATACTTATAAAAATAAAAGGAGAAAAATCAGCAATATTGGGACTTTAAATGAGGATAGTGGGGCCGTTCATACCCCTCCTCCATCCTGGTTCAATATTAGAAACTAAAAAAGAGAGCAGATGTGGGACTTTGAGTGAGGCACACGGGAGCAGAAATCAAACTAGAATAAAGTTTCAATTTTTTAATATAAAGTAATGCATAAATTCATAAGTTTGCTACAAAAAATAGTGACAATTTTGAGAAAAAAGCAATATTTTTTACTTTTGCTATAATAAATATCCCCAAAAAAATATAAAAAATGTTTTTTTTCATTAGTTTAGGCCAATATGTATTCTTCTACATATTTTTGGTAAACGAAATCGCAATAAGCGTATATTGATTGGTTTGCGCAAAAGTTATAGCGTTTACAATATATCTATAAATAGAATTTATCCTTGTTTTAATTAACAGGTCTGTTTTCTGGTACAGTATTTTTTTTTCAAAATGTTACTTTTTAATTATCACATACTTTGTTCCCCATGCTGTACTAGTAACACTTGGAAGTAGAAATCAAACATGAAACTGTGAAAGATATGTGAGATGTAGCAGATGCTTCCTTTCTATTAACTGTTGAATGAAACATATTCTACAGCCATTATCCTGTAAAGAATGGTGATTATGTCACTTTTCATACATAAAACAGATAAACATGGGTGTTAATAGATGCAATGATTTTCAGAATCAAACACAAAGTGAAAGCTGGAGGGATTATTTCCGGGACTATGGAGATGCTATTGAATGAACTGCTGGAACGATGTGCGGCTAATTATGAAGAATCATTACTTTGTGATTTAATGCATGTGAGCATCATCCAAACCAAACATGGCATTCATATACATTGTATATAAAGACAGGGCAAGCACGATACCAAAAGATGAAGACTATTTTTTAATTTATATCCATTTATATAATGTTATTGTTACTGGTAACAGTAGAAAATGTAACTTCAGACAAAAATATGTAATCCAGTTATATACCGGTTAAATTACATTTTTAAACCTGAGTGTAATGTATTAATAAAATGCATTCCTCTGTTCCTCCCTCCCCCTGATCATCATGCAATACAAACTTTTTTTTCCCCCTTCTGTTGGTTGAACTGGATGGACTTGTGTCTTTTTTTCAACCAGAACTGAAAACTTCTTTTTAACAATTACCTGTTTGTAGACATGAAGCTTGTGTTGTGTGTTACTGGACAGAAGGAATACCTTTACACATTACTGCAGCCTTCTGCTGAATTTTTCAAGAGCCCTATCATTCAGTGGTGCAAAGAAGGGCACAGCATTTCTACATACATGGGGGAATTAATAAAAAAGGCCTGAGACAAGTTCAATCTAAACCTGAGGAAAAAAAAGTAACAGCTTTCTATGACTTTCACTGAGCTACCTGAAGATGTCAATTGATGAAACGCATATAGAGGCCGGGCTTCAGGCTTGTCACTTCTGATTATGTCATATCCGGTAACTAGATCGCGTGTTGGCTCCAGGAGACAAGTCAGTAGCAGAGAGGGAAGGGGGGAGGCGCCAACTGGATATGTAAAAAGATTCTGAAAAGGTTGTTTTTTAATGTCCAAATAAAAACTTACACTGTCCAAACAGGTGTGGATGCCCAAAAAGATGATCAGTCCTAGAGTGATCCAATGCCATGATATTGGCCAGTAGAAGGAGCTGTGAGCTCCGAGCGTGTAGCCTGTGTTGTTTTCAGATTGACAGGCCTCAGCTCTGATGCCCACCCTGTTCCGGTGATGTCACTTTAGCTTCTGCATTCCAGGCTGGTCAGCGTGGAACTTCCTGCTTCCTGGGACACACAACACAACCAGTAAGAACATCTACATTTCCAGCAGCTGGGGGACCAGCAGCGGAACCCGCAGAGTGCCATCGGATCACTTTAGGAATGATCATCTTTATGGGCATCCACACCTGTTTGGACAGTGTAAGTTTAACTTGCACAGCCTTTTCAGAATCTCTTTAAATATCCAGTTGGTACCCCCCACCCCCCTCTGCTATTGACTTGTCTACAGAGGTCATGGACACCCTCTGAAGATGTCTGCCTCCTTCATTGTGAATACCAGTTACCAGCAATGAACTGTTTAAAATTGCTATTTCAGCCAACACACATGTTTTTTTTACTAAGGACACTACACCATTTGGAGCGCCAGAATCCTTCTTTTTTATCTTGCTCTAGGAGACAACAGAGCAACAACGTTCTTGCTTACAATAACGGCTGGTTATTTTGAGTGCCGATTCAGAAACTTTTTACTGTGAATGGGCTACTTTTTTTATAGTTATGTGATTTTATACATTTAATAAACACTACACAATTAAGTATTTTTATTTTTGGTGCTGTTGAAAGGAGAAAGAGAATAGTATCAGGGGCTTGCTGGATGGTGGAGGCTGAAAAAGAGAGAAGGTTTTCTCAGTAAAAAGCACACTTGGGCCTGCTTATTTCTCATAAGAGGTCATGGTTATCTGGTGAGTGATCACTATATACATTAGTGTCACCTGTGGTGTCACGTGGGATTGAAGTTTGGGTCGGCACATCTGATGTGCAATATAAAGAATTGAAGAAGAATTGATTTGACGAGAAATCAAAGAACATTTGAATACGAACAGCATTAGCACATGGGACTTTTGTTGTCACATGAGAAAATGGATTTATGAATGCTATAATTATGGTGCAATTTTTTATATGTATAATTTATTGAGTGGATGTAGCTCCAGCTCTTTTCTTTATAAATGACAAAAATAAATTATTTATTTCAAGTAAACTGAAAGTCTTGTCAGTCCAAAACTGATTTCAGTTTTTGTTAGGTGCTGGAGAGGTAAACCACCTAATGGATTCTCATATTTCTGAGGACTCTGGTGATGAGATCCCAGTTATTTAGTTACCTAATTTGGACATTAAAAAACCCCTGCTTTCCACGCTGGATTTAAAATTTTTATTGTATTTTAAGCTTCAATGATTGTGGCAACATAGAGAGGAAATATGACAGAGATCCCACCACTGGAGTCCCCACAAAGATATTAGAAGTCAGTAGGTAGTGCCACTCACCTGACTTATTCATGCCCCCACCATTGAGTTAATGTTGATACATTTGTCAGAAACGCATGGAATACTTTTTGAAGGTGAGTTTCCACTTATGTAGTTCACATGCAAAATTTAAAAAAATAAAAAAAATTAAATGTTAGTTCATAAATAAATAATCTGGGTATAAAATGGATTTATTTTATGTATGCATTTTAAAACTTACTGTATTCTGTGTACAATTTTTGTTATGCAGGATGCCATGCAGAAACTGTGAAGTTGGAGAGCTATGTGGTGTTATAATGCATGGAGGGGCTGTTACATTTTGTGACCCTTATGGACCAAGAGAACTGGTAAGCCTTCTACATATAGGATAAATTGACGTTCAGTGCCAATCAGGAACAAACCATGTATTCCTTCTTTCAAAGTAAAGATCAGATAATAGTAAATACAATTATAAAACGATTTGTCATGTGCGATGTAGAAACATTACAAGGGTGTTTTGTTCTGATTTAAAAAAAATTGTATGCACTGGTGTAACTACCATATCCATAGTTATCTATTAGCTTGATATAATTTTTCTACATGCATGAGTCCTGAGTTCTTGATAGTCAATGTGTTAGGCACACACCCTTTTTTCTGATATTCCAGCCAATTTGTGTTGTAATTTACTTTTTTTTATACCAACCAAACAACAACTAACTTTTTTTTATTTGTTTAGTTAACAACCAGCCTTAACACCACTACAGCTTCAGTTCTGCAGTTTTCTATCGGTAAGTGTCATTTCTATTATACAATATATAGTTTTGCATGTTTTTCCCAAATCTCTCTTTCAAGAAAATAGGCATCTGCATCTGTGGAAACGGTTGGATTTACGACCCACCCTTTGGCCCCTGGTTTCTTGCTAATGGAAAATGAGTCTTATTGCAGCAGTCGCCCCATAGCCACGTGTACACCAAAATGGGATCTGAAATAGATAAATTCCTTGATAAACTTCTACCTTGTGCTAAGGCTACAACCTACAATACAAATACTCCATTGTGCAGTCTAGGCAGTATGTTGACTATCATGGGTGGCCTTATTTAATCTTTAGCTCCCAATGGGGCCTGGCAACTACATTTCTTCTGAGACAATAAGTTGGGGGATGTAGTCTCAGAAAGGAGTGCTTTTAAAGTGGTCTGAGACAGCTGGATAAACATTTAAGCCTGGTACACACTATCAGGTTTTTTTGTTCAACCAAGCGGGCTGAACGAAAATAAACTGAGGAGCTTGCTGTACTAACTATCTGATGTTAATATAGTGATCTCCCCGCTAAGCTATTGTTTCCTGAAAAGGGGACTGCACCCCTCCCCCCCCCAGAACACACTGGCCAGCGCTCACAGCCATTGCCAGAGTTGATTGGATTTCGATCGGATGTTGGTTTTCCAGGTTTCTCATCTGACAGAAGATGGCCGTTCGGCCAGATTCTGTTGGACAGGCTGGTTTACTTACGGGCCGAATGTCAGATGGTTTCTGTTAAACCAGCCAATACCAGCCGATATTCGGCCTGTGTCTACCAGGTTTTAAAGAAAAACTGCAGTCTGCTCACATAATTTGTAATAAAAACATCTTTGCCATTCCGAAGCTTCCCTCCAACTACTTTGCATATTATTTTATATATACTGTGATTCTGTACTTGCCAAATATGCTGCAGAAATCTCTCTCCACTGAGTCTGACTGCAACCATTTTAACTGTGGGCAGCTGAAGCTGCTTCCTGTTCACTTCCTGGATTTACACAGAGGCATACATCTAGCTCTGCAGCCCTGCAGGTCTCATTGGCCCTCTTATGATTCATCCCCACTCCCTACCTTGCAAACTCTCGCGAGAGTGAGAGAGAGCTGTGCATGATATCATAAGCCTAGGCCAGGGGTAGGCAACCTTGGCCCTCCAGCTGTTTTCAAACTACAAGTCCCATGGGACATTGCAAGACCCTGACAATCACAGGCATGACTCGTTGAGGGAGAGGCATGATGGGGTTTGTAGTTTCACCACAGCTGGTGTGCCGAGGTTGCCTACCCCTGGCCTAGGCTAATGACCGGTCAAGAAACAGCAAGTGGGCTAGTTTAGGGTATTTACTGGAGGGAAAAAAAAATTTACTATCCAACGTTAAAACAACAAGGGCAGAATATTTAATAGTTGGAAAGTTGAAAAATTACTGAAGGTCAGCTTTAAGTTAGCCCTTAAGTGCTAGAGAGTAAATGCGACTATTTAACCAAAGCTGTTTGCTCCATAAACTTATAGGAATTATTATTCTCAGATGTTTAGCCATTTATATACCTATTAATCTGAGATAGATACCTTGTAATACATACATATATACTGCATATTGGTTAAGCCAGTATACAAGGCTACCTCCCAAATAAATGTGAATAGTAATTAAGAACTGTTAATTTAGTGTCATAACACATAGATTTGACTGTCTCTCTCTGGCTCATATAATGTAAATAGATGTTTTTACCAGTTTATAATTAAGAATACACCGTTCACTGAAGTTAACTGCTCTGTTTTAAATGTCTGTCTATATTGGTATTTAGAATTAACAATAAATATTTTTCATGCTCATTGTTATTGCCTGCAGTCTCAGTTCCTGCTTTTACAAGTATAGCTGACACATAACATCCATTAAAGAATAACTGTACTTTTGTTCAGAATAAATCATTCCCTTCTGAGTGATCAATGTACATTGCAAGGATTTTACCAAACTTTGTTGCAAATTCCTACTCAATTATGATCTGAAGGAGTAGTGCTTTGTTAGACTATGTCCTGTGCACAGTGATTCTGAATGTGAGTTACTAGTTAATTTAGGTGTCCGTTTATGAAGCTGTGAAAAATTCCACCACTCCATTCTCTGGCATTTTGACAATTTCGTTCACTTTTGTTGCCAGAGGTTTAGACATTAATGGCTGTGTGTTGAGTTTTTTTGAGGGAACATAAAAAATTTACACTGTTATACAAGCTGTACACTCACTACTTTACATTGTAGCAAAGTGTCATTTCTTCAGTGTTGTCACATGAAAAGATAGAATAAAATATTTACAAAAATGTGAGTGGTGTACTCACTTTTCTGAGATACTGTGTGTATATGTAGAAGGAAGTTAATAACCCTACTTCTTCCTCCTTAGTTCCACTGGGATTCTCTCTTCACTCCCTGATTCACCACCTCTGTGCTGGTGAATCGGGTAGTGTGAATTATGACACAGATCACCAGTGAAGTGCTGAGATCGCAACTTCATAGACTAGACATAGATGGCTGTTTCTGTGTCAGACAATGACAGCTTCTCAGTGTCCGGAGATAATCGGTGGAAAACATGTTCTGCCCTGATCATCTCTGTTTCATAAACCGTTTATGAGCTGAGATCAGTGGTGATCCTCAGGATCAATGCTGTTCACAGTTTCATAAACAGACACTTATATTAGCTGATGCAAGAGTGTTCTGATTAGAAAAGTTGCAGCGTCCTTATCCTTTTAAAAGTGCTAAACTCTTAGGGAGTATCTCAGTAAAAATGACATTTTTGTTGCAGAAGATGCTTGAAACCTCACTTGTATCTTAGTGCAGAGTTCTTCACACAAGCAGGAATAAATTATTGGAGGCGTTCTGTACACCAGCTATGTACTAAATGCCTTCAGGTTGCCATATTGCATTGAATTTAACAGAACATTACAGCCCTGCATTTAAAAAAAAGGAAAGGTAACTTTTAATAACATTAAATTACAATATGGCTCGTGTAGCAATTTTATATGCTATATTAATTTTTTTATTTGCTATTCTTTTTTTCCCCAAAAGTAGAACAGCCCTTTAAGATTTGGCTGTCTGGTAGCAATAGGGTTATACAGCCTAACCTATTGTCTAGTCATTTGTTCTGATATATTACTATGTTGTCTGTAAAATTTCACCACTTCAATACAGGGCACTTATACACCTTCCTGCCCAGACCAATTTTCAGCTTTCAGCACTATCGCACTTTGAATGACAATTGCGCGGTCATGCTACACTGTACTCAAACTAAATTTTTATCATTTTGTTCCCACAAATAGAGCTTTCTTTTGGTGGTATTTGGTCACCTCTGGAGTTTTTATTTTTTGCTAAACAAATAAAAAAAGAACGAATATTTTGAAAAAAAAAGTTTTTCCTTGTTTCTGTTATAAAATTTTGTAAATAAGTAAGTTTTCTCATTCACCGATGGGCACTGATGAGGCTGCAATGATAGGCACGATAAGGCAGCACTGATGGGCACATATGAGGTGGCACTAAGGAGGTGGCACTGATGATGGGCACTAATATGCAGCACTGATGGGTACTGATAAGTGGCACTGATATGCAGCACTGATGGGTGCACATAGGTGGCACCGATGGGCACTGAAAGGCAGCACAGATGGGCACTGAAAGGCAGCACAGATGGGCACTGATAGGCGACATGGATGGGCACTGATAGGTGGCACGGATGGGCACTGAGAGGTGGCACTGATGTACATTAATGGATGCCAATCGGTGCCAAACAATAATGCCTGCCAATCAGTGATGCCCATTGTGGGCACTGATTGGCATCCATTGTGGGCACTGATTGGCATATCTGGTGGTGACTAGTGGTGGGCATCCCTGATGGTCCTGGTGGCGTCCCTGGTGGTCCTGGTGGCATCCCTGGTGGTCCAGTGTGGGCATCCTCGGGGGGGCTGCGCTGATAATCAATCAGCACAGACCCCCCCTGTCAGAGGAGCAGCCAGTCGGCTCTCCTCTACTCGCGTCTGACAGACGCGAGTGAGGAAAAGCCGATCAACGGCTGTTCCTGTTTACATGTGGTAAAGAGTCTCTGTCAGAGACTCTTTACCCAGATCGGAGTGGCGGTGTGTCAGACTGAAACACCACAACAATGATCGCCGCGATGCGCGCTCCCGGGGCGCACAGCGGCTTGATATCCTGGCAACGTCATATGACATCCGGTCAGGATATCGCAACCACTTTGCCGACGTCATATTGTTATATGATGGGCGGCAAGTGGTTAAGAGTTGGTAGGAGCCATGAGCTATTGCAGGGCACAGCATTACTATCACTGTAGACATTTCTGCTATAATCCGTACAGGACCATATGTCTCCCTGTCTGTTTCCAGAACAGATTGCCAGAAACTATCACCGCAATATGCCTTTACCTGTTTCATCTTTTAGAACTACCAAAATGAACAGTATAAGTAACTAATTAGTAATAAAAATCAAAGGGTACATTTGAATAATATACTCTCGGAACCACGTACCTTACAGAGGCAACTTTTTAACAGTGCAATCCATTATGTGAAGATGTTACTATAGACACTAAGTAATTAAAGCTGAACGGCAGAAACACAAAGCTGTCTCCAGACCAGAGATTTACCTATCCTTGCAGACAGCATAGCCAGCCTGATGATCTGCCTTCTTTCTGCTGCAGTTAAAGTATAGAAATGGAAATAGGTCATTTTTGCTGTCTGTTCCCCATTTAGGAGATTCACCCTAAATATTTGTCCTGTTTACTGTTATTATCAAAAGTGAAGGTAAAAGAAAATCCCAAATTTTGGGTTGTCCCCAGAAAAGTAATAGAGGGAAAATCTTCCCAAGGGGGCACTAGTTATTCTGACCTGGGTGGCCTCAAGAGATTTCCTTAATTTGCAGGGATTTCCTTTGACTTCCAGTTTTGGCTATGGGACACAATGTGAAAGGAGTTGTAAAGGCAGAAGGTTTTTTTATCTTAATGCATTCTATGCATTAAGATAAGAAACCTTCTGTGTGTGGCAGCCTCCCCAGCACCCCCAATTACTTACCTGAGCCCCATCTCTTTTCAGCGATGTCCACCAGTGTCTTAGCTGTCCAGCACTCTCTTCCTGATTGGCTGAGACACAGCAGCGGCGCCACTGGCTCCCGTGGCTGTCAATCAGTCAGTTAGCCAATCAGGGGAGAGAGGAGTCTGATGAGCCATTACACTGCTCTCCTCCCCTGCCAACATATTTGTTGTCAGTACATATAATTGGTTCCAAGTGTTGCCCCTCCCAGTCTGAGTGCTGTTGTGCTGGGAGTTACAGGAGATTAAACCAAGTCACATTCTAGTATTTAAATTAGCTGTATTTACAAATACATTTTATTATATGTAATAAAAGTGTATCAGGGGCACGTACACTGGGCACAATTGAACTGAACCATGTCCGAGTTAGACCATTCCCCTTCCCCACTCCCCCACTGGTCTGCACACTGGGCTATAAACAAATGTTACCAGTCATACTTGCTTTATGACTTCTGCAAATCAGACCACAGAGATCCCTGCTTCTGTGCTCGGTCATCTATAGAGAGTTCTGTGCACAGTTTGCACTCACACTGAAGCAAATCATTCCAGACCACAAGTGAACTGTGCTCAGGACCACCTTTTCCAAGAGGTCCCAGATTTAGTACACTTAACCATTCCCAAACACAGTTGAAGCACTCACACTACCCAAAAAAAACGGGTTTGAACTGTGCCCAGGCTCAGTTAAAACTGCCAGTGTAAGTGCACTCTAAAGGCAAAAATTTTCTCCCCGCTGGTAGGATTCACCCTACCCTTTTCACTACCTTTTACCACTGTCTCCAAGACTAAAAGTAAGGGATATGAGTTGGGTTGTCAGCAGAACAAAAACAGAGGAAATCTTTCCATAGTTAGTTATTTTGTGGATAACTGGTGATCTTCTTCACTGTTGAGATTTTATTTCACTTCCTGTTGTGTCTATGTGACATGAAGAAAAGGTTAATCTCAGACAAGTTTTAACTTTTCTTTACTAAAATCTATTAAAAAGGCTTGGCTGTAGATATACTTTAACTGCTGAAATTAATTAAATATCTGACTGAAGTTCAGCTTCAAGGTGTGGATTTAATAATTTTTTTCTAATTCCTAGCTAAATTTAAAAATGACCGCATTTTTTTTTACAGCAACTACTCTATAGAATTATAATTAGCAGATGTAATTTCCAGGGTTGACATTGGTGCAAAAAACTAGGAATCTTCATTTCAAGTGATCTACCTGACCAACTTTTTTGGAGTCATGAAGGAATGTTTTCCCTTTCTTACATTAACAGCCATAGCATTTTCTTTTCTAAACTCAATGCTCCCAATGTTTTTGAAAGTTTGTACATTATGGAATAGTTTTAACCGTATTGAAAATTTAACTGTTACTAATTATAGCAGCTTGCCAGCCCGATACTTCATGATATCAAGCTCTGTTAAGTAAGGATACTGTTGCTTCATAACTGCATGCAAGAAGCCAACTTGAATTTTATTCATTAGTTCCCGCTAATGCATAATAGGACCCTGCACTTTATTTTTTTCTTATTAACATGTGCCTTGCATGTGCAATAAAAGTTTAATAGAAATATAAAAAAAAAAAGTATAGTCTCAAAATGCATGCTAAACACTTCTGTTCTTTTTTTCTCTGATCTATGTGTGATAGTTATAAAGGCTAAATAAACCTAAAAGGACACTTTGCTTGACAGAACCAATGGTGATTTTGCAGTGATGCAGAATTTTTCTGATTAAAGTAGCGGGAGATGTCTTAATCTTCCTCTCATTATGTGTCTATTCATTCTAGTGTATACAATCATGTTTCGTTTCATCTTTCATGCTGTATGAATGTATTTGACAAACTAAGGATGAGGATGATTGGTTCTGAATGTGACTCCTCTAAGTAAAATAAATGAATATGATTAAAATTTTGAACCCTAGTGGGGTGTATAGCATGAGGATGGGTAACAGATGTTTGGTCAGTGTAACCAAGACAGTGAAAGCAGATGCAAGATTATATATATATATATATATATATATATATATATATATATATATATATATATATATATATATACACATACTGCACACACACACACACATATACACTTTTATATAGGAGGTGAAGAGCAATACTAACTATTGGCATACGTTCAGTTTGCTTAATTTGATTGATTGTATAGTATGATGAACTGGTTTCATCTTTTGGGTTCTATTTATCATCACTACTTGTTGTAAACAATCAACTACTGCTTGAATTATGTTCTATATTTCCTTCCTTGAGACTGATCTAGTGTGCTGTTTGCTGTAGTGTTGTGTAAGCATCTGCCCTTTATAAATTTGTTCTAATACAGTATGTCAGCATTAGGTTATATCCAAGCAACATCTTGACAAAAACCCTTGTGACTTAGTAGACAGCAAACAATTTGTTAGAACACTATGTAGGTGATACATTACATGTATGTGCTATTATTGTTGTATTCCAATATACTTGATTTCAAAGTGTCATCAAGTGTCTTAATTCTATATTTTTGTACATATGTTAAGCTTTAATATTTGAAGGTGCAGTTTATCGATGATTGCATCAGCAACATTTGGGTCTTATGCCAGTAGCATATATGTCTTTACGGAATGCACATAATTCATATTGCTCCCTTGGGAAATCTACAATACATTACACTTCTCATCTGTGATTTATCACTTTTATATCAATTCTGGCATCTAAAGCATGGATAAATCTGCTGCTTACTTTCCGCAACTGCTCTAATGTCATTTCATTATTGATTTAGTAATTTAACATATGGAAAAATGAGTGTGGTGTGTAAGGGTCACATGCCATTTGGAGCTGTTAAGGTATAATAAATGCTTTTGTCACTGTATAACATTTTGTTAATATGGTTATAACTTACAGGGTCAGGCTTATGTCGATTCAGCTACTCAGATCCTGGAATTGTGGTGTCTTATACCAAGAGCAATGCTACCAGCTGGATTCCCCTTGAGAGAATCAGGTGTGTTCATGGATATCTGTAATTTCTCTCAGATTTCTACATGTTGGTGATAAATTATAAATATTTCATAAATTATGCTGTAATGAATGGTGTTAAATTATGCTGTATGATAGTTACTTCTTGCCCTGCACTCACTGGTCAAAGCAACATCTGTATAATCCAAATTTTTTGGTCTGAATGTACAATATATGTAAAACACTGCTTTATATAAAAACCTTATAATAAATAAGTAAAGTTTGATTGTATTTTAACTAATGATTGTGTAAAAAATACCTTAATACTGCTCCAAAAATACACATTATTTTTTTTTAATTGGGGGGGGGGGTTGCTCCAGTAGTTTCACTGATTATTCAATATTTCCACTGCTCTTTTACTGCTTTTGTTCACAGCATTTTTTTTTTATTGAAAAATTGAGAACGTCATATAGCAAAAGCTGATAAAATCTGATTTTGCTGTCTACATTGTGAATTGATATCTATATTGAGAATCACTGCAGATTGGTAACTTGCTACAATGATATAGCAAGAATTTATGCACATGGAGCAAAGTCATATATACAATATATGTAAATGGACATCAGTTATCCTGTTACATGGGCTATAGCAATGCACTCCTCATTTATGTAGAGAATAAATACTCGCCTCATTCACAATGGCAATCCTGCGTTTAGCTTTTCTAAATGCAGGAAAAGTTGTCCCTAAAGTATAAACATATTTTATGCTTAACAGATCACTTTTTGTTGTGTTTCGATGTTCTTACTATAACCACTTGCTGACCAATATATAGCAGGTAAAATAAGTATTGAACACGTCACCATTTTTTCTAGGTAAATATATTTCTAAAAGTGCTATTGACATGAAATTTTCACCACATGTCAGTAACAACCCATGCAATCCATACATACGAATAAACCAAAACAAATAAGTTCAGAAATTAAGGCGTCTTGAAGCTGTCATTACCAACAAAGAATTTTGTATGAAGTAGTAAATAAATTTCAGTTAGCCTGTTCAATACTTTATTATTACACATAACTTCATTTCTGAACTTATTTGTTTTGGTTTCTTTGTATGTATGGATTGCATGGGTTGTTACTGACATGTGGTGAACATTTAATGTCAATAGCACCTTTAGAAATATATTTACCTAGAAAAATGGAAAATGGTGATGTGTTCAATACTCATTTTACCCGCTGTATGTAAATTTACCTCCTGTCAGCAAGTGGTTATAGAAAGATCACAGCTGCAGCCATGATTTGGGATAGTTTCTTTCAGCCAGACATTTTTACAGTGCTGTGAAGAGCTGCCACTCATGGTGATTCTGGGCTCTCCCCTTTCACCAGGGAGCCCAAGACTGTGGTAAGCAGCCAAAACAGGTTCATGCAGAAGACATAGAAGAACATCTGTTCCCCCATCGCTTCTGTGATAAATGAACCCAGAAGCAACAATGATTTTGTCACTTCCAGTTTTAGAGCTGTCCAGCTAATCAAGCATGATCAAGTCAGCCAAATCCTCATTTCAAAAACCTCCAAACATATTCATGTCCTACAGTAGTGCAAGCAGCCAAACCCTACATGAGGTCTAATGCCGCGTACGAATGATCGCACATTTCGTCAACAAAATCCTTGTTTTTTTTCCGACGGATGTTGGCTCAAACTTGTCTTTCATATACACGGTCACATAAATCTTGTCGGAATTTCCGAACGTCAAGAATGCGGTGACGTACGACGAGCCGAGAAAAATGAAGTTCAATAGCCAGTGCGGCTCTTCTGCTTGATTGCCAGCATGCGTGGAACTTTGTGCATCGGAATTGTGTACACACGATCGGAATTTACGATCCAAATCTCAAATTTTGTGTGACGGAAATTCTGATGGAAAATGTCCGATGAAGCCTACACACGGTCGGAATTTCCGACAACAAGATCCCATCGAACATTTTTCGTCGGAAAATCTGACCATGTGTAGTAGGCATTAGGCTTCTTTGAATTTAGTAGCAGTGCAGTAGTGATGTCCAGCCATTACAGGAAGCTGCATAAGGTGTAAATCACTGGCAGGATCAACAGGTATTTGTGAGATTTTTCAGCAAGACTAAGGAAAAAACGGTAAGAGCAGATGCACTTACAATCTGGTGCTGCAGAACATTTTTTTTTTATGGAACACCATAGTTCTACTTGAAGAAAATGGTAATAATGTGTGCATAAATACGAAAAAATACGAAAAAAGTCTATCGTTGGTTGCGCAGATGTTCAAACATCTATTAAACAACGTTTTTGTGGCAAAGCCCACTGCTTCTGTGATAAGACTGTCCATTTAAAGTTGAATTTTGTAAAAATAAAAACATCAGAAATTGGAAGCTAGGGGGCGTGTCCTGGACGTGAAGCTGGGAACAGGTACAGCTACTGAGCTCTCCATACCCAGCTCTAATCTGCCACCATCCACCGCTCACCTTGCCCTGGTGAAGCCCTAGATCGCCTTCCCTGGTGTTTGGACTGCTCCTGGTTCAGGGGACTACTGCTGTTTGTGGCTGACTGGTCCCGGATCTGTGGCCGAATTTACAGCCCGGCGGCCCCCACCATCTTGGGGCCTACAGTCCGCACGGCGATTCCTACACCCTACGATCGCCATCTGCAGACAGAATGCATACCTCGGCCTCAATAGTGGGACAGTCCGCCTCCAGAAGACTTTGGGCAGTGTTCCAGCCGGAGGAAGGTGTGAGAGACTTCCCTTTGCAGACCTGCTCTGCATCATGGCCGGCCGTTCTGTGGAGGCCTCCGGTCTCGACCTCGGATCTCCTCCCGGGCCACAGTAAGTAGCATCTCCCCACAGTCGACACCCCCAGAGGTGTCCGTCCTCTTGTGAAGCGCTGCCCTGTCCTCGGTTGGAGGTTTTGGGCCTCGGCAGAGCGGATCTCATTGGTTCGGCGGCCGCTCCCCAGGTAAGTCCGCGGCTTCGGCCTACACCTGGAGGATGGCGGCCATCTTGGTACTCCAAGGACTCCCAGGCACATTTATCTCCCTCCTGACATTCAGCTGGCCATTTTTCCACAAAGCTTTTTGGGGACCACCTGCCCTAATAATCACCCCCTCACAAGTACTATAGGGGTCCCCAGGGCTGCTGTTTATCGGCCCCGCCAAGCTTAACAGTCCTTCTCCCTATTATGTCAGCTGTTTTCTAAGTGACTCCTGGGCCCTTGTCTGCTCTCCGAGACCTCCGAAATGTTATATTAGCTATGTTTAGCCCCAGAGGTAAGCCTGCCTGAACATTACACTTCCCAAGCACCTCATGGGCAAAGTTGGCCAGCAGCAGCGTCACTATAAGCCACAGTTTGGGTCACGCGAGGAATCAAATATGGAACGATTTGTTACTAGGCCACAACCCACAACCTTGAATTCCTCCGCGAACCCATTCTCCATGATGGATCCATCCCTAGTTATGGAAGATACAGAGAACCCTCAACCAGCTAATACCCAAAGTCAAGCTCTCAAACCATCATCCCCACATGACTATCTCACCCCTGATATTCTGGACGCTAAACTACAGCTTTTGCTTCAATAAATCACGTTTAACGCCTCGGCAGAGGTAAGCAAATTGGCAAACGAACTGAGAGGGCAAATAAACCAAATTGGGGAACGTACGGATACTCTCGAAAATAAATTCGATGAGATGGTGAACTATGTTCAGGCTATGGAGGAAGAAAATCACAATCTGTGTCTCTCGGTTTCTCAGTTACAATTACAACAAGAGAACTTAGAGAACAGAGAGAGGAGACAAAATCTGCGATTCAGAGGATTTCCGGAAACGGTAGGAGACCCTGACCTACGTACATATCGCTTGGGTCTTTTTAACACCCTGGCCCCTACAGTGGTGGACATAGACTGGCGCCTGGACAGGGCACATCGGTCCTTGGGCCCAAAACCTCCAGCTGAAGCAAGTTTTACTTTTTTGAAAGCAAAGAGGCGCTGACCTTGGCCACAGGTAATAAATCCCAAATTATGTACAAGGGTCTGAAACTGCAGATTTTTAGTGACCTCTCTCCCATCACTCTTGCTAAATGAAGGAACCTGCATCCAATCACCTCCTATCTGCAACATCGTAAGATTCCATACTACTGGGGTTTTCCCTTTCGCCTTGCCGTGTCAAATGAAGGTACCCAGTACACCCTACGTGACTTACAAGAAGGCGAGACCTTCCTGAAAAACCTCGGCCTGCCTCCTCTTCCGGAAGAAGATTTGACCCCTCCTGCCGCCCAGGTCCGTCTACCACCAAATACTCCTAGCCGCATCTGGACACCCGTTCAGGGTAAATCCAAGAAGCACCTCTCTACACCCCAACGTCCACACTCCTCCAAACAACCACTTTGAATCTTCTGTACTGTTCTTCTTTTGGATCCTTTTTTACTTCTCGCCTTTTGTTTCTTCGTGTTACAGATGAAACGAAGTTTGCTGCTCTGGTTTCATAACGTTTTGTATCCACCCTGTTTCTTGTTCGGGGTAGAATTTTTTTTTTTTTTTTTTTTTACCATCCCATGAGGTACTTTCTTTAGAGATTTTTGCACCTTAGGCAACGACTGCTCCTGTTCTTCAGCTGACTTTTCATTTTTATTGTGAACAGGTTTCCTATGGTCAGCTCTATTTTATATGTTACTAAGTTCATAAGGTGTGCAGCTGGCCCCTTCCCCTTTTTTCCTATCCAGAGTCTCCTGATGGAAGTCCATACATGCCCTTACCAAGCCTTGGATTATATCCAGGGCTCCCTGAGATGCAGTAACATCTCAGGCTTGCGAAAATTTAAGTATTTTGTTTCTTTTTTCTGTTTTGTTGTTTTTCTTTTTTTTTTTCCCTTCTTATGTCCATGTATATAGATCAGCCTTATAGGTTGCAACCACAATGTTTCTGTTTCTTTGCTTCAAAGAGTCTTCACTACAGAGTTCATTTGGTAACACTCACATCCCGAGGAGTTACTGCTAATGATACCATTCACAACCAGAATTATACATATTCCTTTATTGTCCATATTGTATTGCTCCTCTCCCACACTATATCTACACAAGCCTATCTTAATAGTATACAGTCATGGCCCTTAAGATTATGTCGTATAATGAGAAGGGCCTAGGTTCTATTAGTAAACGCTGGATTACTCTGAAGGACTTCAGAGCCTCGGACGCAGATGTGATAATAATCCAGGAAACTCACTTCCGGGCCGGAGGTTCATTTAATTTTGCCTCAAAGTTTTTCCCTACCTCCTTCCTTGCCTCTGACTCCACGGGCAAGGCGGGAGTGGCAATTCTGATTAGGAAGTTGTGCCCTGTTAAGGTCAAAAACTCTCATGGGAGATTTCTTATTTTAAATTGTGAATATATGTCTGCTTCCTTTACTCTTGTTAATCTCTATGCCCCTAATAAGGACCAGATTGAGTTCCTAAACTAACTTTTTGATACCCCTCAATACTGCACACAACCTTTTATGATCGTTGATGGGGACTTCAATTTGGTTATGTCACCCTCTAGAGATAGACAGACCCTCTTTAGTACTGTACCATCCAAAAAAATCTCGTCCCAAGCTAATGCTTTTCGTAAATGTATTAGGTCCCGCAGATTATTCGACTCATGGAGAATCAAACATCCCTCTGCTAAACAGTTCACATTCTATTCCCCAGCTCATAAAATGTACTCACGCCTCGACCACTTTTTCATCTCAGCCCCACTCCTCTCCTATGTGGTCGAGTCAGACATATCCCCCATTACATGGTCGGATCATGCACCCATCATCCTGGATCTAATGCTTTCTCAGGCCTGCACGAAATCCTGTCATTGGCGTCCTAATGATCACCTCTTACAGTCCGAGGTATCCCATTCTATTTTAACAAAAAGTTTGGTAGACTATTTTCAGCTCAACACTGGGTCGGTGTCGGGGGCTTCTACTCTGTGGGAGGCACACAAGGCTGTATTTCGTGGTGCATGCATAGCTGAAAGTTCTCGATTGAGGAGAGATAGAGCTGGACTTTTACAGTCCTTGACATCCGCTCTGAAAGCTGTGGAGAGGAGGCTGTTGTGTGCTCCCACGGTGGAGAAATTACGTAAAGTCACCTTCCTCAGGGAACAAATTAAATCAACACAGCTTGACATCACAGCCAGATCCTTACTCTGGATAAAGCAGAAATTTTATGAATACTCTAAAAAAAACCCATAGGATGTTAGTCAATAAACTATGCCCACGACCATTCAGTTCGTGTCCTGACTTTCTCCAACAGGCAGATGGGTATAGAGCACACTGCCCTCACGAGATGTCCAAAATGTTTGGCGCATTTTACAGTGAACTCTATAACTGTCTGACTCCAGAGAATCACTTCAATTTCATCCAGGAAAAATTTGAGTCTTTTTTTTCTAACATAAAGCTTCCGAAATTATCTGTAGCAGATTTACAGTAGATAGCTTGAATGCGGCCATAACAACTGAGGAACTTTTGTCCATAATTAAGACTCTCCCACTGAATAAATCAATGTCTATTTTACCTCGATTTCTTTACCACTTTGAAACACTACCAGTTGCCCTGCCTTCTTCTCAGCTAAAAGCACTTCAGGGGAGTTTTTTAAAATTCATATGGAAAGGTAGGGCTCATCGCATTGCGAGCTCGTGATTTTCTCCCTAAGATCCAGGGGGGGTTTGGGGGCCCCGGACATTGCTAACAATTACTTCGCTACACACTTAAGGGCCATTACATCATGGTCCTCTCGCACGCACCAAATCAGTGGACTGCCATTGAAAAAGGAGTGCTATACCCGGTCCACCCGTGCTCCTTGATATGGGGCACTCCTCGCTCCCTGGATCCCATTTATAAGCATCAGTGCACTGTTCCAATGACCTTCACCCTAACCATCTGGCGTAAATGTTCCAAGGACTATCCTCTCACCTCACCTTGCCCTCCTTTAGCAAATGTACTTTTTAACCCATTTATAACAGACAGTATGTCCCTGGGTAGGGTTTTCCCATGGCTCCACGCACCTCTTTTTCAGTTACGGAATTTGGTCCATCCCATCTCACGTAGACTACATACCTTCAATACTTTATGTGAGAAGTTTTATATACCCTCCCATCTTTTCCATTTTTATCTACAGGTTAGACACTTCTTTCACTCTCAATCTTCAACCTTGACCCTTGATAACCCAACCGCTTTTGAACATATATGCGCTCAGGGCCCACACCAACGACATTTAATATCCTGTATCTACCGCATCCTCCATGAGTCGACTCCTCTAGAGGAGATCACGTACCACTATATGAAAAAGTGGTCCCTTTTATTGGCGCAACCTATTACATTACAGCTTTGGGACAAGATTTGGTCTTCTGTTTTCAAATCCTCCAAATGCGTCACTCAAAGGGAGACATCCATTAAGATTCTTATGTTCTGGTATAAGACCCCTGATGTAATTCATAAATATGACCCTTCAGTTTTGCCGCACTGTTGGCGTTGCGGAACTGACATAGGTTCCTTCTTTCATATTTTTTGGCAATGTTCTCTGATTCAACCCTTTTGGTACGATGTGAACAAACTCATACAGAAGGTGGTGGATGTGACCCTCCCGCTAGATCCCTTAAATCGCCTGCTGAGACTCCCTATTCCAGGCGTACCCAAAAAAAACATACCGGCTAATCTCTTACATTTTGCTAGCTGCCAAAAGGCTTATTCCACTATGCTGGCTGTCCAGTACACCTCTTCCATGGTCTAGATTTCTGCAACTAGTGGCTGAGATCCGGAGGATGGAGTCCCTAACAGCATCTGTACATGATTCCATTCAGCAATTTACTAAAGTGTGGGAACCTTGGGATCTATCGGAATATGGGTCTCCTATGCCAACCACCGCCTCCTAATTTATATTTATATTAGCATAACGGTGTCTTTGTTCATTCTCCCTCCCCCTCTCCCCATTGCTAATTATGCCAATTGATGCTTTAATGGTCTTCTATTGAATATTTTATACCCTCCCAAAAGCCTCTACCCTTCTTATATTCTTGACTGTGCTTTGGTTTTGGACTCTAATATATACCTATAAGTTGTTTATAATTTTTGATAAGTGATACAGTGCACCTCTGTGTCCTGTATCTGTGGACATGGTTTATGTACACCTACGAGTTCTGCATTGTCATCTTTTTTGTATGTTTGTAAACATTGCAATTTTCTTACTAGTTCAATGTACATTGTATAACGAGTTTACATGTATCTTTTCTTCGTTTTATAACCCAATAAAAATAAAATTTTGAAAAGAAATTGGAAGCTAAGTTCACTTTTGGAGCATGTTACATGTTACACCCGTATTTAGGGTGTAACAGGTAACATACTCAAGCACCTCCCCCTGCAAGCCCCTCAATTTCTGTAAGTATCATCTTCTTGCGGTCCCTGAATAGCTGAACTTGACAGGGGAAATAGCAGATGGAGCCTGTCTGTTGTTCTGCAGTGGATGGAAAAAATGCTCATAAGAGAAAACAGCAGAGTGACAGACAAACAAGCTCATCAGCCTGCTGCTTCTCCTCTAACTTTTCAGTCACGGGGTAGGGTGGGGAGAAAACCTCTAAGGCTAGGTTCACACCTATGCAATTGTTGCGACTCGTGTTTGTGTGGGCACACCAGCATATTCATTACCTGCGGGAAACACAGGAAAAAGGTCCCTGCACCTTTTTAAAATCACAGCTGCACAGGAAACTTATGTTGCTTTAGCACCATGTGATTTCTCGTAACCAAAAACGTACTGCGTTTTTAAATGCAGGAGGGGGGGGGGGTTGTCAGCAGCACGGTTTGCCTGCCAGGAACTGTGGGTGCAGGAATGCGTGCAATCTTAGTACATGATAAACAGCAATATAAATCTTTTGTAAGGTTTAACACCCCCCTTATTTATATATAATCTGTGTATTGTAAGATTGGGGTGATTAAACTCAATTGGTAGGTGCATTTACAATGAGTTGTGCCAGTCCAAAACTGTATTTTAAGGGCACGGCAGCCCACTTTTATTTAAAAGCAAGTAAAGGTCATACAGATCTCTTTCCACGCAGGGGGGTTCTCATCACTGCAAAGAAATAACATTCAGCCTCCTGGCTCTCTTGTGGTAGCTTTACTGCTCTGACTACCTCTGCAGGGTCCGCTGACCATCAAACGCATCCCAGGATTATGCGCAGACGCTGTACTTTAGCTCTGTGTTTCCTTGCAGCTCCCTAGCTGCACTTGTCCCTCCTGGACTCTCTCTACAGCTTCCTGGCTGCTCCTGTCCTTTCAGGCTTGGGCCCTCTTCTGTCTTATCCTGACCTTAATGCACTGCAGCATTTCACACTGCTCACCTCAGATATGCTGACCTCCCTCAGGATGGTGGGGCCCTGAGCGCTAACTCTATTATGAAGACAGCACACACCTGAATAATCAGTGTGCTTGCTTCTCTCTAAGGCTACTTTCACACTGGAGCGGTGGTGGCGTTAGCGGTAAAGCGCCGCTCGTTTTAGCGACACTTTACCGTTGTTATAGTGGCAGTTTGGTGCTGCTTTTCGGGGGAAGCAGGCCACTTTTAACCCCAAGAAGGGGTTAAAAAGGGGTTAAAAGCACCCGTGATGCGGCGCTACGGAAGCAGTGCCCATTCATTCCAATTGCCAGGGGCGGTGTGGGAGCATTGTATGCACTGCTCCCACACCGCCCCTAAGATGCTGCTTGCAGAACTTTTTTTCCTGTCCTGCAAGCGCACAGCCCCAATGTAAAAGCACTCGGGATTAGACACTGGGGTGGCTTGAGAGGCAGTTTTCAGGAGCTTTAGAGGCACTTTTTTTAGCGCTAAAACACCTGAAAACTGCCTCAGTGTGAAAGGGGTCTAAGGCTGGGTTCACACTTGGGAACGCAGCAGCTCACAGTAGGAGTCCGGTGCAATTCCATTCACTGTTTCAGGTCCAAATTCAGCCCAAATTTTGGCCTGAACTCTGACCTAAAATAGACCAAAAGACGCACAGGGCTCCTTCGCTCCAGTGCAATTCGCTACATAGAGAGCCGGTCACAATCTCCTGCTATGCAAATTGGATGTGGGGAAAACCCGCATCCAATTCGCAACATTGTAAACTCAGCCCTAATCTGGTGTAAACCACCATTTTACTGAGTAGCACAGGGTCCCCCTGCTACAGTTTATACTGTAGTTGTTTGGAGTTTAGCTTTAAATATTTGAATATAGAATTTTAAATTTGAAGATGTAGTGTATAAGAGGTAGAGTTACTATGCTTAACCTACTCATTGGTGGGTATTTTAACTGATCTCTGCAACAATTTGAAATATTTTAATCTTTTTCCTCCAGCGCACCCTCAAATGTTAGCACAATCATCCACATTATCTACCTCCCTAATGAAGCCAAAGGTGAAAATGTGAGGTTTCGATGGACACAAGAGAGCACACAGGCTGGAGATGTGTATGAGGCATGCTGGGCACTTGACAACATACTGATCATCAATGCTGCATATAAGCAGGTTGTGTTAGAAGATAACCTTGACCCAATGGACACTGGAAACTGGCTTTTCTTTCCTGGAGCTACTGTCAAGGTTTGTTTGTTTTTTTATTTTATGTTCTCCTCTGCCATTAGATATTGTCCTGAGTTGTGATTGATAATATAGTTAGTAAGAGTAAGAAAGTGACATCTAGCAACATTCACAAATTCCCCCACCTGTTTTAGCCGCACAGTGGTTTGTGATAAGGTTGTAAGTCAGTAGATAAATATGCAGAGTACTGACTTGAGATTGTGATATAGGAACTGCATTTAATAATTTAAGGTGGTATTAAACACAAAAGCAACTTTGTTTTATTGCCGCTTACCAATTCTTAGATGTGATGGCTGCATTCGTTTTCTATTTTAAGCATTTTTTCTTCTATTTTCATATAGTGATCAGGCCAGTAAGTCTGTTTTTTTGCAAAAGAACAACCTTACTTGCAGATGTATCGGCTATAGGGATGAGACAAACCATTCAACGCTGCAATGATTAGTTTTATTTATGTAAAAGCTTTATCCCTAAAGGAAAAACAAGTTTGCTGTAACTGCTTATAAAGTGTAAAGCCGCGTACACACGAGCGGACTTTACGGCAGACTTTGCCCTGCGGACGGGATTTCGTCGGACAATTCGATCGTGTGTGGGCTCCAGCAGACTTTGTTTTCTCAAAAGTTGGACGGACTTGGATTTGAAATGATTTAAATCTATCCGTCGAACTCGAGTCCGGTCGAAAAGTCCGCTCGTCTGTATGCAAGTTCGACGGACAAAAAGTGACGCTAGGGCAGCTTTTGGCTACTGGCTATAAACTTCCTTATTTTAGCCTGGTCGTACGTCATCACGTACGAATTCGACGGACTTTGGTTGATTGTGTGTAGGCAAGTCCATTCATTCGGAAGTCCGTCATAAAGTCCGTCGAAAAGTCAGCCGGGCAAAGTCTGCCGTAAAGTCCGCTCGTGTGTACGCGGCATTAGCTGGAGTTCAGCTTCATTTTGTTAGTGTGTTTAAATCTACTAGTACATCTAATACCCCCCTCCTACCAGACTGACAATGCTGCTGTCCAAATGTGCCCCCTGTGCTCCCTTATCCAGAATAGGGGGACTCTAATACAGAAGGTGTTTTTGGCCAGATCACCAGGTGAAAAAAGACAGAAAAAAAGCTCAAAGAAAAATAACAAAGCAATTACTTCCAATGATTGGTAAGGAGCAATATATACATTTTTTTGGTTTTTAGTTTAATACTGCTTTAAAGTAATGGAAAGTCGATTACAGGTTCAAAAGCTTGCAGGTTTAAAAAAGGTGTACAGCTTGAATAATGATGAACAATGGTATTATAAACACAATGTCTCTGTGAAGGTTTTAAATTATCCAGGTCATGAAAGAGCGAGTAGTCATTAGGCACATTCATCTGGATATGTTTTATTAAAAGAGAAGTACAGTCAAAGCTTGTTTGTTTGGCTGTACTTCTCCTATAAATCACAGGAGTGCAGTTCGTTTTGCACTCCTGTGACCTGTTTTCAGCAGACAGTGGAATTCAGCCCGCTGTCTGCTGACATCACAGAGCCGGTTCAGGCTCAGGCAAGATCACGCAATGGAGTCGGGATCCTCCCACATGCCTGGACCGGCGTTCTGCCGAGAAAGTTCCGCTCGGTGGATTAGTAGTGCGCTCGGCACTTTTAGATTCCCCCTCTAGGTCCACTTGGATGGTGGGGAAGGAACCTGGACCCAGAGCGCAGGCGCCATGTACAGCTGATCGAAGCGTTTGAGCTTCGGCTATCTCCGGCGGCCGACAGTAGTACGTACTGCGCAGGCGCTGCGCCTGCGCAGTACAGGGGGGGAACCTATCCGCCGAAGGAACTTATTCGGCAAGACACCGGCACCTGGCTCAGCCTCTCAGCGAGCTACTGAGGGCCTGAGCCGGCCGCTCCCGCCCCCTCAACAGCCCAGCACTCTAGTGAGTAAGGAGGGAGCAGAGAGTGGTGACTCACAGTAACCAGCTCTTTGCTCACAGAGCCCTGAGAACTGAGCGATCGGTGTTGGATCACTCGGTTCTCAGTGTTAGAGTCAGCAGGGGACAGATGCAGCATCGGAACGATGAAAAAAAAAATCCCATACATCTCCTAACAAACTTTCACCCCTCATCCAGCTGGTTTCCTCAGCTCCTAAGAAGTTTTCTCCACAGTGCTGGCAGATATTTAAAGTAATACAGTAGTTAGATACTGAGCAAAGTTTTCAAAGTTCATGTAAATGTCTAGCAAGCAGGTAAATATACAGAGCATTACAATCTATAGCCCCTTGACTATTTAGGTTGCCGAGTCCTTACATTTGATTGGAAAGTCCCTTTCTGCTGACTTGATGCATCGCCAATTTCCTCAGAGTTCAACAGGTTGTGGGTCTGGCACCCTTCACGCTTGTCTATCATGCAATGTGCAAGAGGGCAAACCTTCATACATGCACTTTGAAGGACAACCAGAAGGAGCAGTGCTGGGCATTTAAAGAGATGCCCCCTCCCCCCTCCCTGGAACTCTGCTGGATCTGTTATTTAGCCTACCCAGGACCAAAGTGCAGCTAAATGTACATGACATATGTACAGAGAGACAGAAGTAATGATACATTTCAATAAAAGTATAACCTTGAAGATGGCAAACAAACGGAGAGAACTCATGAAGCACTTGGTCTATCTATCTTGTTAAGCTTCTATGATAGCAGAGTATGGTTATTAATAATTTCCATTATTCTCTACATGGGTAAATGAAGCTGAAAGAAGCCAGTTATAAATGTATTGTATTTGATTAGCCATCACAGAATATAATTCTGGCCATTTCTATTAGAACTGCATCACCTAATATGTCCATCCATCTGTTTTTGGTTGTGATAATGACCAACTGTTCTGCTCTGTTTCTTTCCGTGTATGTCCTGCCTGTTTGCTCTGTCTCTGTCATTTGAGAAACATGCCAAGTTGTCCTTGCTTTTAAAACTCTGTGTTTTTAAATAATATAATCCTATTACAGTATAACACACACATAATAACAGTGGTTAGCAATAGCTGTACTGACCATAGAGCAGGGGTGCAGTGAGGATCTACTAGGCTCGGATGCAATTGTAAATGAGAACTCCAACAACATGAAGCACATTTATTAATATCACCTGCCATACACACAAATGTTTCATATAGACTAAAAACATTCGTGAGCATGAAAAAGTATTCTAACTGATAAAGGCACAGTGACAATGGTTATGTTGATGTAATGACAGGAAATATTCATGAACTGGGGTCAGAACTGGATCCTTGGGGGTCATGGGCCTTAATTGCTGTTATAATGAATATACCGTATTCGTCAATTTTTCACAGCTTTTAACTATCCGTTTACCATTCTGGTTTTAAAATATTAGTCTGAGCTGCAAGGTAAACCACAATGGCAGAAAAATGAATTAGAGAAACAAGGGATACAAAAATAAAGAGAATGTGGGGTACTGAAATACTGACTGTTTGTGTATTTATCATTAGGCCTAATTATTTACTTGCTTTTAAATGTGTTTATACAAAAATAAAGCCAATAGGTAAGCCCATCTACCATATACAAATGCCACATTTTTATTTGGATCATAGATGCTTAAGATGTTAATACAAGTTCTAAAGATGAAAGATGACTGGCACACTTGACAGCATCTCCTTTTTTCCTCACTCATTATAATTGTTCAGACGTCTACAATCCCACATGCAGACTGACAGAGAATAAGAGAACAGTGTTTCATTTAGAGGCTGCCTCCCAGTGTACTTGTCACAATCAGCTAGATTATTGTAGTATGCAGGTTTGAAGATGAGCCAATTAAATCCGGTGCTGACATATTGGAAGGTTGACATAATAAAGCACACTTGGTTCTTTGCATCCTGTCTCCTGTTTGTCAGATTCATTTTTTTCCATAACTAGTAATTATTAACGCAGTTGGATTGGAGTGGTTTTGTTTGACTTGGAATTTAATTTTGTTTTACGAAGGAAGCAGTCTGAGATGCTAAAGGTTATGGCATAATGTTTAACTGCTTAAATTTTTTTTGCTTTATTTGTTATAGGCCTTCAAGCTTCAGTTTTATTGTTGTCACAGCATACACATTTTAAATATGAACCTCCACTTACCTTTATTGCTGTTAGGGAATATTAGGAATAGGGAACATAGGGAATAGCGCATGTATAGTGACTTTATTGCTGTTACATAGGGAATAACACATGTATAGTGACAGGTTCTCCTTAATTAGACATCAGAGGTCTATTAGGCGCTAGGCACATTTCTGAGATCAGTGAATCAACTGTTCACTGTGCCCCCCCCCCCCCCCAACTTAAGCCAGCGACACTGCCATGAGGTCCCAGGCCCACAGGTGGGATAGTGGAGCCCTAAAACTTGGTGAGGTGTCCCAGATTCTAGATAGAGCCTGGTAGCTAACTTGTGGCTGTACAGCCACTGGATTGCTTACAACTGAAAGCTGTCAGTCAGCTTGTAATGTTTACATGCATAGTGTGTGTAAACCCCCCCGCTGCTGCCAACACATGACATTGTAGGTTGGTGGCAGCCAATAGGTTAAAGCATAGCTAAACCCAAAAACAAAATGTTATATGCTGAAGCTTACTAATCTATGGATGAAATGGCTGCATACTGTATGTTTTTTTTCACTTGATAATCCTGCAAATAACACATGTCCTGTTCAGGAGTGGATGCCCGTTACTGATTTGGATCAAAGTAGTAGCCATGGTTACCACCCAGGTTGAGCTACAAACATGATATGTGTTGTTGTTTATTTTTCTTCCCTGTTCACAAACATAAATGCTAAATGTATAACATTGTTTGATATATCAGCTAAGTGCATCTAAAAGCATAAGGATGCTGCATTTCTGGCAAGATTATCAGGAATTTTACTGCACTTGCATGTTTTAGCCTGAAAAATGAAAACGAATGAAGCCACCACATTTAAAGTGGTTTTAAACCCCTTTCATGAAATTTGAACTAAGCACATATATCTGTAGTGTTTACTTGTCATTCTCCAAAGCTCTACGCATCGTTTCTCTCTGGTGCTTCGTTCCTCTGTTATCAGCATGAGTCACTTCTGACAAGTTCTCTAACACATGAGATAACATGAGCTAAAAAATGTATGTCGGGAGTGGAGCTTAGAGGGAGATTAGCACGGAGCTTATCTATTCAGAATACAGCTCTGCATGTTCCTCCTTTCCTCTGCCTATGGCGGGGAGATGTCCATTTTCTCCAGTCAGCTCTCACACGGTGCAAGTGCAGTTTCTCCACCCTTCCCTATGTACTGCTGGCAGACAAAGAAAGATTTTTAACACAATCTGCACCATTGAAATGGTGTAGAATGGGGGAACACAGCAGATATACAAGTAAAACTTATGTAAGAGGATTTGTTTCATCTCTGTGTATCATCTGAGGCTGTTCACTTCATGGGGTAAATGTGAGGGTTCACAACTACTTTAAGAACTGGTAAACTGCAATATATTAAGTTTTTGTTCTTAGGGTTAGTTGCTCTTTAGCAGCATGGCTGTTCCCTACTTCAGCCCTTTAATGCTTAATTTAAAATAACCTTTATTTTTATTAAATATATTGTTAAAGCGTAACTGTAGCCATTTTTTTTTAGTTCTGGATAGAGTAAGGAAGGGTTAAAACCTCTGTTTAACTTTCATTGCTGAATGTGTCCCTGCTTTGGAAATGCACCTTTTCTATCACAGAAAGTTATGATTTGAGATTTTTATAATGTTATGGTTGTCTCTGAAATAAGAGGTGAAAGAAAATCTTTCAATTGAGACACCTATTACAGTGACAACTGTCTAAGGGAGGACTTAACCTTAGTTTGGGGAGATTACCTTTCACTTACTCTCACTTGATGCACTTTGCTTCCTGTTGCACCTTAGGGACAAGAATTGAAAAGGAATCTTCCCAAATGGACACAGACAGCAAAAAGAAACTCATCGATTGTTTTAACCATTCTCTACTCTATTCTAAACTAAAAAATAAAGTTTTGGCAGGAGGTATACTTTTATAAATATATTCTTGCAAATCTGCAAATTTATTCTAGTTACATGTTTATGTGTTTTTAAGCTGCATATGTTCATAGTTGCATAGCTGCAAGTGAGGTTGAATACATATAAATATGATTACATTCAGGCTGTGGTAGTGTTTCGATCTGATTTCAGTTTTAAGAAATAAGCGCCTTAATGCATAATGTATTTTACAGTTTACTGTGATTAGCTTTAAAATGAATTGATTTTGTGTATTGTTCTTGCTCTTTCACACAAATAAATGTTAAACATATACCATATACACCTGAGACTGTAACTGTTTCAGATTCTGAATAATTAATCACAATACAGATATGTTGTAATATTTTGCAATAGTTTTCCATTAATCTCTATCCTATTTATTCATCAACCGCTAATCTCAGCTTTGCTCGTTGCCTAGACTTTAATTAAAAAAAATGTCCTCTCTAAGGAGAAATCAGAAGTGGCAAACATAATCACTTAAAATATTACAGTCATTACAGAAATTGGCTGTTGCATTTTCAATTTGCCCGCAAACTATATTTTCTATTGCCTCCAAAGTGTTCCTTGCATCTGCATTGTTTATCAGCTAATCTGGTTACCAGGAATGTTCTTCCACTTAGATGGGCTGACTGACAACTCCTTAATGGATGAAATTGATGACTTTATGCCCATGTAGAGGTGAAGGCAAAGTGGACAGATTTCTTTCCATCTGCTACCAGCCCTTTTCAAGCTGCCTGTCCCCAAATACCCAGCATACTCATTCCAATAAAAGCTATGTCGCCAAAAAATAAATTGTGAGGCTACAGCTGTCTGTAAGAATCCATTGCCCATTGGAGAAAATATGAAGAGAATCATAAACCTTCATCCCTCATGTAAACTGGCAAAGTCATAGAAGCCAAAGAGACAAATCATTCTTCTGACTGGAAAGCACAGCAAAACATGTAATAGGGACATTTACAACCAAACAGACCAATAAGCATCATTATTAGCCCTAAAACTTTTATTTATTGACGTTGTAACTGGGTAGCTTTTTATTTGTTAGTGAAAGTATTGGCACACATACTGCCTAAGATTTTTTTACAAGTTTTAGCTCACTCTTTTTTAGATTAAGTGTGAATTACATGAAGCAACCAACTAGAACACTTAAGATGCTTTTAACCACTTTGTGACTGCAGTAGACTTATATAAGTTCTTTACACACAATGTCCCGTGCCACAAGAACATTTATTAGTCATGCAACAGAAAACTAAGAATGTGCATTGTGCATGATCTTTGTATTCAGACCCCTCTGTGAAAATGGCAAATGAGTTATAGCCCAAAGTCAACCTAACCAATGCATATACTACTGTTGCTGAATTTTGTCTGATGCATTAGACTTTTGGTCATAATGCATGAATAGTGTGCGGGGCCATACGTGGTCCTTAGCACAGCTTGCTGTTGTTTATGTCAATCTTTCTGCTAAGCTTTTTTTTTAACTGTATGTCTATCTAAACAGCTGTAATAAATAAAGTTTATGTAAAGGGTGATGGGGTTACAATCCCTGTGACCTTATTAGGGAGATTTACTCTCTCTATTTTTCCTGGTGACCAGTATTCTATTAAGTTCAATCCTGTTAGTCCTGCCCTATTGGGTTCAGTGCTATGCTAAAAGTAAGGAAAAATCTAAAATTTTGGGTTGTCACCACAAAAGTAATGGAAGGGAAATCTTTTAATGTGGGCACTTGTTTGGTGATAATTGTCTAATAGGACTATTCTCTTTCTTTGGTGAGATTTCTTCTTTCTTACTGTCTAAAGGAAAGGAAGTGATGGGAAATCTACCCAGTGAGACACAGATTACAAAAAACCTAAATAAACAACAGCGGGTTTTAACCGTTCTTTACTCTATCCAAAATAAAAAAAAAGTTTTGAATTTAGATATACAAACTTGGTGGTTCAAAAAACAATCAAGTATACATTGAGAGCCAAATAATAGTAGTGGTAGTGGTACCTTTTTACCTCACTACTACATTCTTCTATTGCATAAGCATAGGTAATGTGTATGTATAGACAAACTTCTTTTTATTTTCAGTTTTGAATAGAAGTAGTGTCCCCTCACTTACTGTGTTGGTGAAAAACCTGAAGTAAGAGGAAATATCCACAAAATAAGGTGAATACCTCTGAATGATCTCACATGTTTAATTAAACTGCAGAATTATTATGGGTTCCCACAAGGTGAATAGTGTGCAAAATATTCCTCCCAACCATGTAGTACTTTATATAACTATTTATTAGTAACTATATAAATTTTCTAATGTGGCTTCGGTATGGGATACTGTAGGTAATTACTACCTAACAGCTTCTCACTAAATAAGTACACAGCCATCCATGACTGTGAACAAATTAAATTTAGCTGAGAGGGAGCCCAGGTGTACAAATTATATTGGAGATGTCACAAAAATGTTGACCATAGTACACAATTTGAGTTTTAATTTGAAAAGGGAGAGCTGCAGCATGACATTAACAGGCTTTACAGTGGTATGAAGCATTACCATTTTGTTAAAAGAACACTGGATATGTATTATCATAAGTGAGAAGGCATAGCCAACAATGGGTCACAGCTATGAGCCACTACAAAAGCAAGGAGGATTCTAAGCTCACAAGGATAAACTGCTGAATGAGAGTAGAAGGCATTAGTGAGTCTCTGGCATAAAATAGACTATCTTTAAAGTATTGGATTGAAATAAAAGCTTACACTGAGTCCCCATCAGAAAGCTTTTAGTTAAGCATTGAGGGCTTTTTTTTTTTTGCAATACTTCGATGGCATACAGACAAAAATTGGCTGGGATAGGAAATACACTGGTGAGGAATTATGTATGGATTATAATCATCCGTACACAATTCAAGTTATCTGCTTTTAGCAGAATACCCAGGCTCTTGAAAATGTGCCAACAATGAGGATCAGTGATTTCTGGCTGAACACATTTCATTTTAAAAATAACTATGTCCTTACAATGAGCAGTGCTATGTTAGGCCATTCTGATAGTGACTACGGGGAGGGGCATTGCTTTCAGTCTCATTGACACCTTTAAGTGAAACTGTAATTTACAGGCATACAAATGCCTGAAAATGAACATGCCAAGAAGTTAAACTTATGGAAAATGCATGGCATGCAGTTATAGTTTATTTATTGTCAACCTATAAATGCATCAATTTAATTTACATAGTGCATGGTAAGGTAATTACTTTGTTTCTTTTAAATATGTATATAGTGTGTTACTTGGCAAGAGAACTACTGTATAAGTCTGTGTCCTTGCACTATATGAATGTGGTAGGTCAAAGAACTATGCATTGTAGAAATAGTGAAAATAAAATGGCGTGAGTTAAATTCAATTTCAGATTTAGTTAGTCCTACTCACTTTTTTCTATCAAATTAAAAACAAGTTTTATTTCTGTTAACGTTTAACTTGAGTCTGCTTTCGCTCTCAATAAATATATTCATTACCTATTGACTATTCCCATTACATACAACAGTCATAGTACAACATATAAAAAAAAAGTTAATCAGAAATATTTAGCTTTGTTTGAGGTTACTTGTACAGTGACTTTTCTGAACAATGCACAAATATCTTAGAATATTATAGAAACTTTACAATTAATACATAGTGATGTGGAGTATATCTGGATTTTATTATTTTTTTTGTCATGAAAAAACATGTAATGTGTTTTTCCTATATCAATTTGTTTTATCTTGAACACAAGTTTAAAAACACACAGGGGTCGATTTACTAAAACTAGTGCACTCAGAATCTAGTGCAGCTGTGCATAGCAGCCAATCAGTGTCTAACTTCAGCTTGTTCAATTAGGCTTTGCCAATAAAACCTAGAAGCTGATTGGTTTCTGTGCAGAGCTGTACCAGATTATTCACTCCAGTTTTAGTAAATAAACCCTGCAGCGTGATTTTAGGGGAAAAAAAACTACTTTGGGTAGTCTTAAACACCTTGACAACAATATTACAAAATAAATTACAATAATACAGATCTGAATGTTGGCTTGGTCAAGAAACTAAGCCACATTGTTCTTTCTTCTAAGATATAGTACTGCTACTAGCAAGTGACCTTTCACTGATCATGTGTCTTGGTCTAATTATTTTGACCTTTACTATCTACAAATGTATGCACAACATAGAAATTGAAAGTCACAGTGAAACACCGCATTCCTCTCATGAAATGTGGCCCATTGTCGCTGAACTGAGGAGTTGATTGAGATGACAATGTAAAGGATCCCCATGTAAGATGGATGACATTTCGTGGGTGCTACCTAAAGCTACATTTTTGCATTAGCTTATTAGATATTATAAATCAGTATTTAAAATAACCAAAAAACACTGCAATTAGTAATGTATGAATGGTCAAATTCACATTTAACAGTGTTTATAAAACAATGTTAGTGTAATACAGTATGATTTCTCTGCTATTTTTTATAAATATATGCTTACTTAACCACTTCAGCCCCGCTCACTGTATATATACGTCATTTTTTTGAAGATGGATATCTCGGTAACGGCAGCAGCTGCTGCCACAACCGAGATATCCATCTTTACAGTGAGCGATTCTGTAAACGATAATGGTGGTCTCAGCGGCGGGTTCGCCGCGAGATCACCGTTATCGGCGGCGGGAGAGGTGCCACCCCCCCTCCCGCCGCTCTCCCGCACCCTCCGCCGCTTACCGGAACCGTCGGTAACGGCGGAGGAGATCGGGACCTGTCACCGCTGAGGTACTGAGACGAGTGAGGCCAAGATGGCCCCCACCCGTCTCTATACCATGTGACGGCCGGAGCGACGTCATTACGACGGCTCCGCCCACTGTCTTAAAGGCACAAATTTTTTAAATGTAATTTTTCAAACGACTTTTTTTTTTTTTTTTTTTTTTTTTTGCATTTTAGTCTAAATATGAGATCTGAGGACTTTTTGACCCCAGATCTCATATTTAAGAGGACCTGTCATGCTTTTTTCTATTACAAGGGATGTTTACATTCCTTGTAATAGAAATAAAAGTGATCCAAATTTTTTTTTTTTTAAAAACAGTGAAAAAATAAATAAAATAAAATAAAATAAATAATAAAAACAAAAAAAAAATTTTTTTAAAGCGCCCTGTCCCGACGAGCTCGCACGCAGAAGCGAACGCATACGTGAGTAGCGCCCGCATATGAAAACGGTGGTCAAACCACACATGTGAGGTATCGCCGCGACTGGTAGAGTGAGAGCAATAATTCTAGCCCTAGACCTCCTCTGTAACGCAAAACATGCAATCTGTAGAATTTTTTAAACGTCGCCTATGGAGATTTTTAAGGGTAAAAGTTTGACGCTATTCCACGAGCGGGCGCAATTTTGAAGCGTGACATGTTGGGTATCAATTTACTTGGCGTAACATTATATTTCACAATATAAAAAAAAATTGGGCTAACTTTACTGTTGTCTTATTTTTTTTTTCAAAAAAGTGCATTTTTTCCAAAAAAAGTGCGCTTAGAAGACCGCTGCGCAAATACGGTGCAAAAAAAAGTATTGCAATGACCGCTATTGTATTCTCTAGGATGTTAGAAAAAAAACAATATATAATGTTTGGGGGTTCTAAGTAATTTTCTAGCAAAAAAACCTGTTTTAAACTTGTAAACACCTAAAATCCAAAACGAGGCTGGTCTTTAAGTGGTTAAGGACAAAAGAAAGCTGGGGGTGATTTGCTATGCAACTATTTGTTAAGCTACCATGACATCTGTCAAAACTAATGACACAGACTTCACCCAGATCAGATTTATCATTATATAAAGAAAATAAGTAAGTCAAAATACAGTCATTTCAATTTAGGTTAGCATAAACTAGCTTTGTGCATCTGTATCAGAAAATATGGTGTGCTTTTATTCATTTTTCAAGCTTGTTTTTTAATGAATATCCTGTTTTTATCTTGACCTTATTTTAAACATAGTATAAACAAAGAAATACTGAAACGTGTTATACTCAATCCACAGGAGGTCATTTGCTGATGCACATACATTTTCTTGTTTTATATTGGCTAAAATGGCTCACAGCTGTGGCGTTCCTTGGCTTTTATGGGGCTTGGTAAGGTACATTGGTACTTCTGGAGCCAGGAAAGTACACTGATTATTAAAGACACAGAGAACTTTGTGGAAAAGTGTGTGAAGATAATTTACCATTCTCCCATGTTGCATTAAACATCAAAGAGTATACGATTTAGCATTCTGGACAGCAAAAACAATTATTTCTCTAGAATCGTGGGGCCTACATGCCTGATCCATTGTACAGATTATTATGGAGTGGAGTAGTGGGTGTACATCTAAGCATAACCAATATCAAATGCCAGGAATGAATAAAATTGTCATCAGGGCTGTTCACCTTGATCCCAAATGTTTGGAGCCATAAGAAAAATCACTATGCAAGTGCTCTACCACAAAGTGCCATTTGCTCTGGTCTTTTGGTATTGGGTACACTTAAGCTGGCCATACAGCAGTAGTATCTAGTCTCTAATGGTTAGTGGGTTCAAATCAATGTTTTGTTTTTCAACCATAGTCATAGTAAGCCAGCACATATTACAAAATGGCTGTTGTCCTGGAAATCATCTATAATGGCTTACCAGACTGCATGACATGACTGCATGTGGAATTTTAGGCAGTGTATGTGGTCACTCTGATATGTGAGCATCTGTACCTATAGAAAGGAATGGATGTTTGCTGATACATAAGAAATTGAAACCACTTATCAAGAGGTTCCTTCAGTACTGTACCTTTTAACGCTTCGTGTCACATATAACAACAATGATAATTATATCATATTCTATACCATTTTCCACACTCTTTAGCTGATAATATCCTGTCTGTTTACTTTAATTTAAAGCAACTTGTTCCACTTCTTATTGCTGTTTGTATCACATACTGTGCAGGCTAACCCATTGGATTTATTTGAAAATTACCTAAAAATAACTTATTTGCATAGAATGACTCTTCAGATAACAAATGTTTAGCATTATCATGTGGTATTTCTGTTTCCATAGCATAGCTGTCAATCAGACGGCAACGCAATTTATTTCCATGGTACAGAAGGAAGTGAATACAATTTTGCCACAACCAGAGATGTTGACCTCTCTACTGAAGATATTCAAGATCAATGGTCTGAGGAATTCGAGAGCCAACCAGCAGGGTGAGTCCCAAATTGACAATATACATAAAATTGTGGTTGCATGACCTGCCTGCCAAATTAGTTTTCTGTCAAATGATGGATGCAGACACCCATGTCACTGGAATTATTGCAGAGTAGCAGTAATGATCAGCTAGAAAACTAAAACAGGTTGGAACTACTTTCCATGAAATCAGTTACTTGGGATGTTAACAACAGCTGCAAAGCACCCACTTGTATAAACATATTGAATATTCCAAGTCAATGGTATTTATAGAACCTGGCACCCAGCCTTCTACTCTGTGCCCCGAGTCTGAGTCATTACATTACTATGATCCCATGTTTGATCTTGTAGATGTACATAGTTCTCCTCCAGTTTATTTTGTGCCTTGCACATCCATTCCCACACCCCCTCTAAAAACTATACTTTTTCCCCTTTGTCCATATAATTTGCTAATGAATAGCCATGTATTGTTTCAGCAAAAAATAAACCATGTGGGAAAAGGTGCATCGTTAAACCTTAAAGCAGCGGTTCACACAAAAATTGAACCTCTGCTTTCCGGAACCCTCCCCCCCTCTGGTGTCACATTTGGCACCTTTCAGGGGGAAGGGGGTGCAGATACCTGCTGACTTAAATAAAAAATTTTGGCGGACCTCCGCTTTAAAAAACATTTATAAATAAACTACTGATGTCTTCTTATTTGTGTTAAGATATACCAAATAAACTTTTAATAAACCCCAAAAATTTTTACGTTAATGCTATATTTTTAAAATTATAATAAAGTGACATTCAAACCATACTGTGTCCTCAATCTTTGTGCAAAAACATTCCATTGTGCTAAAACCACAGAGTATTATGCCCTGTACACACGATCGCACATTCCGACAACAAAATCCATCAGATTTTTTCCAACGGATGTTGGCTCAAACTTGTCTTACATACACACGGTCACAGAAAGTTGGTTCGAAATTCCGTACGACGAGCCGAGAAAAATGAAGTTCAATAGCCAGTGCTGCTCTTCTGCTTGATTCTGAGCATGCGTAGCACTTTGTGCGTCGGAATTGTCTACACACGATCAGAATTTACGCAAATTGATTTTGTTGTCGGAAAATTTTCGATCCAGCTTTTAAACTTTGTGTGTCGGAAATTCCGATGGAAAAAGTCCGATGGAGCCCACACACGGTCGGAATTCCCGACAACAAGCTCCAATCGCACATTTTCTGTTGGAAAGTCCGACCATGTGTACAGGGCATTACTCTTCAATTTATAATAAGGTGTTGTCAGGGGTTCACTCCAAGTGTAGCGCTTTAAGGACACCACCACTCGCATTTATCCGTTTCAGGGCTGGTTTTGCCCACCCTTTTTTAAAAGAAAGTTCAAAACAAACACAGAAGATTCCCTCACAGGGGTATTCAGTATTTCAGTCCTGCTACTAAACTAAATGATTTTCAACCCTCCTGAGTTGTAAACGCAGCTCTCCAGCTCAGGCCTTACACTTTAGGGCTTTGGTCTGTCTCCCACAGACTGGACGCTCTGCACCTCCGTGCGTACAGCAAGTAGCCTTATGTTACACTGGCTCCCTCCTCTCTCTCCTAGGTGAAGCCCTACTGACTCCCATGCCCAGACCTCCTGTCTGCAGGGTGGAGTTGTCTCCAACTGAGAGCCTAGAGCCTTGGTCTTGTGATTACTTAAAGCCCAGAACACAGATGACTCATTAGTGAACTGGCTGCTTATTAGACCTGGATCCTGGCAAGGTACCGCCCTGCTACAGTGTATTCAAATACTTTGTCCTCTGTGCAAAAAAAATCAACTGTACAAACTGCAGAATATTGCTCCACAGAACCTGCAAAATATTGCTCTTTTGTTTCAAATAATCAATTGTGCAAAATCTGCAGATTATTGCTCCATGTGATCTACAAAATAATATTAAAGTGCATTCAAACAATATTGTGTCCTTTGTGCAAAAACATTCATTGTGTGAACTGCACAATATTACTCCATGTGATCTGCAGAACGTTACTTTTGTGTCCCAAATAATTATTCATGCCATTTCAGTGTAAACATGCAATTGTGATCAAATGCCCACGTGCCCCAACATGCTGCACTCACCAGATATTAAGACCCCTTAAATTAATAAGATCTAACAGCGCTGTTTGTTCTCTTCCAAAACAGCACCTCCTCTGCACATTTAATCAGTTTCTCCAACCTCCCTTCTTTTCAGCTCCATTCCAAACACACGAAGCACCATTAAAAGCCCAAATTATCTGCATATAGTGTAAAACCTTTTATATTACGTATCTCCAGCACACTCCGCTTTATACACTCTCATTAAATCACTTTGCTTACTGTTAAGCCAAGCACTCCCTGTTTTCCAAAATGGCAGTGCATTTCACAGAGCGGAAATCATGTTAAAGATGAAGGGTGAGGCTTCACTAGTGGCATGATTTCCACTATTATCATCATCATCAATATTATTATTATTAGTCTTCTCCTCCACTATGAACAGCATGAGTTTTACTTGATGTTTACAGGTAAAATATAGTTTATCATTGATTCTTATGGATTAATTAAATAGTTAGATATGTTCTTGTACTATTACCATTCTTTATATAGTGTATATGTAAACTCAAGTGTATAGATTGTTGTATTGTGAACCCTAACAAGTACAATTCCTAACATACAGATAAGCAGTACCAGAGAATTCACCTTCACTGCTGGATATAGGAAGAGCCGCTCATACTGCAGCTCCACCATTTAGGAGATTGTTTTTTCAATGAAAACAAGGCTGATTGGCCAAGGTGGAGAGGCAGAGAGATGATATCATAATCTCCAGCTCAGCTAATTAGAAAAGGTTTTGTAATCGCTAAAAATATACAAAGCTTCTCTTAAATGGCAGAGATGCAGTATGGGCAGTTTTCACTATATCCGGCAGTAAAGGGGAAGTCTCTGGTACTGCTGCCAGAACAAAGTATTGTTCACTGTACCTAGCAGAAGTTAGCACAGTGTAATGGCAGCCAGTCTGGTATGGCATTCAAATAATTTGTTTGCTCCAAGCTGGCTCAAACAAATTATTTGAACTGCCAGGAAACCTAAAATTCTATTTTAAACAATCCCAGTGTAGCGCATCACCTTTCTGGCCTCTATTATAATACCTAGCTTTGCCCAGTGCCAACTAACTCTTTTTCTGACACTTAGATGCACCAACAAATCTTAATAAACCTAAAATGTGTCAATAATGGTATTACTGGTATTCTGGTAACATACACCTAAACATACCCTTCAGTATTTGTGTTTTTAGTTTAGTGTGTGAACTGGTCCAAGACAGCCGTGATAGACTTTAATGTATTTTATCAATTACTTTTTTCTGAGTGCATTTTTTGTTCTTTACTTACGACCTACATTGAAAATCCTAGGTTAGCACTTGGGTCAATGGAGAGCCATCTACTTCAGTAGGAGTAAATGGAGCATATTTATAGTCAGTGAACCAGAGAGACCATGGCAATCATAATTGATTGCCAAGTAAATCAAGCATTTATTTCAACCTTAGTATATCTGAAGAGCTTCTATGCCCAGTAGACCTTTCTTTCTTCCACTTGGGGATTTGAATGCCACTTAGAGCTACGGCTTCCAAATTATAAAGTGGTGCTATGCATACAGCAGTCTTTGCTGTCATTGATTCAGGCTCTAATGATGCACAGTAGACATCTGAAGAGCTTCCAGAAAGCCACAACAATGCCTGACACTGTAGGTCAGATGTCAGGGGAAACATTATCTCAGACTGGGTTAAGAAGAGACAGCAATAAATCTGCAGCTCTGATTCCATTTCCAAATAACACATTCTGCCATGCACTGTGTATCTGTATTCTCACTGTCAGAAAGGCCAGTGTCAAGAAGGAATGTTTTATTTAATGCTTAATTAACCACCTAACTACACATTGCAGAACAAAGAACATTTAATCAACTCTTATATGTGTGCAATAGTTAAACTAAGTTCAAGAAAAATAAATCCTGGTATTTGCAATGAGTGTATTCAAACAAGTAAATTCAAAGTGGTCCAACCAGAAAAAAATGTACATGATGAAATAAGTTAATAATAAACCATTGCACGGAGTAAACATAAAATACAATATCTATTATCACTTAGCCATTTTTGTCTTTCTTCATTTTTACGCTTCTTGCTTCCATAACATGCTTTGCTACTTCTGTGGTGTGTCACTATATAAACTGACTAGAGTTGGGTGAGTGGTTCAGGCCAAGCAAAAGTTTGGCCCGAACATCGCCTGTTCGCCGAACGCCCTGCAAATTTGGGTGTTTGCAGATGAGTTAATGAGTCATCAGCTGTTAACGGGCTTCCCCGCTGATTGCTGAATAAAAAAACAAACATTGCCAGCAATAAAAAACTGAAAAAAATAATAAGGCTTGGGGCCCCCCTGTCCATACTAGGCCCTTCGGGTCTGGAATGGATTTTAAACCCCATGCCCAATTTTTTTTAAAAACGGCATGGGAGCCCCCCAAGATCCATACCTGATCCTTATCCAAGCATGCAGCCTGGCTGGCCAGAAAAGGGTGGGTGAGCAAATGCTCCCCCCTCCTGAACTATACCAGGCCACATGCCCTCAACATGGGGGGTGGGTGCTTTAGGGCAGGGGTGGTTTCGCACCCTCACCCCAAAAAACCTTGTCCCCATGTTGATGGAGACAAGGGCCTCATCCCCACAACCCTTAAAGGGGGGCCCCCAGATCTCGCCCCCCATGTGAATGAGTAGGGGGTACATAGTACCCCCTACCCATTCACCAAAAAAGTGTCATAAAAGTAATAAAAACACAGACAGGTTTTTGATGATTCCTTTATTAAAAAATAAAAAAAGATGTCCCTAGATGTAGATCCATCATCAATCATGACGCCACCTCCACCTGCAGACCCCAAAAGATTTTGTTAAAAATGCTCCACCGTCAATTAAGGCAAACTGCCGAATACCTGACTTGCCCTTTGAAAGTTTTTATATAGGTAAGGGGCGGAGCCACCTCGCAACTTCACCTGTTGACACCGTGCCCCTGTGTGACATCACGGACGGCTGCATGCTAGGTCGGTGACGTCACAAGGGGGCAGTGCCATCATGTGACGTCGCCATGTGGCCCCGCCCTTACCTATATAGGAACTGTTAAACGGCAAGCCAGGCTTTTGGTGGTTTGCCTTAGTTGAAAGCAGAGCGTTTTTTTTTCCGGGTGCGGCGGGCGTCTTAATTGATTTACATCGGGGGACACTATTGAGGGCATGTGGCCTGGTGTGGTTCAGGAGGGGGGGTGCTTGCTCGTCCCCCCCTTTCCTGGCCTGCCAGGCTGCGTGCTCGGGTAAAGGTCTGGTATGGATATTGGGGGGTCCCCACGCCGTTTTTATTTTTTACATTTTTTTAATGCCTGAAATGGTACTGTATTGTCGGCAATTTAAATGTCATTTCATGTGTTTATTTTTCTTTAGAAATGTAATTTTTGCTGCAGCCTGTTCTATACATGCTGCAGTTGCACCACTTTACAAGCAGACTAAGGGGACCACCAGGCACTATATTTAACTATTTATGGACAGCTGTCGTAGTTGAAATTTGGCTCCCCTGCATGAATTGCCATCATCGGACGTCAGGCGCATACGCGGCAAACTGTGGGTGCGTGCGCCCATTTGCTAGTGGGGGAGCCAACCAGAAGGTCCGGCGGACTCGATGTCCACTGGCCACCCACGATTGCTCCAGAAATGGGCAGAACGGGGATCTGTTATTGTGTAAAGAAACAGATCCTCGTTCTGTCAGGGGAGTAGAGTGAGATCTGCTGATCCTAGTGATTAGGAACAGCGATCTCTCTCTTCCTCCAGTCAGCTTAGCCCCCATACAGTTAGAAACACCTCCCTAGGGAACACTTAACCCCTTCCACTGACATTTACACAGTAATCGGTGACTATTTTTAGCTCTGATCGTTGTATAAATGTCAGTAGTCCCAAAAAAGTGTCCGATCTGTACACTGCAATGTCGCAGTCCCGCTAAAAATCGCAGATCACTGCCATTACTAGTAAAAAAATGCCATAAATCTATCCCCTTATTTGTAGACGCGATAACTTTTGCGCAAACCAATCAATATACGCTTTTTTGTTTTTACAAAAAATATGTAGCAGAATACATATTGGCCTAAACTGGGGAAGAAATTAGTTTTTTTTTCTTTTTTGGGGATATTTATTATAGCAAAAAGTAAAAAATATTGTTTGGTCTTTTTTTCAAAATTGTCGCTCTTTTTTTGTTTATAGCACAAAAAATAAAAAACAGAGGTGATCCAATACCACCAAAAAAAAAGCTCTATTTGTGGGGAAAAAATACATAAATTTTGCTTGGGTATAGTGTTGCACGACTGCGCAATTGTCATCTAAAGCGACACAGTGCTGTATCACAAAAAATGGCCTGGTCATTAAGGGGGCAATACTTCTGGTCCTTAACCACTTGCCGACCGCCGCACGCCGATGCAGCTAGCTGCCATAACCCCAGTATCCCCGTTTTCGTGCGGTGGTCGGCTTTTAGATAAAAGTGGTCTTTGCAGTGGATTCACCGCGAGATCACTTTTATCTGTGGCGGGAGAGGGGGCCCCCCCCGCTGCGATCCGTTGCCCTCCGCCGCTTACCGGAGCCGTTGGTAGCGGCGGAGGCGATTGCGTCTGTCTCCCTGCTGTGCCTGGAGACGAGTGAGGCTAAGATGGCGCCCACTCATCTCCATGACACTGCTGGGCGGAAGCGACATCAAAACGTCACTTCCGCCCATACGTCTTAAAGGCACAATTTTTTCAATGTCATTTTTTTAAATTACTTTTTTTTTTTTTTTTTTATTGCATTTTAGTATAAGTATGAGATCTGAGGTCTTTTTGACCCCAGATCTCATATTTAAGAGGTCCTGTCATGCTTTTTTCTGTTACAAGGGATGTTTACATTCCTTGTAATAGGAATAAAAGTGACACAATGTAAAATAATGTAAAATAAATAATAAAAAAAAAAAAATTAAAAAACCCCCCGTCCCGACGAGCTCACGCGCAGAAGCGAATGCATACGTGAGTAGCGCCCGCATATGAAAACGGTGGTCAAACCACACATGTGAGGTATCGCCGCAATCGTTAGAGCGAGAGCAATAATTCTAGCCCTAGACCTCCTCTGTAACGCAAAACATGCAACCCGTAAAAATTTTTAAACGTCGCCTATGGAGATTTTTGAGGGTAAAAGTTTGACGCCATTCCACGAGCGGGCGCAATTTTGAAGCAGGACATGTTGGGTATCAATTTACTCAGCGTAACATTATCTTTCACAATGTAAAAAAAATTGGGCTAACTTTACTATTATCTTATTTTTTTATTCAAAAACGTGAATTTTTTCCAAAAAAGCGCACTTGTAAGACCGCTGCGCAAATACAGTGTGAAAAAAAGTATTGCATGGACTGCCATTTTATTCTCTAGGGTGTTAGAAAAAAAACAATATATAATGTTTGGGGGTTCCAAGTAATTTTCTAGCAAAAAAAAACTGTTTTAAACACGTAAACACTTAAAATCCAAAAGGAGGCTGGTCCTTAAGTGGTTAAGTGGTTCATTTTTTCATTTTTATAGTTGCACTTTAAACATCATTAAAATCACTGCTCATGTAAAAACAACCTTTTTAAAAAAAAATGTTTGCATTGATACCCAGGACCCATACCCTTTTTATGGCTAATTACGTGCATATAAGCCTTCAAAATGGGGACTTTTGATTTTTGAAGTTCGGGTCCCATAAACTTTAACCACTTCATCCCTGGAAGGATTTACCCCCTTCCTGACCAGAGCACTTTTTACAATTTGGCACTGCGTCGCTTTAACTGTTAATTGCGCGGTCATGCAGTGCTGTACCCAAACGAAATTTGCGTCCTTTTCTTCCCACAAATAGAGCTTTCTTTTGATGGTATTTGATCACCTCTGCGGTTTTTATTTTTTGCGCTATAAATGGAAAAAGACCGAAATTTTTAAAAAAAAAGATATTTTCTACTTTCTGTTATAAAAAAAATCCAACAAACTCAATTTTAGTCATACATTTAGGCCAAAATGTATTCGGCCACATGTCTTTGGTAAAAAAATGTCAATAGGCGTATATTTAGCGTGTATATAGCGTCTACAAACTAGGGTACATTTTCTATAATTTACACAGCTTTTAGTTTATGACTGCCTATGTAATTTCTTGAGGTGCTAAAATGGCAGGGCAGTACAAAACCCCCCCAAATGACCCCATTTTGGAAAGTAGACACCCCAAGGAAATTGCTGAGAGGCATGTTGAGCCTATTGAATATTAATTTTTTTGTCCCAAGTGATTGAATAATGACAAAAAAAAAAAAATTTACAAAAAGTTGTCACTAAATTATATATTGCTCACACAGGCCATCGGCATATGTGGAATTGCATACCAAAATACATTTAGCTGCTTCTCCTGAGTATGGGAATACCACATGTGTGGGACTTTTTGGGAGCCTAGCTGCGTACGGGGCCCCGAAAACCATTTACCGCCTTCAGGATTTCTAAGGGCGTAAATTTTTGATTCACTCCTCACTACCTATCACAGTTTTGAAGGCCATAAAATGCCAAGATGGCACACCCCCCCCCCCCCAAATGACCCCATTTTGGAAAGTAGACAACCCAAGCTATTTGCTGAGAGGCATGGTGAGTATTTTGCAGCTCTCATTTGTTTTTGAAAATGAAGAAAGACAAGAAAAACATTTTTTTTTTCTTTTTTCAATTTTCAAAACTTTGTGACAAAAAGTGAGGTCTGCAAAATACTCACTATACCTCTCAGCAAATAGCATTGGGGCGTCTAATTTCCAAAATAGGGTCATTTGGGGGGGGAGGGGTTGTGCCACCTGGGCATTTCATAGCCTCCGAACTGTGATAGGCAGTGAAGAGTGAAATCAAGAATTTACGCCCGTAGAAAGCCTGAAGGCGGTGCTTGGTTTTCGGGGTCCCGTACGCGGCTAGGCTCCCAAAAGTCTCACACATGTGGTCTCCCCGTACTCTGGAAAAGCAACGGAATGTATTTTGGGGTGTAATTTCACATATTCCCATGGCATGTTTGAGCAATATATCATTTAGTGACAACTTTGTGCAAAAAAAAAAAATGTGTCTTTTTCCCGCAAGTTGTGTCACAATATAAAATATTTCATGGACTCGACATGCATCTCAGCAAATAGCTTGGGGTGTCTACTTTCCAAAATGGGGTCATTTGGGGGGGGGGGTTTGAACTGTCCTGGCATTTTATGCACAACATTTAGAAGCTTATGTCACATATCACCCACTCTTCTAACCACTTGAAGACAAAGCCCTTTCTGACACTTTTTGTTTACATAAAAAAATAATTTTTTTTGGCAAGAAAATTACTTTGAACCCCCAAATATGATATATTTTTTTTAAAGCAAATGCCCTACAGATTAAAATGGTGGGTATTTCATTTTTTTTCACACAGTATTTGCGCAGCGATTTTTTAAACGCATGTTTTTGGGAAAAAACACACTTTTTTAAATTTTAATGCACTAAAACACACTATATTGCCCAAATGTTTGATGAAATAAAAAAGATGATCTTAGGCCAAGTACATGGATACCAAACATGACATGCTTTAAAATTGCGTTCAAACGTGCAGTGGCGACAAACTAAATACATTTTTAAAAGCCTTTAAAAGCCTTTACAACAGTGGTCTCAAACTGGCAGCCCTCCAGCTGTTGCGAAACTTCAAGTCCCATCATGCCTCTGCCTGTGGGAATCATGCTTGTAACTGTCAGCCTTGCAATGCCTCATGGGACTTGTAGTTTTGCAACAGCCACCAGTTTAAAACCCCTGCTTTACAGATTACCACTTTAAATTTACAGAGGAGGACTACTGCTAAAATTACTGCCCTCGATCTGACCTTCGCGGTGATACCTCACATGCATGGTACAATTGCTGTTTACATTTGACGCCAGACCGACGACGCTTGCGTTCGCCTTTGCGCAAGAGCAGGGGGGGCAGGGGTGCTTTTTTTTTTTATTTATTATTTTTTTGCTATTTATCTTATTTTTAACCACTTGACCACTGGGCACTTAAACCCCCTTAATAACCAGACCAATTTTCAGCTTTTGGTGCTCTCACATTTTGAATGACAATTACTCAGTCATGCAACACTGTATCTATATGAATTTTTTGTCCTTTTTTTCACACAAATAGAGCTTTCTTTTGGTGGTATTTAATCACCACTGGGTTCTTTATTTTTTGCGCTATAAAAGAAAAAAGACCGAAAAATCTGTAAAAAAATTAATTTTTCTTCGTTTCTGTTATAAAATTTTGAAAATTAGTAATTTTTCTTCATATATTTTGGCCAAAATTTATACCGCTACATATCTTTGGTAAAAATAACCCAAATTAGTGTATATTATTTGGTCTTTGTGAAAGTTATAGCGTCCACAAGCTATGGTACCAATATCTGAAAATTGATCACACCTGAAGTACTGACGGCCTATCTCATTTCTTGAGACCCTAACATGCCAGAAAAGTACAAATACCCCCCAAATGACCCCTTCTTGGAAAGAAGACATTCCAAGGTATTTAGAAAGATGCATGATGAGTTTTTTGAAGTTGTCATTTTTTCCCACAATTCTTTGCAAAATCAAGTTTTTTTTTTTTTCGTTTTTTTTTTTTTTTTTTTACAAAATTGTCATATTAGCAGGTTATTTCTCACACACAGCATATGCATACCACAAATTACACCCCAAAACACATTCTGCTATTACTTCCGAGTATGGCGATACCACATGTGTGAGACTTTTACACAGCGTGGCCACATACAGAGGCCCAACATGCAGGGGAGCACCTTCAGGCGTTCTGGAGCACCCAGGCCAATTCTGACATTTCTCTCCTACATGTAAAAATCATCATTTATTTGCTAGAAAATTACATAGAACCCCAAAACATTATATATGTTTTTTTAGCAAAGACCCTAGAGAATACAATTGCGGTCATTGCAACTTTTTATCTCGCACGATATTTGCGCAGCAATTTTTCGAACGCGTTTTTTTTGGAAAAAAAACAGTTTTTTGCTTTAAAAAAAAACAAAACAGTAAGGATAGCCCAATGTTTTTGCATAATATGAAAGATGAAGTTACGCCAAGTTAATAGATACCTAACATGTCACCTTTCAAAATTGCACACGCTTGTAGAATGGTGCCAAACTTCGCCACTTAAAAATCCCCATAGGCGACGCTTTAAAATTTTTTACTGGTAACAAATTTTGAGTTACAGAGGAGGTCTAGGGCCAAAATTATTGCTCTCGCTCTACCGATCGCAGCGATACCTCACATGTGTGGTTTGAACACCGTTTTCATATGTGGGCGGGACTTACGTATGCGTTCGCTTCTGCATGCGAGCACACGGACAGGGGCGGTTTAAAAAATTTTTTTTTTTTTTTATTGTTCATTTTACTTTAATTATTTTAGTTTGACACTTTTTTCCAAAAAAAAAAAATTTTTGATCACTTTTATTCCTATTACAAGGAATGTAAACATCCCTTGTAATAGGAATATGGCATGACAGGTCCTCTTTACAGTGAGATATGGGGGTCAATAAGACCCCACATCTCACCTCTAGGCTGTTCCTGAAATAAAAAAAAAAAAAAAAAAAAAAAAAGATCCTGGCTTCGATCGTAGCGGTGAGTCGGTAGAAGCACCGGAGGGCGGCGGGAGGGGGGGCGTCCCCTCTCGCCTCCCGTAAGAACGATCAAGCAGTGTAACAGCCGCTATGATCGTTCTCATGGTATAGGGAATCGCCGGCTGAAAAATATGATATCTGAATGATGCCTGTAGCTGCACCCATCATTCAGATATCCCCGCACAAAGTCAAGGACGTCGTATGAAGGAAGGCGGGAAGTGGTTAAAACGCTTTTTTTTTTTTTAACACAAAGTTGTCCATTTATACAATATTTCTAACACATAGCACGTACATACCAAAAATGACACCCCAAAATAGATTCTCCTACTCCTCCTGAGTACGGCGATACCACATGTGTGAGACTTCCACAGCCTGGTCATATACAGAGGCTGGGTATGGCTGAGCATGGCTGGGTATTGCAGAGTATCGCCGAGTATGACTGGGTATGGCAGAGTATGGCTGGGTATCACCGAGTATTGCAGAGTATGGCTGGGTATTGCGGGGTATTGCAGAGTATGGCTGGGTATGGCAGAGTATTGCGGGTTATGGCAGAGTATTGCAGATTTTTGCGGGGTTTTGCAGAGCATGGCTGGGTATGGCAGAGTATGGCTGGGTATCACTGAGTATTGCAGAGTATGGCTGGGTATCACTGAGTATTGCAGAGTATGGCTGGGTATTGCGGGATATTTCAGGGTATTGCAGAGTATTGCGGGGTATTCCAGGGTATGGCAGAGTATTGCGGGGTATTCCAGGGTATTGCGGGGTATGGCAGAGTATTGCGGGGTATGGCAGAGTATTGCGGGGTATGGCAGAGTATTGCGGGGTATGGCAGAGTATTGCGGGGTATTTCAGGGTATTGCGGGGTATGGCAGAGTATTGCGGGGTATGGCAGAGTATTGCGGGGTATTTTGGGGTATGGCAGAGTATTGCGGGGTATGGCAGAGTATTGCGGGGTATTCCAGGGTATGGCAGAGTATTGCGGGGTATTCCAGGGTATGGCAGAGTATTGCGGGGTATTCCAGGGTATGGCAGAGTATTGCGGGGTATTCCAGGGTATGGCAGAGTATTGCGGGGTATTCCAGGGTATGGAAGAGTATTGCGGGGTATTCCAGGGTATGGCAGAGTATTGCGGGGTATTCCAGGGTATGGCAGAGTATTGCGGGGTATTCCAGGGTATGGAAGAGTATTGCGGGGTATTGCAGAGTATTGCGGGGTATTCCAGGGTATGGCAGAGTATTGCGGGGTATTCCAGGGTATGGCAGAGTATTGCGGGGTATTCCAGGGTATGGAAGAGTATTGCGGGGTATTGCAGAGTATTGCGGGGTATTCCAGGGTATGGCAGAGTATTGCGGGGTATTTCAGGGTATGGCAGAGTATTGCGTGGTATTCCAGGGTATGGCAGAGTATTGCGGGGTATTCCAGGGTATGGCAGAGTATTGCAGGGGTATTCCAGGGTATGGCAGAGTATTGCAGGGGTATTCCAGGGTATGGCAGAGCATGCAGAGTAGTGGGGATGGCTGAGCATGGATGGATGGATGGCTGGATGTCTCTGTGCAGCGCTGTGGGCACTACAGATGCAGCCCACAACGCTGCAGCCATCCATCCATCCGCCTCTCCGGTCACTGTGTACCGATCGGTACACAGGAGGGGAGGAGAGGGGGAGGAGAGGAACCGGCGTCATCAGATGACGCCGGTTTGTTGACATGTGATCGCTCCGTCATTTGACAGAGCGATCACATGGTAAACGGCCGCGATCAGCGGCCATTTACCGGGATCTGTGATGCGGACCCGGCGGTCACGGATGCTCTCGAGTGCGCGCCCTAGGGGGCGCGCGAGAGCAGAATTCTGGGAGGACGTCCCTGGACGCCCTCCCAGAGTTAAACAACTGCCCTGTAGCCGTCATTTGGCTATGGGCCGGTTGTTAAGTGGTTAAACTATTCCTTTCATTTTTTAAAATCATTTTTATTGTTATCTCAGGGAAGGTAAATATCCCCTATGATAGCAATAGGTAGTGATAGGTACTCTTTTTTGAAAAAAATTGCGGTCTATTAGACCCTAGATCTCTCCTCTGCCCTCAAAGCATCTGACCACACCAAGATCGGTGTGATAAAATGCTTTCCCAATGGCGCTGTTTACATCCGGCGAAATCTAAGTCATGAAATGCTTGTAGCTTCCGGTTTCTTAGGCCATAGAGGTGTTTGAAGCCACTTTGGTCTCTGATCAGCTCTATGGTCAGCTGGTTGAATCACCGGCTGCATTTTCAGGTTCCCTGTTGGGACAGGAGAGCCAGAGAAAAACATGGAAGACGGTGGGGGGATTCCCTCCCACTGCTTGTAAAAGCAGTCTAGAGGCTAATTAGCCACTAGGATTGCTTTTACATGAAAGCCGACCGCTGGCTGAAAAGAATGATACCAAGATGATACCTAAACCTGCAGGCATCATTCTGGTATAACCACCCAAAGTCCAGCAACATACCAGTACGTTGCTGGTCCTTGTTGGGCATATATTGTAATCTTTTTTTTTTTTTCATGCAGCCTGTGGGCTGAACGAAAAAAAGAGATTGATCGGTGGGTATGCCCACCATTAGAATACCTCCCTTCATCCACCCACTTCTAATGATGGGCATACATGCACCATTTATACATGCCGAAGCATGGGGGCATCTGCCCCAAAAGTTAGAAGCAAATCGCTCCTCTGCCCCTGCTGTCCCCATGCTTCGGCATATATCACCTCCTCTGGAGTCACGGCTATATATATGGTGGGAGCAAGCGCTGTTGCTGTCAAGATAAATAAATCCGTTCTGCAACTGAATGGCATACCTGAAGGCAAAAAAATGGTTAACAATAAAACACAGTAAACAGTAAAGTATAAAAAATTGCATACCTGAAAAGCAAACATGATAAAACATAACAACAATAAAACATTGCAGAAAAGAATACAGTAAAAAAGAGCAGAACAATAGAGAGAGAATAGAGAGGGAGAGAACAATAAAACGACAACTATTTTTTTTTAATTTTATATATTTATTTGTTTTTTTTTTTACACTTTTATTGTAACTTTCGGGTTCGGGTCTCTCAAAATGCGATGACATCTTGGGAGACCCTGTGAAAGTGTGCCTAGTCTGTGCAATGCTGTACCCTACGCTAATACACAACTAGTGTATGGTAGCGTTCAAAACATTCACCAATGCAAAGACCAGGATTGTTAGGACAGGAGGGACAATAATAGCGGGTGTCATGCCTAAATCCACGCTTGCTGCAGACACGACATCTTTTTTGGGCAGTTCGTCAGGTAGGGGCACTCGGGAGGACATAAAGAAAATGCCTCTCATGCAGCCGACTGCATTTGGTTGGGGATGTGAATGGGGGAAGTACTGGTGCTGCAGAAGTGGTGGGTTCCCAATTAGGATTGGCGAATGCAGCAGGAAGGGCATTATGGGCACGACGGGCCTGTGTTTGTCTTCTTCTTGGTGGCAGCGGGACACTACTTGTGCTTGCCACCTCACCAGCTTGAACTGCACTTATGGGGCTCGCCACATCACCAAGTGTTACTGCAGTGCTGGTTTGACTACGACCGGGGTGTACTATGCCGCTGGTGCTTGCCAGTTCACCAAAACGCTATCTGACCCTAAAACCTAACTTATATCACCTCCGGGCGATCAGGGGGCTAAACCTTTATTAGGTAATAAACACTATAAAAAATAAACTAACTAACCAGCGTCCCCCGTAACAGTTATACGGTGATCACTGGTGAAAGGGTTAACTAGGGGGCAATCAAGGGGTTAAAACCTTATTATAGTAGTAGTATATGGGGGCCCCTGACGCTATAAAACACTGACGGCGAACCTAAATATTTACCTCCCTACCTAGCGTCACCAGTGACACCAATACAGCGATCAGAAAAACGATCGCTTAGTGACACTGGCGACGGGGGGTGATCAAGGGGTTAAAACTTTATTAGTGGGTGTTAGGGGGGTATCCTAGACCAAAAGGGGGCTAATACGAACTGCCCTACCACACTAAATGTCACAAACTGACACCAATGCAGTAATCAGAAAAAAAAAAGCTTGGTGTCACTGTGACGGGGGTAGGGGGGGGGGGGGTGTGGGGGTGGTCGGGGGGTGATGGGTGGTGTAAAGTAGACATGTGCACACTGAAATATTTCATTTCGAAATTTCGTTTGCGTCCGAAAAATAAATTTATTTAGTTACTCCCGAAATTCGTTTTTATTTATTTTGTTTTTCGTTAAATATTGCATTCGTCCGTAAATCCAAATTAGGGTCAAATCTGTTAATGAAGGCTTATGGTATCTGTCGAATGTTCGAAGAAGATTCGACGGAGCAGCTAAACTGTACGACGCCGTATAGTTTACTTGCTCCATCGAATCTTCTTAGAACTTTCAACAGACACCATAAGCCAAAGTACGTGTGTACTTAGTTCGAGCTATTTTACTGCTCCTCCTCTTTGGTTACAATCAGCCAATAACATTCATCATCATCATTATTTTTATTTATCTTTTCTCCCCTACGTCGAATCTTTTCTCCCCTATGTCGAATCTTTTCTCTCTATGTCGAGTCTTTTCTCTCTATGTAGAATAATCTTGGACTAATAGAGTTAAGGTTAGGCACATACGACCACAGGTTTGATGGACACAGATTGTTATTGTCATCATCATGTCAAATCTCCTATCTATATCGAACTGTTGTAGCAACGAAAACGAAAATAAAGCATTTGTTTATGTCGGATCTTTCGTTTTTCGGATTCTGCACTTTCGTTATCGTTTGTTAATACGATAACAAAAATACCTGAAATTCGGACGAAAATGCATTCGGACGAAAACGAATGCAAATGTCTAGTGTAAAGTGTGCCTGGTGTGTTTTACTGTGTGTGTGCTATTTGTGCATTCACATCGATGTCTTCTCTCCTCGGCGCCGGAACGGAAAATACCGAGCCGAGGAGCGATGACATCACTTCCTCTGCCGCTGTTTACTATATAGCAGCAGAGGAAAAATCTCATTGGCTGGGAGCGATCGTGAGGGGGTGGCCACAAATGGATGGCCTCCCCTTCACCTCTGATCGCTCCGGGACAGAAGCCGACCGCCTCGGGTACCGGGGGGGTCCGATCGGACCCCCGCGCCTGCGGGAGGCAAGTAACATACCCATACGTTACTTTGCCTGCCCGTGCCATTCTGCCGCAGTATATCTGCGTGAGGCGGTCGGCAAGTGGTTAATAGGGTTCACCGTTCGGGTCAGACCTTTTTCTCTGTTAGGGAGTTCTGGTGCCAACCGAACAGGGTTTTGTTCGGCTTATCTCTGAATCTGACATGATGACCCTGTATGTCAATTGTATTATTATTATTGTTATACAGAATTTATATAGCGTCAAGAGTTTACGCAGTGTTTTACAATATAAAACTTGCAACAGTACAGTTACAATACAATAAAATACAAGAGGGTTAAGAGGGCCCTGCTCATAAGAGCTTACAATCTAAGAGGGTGGAGCAAGTGGTACAAAAGGTTATAACTGTGGGTGATGATTTGATGGAAGGGATAAAATATTAGTTGGAGGCATGATAGGCTTCCCTGCAGAGACAAGTTTTCAGGGATCATTTAAAGACAGTCAGAGTAGGGGATAGCCAGATAGATTAAGGTAGTGAGTTCCAGAGGATGGAAGAGGCTCTGGAGAAATCCTGAAGATGAGCATGGGGGGGGGGGAAGACAGGGGAGAGGGTGGTTTGGGTGATATTTTGAGAAAAGATTGGTGATGTAACTTAGGGCAGAGTTGTGAATGGCTTTGTATGTTGTTGTTAGTAGTTTGAACTTAATTCGCTAAGCAATCAGAGGCCAGTGTAGGGATTGGAGGAGAGGGGTGGCAGACGCTGAGCGTTTGGTAAGGTAGATGAGTCTGGCAGCAGCATTCTTAATAGACTGAAGAGGGGAAAGCCTATGAGAAGGGAGTTGCAATAGTCAAGGTGAGAGATAACAAAGGGGTGAATGAGTAGCTTGGTGGTTTAATTATTTAAAAAGGGGCGAATTTTTGAGATGTTACATAGGTGAAGTCTACAAGCTTTTGATTGGATTTGGGGCTGAAAGGACAGGTCAGAGTCTAGGATTACACCTTGTACCCTGGTGTGAGGGAAGAGATTGATGGTTGCATTATTGATTTTGATGAAAAGTCATGGAGGAGCGCACCGGCGCGGGGGAATATTATCAGCTCGGTTTTAGAGAGCTTTTGTTTAAGGAAGTGGTGTGGTATCCATGCTGATATGTCAGTTAGTAAGATAGTAATGCAAGAGGAGACTGAAGGAGTGAGGTGTAATACATTAAAGCCACTTAAAATGAAATGCACCTTTATATAACACACAGACAGTCGTCTGGGAACTGCAACAATACATGGTTACCCTGACCCAAAAAACTAAATGAATAAGGCCTCATGCACACGAGACGCTGAGGCAGTTGGACACTTTTTTCAACTGCCCCTGAACCCATTCAATGTTATCCTATGTGTCCATGTACACAGTCTTGTTTTTTGGTGTTTTTAGGCAATTGCGTTTAACCTCATTTTTCCAGAAGCAAAAAAATGGGTTCAGACGCAAAAGTTTTCCACGTTTCAGACGCCAAACGCGGCTAAACGCGGCTGAACGCCGGTACTGCGTTTATCCGCGTTGGCGTTTATAACTGTTTTTCTAAAGGAACATTTTACAATCCGACTTTGGGGCCTAGCACTACAACATATCCAAATTTGGGGTTCCTAGCACCAAGTGGCCCCCGAGATACGGGGCCCCAAAGTCAGGTCACAAAATGTCATTCTCTGCTGCAGAAAAGTGCTTGACATTTTGCGACCCGACTTTGGGGCCCCATATCTCGGGGCCACTTGGTGCTAGGAACCAAATTTGGTGTGCTAACACAGTTGGACTAACACTATTACATATCCAAATTTGGGGTTCCTAGCACCAAGTGGCCCCGAGACATGGGGCCCCAAAATCGGGTCACAAAATGTCATTCTCTGCTTCAGAAAAGTGCTTGCCCAGAATCCGCGATTGCGCTTGCTGTCTTTTGGAGCCAAGTTGTGATTCATTACATGCATTCCTTAATCCTCTGTCATGGGGGATCATGGTGATTTGGTAAGAGTTTACTCCTGCTGATTTGGTGGTGGATTCAACACAGCTTCCTGCTCATAGAGTTTGAGGACGGCTCGTTCACATCTTATGGATTTTTACCTCACAGTGCACTTGGTGTATTTTTATTTGCTCACAACGGTTTGATTTTTAATTTTCAACCAATTTATTTTGTGCACCTATGGACTTTTTATGTGTTATTTCACTATTATTGATATTTAACATTATTTATTCATCATGTATGGACTTATCAACTTTTTTGGTTATCATTGATTAGTTTTATTGTGGACTTATATTCATTTTTGATCACACTTTTTATTCATATATGTTACTGTTTGATTCTAGCTTAGAATCTTATGGGTAGCGCTATTCTAATTTTTTTCACATTTTTCCTTCTTGTACTTATGTTTAAATGAGAATTGCAACTCCCGAGTGATTGAATGGTTGGAAGAAAGTTCTCCAGCCATGTTTTAGTTTTATCTTAGTGCAGTTTCTTATTTTCTTTTTCATTGTTTAAGCTATACGTTCAAGTTATAGACCATAAAATCCAACCAAAGTACAAAGTTAATTTCTTTAATGCAAATTGAAAATTTAAAGCAAACATCTGTTTATCATGGATAATCGCAAAGACCTCATGTTCAATTTATGTATAAATCAACTTCACTAGAAAATGTGCAGCTGAATCCTTAATTCTGATGTACAGGCTTTAAACTCAGAAAAAAATTAAAATACAATATGCTTTTAGGTGCTTCAGAGTTGCTTTGATACGTGTTTCATTTTTTTCATTTGCTTTTCAGTTGATCTAGGATTTGCATGAAGCTGCTTCGGGTTGCATTTGCATTCACTCTGACTTGTATAGGGAAGAAAATCAGCTCAGATATAGATAAAAGACCAAGTACATTTGCCCAAAAGGAAATCTCACATGCACATATGTAAATAGGTTAGAACCCCTTTCTGTTTTTAGACTATAGTGAAAAGTGGACCTTTTGTCCTTTACATATATATATATATATATATATATATATATATATATATATATATATACTGTATATAAAATAAGTTTTGTATAAATTTGTTCAAAACTCTACTAGGTAACGATCAGCTAAAAATTGACAAGCATTATTGATACTCAAGTAGACACTCTTACAACCCTAGATACTGGAAATTTATAACTATATTCTTGTTCATTTTAGCTCTTCCAATAATAGCAAATAATGCTTCTTGCAGGGAATCAGTTCTAAAAATTGTATTAAGAATTGAATATTTGTCCCTCTTATCTGCATATACATTCACCCATCGCCATCATTTTAGTGCCAGAAACCCTGTTAAACTACACAGAAAGGTACACTGTTATGTGTTGGCTATGAAAATATTTTAAGGCCCATATAAGTACCAGTGTAACACAATCTTAACTGATATTAATGAAAGAAGTGGGTGAAGCTAATATGTTTACGTTGCTTATTTGGAATACACTGGTTAGTGAAGAAATGTAATTTAAATCATGCCGTTCTTCTGGAAATATAGAGATAAAAGCCTAAATTGCAACATGTTTGTAATTTTGAGTATTCATTCATATGCAAATCTAATTCTGTAAACGATTGCTATAAATATACTGAAAATGTATGCCCCATGGCGATGTTTTTCTGTTACCAGGTGGGAAATTTCCGGAGCTGTCATTGGCACTGAATGTGGAACAATAGAATCAGGCTCTTCTCTTGTATTTCTAAAAGATGAAGAGAGAAAATTATGTACTCCTTATATGGACACCACAGGATATGGGAACTTGCGCTTTTATTTCACCATGGGTACGTTAACAAAACTTTTCTTTTTATTAGCATTTTTTATTTCTTGCATTCTGTGACAGACTATATATTATACATCAGGACATTCCTATCAAGTACATCTAAAATATGGGTCAAATGACTACATTCCAAAAAATATACTGACATATTTTTGAGCCTTCCTTCTGTAGTTTGGTACCATTATGCTTTGTGGTAGTGTTCACTGATTTAGATGCTAAACAGCATTGCATTCTTTTGCTTGTGGCTCTTCTTTTCCCCACCTTTTTCAACAGTGCTAAGTGGGCTTCAAAAGAATTTAATATGTCTTTTAGTTGAGAATCACTACAAAAGTCCTCTGTAAAGGCCAACTTTCACCTCTGTGTCATTCTGCTGATACCAGGTGACCACATGGATTATATATATTTGGTCTTCTTGCTACAAAATATTCTCAAAACATAGGACAATACTATCGGATAATTAGCTAAGCTAAGTTAAACCTTGTGATTGTGAAGCTGTGACGGTGACCTTATGGTAGTATGGAAAAGGTGACTTAAACATGTGACTTTACATGACATTTCCTAAGGAAGTGGGAACTGTAAACTGTCTACTAACCCTCATCACCACATACGACAGGTATGAGGAGCTTCCACAAACCAGTTATTTTACATTTCAAGGGAATGTGCAGTTTGTATGTTTTTCCTACTTTGCTACTGTCAGAACTAAAAAGCAAAAATGTAAACAGTGGTTATTTGTTACTTAAGGCTATAGTTCGCTCTGAAATTTAAAAACACAAGAAAGCTCCATGCACACAGCTTAAAACAATGCCAGTTCCTTTGGCAGAAAGAAACACTCATTTAGGCTACTTACATACTCAGACCGCCCGATCATTAGCGGTAAAGAGCTGCTAGTTTTAGCGGCATTTTACCGGCACTGTGCGGGCGGGAGCAGGGCGCTTTTAACCCCAAAGAATGGGTTAACAAGGGGTTAAAAGTGCCCAAAAAGTGATGCTGCCAAAGCGCTTTGCAGGTGCTTCTGCAGCGCTGCCTATTGATTTCAATGGTAGGGGCTGTTTAGGAGCCCCAAAGATGCTGCTTGCAGGACTTTTTTTTCCATCCTGCAAGCGCACTGCCCCAGTGTGAAAGCACGCAGGCTTTCGCACTGGGCAAGATTGAGAGGCACTTTTCAGGCACTTTAGAGCTAAAACGCCTGAAAAGCACCTTCAGTGTGAAAGGGGTCACAGAGCGTACATAGTTTAGATGAACTTAGGAAAGTTTTGCTTTTTTTTCTACCAGAAAGCTCCAATCAGAAACGCAAACCAGAAGGGTTTTTTCCTGCCTCTTAACGTTGAGCACAAAATATGCCTGTAATCATCCAAATGTGCATGGACACAAAGGATAACATTGAGCTGCTTCTACAGGCAAAACACAAAACTCCTGTAGTAGCAGCGATTTTTAAGCCAGTGTGCATGGAGCCAAAAACTGACTCATCCCTTATCGGATTGCTGTGCCCAAAGTTTCAGAGAGAGAGAGAGACTACATGCCATAAAGCAGTGGTCTTCAACCCTGTCCTCAGGGCCCACTAGCAGGCCAGGTTTGCATGATAACTGAAATACATCACAGGTGATATAATTTGCTGCTCAGTGATTGCAGTATTCTAGGCTGCATCTCCCCCATACGTAAAACCTGGCCTGTTAGTGGGCCCTGAGGACAGGGTTGATGACCACTGGCATAAAGGATATTATTTGTGCTGTCTCTGAAGATAATCTACAGTGATCTGTAAATCAGTTGTTTTGTATTTAATGCTTATTTGTAAAACAAATGATATATACAGTGTATATTCAAAAACATCAATACAAAATCTTAGAAAAAAAGTTTAATAAATGGATCCAAACCATTATAGATATCCTGTAATTTTTCTTTTGTGCAGTTAGGAAATACAGCCTGGTCACTCCCCTTCCCCCAGCCTTTGATAGACAATTAAGGAACAACTGCACACATGAGCTCATTGTCCTGTCAGCCCGTTCCTTGTCAATATATGTCCACGTAGCACACCTGCTTGGCTCCTAGTGCTGCCCCTCCCTCTTTCAGTAAAGCCCGCACACAATGAGAATATCGAATAAGGGATCATCCATTTTTTTTTTTGCATTGCTAGGTCTATATTGAAAATGAAGAGGTTACACAACTTACGAAATTCCCCGTATGACAGAATACAACTTCGGAAGTGATTTAATGTGTTGTATTTCATTGTGTTCTTTCATTTCTGAGCATGCGTAGTCTTGCTCTTCCAATTTTTTTCCCGGATGAATATAAAAACATAAAATTCAATGTAACAAACCAAAGAAATACAAAATATATTTTTTTTTCTCGTCCATTGAGGAACACAGGAAGTCTTTAACCTTTGGGTTACGCTACCACTTACAGGAGGATTATACATTGGCAAACAAAAAAGTTGTAGGCCAGCCTAGGATAACCCCTTCTACCACCAGCATACCTCAGATGTATGTTTTTTTAATCTTTTCTAATTGGGTTGGTTAATAGTACTAACTCCGGTTTATGCTATTTCATTTAAAACTATAGTCAGGAGTATATGTGACATACACAGTGGCATGTGCTATTTCCACTGGTTTCTCTCCCCCAGGGTTTATTCTCCAATTTCTGTGCAGCGATTTCGCTCCTATGTGCTATCAATTTAACAATGTTTGGAGAGACCCTAGGTGTTTAAGGAAGCTGAGTCTTGCTTTGTCTGTGTTGTGATACAGTCAGGTCCATAAATATTGGGACATCGACACAATTCTAATCTTTTTGGCTCTATACACCACCACAATAGATTTGAAATGAAATGTGCTTTAACTGCAGACTTTCAGCTTTAATTTGAGTGTATTTACATCCAAATCAGGTGAACGGTGTAGGAATTACAACAGTTTATATATGTGCCTCCCACTTTTTAAGGGACCAAAAGTAATGGGATAACTGGCTGCTCAGCTGTTCCATGGCCAGGTGTGTGTTATTCCCTCATTATCCCATTTACAAGGAGCAGAAAAAAGGTCCAGAGTTCATTTCAAGTGTGCTACTTGCATTTGAAATCTGTTGCTGTCAACTCTCAATATGAGATCCGAAGAGCTGTCACTGTCAGTGAAGCAAGCCATCATTAGGCTGAAAAAACAAAACAAACCCATCAGAGAGATAGCAAAAATATTAGGTGTGGCCAAATCAACTGTTTGGAACATCCTTAAAAAGTGAATGCACCGATGAGCTCAGCAACACCAAAAGACCCGGAAGACCACAGAAAACAACTGTGGTGGATGACCGAAGAATTCTTTCCCTGGTGAAGAAAACACCCTTCACAACAGTTGGCCATATCAAGAACACTCTCCAGGAGGTAGGTGTATGTGTGTCAAAGTCAACAATCAAGAGAATACTTCACTAGAGTGAATACAGAGGGTTTACCACAAGATGTAAACCATTGGTGAGCCTCAAAAACAGGAAAGCCAGATTAGAGTTTGCCAAACAACATCTAAAAAAGCCTTCACAGTTCTGGAACAACATCCTATGGACAGATGAGACCAAGATCAACTTGTACCAGAGTGATGGGAAGAGAAGAGTATGGAGAAGGAAAGGAACTGCTCATGATCCAAAGCATACCACCTCATCAGTGAAGCATGGTGGTGGTACTGTCATGACGTGGGCATGTATAGCTGCCAATAGAACTGGTTCTCTTGTATTTATTGATGATGTGGCTGCTGACAAAAGCAGCAGGATGAATTCTGAAGTGTTTCAGGCAATATTATCTGCTCATATTCAGCAAAATGTTTCAGAACTCATTGGACGGCACTTCACAGTGCAGATGGACAATGACCTGAAGCATACTGCCAAATCAACCAAAGAGTTTTTTAAGGGAAAGAAGTGGAATGTTATGCAATGGCCAAGTCAATCTCCTGACCTAAATGAGCATGCATTTCACTTGCTGAAGACAAAACTGAAGGGAAAATGCCCCAAGAACAAGCAGGAACTGAAGACAGTTGCAGTAGAGGCCTGGCAGAGTATCACCAGGGATGAAACCCAGCGTCTGGTGATGTCTATGTGTTCCAGACTTCAGGCTGTAATTGACTGCAAAGGATTTGCAACCAAGTATTAAAAAGTGAAAGTTTGATGGATGATTGTTAATCTGTCCCATTACTTTTGGTGCCTTAAAAAGTGGGAGGCACATATACAAACTGTTGTAATTCCTACACCATTCACCTGATTTGGATGTAAATACCCTCAGATTAAAGCTGAAAGTCTGCAGTTAAAGCACATCTTGTTCGTTTCATTTCAAATCCATTGTGGTGGTGTATAGAGCTAAAAAGATTAGAATTGTGTCGATGTCCCAATATTTATGGACCTGACTGTATCTGGACTTTTTTAAACTAATGACAACGTTGTCACTTTTTTAATAACTGTGGTGGGTGGAGGTAACAATTACAACATTTTTTTTTTGTTCTTCTTTACATTGCTGTTGGAAATTTGTATCCTCAATTGTAGCTCATCAGGTGCAGACATCCTAGCCCTGGATTTTTGAGTGCTTCATTCAGAATGAACTGAATGCGTCAGGAATAGCCTGGAAATAACCTTTGGGCACTGGATTCCGTGTGTGGTGCTTTCCAGAATACAGGTTTGTAAAAAAAATAGCTGCAGAGAGCTTTCCAGGTCCAGAACCACTGGCATTGCCTCACTGCTTACCCTATCTATGAAGACTTAGTAAGTAAGCTGTTTGAAGCAGGCACTGGAAGCTACCTCATTTACATAAGTCACTGGCTACCATTATATTATTATCTTATCTTATTGGGGGAGTGAAGCATTCACGGTATTTCGGGTGCTCCTAGCTCTAACTCTAACTACTAACTTTTTAAGGGCTTCTAGTATGCATGGAATCCTGTTTTACTCTGCTCTCAGGGTATTTTCTGTCCTGTTTGGCACTGATGCATGTGATTGGATACTCTTCCCTTTCAGCTGAGGTTTTTTCAAGGTCATGCAAATTTTATGACCCAAATTACGGTACCTAGTTATTTACTCACTTTGATTGCGGAGGGCACAAACACAATCCCATATCCTCTGCTCCTCTCCTGCAACTTCTATATCTGATTTTCTCATGGTCTTAATGGCTTCTGAGCCATCAGCCAAAAAGTCTTTATCAGATTCTGAGTCACTCCTGTCCTTTTCTTTTGAACCCCCCTAAGGAGTTAGTCTACTGCTATTATTTCGAAATTAAAGGAGTTGTTTCAGCTCTAATTGATGTAGTGCACACCAGTCTGAGACTAAAGGCCCGTTGTTTCTACCAGTGCTGTCACAAAGACTTTTCTTTTGCACTGTATTTTCCAGTTATTTCTCTCTGAAGATTGGAAGCATTCTTATAAGCTGTTTGCTCCCCCTAATTGCTTATTAGCCTCATATCCCTTTGGTGTGGAATGTGTGCAGAAGTGGTCTGTTCCTATTCTGGATCTGGCAGTGTCCTTCCGTAGCAAGACATTTACCTAAAGAACATGCCTGTATTTAAGGACACAACAGATAAGTTCTATTTGTGCTGGTGGTCATGTCCCTCATCCTATTCTGGCTGGCTGTTACTTTGTCAAATCATGTCTGGCTGGTCAAAATCCCCTAAACACTACAGCAGTTGATCCCTTGCTTATATCATGCATTGAGCAGGTGGCTGTAGTTTTAATTTTTAGCTATTACATGATTGCTGGAAGCCTCCTGTCTTATTTCTTGCATGTGTCTCATGCGTATGGCACTGTGGCTGAGGGGTTAAACTGCAGACCCCCTATGGAAAAAGCTCTTGGTTTGCATGACTTTAGAAAGGACATTAGACATCAGAAAGGATGATACTGGTGGCAAGAACAGCATCAGAAAAAGTCTAAGGAACAGACTGCAATGTTTTCTCCCTCTCTAACTGTTAAGATATGCCCCTTTCATTTCTCCATTTCCTTGACCTCCTTATCCCCCCCCTGCTTAGATCCCCATCCATTCACCAGTCCTAGCACTCTAAACAAAATAGACCTCCACTATGCCACATCCAAACTACTACATATGAAGATAATAGGAAACTACTATGAAAATGGTGCAATTTATCGGCACAGTATGAGGCTATTGATTAAAAAGTATATATTTTATTTGTCCAAAAGTAAAAAAATTAGGACATAAAATAAAGCAACACCCTCTAGTGTACATGTCAACTGATACCAACAGTACCCCAACCCAAAAATGGAACTTATGTCCAGTCTACAATTGCACCCTTTATAAACAGTCAGTTGTATCAATGTTCGAATCAGTGATCACCAATTCGAACATTTATCTTCATATGCAGTGCTAGCACTCAAAGTTTGTTAAATTCTCAAGCCTTCCTCTGCATGAAGGTGTACCTCCACTTTCCAGAGTGGTTTGACCATTGTGAAACTTTGTGGATGCTTGGACAGGCATTGTCTCAGATGCTTGGTTGCAAAAGGTGGTGTACCAGGGCTTCAAACTGGAGTTCAACTCCCTGCCTCCACATTGCTTTTTCACCTCCAACCATACTGTGGCACTGCATAGATTAGCAGATCTCCCACAAGCTTTGTTGTGGGGTCTTCTGGATCAAGGTGTCATTGTGGTAGAAAAAATAAAGAAAAGAGGGCACACCAGCCTAGTTCATTATCCCAAGTATATTTATTGTTAAAAACTACTCACAAACATGTGGAGAAATATTGCTTGTAAAAGCCACCTATTCATGGCATCAGTCCTAAAACCGACAGTCTCCAGATGGCAAAGGAGAAGACATCAGAGCCATTTCTGGCTGACGCGTTTCAAAGGAAGAAGGTATTCCTTTGAAACGCATAAGCCAGCAGCGGCCCTGATGTCTTCTCCTTTACCATCTGGAGACTATCAGTTTCAGCAATGATTGTCATGAATAAGTGGCTTTTACAAGTGATATTTCTCCACATGTCTGTGAGTAGTTTTTAACTTGATTTTTATCAATAAATATACTTGGGATAATGCAATATCTCCTATCCTGGGCGGCAGCAAGGCCAGAAATATAATTCCTTGAGTAAAAGACCACCTGCACATCACACTAATGCGCAAGAGTGTTTGTTTGCTGGTAGAACAGTTCTAACAGTTTTATTCAAACCTGTTCACTGTTCCCAAGCCCAAATTTGCCCCATTCTGGAACTTAAAGCTTGTGAATGTCTTCATTGAGGTCCATGAATGCCACATGGAATCTACCCAGTCTGTCATCAACATCCTTCACCAGGGACCTTCATGTCCCTAATTTTTCTAGCAAATCAACAATTCCTGCGCTATGGTGTGGGGCCCCTGCCCTACCAGCTTGTTACCCTGCCCTTTGGCCTCCTGTCTACATCTCGGGTATTCACCATCATGCTCCCCCCTACTAGCCCTGCCATGCACTTGGCATCCCAATTGTGGCATACTTGGATGACCTGCTGCTCAGGGAACAGTTGGGATGGGCTCTGTCGGACAACATGATGTTGACCATCCAGGGACAATTTGGATGGATCCAGAACCTTGTTTTGGAAATTGTTTTGGAGCCAACTCATCGTTTGAAGAACCTGGTTCTAGTCTTGGACACAGCTCATGTCAGGCCAGGGGAAGCCTTTAGATATTCTGGTCACAGATTTGAATTCTTCAGTCCACGAGCTGTCCAGGTTTCCACTTTTGTCATAAGTCCTATGTCTGATGGTAGTCTCTTTTGAGGCAGTTGAATTTATCCAGTTTCACTCTAGACTTCTGCAATGCAACATCTAGACAATCTTTCATGTCCTTTAGAGGATCCTCACAATGAATGCCAGTCTGTCAGGCTTGGGATGAGTCTTGGGCACCCTGTCAGTGCAGGGTTCTTGATCGTCGGAGGGGTCTCATCTTTTAACATCCTGCAACTTCGACCTATTTTGCTGTCATTGCAGGGTCATGCCATGTTATTGGAGGGTCGTACAATTTAGATTCAATCAGACAATGCCATGGTGGTGGCATACATCACCCATGAAGGAGGAACCAGAAGTCTAATCACAGCATGAAAAGGAAATCAGATATTGTCTTGAACAGAATTTTACATTCTAAACTTATCAACCATGTACATTCCTGGTATAGACAATTGGCAGGCAGACATCCTTAACCTGCAGTGCTTGGACCCAAGGGAGTGGTCTCTGCACCCGGGGGTGTTCCAGGCCCTTTTTTCACAGGTGGGTGAAACAGGTTTTTCTATAGGTACAAGGACCCTTCAGCAGAAACAGTGGGTGCTCTGGTGGCATCATTAGATGAGTACACCCTAAACTATGCATTTGCTCTTCTGAAATTTCTTCCTCCTATATTCCGCATTATAAAGATGGAGAGAATCCTTGTGAGTTTTATTGCTTCAGACTTGTCCAGGTGGACATGATGTGCTGACTTGGTAGATCTACTGGCAGACACTCAATTGGCACTGCCAGAATGTCAGGATCTTCTGTCCCAAGAACTGACTTGCCATCCTGCTTTAGGGACTTTAATGGCAAGACAGGTAAAGCCAAGGTTCTGAGGAACAGGAGCATCACTGAATCTTTAATTCTTATAATGTAAGTGTACTTCCTGCAAGGTCTATTATCAGACATAGACGGCATACTTTACTTGGTGTAAGTCTCTAGGCTTCCAGCCCTGGAATTTCTCCATGGTTTGATTCTCTCTTTCCTGCAGCTGGGTCTGGACCAGTATTTGATTTCCATTTTGTTTCAGAGGTCATCATCCTCTCACTCTTTGATTAAGACCTTTGTACGGGGGTCTCCCTAGTAAATCCCCTTGTTTGTTCCCCTGTGACTCCACTTTTCACTATATAAACTGACATTTGATGCATATAGACATTCCTCTTTCCACCCTCATCCAAAAGGCTGTTTTTCTTGTAAAAGTAGAACATGCTGCATTTTTCCTGCACAGAACTGTACTGGAACACGGTAAAACACATCAAAAATGCATCAGAATGCACCTACACTCATAAAAAATGACCACAGTACAGTGATAAAAAAGTAAAAAAAGAAGAAAGAAAGCATCTGGAACTCTTTCCGAAATGCATCAAAAGCGCACATGCTGAAACGCATCCGGAACAGATCTGGAGGATGTTTGTGGTGTGAACTAGCCCTTACTCTACAAGGAACCCTTTCTGGTTTTGCATAGGGAGAAGGTGTTGAGGCCTGAGACTTCCATATTACCTAAACCAGGACATCTTTGCTCCAGCTGAAGCTGTCCAAAAGGATATTTCCTTCCATTGTCTGTCAGGCTGTCAAAGTTTATTTGCTTCCCAAATTCCCTTTTAGTCATCCTAAATGGACCCCTTAAGGGTACACTGGCTTCTCATTTCACCATTTCTTTTTTTTTTTTTTTTTTTTTCCACATCAGTAAACAGTGTTTGGAGGGCTAAATCAGTTTGTTGTTCATTAACTGTCGCCTTCTCGTATTCACATCATAGTGGATTATACTTTTTCTCATTGCTTTTTATATCGCCATAATGACCAACGGATTCCATTACGCCTCTTTACCAACAAGCCCTCAGTCCCTTCCATCTCGTAAGCCCCACTACGATAACCAAAGGGACCCGTAAGAAGGAAGAAAAAGGACAAAAACACCAACAAAAAATACAAGAAGAGAGGTTTGTGAAAATGAACTTGTGGGCTCCCCGTGCCCATCTTCTACTGACCCAGCCTGTATTGTGTACCAAATTACCTATGCCCTAATACCCCAATCCCCCCCCCCCCCACCTACTCCCTATATGTTTATCCTATACCCTACTAAGCTATATATTTAACTAAAAATGTGCATATCCAGAAACACTTTATTATAGGATCCTTTGCCTGCAAGGATACCAGTTGCCTATATACCTATATTAAGCCCATCCCTCAGTCTATTCCGTGTCTATGCAGATCCCACTATTAATGACACTTCACTTTCTCTATCCACATCTTCCACATGCTTTCAAATTCCTGAAGATTGCCCCTTTTTATGTACTCCATTCTTTCCCTACCCAAGGTTTCATTCATTGTAGAGATCCAGTCTTTCACGGTGGGGGGCTCCTTTACCTGCCATCTAAGTGCTATCAACTTTCTAGCCTGAAACAGGGCCCGCGTGACAGCTAAGGTAGTACTCAACCTTTCTCCCATCACTCTTCTATGCCCCAGAATACAAACCAAGGCCTCGTTTGCCACTGTCGTACCGAAAATATTTCCCAAGTTCCCAGTCACCTCCTCCCAGTATCTAAACAGCTTGGGACACCTCCACACCATGTGAATGAGATCTCCCGTCCTTCGACACCTGGGGCAGTTGTCATTGGGCCTTCTCCCAAATTTAAAAAGTCTTTTAGGAGTATAATAGGCTCTGTTTAACAGCATTAAGTGTGAGAGTCTCTGTGAAGGGGTCACAGAAACCTGCGCTCCCAACTCTAAAATTCTCGCCCATTGTTCCTGGGTCATTCCTCCCACCTCCTCTTCCCATTTAGCCTTTACCCGAAGGAGTATTTCCCTGCTATTAACCGATTTGCTTAATTGGTCATAAATTCTTGAAATTACCCCTCTAGTGGGGGTTATTTGAATTATGCACTGAAATAGAGGCATCTCTTCCCATCTCGGGGTCTGGGCTTTAAATTGTGCTTTAAGGGCATGTTCCAACCGGACATATAGGAAGAAAGACCCCCGGGGAAGCTTAAACTCCCCAACCAGTTCTGAAAATTTCTTTAACCCAGAGTCGTTATATAATTGACTTAGCTTACTGAGGCCAAGCTTCTCCCACTCTCTAAATATGCCTATCTTAAGAACTTCCTGCAAATTATGGTTGTTCCAAATAGGAGAGTAGGCTGTTAAGGCTCCATACCCCATCTTTTTCTTAACTGTTTTCCAAAGTTTGGTTATCAATTTAATTGTTGGAAATTTATCATGGAACGCGTCCGCCTCTAGGGCTTCAATAATTGTATTATGTGTGGAGCTCAACAATAGTAACTTGCCATTAGGGGTGCCTCCTTTCGGTATCCCACAGCCCAATAATTGCTGCAACTGAGTTGAGTAAAAATAACTCTCGGGATGTGGGAGGGCAAAGCCCCCCTCCTGGGTAGGGAGCTGGAGCACTCCAAGACGGATCCTGGCTTGTTTCCCCTTCCAAATCAATTCCCTAAAGAGACTGTCAATTTTTTTAAACCACTTCTTACTTATCCAGACAGGGGAATTATGCAAGACGTATAGCAGTTGTGGCATCCATATCATTTTTATTAAGCTACATCTTCCTGCAACTGATAGAGGGAGGCGTCTCCAAATTCCTATTTTTTGTTTAAATTTTGTTAAAAGAGGGACAAGGTTTTTACTGATATATAGAACAGGGTCCTTCGTCAGGACAATCCCTAGGTACTTCAGAGCTTCCACTGTTGCCACCTGAGGCATACCAGGTGCTATTGTCTCATTTAAGGGGTCTATCGGTAGAAACTCTGATTTCTCCCAGTTTATCTCTAAGCCAGAAAAACTGCCGAAGTCCTCCACTATCCTCATTGCTCCCGGTAGCGATTTCCTCGAGTCTCCCAAAAATAACAGAATGTCATCCGCATACAATGCGATTCTTTCCTCGCCTGTTTTTCTCTGGAAGCCGGTTATCGCTCGACTTCCCCTTATGGAAATGGCCAGGGGTTCCATCGCTAGTGCAAACAACAGAGGGGAGAGTGGGCACCCCTGCCTCGTCCCCCTCTCCAGCTCAAACCAGTCTGACAATTCGTTGTTAATTTTTAATCTTGCCTTGGGTCGAGTATATAGCATTCTAATCCACCCTATAAAGGCAGGGCCAAATCCAAAGACCTCCAGCACGCGCCACATATAGCCCCACTCCACGCTATCAAAAGCCTTGGATACATCAAGGGTCATCAACGCTCTCGAACCCTCGTTCACCATTGGGGTCTGTACATTCAAAAACGCCCTTCTAATATTCAGGCTCGTGGATCTATTGGCTATGAAGCCTGCCTGGTCCTCGTGGATCAGCTTATGGATAACTCCATTCAATCTTGCTGCCAGCACTTTGGCCAGAATTTTTACGTCCGTGCATAAAAGAGAAATTGGTCTATAGGCGGCCATATCCAAGGGATCTTTCCCTTCTTTCTGTAATACAATAATAGTTGCTTCTAGCATTGAGGCAGGTAATTGGCCCCCCTCAAGCGCCCCCCCCAAAACTTTCAGCAGTTCGGGGATCAACACTTCACCATAGTGTTTGTAGGTCTCAATTGGAAGACCATCTGGTCCGGGCGACTTATGGGTTGCCATGCCTGCTACTGCTTGGTATAATTCTGCTATAGATATTGGGGCATCTAATATATCTCTTTCTTCTTGTGATATGGTGGGGATGTCTAACCCCCTTAGGAAGTCCTCCATCTTGGCCTCCTTACCCCTCTTCTGGGAGGAATACAGTTTTTTATAGTAATCCCTGAAGGCTTGTACTATTTTTAAGGTGCTTGATACTACCTCACCGCTCTGGGATCTAATCGCGAGGACCGTGGATGGAGCTGCATTGGATTTTGCTAGCATAGCCAGTGTCCTTCCCATTCTCTCGCCCTCCACCATAGATTCCTGTCTTTGGAGTAACCGCCTGGTTTCTGCTTTCTGTATAACCACTGATTTATATGCTTGTTGTTTCTCTTGCCAGATACTTTCCGTCTCCGGGGTTGGGTTGCAAGTATAGTTGTTTTCTGCTTCAAGAGCGTCTCTCAACAGGCTCTCCTCCTCCCTTCTAGCCTCTTTGTTGAATGTAGCTATCTGCTGTATCAGGACCCCCCTAAGAAAAGCCTTAAGGGCGTCCCATAGCGTAGAAGGGGACACCGTTCCCTGATTGATCTCAACAAACTCCCTTAAGGAGGAAAGTATCCCATCCGTCTTTTTAATAATTTCAAACCAGTACGGGCTTATACTCCAGTACTTCCGGGGCCTAGGCTCCCCAAGATTTAAAATGACTACCATAGGTGAGTGGTCTGAGATGCCTCTTGGCCAGTATGTTATTTTTTCTACCATCTGGAGAGCCCTATCATTTCCTAGGGCTAGGTCTATCCTTGAAAGCACGGAGTAAGATGCAGAACAGCAAGTATATTGCAGCACGCCTGGGTTCCGTGCCCTCCACAAATCCATTAATCCCACTTCTTCCAGAAAAAAGCTTAACCGACTCTTTACTGAGTCCTCTGAGCTTTTTCGTAGTGGGAATCTATCCAGCCTTTTATCTAGAACCTCGTTGAAGTCCCCCATTGCTACAATCGGCACCTCTTTTTTATCTAGCACAAATTCATACAGTTTAAGCAAGACATCCAGATTAAAGGGCGGAGGGATATATATATTTGCCACCACATACCTGGCGTTTTCAATAAAACATAATAAAAAGATGTATCTACCCAACTCGTCTATCCTGACCTGGCTGCAGGAAAACTTCACCCCAGACTTTACCAAAACACTCACTCCCCTACTGTAGGAGGAGTGAACCGCATGAAATTGGGTTTGAAATTTTTTCATCTGTAGGTGATGAATAGTTTCCTTGGTTAGGTGGGTTTCCTGCAGACAGACCAGATCAGCCCCGCACCTCTCCATCATAGAGAACACTGCTAATCTTTTAAGTGGTGTACCTAGGCCCCTGACATTCCAGGATCCTATTTTCAGAGTCTTAGCTAACATCTAAAGACTGAGGAATATTCTTTACCCCAACATATACAAACGTATATAACAGAAAGATATAAGAGAAATTTAATATATATAACCCTAACCCAAAACTAATTTTTCTCCTCCTAGTGACTGTTATAACAATTCCGTGTGTGTGCATGCTTGGCCACTAGACCACGTATTCATTTTGGCTATATTAGCCTTACTTTGGGCATAAACTTGCCATAGACAGTGCTTGCATGTGCGTGTAAAACAACCAAAAACCTATTTACTATAAAAAGTGCCTGTATGTGCAAAAATAATCTTAAGGAAGGTCTGGATCATTTCACCATTTCTAGTTGGCCCAGAAAGGCCACAATTTAAGCTTATGGTAGCAAAGATTGGATTTTTTACTTTTCTGTAAAAAAGATACACTTTACTTGATCTGTGAGTGCTTTTTGGCATCAAATGACTGTTTCCCAGATTTGCAAGGCTGCCATCTGATCTTCTGTTAACGCTTTCTCTAAATTCTTTGAGGTAAACATTTTAGCCTCAGTTGATGCCAGCTTTGGGTGTAAGGTATTTCAGTCATCTGTTTGAGCTGCAGTCAGTCCATGTTTTTTTATGTTTTTCTTGGGCCTGTCAGCAATTGTTTGCTCTGTTGCCCAACCCTAAGTTGGACTGCTTTTAAATGTCCCAAAGGTCATCATGCTTTTGGTACTGCATTGCTACAAATACTGGCATGCTAGTAATAGAGGTCATCATGTACTGGTCTACAGTTATTTGTTTTCCAGTGTCAAATCCTCCTATAGGGGGAAGTGTAACCAGAAATGTAAAGATTTTCCATGTCCTTCAATGGACTTCAAGAAAATGATTTCACTGTGAGCACAAACTCCTACTTTTTTATTTAGAAAATAATTGCATTATTTGATGTTTTTACATCTATATGGTGTTTAAAGAAAACATAATACTTAGAGAAATAGCAAATTAACTCTACCACAGAACAAAACTGGTATCAAGTCAAAAAGTTTTATCCAAGAACATTAAAGAGTAACTCTACTTTTGTGGATGAAAAATATAGCAAATAAAAAAAAATAGCATAGCTAATGCAATTTCTACACAAGTCTTATTGAGATTTAATGTTATTAACCCAAGTCAATTCTGCCACTTCTCACATACATGTAAAAATCTGTATTTTTTTGTATTAGATAATTACTTAGAACCCCCAAACATTTTATATGTAAAAATTGTAAAATATAAAAGATGTAGTTACACTGAGTAAATATATACCTAACTTGTCACGCTTTAAAATCGCATACACCCGTGGAATAAGGACAAACAACTGTATTTAAAAATCTCCATAGGCGACACTTTAAAAGCCTTTACAGGTTACCAGTTTAGAAGCACACAGGAGCTGTGGCGCTAGAATTTTTGCTCTTGCTATGAGGTTTGCGGTGATACCTCACATACATGTCCAATCATCTTTACATACGCATGTGGGACCTGCATATGCATTCGCCTTTGCCTGTGAGCACGGGGGAAACAGGCACTTTAAAATATATTTTATTATTATTATCAATTTATTTAAAAAAAAAAATCTTTACACTTTCTCTTTCATTTTTTTTGTAGATCAACTTTAGTGCTATAACAAGGGTGAACAACATCACTTGTGATAGCATGGACTGTGACAGGTCCTCTATATGGAGAGATCTGGGATCTATTAGACACCAGGTCTCTCCTCTGCCCTCAAAAGCTTCTGATCAAACCAAGATCAGTTTGATCATATGCTGTTACAAGTAAGGGCTTGCAAACCACAAACTGAAATCCAGCTTCATAGATCATAGAGATGATCGGGAACTTCTGTTCCTCCTTCACCTCTGTGATCAGCTGGTGAAACTGCTGGTTTCCTTGGGGGGGGGGGGGGGGGGGGTTTGGCGACCCTCTTCCACCACATGTAAAAGTGATCCAGTGCTTCTATCACCACTCATAACGCTTTTACATTATTCAGTATTGCCAGCTAAAACAGATACCGAGGGTCATGACTGCAGAAAGTAGTAGTACCACAGTTCTCTGAGGATACACTCACCCACTGAAAGTGCTATTATAAAAAGGGAAAACAGGGAAGATATTGGCAGCCTTACCCACACCAGCTATATGCACTATGACTGCATTTGCGCTCAAAGTTAGGCATGCCCCCTAATGTTCACTGGTTTGTGGGCCTTATCTAAGATGGTTTCCAGCTTATTTGGTGTTACATGTGCATGCCCATACCCTGCGGCTTGTCTATCATCCATCCATCATCACAGAGTCCTTAACAAATGTGGCCACCAGAGTAATCAGTTACACTACGCATTGTAGGGTTTGAATAGCTACTGTGCTGCCGCCAGAAGTAGAAGTTACATAACGATGAGGAACAGACAGATTACCCCAACACTCAAAGGAGTAAACAGACAAGTCAGCCGCACCCCAATGACTTGAGCCTTCACAAAGCTTTATTATTCCAAGACTAGATCACAGAAGAGTCTGCCCAGATCAAGTATTTTCACCCAAAAAGGACATAATCTTTTTTACATGTAAATAACATGCCTAAAATACACTAAATTTTTCAAATAATCTAACAGAAGTTTTTGAAAGTAATTATCTGGCAACAGGGTCTTTATTTGGTTAACCCTTTTGTCTTTATAAAGCCTAGCTAAAACATTTAGGCTAGGTTCATGTCTAAGCGGCTCTGCATGTTGCATTTGTGTGGGCACACTGCATTTTCTGCCGAAAAAAGGTTTCTGAAACTTTTTTAAAACAGTGTTACCATGTGTGAGAAACCACACCGCGTTTTTCAGTGCATAGGGGTACCATTAAGAGTAAATGGCACCCTGTGTGTATTCTTATACCTGCATGCAGGAGTGGAAACACTTGCAATTTACACATATTCCCATACCCACATATACTGTATGTGTACCTAGCCTTAGAGTCATGTAGCAATGTGGCAAGCAGAAATGTTGTTTTTGCTCAGAATAATGATTAGGACATGTTGTTAACTTTATTTCATGTATTGCTACTTGCTTTGCCCTCTACGGAAGACAATGCAAATTTCTAATATTAAGAAAACAATCCAAGCTATCAGAGGAATTGTTCTAGGAATATTTGGCATTTACTGTGATATTGTGTCATCAGTTTATCCATTTACTTAGGCTTGCTACGTATATTTTATCCCAACATCTAGTGATACAAAAAGATTAGAATTTTGCCAAAAAACATGACAGCAAGCATCCTTTAGTTTAGAACTGTGAAACAATTTTTCAGTGCTAAAGAGGTGTCATTGATTTTTTTAGTACTTTTTCATGCAGTAAAAACAATTTATGGGTTTTTAACAAACTAAGACAACACAAAAATTAATCTTAATCAAATGATGACATTAGATGCGTTTTTTTGTTGTTAAATCTACATAGCAAAAAGCATACAATATTAAAGCGGAGTTCCACCCAAAAGTGGAACTTCCGCTGATCTATCTCCTCCCAGATCCCACATTTGGACCTTTCGGGGGAGAGGGGGGAGCAGATATCTGTCTTCGACAGGTATCCTGTTCTCACTCCTGGGAGTCTGGGCCGCGGCCCATGACATCACCGCTCGGCTCCCTCCTCCTCCTCCTGCTGCCGGCTAGTAGGAGAGAGGAGCAGAAACTCTCGCATGCGCAGTAGGGTTCCCAGCGTGAAACCGTAAGGCTACACTGCCGGGTTCCCTTCCCCGCAATGGCGATGGCATGCCCCCAACAGCTGATGGAAACATCAGCTGCGGTGCAGACATCGCTGGACTCCAGGACAGGTAAGCATCCTATTATCAAAAGTCAGCAGCTGCAGTATGTGTAGCTACTGGCTTTTCATTTTTGCAGCGACGGGCGGAACACCGCTTTAAGTCACTCAATAATGCAAATATCATGGAGTACAACTGCTAAGTAAGAGTTCATAACAACAAAAAATTCTATCTTACCTAGTGTTTTTTACTTAGGATGGTGTTTGGTGGATCAAATGTGCTTAATAAATATTTGAATCAATATGGGTAAAAATACTTCAGACTGTATATATTTGAACACACAACACATTATTGCAGCAACAGACTACCCTTGTTAGAGTTTTCCTCATAATTCAATGTGGTTAGTAAAGATTGAGGGAATGTTAACTTTAATGAATGTGCACTTAATTACTCTCTCATACAAGGGAATTCCAAAAACAGGACTTGAATAGATGATGACTAAATATACACCATAATACCAAAAGTATTGGGACACCTGCCTTTACATGCACATGAACTTTAATTGCATCCCAGTCAGAACAGCTTCAACTCTTCTGGGAAGGCTGTCCACAAGGTTTAGGAGTGTGTCCATGGGAATGTTTGATCATTCTTCTAGAGGTGCATTTGTGAGGTCAAGCACTGATGTGGACAAGCAGGTCTGGCTCGCAGTCTCTGCTCCAACTCACCCCAAAGGTTTTCTATCAGGTTGAGGTCAGGACTCTGTGCAGGCCAGTCAAGTTCCTCCACCCCAAACTCACTCATCCATGTCTTTATGGACCTTGCTTTGTGCACTGGTGCGCAGTCATGTTGGAACAGGAAGGGGCCATCCCCAAAATGTTCCCACAAAATTGGGAGCATGAAATTGTCCAAAATGCCTTGGTATGCTGACGCCTTAAGAGTTCCCTTCACTGGAACTAAGAGCCCAATCCCAACCCCTGAAAAACAACCCCACACCATAATCACCCCTCCGCCAAATGATTTGGACCAGTGCACAAAGCAACGTCCATAAAGACATGGATGAGTGAGTTTGGGGTGGAGGAACTTGACTGGCCTGCACAGAGTCCCGACCCCAACCTGAAATCCTTTGGGATGAATTAGAGCAGAGACTGCGAGCAAAGGCCTTCTTGTCCAACATCAGTGCCTAACCTCACAAATTCGCTTCTGGAAGAATGGTCAAACATTTCCATAGACACACTCCTAAACCTTGTGGATAGCTTTCGCAGAAGAGTTGAAGCTGTTATAGCTGCAAAGGGTGGGCCAACTCAATATTGTACCCTATGGACTAAGACTGGGATGCCATTAAAGTTCATGTGCGGGTAAAGGCAGGCAGGCTCAATACTTTTGGTAATATAGTGTAGCTTGATTTTGCTAAGATAACATTATCTACTCCTAGCCTAGGTTTACACTAGTGCTACTGCACAATCATGCATTTTTCAGTGCGTTTATGTAACCCATTTTTACACGTTTTTGATGCATTTTCATGCTTTTTACCTTTTTTTGTACAAGAATGACTGATTGTAGAACACAAAACCCTGCCAAAAATGCGCCGAAAATGTATGTTAAATGCACTCCTATTGAAATCTATGGGGCTAAGAACAATTTATGCTGCACCAAAAGAAGCACCTGCACTTTTTCAAAAATCACACTGCACTATGTTGCATTTATGTGCATGGACACTGTTTCTGATTAATGTGTTGTAACATTGTTGTGAATGGCCATGTTGTATAGATGTTAATATTCCAATCTATATTGTTTTGCAGTGCAGACGCATGAGAAATCCCACTAGTGTAATCAGGACCTAAATCAACCCCACTTTTTGTAAGCTTTCAATCTTGCCTCTAGACAAACCAATTAAAAATATTTCCAACTTCCATTTTACAGAAAAAGTTTTATTTGATAAATGGGATTTAAAGCTATATAAACAATTTGAGTCAGATGTGTTTAATTTTTTTTAAATTATGACCCTTATTTAAAGAATAAGCTTGAACTTTTATAAAAGGTAGAACATTACCAATATGCTTTTATTCCACATGTTCTGCGCATTTCTTCATTAATATAAAACTGTCAAAATCCCAGGAAACTTAAACTGGGCATGTGATGCAAATGTTTACCAGTGGTTACCTTCAGTTAAAATTCCAGAAATAATCAGCTGATCCAGAGATTTATACAGCTGAATTTATAAGCAGATCTCAACTCTTCCTTTTCTTGAGCTTGGTCCCACCCTGTTCAGCCTTCTGAGCCTTTTTTTTGGTCCTTAAAAGTTGAACTCAAGACAAATATAAAAGACACAAATAATACAGGGCTGAGTTCTTTAATATACCATGGAATGTATTGTCTAAAATGTAAACAATGTAAATACTGATTTTGACTTGGATAGCAGCCTTTTGCAGACCCTATATAACAGAGTTTAGAATTTGAGAGGAATAAGCACAGGGAGCCAATCAATTCATGCGTTTACAAAGATAGAAGGTGAATATTTATTTAATACAGGTGCTTATATAGCGCCGTTTATTTATGCAGTGCTCTTACATAAGCATTGTAAATTCACATCAGTCCCTGCCCTCAAAGAGCTTAAAATCTAGGGTCCCTAACTCACATTCATATGCATACTGGGGCCAATTTAGACAGGAGCCAATTAAGCTACCAGCATGTCTTTGGAGCGTGGGAGGAAACCCACGCAAGCACAGGGAAAACATGAAAAGGCCAGACAGGTAGTGCCGTGGTTGGGATTCAAACCGACGACCCTAGTGCTAGAAGTGCTAACCTTATAGCCACTGTGCTGCCATAATATGATATTTTTTTTCATTTTTGCGTAGATTTTAATGTGATAGGCAATCTCATTGACCAACAAGGAGGCTCAGGAGGCTGGACAGGTGGGGTCAAGGTCGACTTTACAGGAAAAGTTGAGATTTGTCCTTAATTAATTCCCCACAACCCCCCCAGACAAACAACCAAAAAGAAAAAAAAAAACATATATTTAAAGAAAAGGGGGAAACCCCTTAAAAAAACCTCCGAAATAAGAGGTGGCCCAGGTTTAAATCTCGGGGTCTGCTTAAGTCTGTCGAGCGGGGTCCTAAGGATCTTTGTATCCTCTCAATTTCTAGGATCTGAGGTGGGGTGAAGTTGACCAACTGATGGCATATTGCCATAATCGTGGGCTGCAAGTCCACCTTCCCTATTGCCTCCGGTACCCCCCTGAACCTCAAGTTCTTATGCCTACTGCGATCTTCCATTTCTTCCACACGGAGCTGCAGTGGGGGGGGCATAACAAGATTGTACTATCTGTACCTGCTCCAGTTGTTTGACCCGATTCTCCAGGGAAGCTAGTGTGGTGCTTTCCATTTCAAGCTTATTAGCTATCCGCTGTACCTCCTCTGTTTGAACCACCTTTATCTCTCAGCTGTGTGCTTCCTGCAGGTGTGCAATCATCTTCTCTATGTCCGCCCGGTCGGCAGGGCTTGCAGGAGTGCTCTGAGATCCCTATCATCGTACCTTGGAACTGTATCCTTCAACAAGTGTATATCCATGTTGTCCGTCACTCCCTCCTCTGCTTCCAGCCTCTCTGGAGGTGCTGGTCGGGTATGCTCTGCTAGGTCGAGGCTCTCACGTTCTCCGCGTGCTGTTTCAGGCGTCTGTTTTTCAAGATCCGCGCCTCCCTGTTTCTCCGCCGTTCGGCTTCGGGATACCGCCGCTCGTGTTCCCGGAAAGTATTGCTGGATCTCGGGCTGCACAGGTGTCCGTTGGAGCTTGTTGTCTCTCCTCCTCATTACGGGTTAGGTGTCAGGGCTCGATAGCTCCACTTACTTAGTTTACCCGCTACATTAATAGCTGTATAAAGCAGTCAAACAGCCGGACGGTCTGGGGGATGGACAGAGCCTCTGTGAGCGTGTGTCTCTACTCCATCTTCCTCAGGCCACTCCCCCCTATGGGTTCTAATGTTGCCCTGCCATATTCTCAAAAGTTGAGATTTGTACTCAGATTTGTCACCTGTATTTCAGTGCCTACTAGTCAACAAATTATATCAGACATCAGAACTTTGATCAGACAGCCGTATACTGAATCTTCATGCCAGCTAAAAAGGGATCTACTTATGCCCTGTACACATGGTCGGATTTTCCGACGGAGAAAGTGCAATCGGATTGTGTTGTCGGAAATTCCGATTGTGTGTGGGCTCCATCGGATCCAATCGGATTTTGTTGTTGGAATGTCCATTCAATGTCCGATCGTGTGTACAGGGCATTAGAGTGTGACTGTTCCTGAATGAATTATAGCATATCCATGTGTTTATCTTGAGTCTGTATCTGTTTTTAGGTAAGGGGTATTATACCAATTTTAAGATGAGGAAAGCGTATAGGAATAATTCTGAAGATCATTTTACACGTACAGTATTGAAAAAGTATTGAAAACCATTGTTCTTTAGTTTTGGATCAAGTAGGGAAGGGGTAATACCCTTCAGGTTTGCTTTTGCTGTCTATGTCCTATTGAAGGGACTTCCCTTCACTTGCTGTACAGGAGAAATCCCTTGTATTCAGCAAGATCACCAGAAATATAGTCCCCATTGGACGATTCTCCCTCTATTTCTATTCTAGTGACCACTCAAAAGTTGGAGTTTCCTCTCGCTTTCACTTTCAGCGATTATGGTCACCAGGACAAATAGAGGGTGATTTTCCTTAACAGGTACACACACAGCAAAAAAAATTGACAGGTATTCTAATTTTTCTCCAATATTCATAAAAGTAAAAAACTCAAGCCCAATGTGAAGTATGTACACAGTGATCCAGGTGATCCTTTCATTCAGGCTTTCAGTTGTCCCATTCTTTCATAGAGGCACTAGCTTTGCTCGCCAGCTGTACTGTCAAAGCAGTTTGTGCAGCTATTCCGTTTGATGATTGCTTTAAAAAGCCAAGCCTTCAAATATACCTTCACATAACATATTATTTTTATTTTTTTATTATTAGGCCATCTGGGTTTGACATAGCTAACGTTGGTTTAGTGTTCAAAAATAATCTATAGATATTTTCTATATAGCACTTTAGAGAGGAGCTTATTGTTGCTTCTTTTTCTGTCCGGTGTAAATCACAGGAAGTCCATATCTACTGTACCTGCTAAGTACCTAGAGGAACAACAGGAAAAAGTGTTTCCAAATCTAATGGAAACTGTTAGTTCAGCACTGTTCTATAGTTCTGTATGCAGTCATACATTTCTGGAATGGTCAAAGTTTATAAGTTTAGGAAGTGTTATTCTTTTTTTTTATTATTGTCAAAGGATATTTTGCTTTTAACCACTTGCCGACTGGCTCATGCTGATAAACATTGACAGAATGGCACGGGAGCGCAAAACGACGTGCCCGTACGTTACTCCATCATTGGCGGCTGGCGGGCAAGCTCCCCCGGACTCGATGTCCGCCAGTGGCCCGCGATCGTGGCACGAAGAGGCAGAATGGGGAGATGCCTATGTAAACAAGGCATTTCCCTTTTCTGCCTAGCAACATGACAGGGATCTACTGCTCCCAGTGATCGGGAGCAGTGATCTCTGTCATGTTGTAGTGAGCCCATCCCCCCTACAGTTAGAACAAACTTATGGAACACACTTAACCCCTTGATCGCCCCCTGGTGTTTAACCCCTTCCCTGCCAATGACATTTACACAGTAACCAGAGGCTATTTTTAGCTCTGATCGCTGTATAAATGTCAGTGGTCCCAAAATAGTGTCAAAAGTGTCCAATCTGTCCACTGCAATGTCGCAGTCACTATAAAAATCGCAGATCACCGCCATTACTAGTAAAAAAAAAATAATAATAAAAATGCCATAAATCTATCCCCTATTTTGTAGACGCGACAAACCAATCAAAATAATATTTATATATTTTTTGGGAATATTTATTATAGCAAAAAGTAAAAAATATTGCTTTTTTTTCAAAATTGTCACTCTTTTTTTGTTTATAGCGCAAAAAATAAAAACCATAGAGGTGATCAAATACCACCAATAGAAAGCGCTATTTGTGGGAAAAAAAAACCCATAGATTTTGTTTGGGTACAATGTTGCATGACCGCGCAATTGTCAGTTAAAGCGACATAGTGCCGTATCGCAAAAAAAAGGGCTTGGTCAGGAAGGGGGTAAATCCTACCGGGGCTGAAGTGGTTAAATGGTAACTATAATGTTTTTGTTTTTTTTTTAAACCATTATTTTTCTAATTTCCACTAGCAACAGTGTGCCTTTTCAAGTATGGGTAGGTTTGTGGAGCGGAGCTCATTTTTACTGCAGAGTCAGTGGTGGAGGTGGGTGGGAGGAATGTGTAGTGAACAGGAGGTGTTGTGACTTAGAGTGGGAGGGGGTGCAGGGTCAGGGAGGTGAGTGAGAATTGGACACTGTGACTATGGGGTGAGGTTGGTGGAAGAGGAGTGCTGTCACTGAGGGACAAGGTGGGTGAGAAGTGGGTGTTGTGACTCTGGCGTGACGTAGGCACTGTAACCATGCAGGGAGGTGTGTGAGGACTGTGATTCTGGAGTGAGGTCGGTAGAAGAAGGGATACTGTGACTAAGAGACCAGGAAGGAGGGAGGGAGGGCACCGAGACCAAGGGGCATGGTGGGGCAGAGGGGAGCTTAGACCAAGGGTGGGAGGAGAGTATTGTGATTGAGGGGTGGAGTGGGGGGGAAATGGGCACTGTGACTGACTGGCGAGGTGGGTGGGAAGTTGTGACCTTGTGTTCCATGTGACTGGGTGGCAAGAATGGTAGAGAGTACAGAGTAGTCAGTACCAGGGCTGGAGGAACAGTGTAGCAATATGTAGAGGAGTGGGAGAAGTGTAGGAATAGAGCCATGAAGTTATGCAGAGGAGTGAGGGTTAAAGTGTGGAGAAAAAGAAAATTGGTCGCACACCATGGAAGGAAGACACGGATAACTTGTGCTTGTTCACAACAAAAATGTAGCCCCAAACCTGAGCTATTTAAATGCTCCACTCAAAAGTGATGCAACAAATAAAACCCCATGTGATTGGCTGGCCAACATGTATAGCAATTAAACACACCAGATAAAATCATTGAATCACAAAGTGTGTAAAAAGTAGACTTGAAAAAACAAACATAATGAAGATAGAACGAAGAGTATAGCATGAGGAGAAGTGACCAAGGGTGGGAGGAGAGCATTGTGATTGAGGGGTGAGATGGGTGAGGTGGGAGAGGTGGGAGAGGTGGGGGAGGGGGGGTGGGCACTGTGACTGACTGGTGAGGTGATTGGGAATTTGTGACCTTGTTCCATGTGACTGGGTGGCAAGAATGGTGTACAGAGTAGTCAGTACCAGGAGGAACAGTGGAGGAATAGTGGTGCAATGTGTAGAGGAGTGGGAAAAGTGTAGGAATAGAGCCATGAAGGTATGCAGAGGGTGATTAATATCTGATCCGATCAGATCTATACTAGCGTCCCCAGCAGTTTAGGGTTCCCAAAAACGCAGTGCTAGCGGTATCAGCCCAGATACCTGCTAGCACCTGCGTTTTGCCCCTCCACCCGGCCCGGCCCACCCAAGTGCAGTATCAATCGATCACTGTTACTTACAAAACACTAAACACATAACTGCAGCGTTCGCAGAGTCAGGCCTGATCCCTGCGATCGCTAACAGTTTTTTTGGTAGCGTTTTGGTGAACTGAAGGTATGCAGAGGGTGAGGGTTAAAGTGTGGAGAAATAGTGATGGTGTGGAGGAGAGGGGTTGGTAGAGCAGCAGCGTGCAGAGGAGGTAGGATGGGAGGCATGCTGTGCACAAAGGAGTAGTGTGCAGATGAATTGTGATGGTCCCTCAGACTCTAAATGTTCCTACTTTACCTGGCACAGAAGAAAAAAAAAAGGTGGCTGGATTCAATATGTATAGCACCAAATTTGCGTGAATACAAAAATTATCTAATTTTTGTTTTGTTTTGCAAACAAACTTGGGAAAGGATACTCTAATGGTAGCCATAGGTGGGTAAAAATTCGCCTGTTCAGCAGGGACCGTCAGAATTTTGATTTTATGTGGCCACTGCAGTTGAACAGAAGTCAATCTACTGACCAACGGCAGTTTAACCACCCTGATGGATAAAAACCACTAGATCAGCGGCTTCAGAATACAATAGTGCAGTGGAGAGGATTCCCCCACCCACCTCGAATGTGTGGACGGGGAATCGGTTCAGTTTTCTTCAGCCCGGTGGTTGAACAAAAAACTGAACCATATGTGGCCAGCTTAAATTGGATCTTCACTGCATCTGAGCATCACAAACCAAAAACACTATTTAACACATTGTTATTATTCAGTGAAAACTCCCCCACCCATCCATGTCTCTAAGCTTTATTCTGTTGAAAAATCACTTTGAAAAACCCCCTCTAGCATTTCTGGCAGTGGCCATCTTAAAAAAAGACAAATGATTCATGTACCATTTACTTCCTGGAATTTATCTGCGCTTAGATAAAGCATGCATGCAGGATAGTGTGCTTAGTTGAGAACACCCCCCCCCCCTCCTCTCCTGAAGACTCCTAGGGTATATGACAACATTTGCCTAGGCAAGAAACCAGGAAGTAATTGAAGAAATGTAAAATGAAAAAGTTTAAAACAAGTAATGATGATATACTTTCCTATATATTTACTAATGCTATCAGTACAAGGATTAAAAATAATTAGTGTTGATTGTGGGAGTGAAGTTCCACTTTAAGGGTTACCTAAAGAGAGCACAGCAAAACAGTCAACATTGAGGTTGTGAGGCTGTGCCCTCCTAAAAAAGATGAGTCACTGCGAAGATCTATTGCTCTGAGTAATTCACTTGTGTGTGTAAAAAACTGAATAATCTGTTAAGTTCTGTAAAGTTAAAGTGTTACTAAACCCAGTAATATGAAAACAGTTTATCTGGCCCCATCCCCCTCCGCACAGTGTCCACAGCTTATAAGTCTTCTTTTTACATTCAAATACTGCCACTATATACCTTTTTTGGCTGATCTGTATACCACAGTCACATGATAAACTGCAGGGTCTGCCTGAGTGCTGAATGTTCAGGTGGGAGAAGATTTCCACTTAAGTCTGTGTCTTAATGCTTTTATGGGAGGCAGATCAATCAATCAAGATGTGACATCCCACCCACTGTGTTTTTTTTTAGTATTGGGCATGGAGGAAGAGGGAGGGACTGGGCTATCATTAAGGATCTGTATACATACCCACATGTGTGATGTAAATATCATGTCACCTGGCTAGCTCTGATCAACAAGGAAATGTTCTCTCCAGCAATAAGAGATCAAACTGAGCATGTGCAGCAGTACTACCCTCAATGTGTCCTATCTGGCCTTGCCAAGAGAGACCCTGCAGGAGGGGGAGGATCTGTCCATGCAGGATCAAAGAGCCTTTTTACACAATGCAGAGGATAATCCCCTCCTCAGTGAGTATCACAGTGAGTATAGCATGCTATTCTGCACATACAGACAGATTTTACTGTCGTGGGTTTAGTAACACTTTAACCACTTGCCAACCAGCCACCGCCATTATACTGTGGCAGGTCGGCACGATCCCGCGAACCGTCAGTTCCTTTAAGTAGGATAAAAGGGGCACGTGCACCCGCTGCACAGCGGGGGTGCCGATGCTCGTAAATGGCGGTCGCGATGAATGCCAGCAACGAGCGATCGCGGGCACGAGAGGCAGAACAGGGACATGTGTGTGTAAACACACATATTCCAGTTCTGAGAGGAGAGAGAGATTGTGAGTTCCTATGAGCTGGGAACCATGATCTCTCATCTCTTATAGTCAGTCCCATCCCCCACAGTTAGAACACACACTTAGGAAACACAGTTAACCTATTGATCGCCCCCTAGTGTTAACCCCTTCCCTCCCAGTGACATTTATATAGTAATCAGTGCATTTTTATAGCACTGATCGCTATATAATTGTCAATCGACCCAAAAAAGTGTCCGATGTGTCCGCCATAATGTCGCAGTCTCGATAAAAATCGCAGATCGCCGCCATTACTAGCAAAAAAAATAATAATAAAAATGCCATAACTCTATCCCCTATTTTGGAGACGCTCTAACTTTTGCGCAAACCAATCAATATACGCTTTTTGCAATTTTTATTACCAAAAATATGCATAAGAATACCTATCGGCCTAAACTGAGGAAAAAATTTGCTTTTTAAAAAAAAAAGGGCCTTTTGTTTTTTTTTGTTTTTTTTTCAAAATTGCCGCTCTTTTTTTTGTTTAACCATTTGCCGACCGCCTCACGCAGATATACTGCGGCAGAATGGCACGGGCAGGCAAAATCACGTACCTGTACGTGATCTGCCTCCCGCGGGCGGGGGGTCCGATCGCCCCCCCCCCCCCCGGTGCCCGAGGCGGTCGGTTTCTGTCCGGGAGCTATCAGAGGTGAGGGGGAGGCCATCCATTCGTGGCCCCCCCTCACGATCGCTCCCAGCCAATGAAATCATTCCTCTGCTGCTGTATAGTAAACATCTCTCCTCGGCTCGGTATTTTCCGTTCCAGCGCCGAGGAGAGAAGACATCGATGTGAGTGCACAACACAAACACACACAGTAGAACACGCCAGGCATACTCCCCCCCCCCCCATCACCCCCCAATCACCCCCCCTCCCCCGTCACAGTGACACCAAGCAGTTTTTTGGTTTTTTTTTTCTAATTACTGCATTGGTGTCAGTTTGTGACAGTTAGTGTGGTAGGGCAGTTAGTGTTAGCCCCCTTTAGGTCTAGGGTACCCCCCTAACCCCCCCTAATAAAGTTTTAACCCCTTGATCACCCCCCATCACCAGTGTCACTAAGCGATAATTTTTCTGATCGCTGTATTAGTATCACTGGTGACGCTAGTTAGGGAGGTAAATATATAGGTTCGCCGTCAGCGTTTTATAGCGTCAGGGACCCCTATATACTACCTAATAAAGGTTTTACCCCTTGATTGCCCCCTAGTTAACCCTTTCACCAGTGATCACCGTATAACTGTTACGGGTGACGCTGGTTAGTTAGTTTATTTTTTATAGTGTCAGGGCACCCGCCATTTATTACCTAATAAAGGTTTAGCCCCCTGATCACCCGGCGGTGATATAAATTAGGTTTTAGGGTCAGATAGGGTCTGCGTCGCCAGTACCGCTAACACCCACGCACGCACCATACACCTCCCTTAGTGGTATAGTATCTGAACGGATCAATATCTGATCCGATCAGATCTATACTAGCGTCCCCAGCAGTTTAGGGTTCCCAAAAACGCAGTGTTAGCAGTATCAGCCCAGATACCTGCTAGCACCTGCGTTTTGCCCCTCCACCCGGCCCAGCCCAGCCCACCCAAGTGCAGTATCGATCCATCACTGTTACTTACAAAACACTAAACACATAACTGCAGCGTTCGCAGAGTCAGGCCTGATCCCTGCGATCACTAATAGTTTTTTTGGTAGCGTTTTGGTGAACTGGCAAGCACCAGCCCCAGGCAGCGTCAGGTTAGTGCCAGTAGCGCTAACACCCACGCACGCACCGTACACCTCCCTTAGTGGTATAGTATCTGAATGGATCAATCTGATCCGATCAAATCTATACTAGCATCCCCAGCAGTTTAGGGTTCCCAAAAACTGCTAGCACCTGCGTTTTGCCCCTCCGCCCAGCCCAGCCCACTCAAGTGCAGTATCGATCGATCACTGTCACTTACAAAACATTAAACGCATAACTGCAGCGTTCGCAGAGTCAGGCCTGATCCCTGCGATCGCTAACAGTTTTTTTGGTAGCGTTTTGGTGAACTGGCAAGCACCAGCGGCATAGTACACCCTGGTCGTAGTCAAACCAGCACTGCAGTAACACGTGGTGATGTGGCGAGTCCCATAAGTGCAGTTCAAGCTGGTGAGGTGGCAAGCACAAGTAGTGTCCCGCTGCCACCAAGAAGAAGACAAACACAGGCCCGTCGTGCCCATAATGACCTTCCTGCTGCATTTGCCAATCCTAATTGGGAACCCACCACTTCTGCAGCACCCGTACTTCCCCCATTCACATCCCCAACCAAATGCAGTCGGCTGCATGAGAGGCATTTTCTTTATGTCCTCCCGAGTAGCCCTACCCAACGAACCCCCCCAAAAAAGATGTCGTGTCTGCAGCAAGCGCGGATATAGGCGTGACACCTGCTGTTATTGTCCCTCCTGTCCTGACAATCCTGGTCTTGCATTGGTGAATGTTTTGAACGCTACCATTCACTAGTTGAGTATTAGCGTACAGCATTGCACAGACTAGGCACACTTTCACTTTGTCTCCCAAGATGCCATCGCATTTTGAGAGACCCTAACCTGGATCAAAAAGTTGATTGTAAAATATGATATATAAACCAATAAAACATAATAAAGAACAAATTTTGCACACAATCAATATGCATTACTCTTTTTGTATGCTTGTCATAAGAGAAATACGAGGACTGTCATTACTGACCTTCATTCTTTTAGTCTGACCATTGTACTTCTGATCAAAAATCCAGAATAACCATGCAGTGTATAAAAGAGACAATTCTGTCCCTTTTTTATATTTTTTGGCCTGCGACTCAAACTATTAAGCTAAAGTATGAGTATGACAGCCACAGATTTAACATTTTGGGAACAATAGTTAGACCTAGCAGTGGCAACCTACATTATAATGTATACAGGTTTCCTTTATTGTCATCTATGAACTTTCCAGTACAATGTTAAGAACCCATAAAATTAGGTTTAAAGGTAGAAAAAAAGTTACTAATATCATTCCCAAGTATGTATTTGTATGTGTAAAGAAATGAATATATTTGATACAATATTTAGCTAGTGTCACTCGGTTATGTTAACGGATGTTTAAGGCTCAAGGACTTTCTAGAGACAATATCTTGGGATTACTGGGTAGCAATTTAGGCATAAGATCTCTTTATTACATATATCTTAAATATACAGTCCGGTCCATAAATATTGGGACATCGACACAATTCTAATCTGTTTGGCTCTATACACCTCCATAATGGATTTGAAATGAAACGAACAAGATGTGTTTTAACTGCAGACTTTCAGCTTTAATTTGAGGGTATTTACATCCAAATCAAGTGAACGGTGTAGGAATTACAACAGTTTGTATATGTGCCTCCCACTCTTTAAGGGACCAAAAGTAATGGGACAGGTTAACAATCATCCATCAAGCTTTCACTTTTTAATAATGGTTGCAAATCCTTTGCAGTCAATTACAGCCTGAAGTCTGGAACGCATAGACATCACCAGACGCTGGGTTTCATCCCTGGTGATGCTCTGCCAGGCCTCTACTGCAACTGTCTTCAGTTCCTGCTTGTTCTTGGGGCATTTTCCCTTCAGTTTTGTCTTCAGCAAGTGAAATGCATGCTCAATCGGATTCAGGTCAGGTGATTGACTTGGTCATTGCATAACATTCCACTTCTTTCCCTTAAACTCTTTGGTTGTTTTCGCAGTATGCTTGGGTCATTGTCCATCTGCACTGTGAAGCGCCGTCTAATGAGTTCTGAAGCATTTTGCTGAATATGAGCAGATAATATTCCCCAAAACACTTCAGAATTCATCCTGTTGCTTTTGTCAGCAGTCACATCATCAATAAATACAAGAGAACCAGTTCCATTGGCAGCCATACATGCCCACGCCATGACACTACCACCACCATGCTTCACTGATGAGGTGGTATGCTTTGGATCATGAGCAGTTGATTTGCTTCTCCATACGCTTCTCTTCTCATCACTCTGGTACAAATTGATCTTGGTCTCATCTGTCTATAGGATGTTGTTCCAGAACTGTGAAGGCTTTTTTAGATGTTGTTTGGCAAACTCTAATCTGGCCTTCCTGTTTTTGAGGCTCACCAATGGTTTACCTCTTGTGGTGAACCCTCTGTATTCACCCTGGCGAAGTCTTCTCTTGGTTGTTGACTTTGACACACATACACCTACCTCCTGCAGAGTGTTCTTGAACTGGCCAACTGTTGTGAAGGGTGTTTTCTTCACCAGGGAAAGAATTCTTCGGTCATCCACCACAGTTGTTTTCCATGGTTTTTCAGGTCTTTTGGTGTTGCTGAGCTCACCGCCGCGTTCTTTCTTTTTAAGGATGTTCCAAACAGTTGATTTGGCCACACCTACGTTTTTGCTATCTCTCTGATGGGTTTGTTTTGTTTTTTCAGCCTAATGATGGCTTGCTTCACTGATAGTGACAGCTCTTTGGATCTCATATTGAGAGTTGACAGCAACAGATTCCAAATGCAAATAGCACACTTGAAATGAACTCTGGACCTTTTATCTGCTCCTTGTAAATGGGATAATGAGGGCATAACACACACCTGGCCATCGAACAGCTGAGCAGCCAATTGTCCCATTACTTTTGTTCCCTTAAAAAGTGTGAGGCACATATACAAACTGTTGTAATTCCTACACCGTTCACCTGATTTGGATGTAAATACCCTCAAATAAAGCTGAAAGTCTGAAGTTAAAGCACATCTTGTTTGTTTCATTTCAAATCCATTGTGGTGGTGTATAGAGCCAAAAAGATTAGAATTGTATTGATGTCCCAATATTTATGGACCTGACTGTATCTAAACCTAAGAGCAGAAATTGATAGTATTGCAGCTTACAGGTCCTTTAGATGTGGTTGTTGCATTAGTGATTTTTTTTTCTTCTTTATTTTAACCAGGTAATCCTGCCATTAACCACTTGACGACCGCCCCACGCCGATGTACGTCGGCAAAGTGGCACGGACAGGCAAAATCACGTACAGGGTACGTGATTTGCCTTCCGCGGGTGGGGGGTCCGATCGGACCCCCCCCCCCGGTGCCCGAGGCGGTCGTCTTTTGTCCAGCGGCGATCGGTGGTGAGGGGGAGACCATCCGTTCGTGGCCCCCCCTCGCGATCGCCGCCGGCCAATCGAATCATTCCTTTGCTGCTGTATGCTAAACAGCAGCAAAGGAAATGATGTCATCTCTCCTCGGCTCGGTAATTTCCGTTCCGGCCCGAGGAGAGAAGACATCAATGTGAGTGCACCAACACACACACACACAGTAGAACATGCCAGGCACACAAAACACCCCGATCCCCCCCCCGATCGCCCCCCGATCCCCCCCCAATCACCCCCCCCCCCTGTCACAAACTGACACCAGCAGTTTTTTTTTTTTTTTTTCTGATTACTGCATAGTGTCAGTTTGTGACAGTTACAGTGTTAGGGCAGTGAGTATTACCCCCCTTTAGGTCTAGGGTACCCCCCTAACCCCCCCTAATAAAGTTTTAACCCCTTGATCACCCCCTGTCACCAGTGTCACTAAGCGATCATTTTTCTGATCGCTGTATTAGTGTCGCTGGTGACGCTAGTTAGTGAGGTAAATATTTAGGTTCGCCGTCAGCGTTTTATAGCGTCAGGGACCCCCATATACTACCTAATAAATGTTTTAACCCCTTGATTGCCCCCTAGTTAACCCTTTCACCACTGATCACCGTATAACCGTTACGGTTGACGCTGGTTAGTTCGTTTATTTTTTATAGTGTCAGGGCACCCGCCGTTTATTACCAAATAAAGGTTTAGCCCCCCGATCGCCTGTCGGTGATATGCGTTGCCCCAGGCAGCGTCAGATTAACGCCAGTACCGCTAACACCCACGCACGCAGCATGCGCCTCCCTTAGTGGTATAGTATCTGATCGGATCAATATCTGATCCGATCAGATCTATACTAGCGTCCCCAGCAGTTTAGGGTTCCCAAAAACGCAGTGTTAGCGGGATCAGCCCAGATACCTGCTAGCACCTGCGTTTTGTGCCTCCGCCCAGCCCACCCAAGTGCAGTATCGATCGATCACTGTCACTTACAAAACACTAAACGCTTAACTGCAGCGTTCGCAGAGTCAGGCCTGATCCCTGCGATCGCTAACAGTTTTTTTGGTAGCATTTTGGTGAACTGGCAAGCACCAGCCCCAGGCGTCAGGTTAGCGCCAGTACCGCTAACACCCACGCACGCAGCATACGCCTCCCTTAGTGGTATAGTATCTGAACGGATCAATATCTGATCCGATCAGATCTATACTAGCGTCCCCAGCAGTTTAGGGTTCCCAAAAACGCAGTGTTAGCGGAATCAGCCCAGATACCTGCTAGCACCTGCGTTTTGCCCCTCCGCCCAGCCCAGCCCAGCCCACCCAAGTGCAGTATCGATTGATCACTGACACTTACAAAACACTAAACGCATAACTGCAGCGTTCGCAGAATCAGGCCTGATCCCTGCGATCGCTAACAGTTTTTTTTGTAGCGTTTTGGTGAACTGGCAAGCACCAGCCCCAGGCAGCGTCAGGTTAGCGCCAGTACCGCTAACACCCACGCACGCACCGTACACCTCCCTTAGTGGTATAGTATCTGATCGCATCAATATCTGATCCGATCAGATCTATACTAGCGTCACCAGCAGTTTAGGGTTCCCAAAAACGCAGTGTTAGCGGGATCAGCCCAGATACCTGCTAGCACCTGCGTTTTGCCCCTCCGCCCGGCCCAGCCCACCCAAGTGCAGTATCGATCGATCACTGTCACTTACAAAACACTAAACGCATAACTGCAGCGTTCGCAGAGTCAGGCCTGATCCCTGCGATCGCTAACAGTTTTTTGGTAGCGTTTTGGTGAACTGGCAAGCGCCAGCGGCCTAGTACACCCCGGTCGTAGTCAAACCAGCACTGCAGTAACACTTGGTGACGTGGCGAGTCCCATAAGTGCAGTTCAAGCTGGTGAGGTGACAAGCACAAGTAGTGTCCCGCTGCCACCAAAAAGACAAACACAGGCCCGTCGTGCCCATAGTGCCCTTCCTGCTGCATTCGCCAATCCTAATTGGGAACCCACCGCTTCTGCAGCGCCCGTACTTCCCCCATTCACATCCCCAACCAAATGCAGTCGGCTGCATGAGAGGCATTTTTATGTCCTCCCGAGTACCCCTACCCAACGAACCCCCCAAAAAAGATGTCGTGTCTGCAGCAAGCGCGGATATAGGCGTGACACCCGCTATTATTGTCCCTCCTGTCCTGACAATCCTGGTCTTTGCATTGGTGAATGTTTTGAACGCTACCATTCACTAGTTGAGTATTAGCGTAGGGTACAGCATTGCACAGACTAGGCGCCATTTCACAGGGTCTCCCAAGATGCCATCGCATTTTGAGAGACCCGAACCTGGAACCGGTTACCGTTATAAAAGTTAGTTACAAAAAAAGTGTAAAAAAAAAAAAAAATATGAAATAAAAAAAAATAGTTGTTGTTTTATTGTTCTCTCTCTCTCTATTCTCTCTCTCTATTGTTCTGCTCTTTTTTACTGTATTCTATTCTGCAATGTTTTATTGTTATTGTTATTATGTTTTATCATGTTTGTTTTTCAGGTGTGTAATTATTTACACTTTACTGTGCTTTATTGTTAACCATTGTTAACCATTTTTTTGTCTTCAGGTACGCCATTCACAACTTTGAGTGGTTATACCAGAATGATGCCTGCAGGTTTAGGTATCATCTTGGTATCATTCTTTTCAGCCAGCGGTCGGCTTTCATGTAAAAGCAATCCTAGCGGCTAATTAGCCTCTAGACTGCTTTTACAAGCCGTGGGAGGGAATGCCCCCCCCCCCACCGTCTTCCGTGTTTTTCTCTGGCTCTCCTGTCTCAACAGGGAACCTGAGAATGCAGCCGGTGATTCAGCCAGCTGACCATAGAGCTGATCAGAGACCAGAGTGGCTCCAAACATCTCTATGGCCTAAGAAACCGGAAGCTACGAGCATTTCATGACTTAGATTTCGCCGGATGTAAATAGCGCCATTGGGAAATTGGGGAAGCATTTTATCACACCGATCTTGGTGTGGTCAGATGCTTTGAGGGCAGAGGAGAGATCTAGGGTCTAATAGACCACAATTTTTTCAAAAAAGAGTACCTGTCACTACCTATTGCTATCATAGGGGATATTTACATTCCCCGAGATAACAATAAAAATGATTAAAAAAAAAAATATGAAAGGAACAGTTTAAAAGTAAGATTAAAAAAGCAAAAAAATAATAAAGAAAAAAAAAACACCCCTGTCGCCCCCTGCTCTCGCGCTAAGGCGAACGCAAGCGGCGGTCTGTCGTCAAACGTAAACAGCAATTGCACCATGCATGTGAGGTATCACCGCGAAGGCCAGATCGAGTGCAGTAATTTTTCCAGTAGACCTCCTCTGTAAATCTAAAGTGGTAACCTGTAAAGGCTTTTGAAGACTTTTAAACATGTATTTATTTTGTTGCCACTGCATGTTTGTGCGCAATTTTAAAGCATGTCATGTTTGGTATCCATGTACTCGGCCTAAGATCATCTTTTTTATTTCATCAAACATTTGGGCAATATAGCGTGTTTTAGTGCATTAAAATTAAAAAAAGTGTGTTTTTTCCCCAAAAAATGCGTTTGAAAAACCGCTGCGCAATTACTGTGTGAAAAAAAAAAATGAAACACCCACCATTTTAATCTGTAGGGCATTTGCTTTAAAAAAATATATAATGTTTGGGGGTTCAAAGTAATTTTTTTGCAAAAAAAAAAAACTTTTTCATGTAAACAATAAGTGTCAGAAAGGGCTTTGTCTTCAAGTGGTTAGAAGAGTGGGTGATGTGTGACATAAGCTTCTAAATGTTGTGCATAAAATGCCAGGACAGTTCAAAACCCCCCCAAATGACCCCATTTTGGAAAGTAGACACCCCAAGCTATTTGCTGAGAGGCATGTCGAGTCCATGGAATATTTTATATTGCGACACAAGTTGCGGGAAAGAGACAAATTTTTTTTTTTTTTTTGCACAAAGTTGTCACTAAATGATATATTGCTCAAACATGCCATGGAAATATGTGAAATTACACCCCAAAATACATTCTGCTGCTTCTCTTGAGTACGGGGATACCACATGTGTGAGACTTTTTGGGAGCCTAGCCGCGTACGGGACCCCGAAAACCAAGCACCGCCTTCAGGCTTTCTAAGGGCGTGAATTTTTGATTTCACTCTTCACTGCCTATCACAGTTTCGGAGGCCATGGAATGCCCAGGTGGCACAAAACCCCCCCAAATGACCCCATTTTGGAAAGTAGACACCCCAAGCTATTTGCTGAGAGGTATAGTGAGTATTTTGCAGACCTCACTTTTTGTCACAAAGTTTTGAAAATTGAAAAAAGAAAAAAAAAATGTTTTTTCTTGTCTTTCTTAATTTTCAAAAACAAATGAGAGCTGCAAAATACTCACCATGCCTTTCAGCAAATAGCTTGGGGTGTCTACTTTCCAAAATGGGGTCATTTGGGGGGGTTTTGTGCCACCTGGGCATTCCATGGCCTCCGAAACTGTGATAGGCAGTAAAGAGTGAAATCAAAAATTTTCACCCTTAGAAATCCTGAAGGCAGTGATTGGTTTTCGGGGTCCAGTACGCGGCTAGGCTCCCAAAAAGTCCCACACATGTGGTATCCCCATACTCAGGAGAAGCAGCTAAATGTATTTTGGGGTGCAATTCCACATATGCCCATGGCCTGTGTGAGCAATATATCATTTAGTGACAACTTTATGAAAAAAAAAAAAAAAAAAAGTGTCACTTTCCCGCAACTTGTGTCAAAATATAAAATATTCCATGGACTCAATATGCCTCTCAGCAAATAGCTTGGGGTGTCTACTTTCCAAAATGGGGTCATTTTGGGGGGTTTTGTGCCACCTGGGCATTCCATGGCCTCCGAAACTGTGATAGGCAGTGAAGAGTGAAAGCAAAAATTTACACCCTTAGAAATCCTGAAGGCGGTGATTGGTTTTCGGGGCCCCGTACGCGGCTAGGCTCCCAAAAAGTCCCACACATGTGGTATCCCCATACTCAGGAGAAGCAGCTAAATGTATTTTGGGGTGCAATTCCACATAGGCCCATGGCCTGTGTGAGCAATATATCATTTAGTGACGACTTTTTGTAAATATTTTTTTTTTTTTTTTTTTTTGTCATTTTTCAATCACTTGGGACAAAAAAAATAAATATTCAATGGGTTCAACATGCCTCTCAGCAATTTCCTTGGGGTGTCTACTTTCCAAAATGGGGTCATTTGGGGGGGTTTTGTACTGCCCTGCCATTTTAGCACCTCAAGAAATGACATAGGCCGTCATAAACTAAAAGCTGTGTAAATTCCAGAAAATGTACCCTAGTTTGTAGACGCTATAACTTTTGCGCAAACCAATAAATATACGCTTATTGACATTTTTTTTACCAAAGACATGTGGCCGAATACATTTTGGCCTAAATGTATGACTAAAATTTAGTTTATTGGATTTTTTTTATAACAAAAAGTAGAAAATATCATTTTTTTTCAAAATTTTCGGTCTTTTTCCGTTTATAGCGCAAAAAATAAAAACCGCAGAGGTGATCAAATACCATCAAAAGAAAGCTCTATTTGTGGGAAGAAAAGGACGAAAATTTCGTTTGGGTACAGCATTGCATGACCGCGCAATTAGCAGTTAAAGCGACGCAGTGCCAAATTGGAAAAAGACCTCTGGTCCTTAGGCAGCATAATGGTCCGGGGCTCAAGTGGTTAATATCCTTCCTGTCCTAGGGTGATAACCGTTTTGAGAAGTTTTGTCATGCTAGGACAAGGAGTTTGTTAGTATGGACATAATACCTCCCTCTCTTCTCCACAGCAGGGAGAGGGATTTTGTAGTCCAGAGATAGCAGGGAACAATACTAACTGATACCAGTCCAGAGACAGAAAGCACAGGATCACACGATTTCTGGCTGGATAAACAGCGCCTTTTTTTTTCACTTGTCAAACAGATAATATAAAACACTTCCAATGGTATATTTAATAGACCAAAAGAACAAAATAAGAGAAATGTATTGTTAAAGTTGAAATACACTTTACATACTTTTGTCAGTTCTGAATAGTTCTTCTGGGTAAAGTAGGACATATGCAAGTGAAGAGTCACCATTGGTTAGCCACAGTAGTTTGTGCAACCCTGCTGTGATTGGCTGCTATATTTGGTGCAGCCCTGTGAGCTCAATTTCACACATTGACAACAGTGAATACATAATCCATTGTTTTGTGGTATATCCCAATGGTTAAGACCCGGTTTTTAAGCTCCTATGGTGCCTTCTCCTGGGTAATCTAGGGTATTGATTTTTCAGCCTTTTTCACAGTTCCTGGTGAAGCAAGTCAATTGAATTGAGAAACACATTGAGTTTGTCTGGGCCCTATAACTATAATTAGCATCTTATTGATGTTGTTACTGCTCTGATAGGTTGAGTAATCAGGGTAATATGTGAAAAAGGTGTATTATGGAAAGTTGATTATTTAGACTCTTGAATGTACTGGGGCTTTAATAGTAGGCTCCACAGGAAAAGCACACCTGTCTTCTGTGTATTAAGCATAGTTTTTTTTTACATGTATACCAATAAAATTAAAGATTTTTATTAATATATAATGTGTATATGTAATTTGCACCTGGAAAGTCCCCAGTATGTACAGTACTTAACCCCAATATAAAAACATATGGATAAAATAGGCCTTTTGAAAGAATATACTCCAAAGGCCTTGAACAACAAGTCATTCTGGAAGTTTACAGAGTAGATTTTGGGAAGAAAGCTACATTTTGTTATGCAGACCTAGAAATGTCTTCATGCATTTTCTTCTGTTTAGTCAATGCACAATATAATCAAACATGCTCATGTTTAGGTGGAATTTGCAGTCCAGGAGAATCACATGAGCACGATGTTCTCCTCTATGCACAAGTGGATGGCAGGAAGGAGCATATTGTTATGGATACACTGGCATTTTCCTCTTACAAGGTAAGTCTGAGAGCACAGAGATGCGATACCTTCAGTTAGCTATTCTGTGTAATGAAGACACACATCTAAGCCTGTAAACCTTTGATGAGAAATATACGTGAGCTGGCACTGTTGATCTGCTGGTTGCTGCAATGCTGACCCAGCAGAGCCAGGACAAAGTCATTGAGTGACAGCCTTCCTGTTTCTCTGATGACATTTGACCCATGTATTGAATCTACATAAATTTTCTTTATAAGGAACATTTGCTACCATTAATGTCAAAACGTATGTTTATTTAGCAGTTGATAAAATGTTACTTTATTCTTATACATACCGCATTCATCGACGTATAACACGCACCCCAATTTAAGAGGGAATTTCAGGAAAAAAAATTTCCTGAATTTTTTTTTTTTTTTAAACTACTTTGAAGCAAAATAGTGGTCAGTGAGCATCAATGCAGCCTGATTAGTGCCCATCTGCAGCCTCAATGCAGCCTGATCTGTGCCTATCTGCAACCTGATCTGTGCCCATCTGCAGCCTTGCTCCTCACTGCAGTCTAATCAGTGCCCATCTGCAACCTAATCAGTGCCCATCTGCAGCCGATTTTCCCCCTATTTTAAGGGGGGAAAAGTGTGTGTTATACGCCAATAAATACAGTACTTCATTGTTTGCATATGTGCCTATGCAATATTTATAATTTGGGGGTGCTTCCTTGTAGGAAGCATTCGCAGTATAAAAGAACTCAAGTTTGGGAAACTTCTTTCATGGCAAGAATGTTCTTCTTTTACAGAACAGAGTATATACAAAACATAACATAGACAACTAGTGGCCCTGAATAGCGGCACAGGATTTTATCAGTCAAATAGTAGTTATCAAGGGACCGTACTGACCCCATGTGGGTTTATAAGGTTAACTCAGGATTTATGACTTAGTGTGTATCGGGCTCAAGAGAGTCCCCTATTTAATTGTTTTATGTAAAATATCACAAAAAGAAGAGAAAGAGAGTGTGTGTGTAGCCAAAAAAGCAAGGTCTTTCTAAATGTTCCCTCCTTCCACCTAGCCATCCCTGTGTTCTCATCAACTGACAAAATCTATTGACCCACAGTGACAAGGTTTCTGTGCTTCCACTTGGCCGAGATACAGGCTCTTGCTGTTTTTAACAGGTAGTTAAGTAATGAACGTTTATATTGTTGCCTAGGGAGTGGGCTGAATTGCAACAATATGGCCATAGGATTGTTTCCCAGCCTGAGTCCAGTGAGAGCTAATATTAAATATTATGACATAGTGCTTTAGTGCTGTTTATCCACTCTATATTCATTATATACAGTATATGGACATTTTCACTTAGGGGGTGTACTCACTTTTGTTGCCAGTGGTTTAGACATTAATGGCTGTGTGTTGAGTTATTTTGAGGGGACAGCAAATTTACACTGTTATACAAGCTGTAAACTCACTACTTTACATTGTAGCAAAGTGTCATTTCTTCAGTATTGTCAAATGAAAAGATATAATAAAATATTTACAAAAATATGAGGGGTGTACTCACTTTTGTGAGATACTGTATATAGTTTGCCAACTATGATTAACACTTGCTCCAAAATTGAACCTAAAAATAGCAGTTAATGTGGGTTTTTTTGGCGCATGGTTTCTGGCTTATTAAGCAGCGTGGAGAGCACTGACAGTTTACCAGACACAAGCTCTCCGTTTGGAATTATTTATTGTCTCATACCTTCAAATAGTGATGGGCACATTAACCTGTATGCAAACAAATAAGGTACCTAAGTGTCCATTTATTTATAAGTAAGCCTTTTTGTGAATGCTGATGCCCGATTATAAGTTGGATTTTCCTTTTCTATAATGTCTATTATTTTGATAAAATTTGTAACTTTTCCCACCAACTAATGAAAATGTTTCTGTCTATCCAATTTGCCAGCTCACAGTTGGTGTTTCAAATAATTAAATCAAATGTTTCCAGTCTCAGCAATGATTCTGTAAGCAATTATATATCATTATTGAACTGCACATTTCTCAAAATAGCTTATTTTGGCATAGCCTTGCAGTTTATTGAAGTTCTTTTCTAGATTGTTGCCTAGACATTAACAGGTTAAAAATAGATGCTATAATTTTAAGTGTTCCTTTTAATAGCCTTATATTTAGTAATATACTGCAATTAAATCATAGCAGATTTATTTTGCTTCAGCTATGTGTGTAGATGTGTGTTGCTTCCGAACTTTTTTTCAACCGTATGACTACATGACAATTTTTGGGAATGTTCTAGTTTTTCTTGCTGCAAATACTAGATCTATTGCTGGGATACTATTTAATCATTTATAGCTAAGATACAGTTTTTTTTTCATATTTAAGGTTCCATCCCTGGTTTCCACTGTCATAAGCCCGGATCTGCAGACTCCAGCTACCAAGTTTTGTCTCAAACAAAATAGTCACCGAGGATACAAATTAAATGTGTGGGCTGTAGATTTTTTCCATGTGCTGGCAGTTCTACCATCTACTGAATCCCACATGATACAGTTCTCTATTAATCTGGGATGTGGATCTCATCAGCCAGGAAACAGGTACAGAAGGATATGATGCCAGAGTGAAAGCAAATTCTCGAATGCACTATGCTATATGCTATACCAGTGCTATCAATGGACAATTGCTGCATATCAGCTGACATTTCTGCTATTTATAGGAGGAATGTAAAAGTGTCCTGCTAATTAATCCTGCTGACATCTTTTGCCTGATGCCCTTTAGACATCACAGGAACTCCTATGGTGGGCAGAAGGGCTTTCCTGTCAGGAATACAAGGAATAAAAGGGCACATGTTACACAGTGTCTCTGTATACTAAATGAATGATAAGGGACTCTTCAATGAAATGCAAAGCATTCATTCATACCTGCCTGCTGTGAAATATTTTATTGTTACTATTAGTATAGTTTTTAATGTGTTTGCTATGGCAATTATATATTCACAGTATATAGAAAACAACCACAGCTGCAAGGCAGGAAAATGTGTTAATTTAATAATGTTCCATAATCACATGACTGTTTCACCTTTTTATCCAAGAAAATAAACAGGACATCATTTGCTGACAGGGCTGAAACCTATTCCATATTCTTTAGTGTCACTGTGAAGATAACCATTCAAGGGTTTTTCATGGTGCCAAAATGTAAAAATACTGTTAAACTTCAATTTTACTTTCAGTTTAACTTCAGTTACCCAATCTTGTGAATAGAAAGTCCCTGTTTACTTATTTCATCCGCACAACTGAGTATTAAAATAGAATATTCACACAATTATTGTGTGAACATTCTTAGCTCCTAGTAAATCAGCTTCATTATTTCTATATTTTTTATCAAATAAATATTAATGGAACTTTATATTTACTGCTAGTGTGAGCTTGGAATTTTCAACGAATCATGGCCGGTCTTGGTCTTTACTGCATTCTGAATGTCTGCCCGAGCTTTGTGCTGGACCCCATCTTCCCCATAGCACTGTCTACTCATCAGACAACTATAGTGGGTATGGTATTTCCTGTCATTTTTATCTCTGTTTGTCTGTCTTTTGTGATTCAGTGAACCTTATCTATCTTATCTACCGGGTTCTACTGTAATGATTTGTAATCACCTATAAAATTGTTGTCAAATTAGTAAAAGATCACTGTAAAATAAAGAACACGTGTGGTAGTCTTTTACTAGAGAAAAACGGGAAACAAAATATTTATTAGCCATCGTGCATGTTCTAAAAAAAAAAAAACAAATAGGGTAACCAAACAAGGAAGCACCGTTTGTATTGTTTTAATACTATTTTTAGTTTGTTTTTTGCTTATCGTTTCAATAAGCAAAAAACAAACTGAAAATAGTATTATAACAGTACAAAGGGTGCTTCCTTGTTTGGTTGCCCTATTTGTTTTTTTTTTTGTCCTTGGTCATTTAAGTCATTGGCCCCTTACTTTGGTGGTCAGTAGTGAAGTGTCCCTTACAGTATGTTGGTGGTAGGTGGTGACTTTCTGCCTTACATTTTGCATCAGTGGAGAGATTCCCCCTTACACTTGTAGTCAAATAGGAATGACCCCCTTACATTACATTGGTGTTCAGGATAGAAGTGCCTCCTTACAGTGATGGAAAATGGTGTGGTGTTAAACTACTTTGGTTGTCAGTGTGGTAGAGTTCAGTGGTGTAATGACCCCTTACATTGTTGGTTATTCTTGTAGTGACCCCTTAAATTAGTGGCTAGTGTAATGGTGGCCAGTAAAATGTTGGTCATTTTTTAATAAGCTAAGTATCACAAAGACATTCATTTTTTATTTACATATTTACATTGCAACTCATTTCCTAATAAAAAATGGTTCTGATATAACATCAGCTGTTAAAGTGATTGTAAACCTTTGTTTCATTTTTTTAATTAAAATAAAAAGGTCATATACTTGCCTACTCTGTGCAATAGCATTGCACAGAGCAGCCCCCTTACCTCCTCTTCTGGAGTCCCCTAACAGCACTCTCTGCTCCTATTCTCCTGTGTGTGCCCCCTTAGCAAGCTGTGTGCTATGGGGCACACATGCGGGTACGCTCGCAAGACAAGTTGTGTGCATCCTATACACACACAGCATGGCTCAGCCACGCCCCCTGCCCCCCTCCCAGAATTTTATTGACAGCAGCAGGGGCCATTTGCAGAACATTGGCATATCAGCGCAGCCTGTGAGAGCAGGGAGAGAAGAAATGCAGTCAAGGACAGCGCTGGACAGGGTTCAGACAGTGGGTGGTTTTTGTTACCTTGCATGCATGCAAGATGCATAAGATAAAAAACCTGTAGAATTTAGAACGACCAAATGTGTGTGTGTGTGTGTGTGTGTGTATATATGTATACTGTACATATTAATCTATAATATATTTGTTTTTTTCAGGTGGAATAGAATTACTATTCCTCTTCCAAATGCAGCTCTGACGAGAGGCACAAGAATTCGATGGAGACAGAATGGGCCAGTTATGGGGAACATGTGGGCACTTGATAACAGTTAGTATTCAAAACCAAAATATTTAATTTTATTATATAAACTTGTTAAATTTAAACTTCTTCAAAATCTTAAATTTTCAGAGAGTATATTCTCATTATTTAAACTTGCTACAAATACTGTAATAATGGACTAGCTTCTCTTTAAACTGTATGTAAACTGTAACATTAACCTTTTTTAAAATTACAGCGTACATTTTTTTAGACAGTGACCTATTTTTCATTCTTAAAGCGAAGCGCCAGTCGTTTTTGTGTTTATTAAAAGTCAGCAGCTACAAATAGTGTAGCTGCTGACTTTTAATAAACACACACTCATAATAAACACAAACTCATCTGTCCCAGGATCCAGCGATGTGGCCGCCCGAACCTTCGATTCTCTCCCCCTCCTCTTGCCCGCGCCGGCATTACAACTATGGGCACCCCTCTATGACAGTTTTCAGCTTCACAGCTGGGTGTACGCTGTACCTCCAGAATAGTCGGGCAATCTTTTGGGACCTGAAGATTGCAGGGAGAGAGGGAGAGAGAACTTCCACTCGGATCACCTAGGCGATCCAAGCGTAAGTGGGAACGGGTACCTGTCAAAACTAGGTACCCGTCCCCCACCCCTGCACCCAAAAAAAATTACATGTCAAATTTGTCATGGGGGGAGTGCTTAAAGCAGAACTCCCCCTTTTGGGTGGAGCTCCGCTTTAAATGTATCTGTGGACAAAATCAAGAATTAAATACTGTAAGATAGTCTGTCCATACCATTAACACGGTAGCCTTTGTTTTATCTGAGTCCCTCCCGTATTGTAGTTGTATTACCTGCCAATAGAACCTTTATGTTTCCATTGTTTCTTGTAATCAACCAAGTTCTACAAAAGTGGCAGTTACAGGACTTACCATACTACATAGTGGAGGTGCATACAACCATCGGCTTTTATTCATGTGGCTTAAACCCTTTTTCTTTTTCATACATCATGGGACACGGAGCAAATATTCATTACCTACTGGGTTATACTTCATCTCCAGGTGAATGGACACTGGTAGACCAAAGGTCTTTAGACAGGAAGTGATCCCCTGTATAACCCCTGCCATACAGGAAGTACTTCAGTTTTTTACCAGTGTCTGTAAGGTGGATGGCGGCATGGTTGAGCTCTCTGAGCTCCGGGTCTCTAGTCCCACAAAAGGTTCTTAAATGAATCAAGGGATTGACCGATCAGATTCATTTGACACAGGCTCTATATGCTTAGATAAATGGTACCCGAGCCTCGCAAAGAAGACTCAAGATCCTGCGAGGTTTTGCCTGTAATGCAGCCTCCAGGCGCTGGACTGTGCAAAGTGGAATCCTCAACACTACAGCGCTAAGGCATTCCTGCAGGGTGCAATACAGGTCCAAGGGAGTGGACCCTAAACATGAAAAGGGTACCCAGTCCTTGAAGGTCCTCAAGTGACAGGAACCCGCCGTGAAGGGTGAAGATTGGGCTCTTAGTTTCTAAGCTGCCCTGAGCCTGGACGGGTAAGTAAAACCCCTTTATTATTGTGGGGTGCCCCAGTGATTGTAACAATCAGTCAAGCTAGCTAGAGGCTGGACACCTGTGTGCGGTGACCATATGGGGGAGTTTTGGTCTAGCTGTGGTTGTTTGCAAAGTGTACCTTTTTTGCTTGTGTCTGGCTGTTTTCTACCTGTATGATGGCACACGATGATGCGCCATTTCGCCTTGATTCGCCATGGTGCACGTGTGTTCGCAAGAGCGCCGCTGGGCTCAGCAGTTTGTTTGGCAGCTATGGCACACATGCTCCATAGCCTTTATCTGGGCACACGAAGATTCACATCATGCACGAATACGGCCACACCCGTTTGCCGGGACCACGCATGCATGCACAGAACGTTCTGTCGCACAGCCAGCTTATTTAAGCTCTATATGCAAAGAATTCGGTGCTTCCAGAAGGCAGCTGTGGGACACAGAGCAGGCTCTGAACCAGGCATTTGCAGCAGTTCATTTCTCCTTACCTAGATCACGTGAGTCACAAGATGTTGCTTTGCAGGCTAAAGGTGCTTAGCAGGATTGTTGCATAGGGGCTTGGTGGGCCCTATTAAATGGTCTCCTTTATGAGGTTTGTTACTACTACTACTACCAGGTACTCTCTTTTTGTGGCTAGTAAATGTCTTGAAAAAAGAGAAGCTGGACTAACACTACAGTCAAGGGGACACCTATGTTGTCAGTAGTTCCTGATGAACCTAGTCATATCCCTAGTGTTGTATCCCCTGAAGGACCAGTGGCTTCCGGGCAATCTGAGCCGCTGCACCTATCTGGTATTGTGTCTACAATCAACGCTGCTGCTTCACCCTTTATTACTAAGGATGAACTGTCCTCAGCCCTAGCCGGGTTAGAGCACAGGATTACTGGCATGATTGCCTCCATCCCGCAGGGTGGCAAGAAGCGTGACAGATCCCCCTCCATGGAGCCACCTAGCTTGGAGCAGGAATGGGTTGAGGATGGGGAAGAGCTAAAAGCTCAGGATTCTGTGGAAGGCATGGCAGATGAGTCTGCTTCTAAGCAATCTGGACAAGAAGATATCCAGTTGATGTCTGCCTCTCAGTCGCAGAGGCTTTTGATCCAGTCTCTTACCAAGATGGTTTGTTCTGCCTTTAAGTTGCCTCTTACAGAGGTTACCGAGCCCCCCTGGTCCTCTTTGGGGTCCCTGAGGCCTCTTCAGGCCGCACAGGCTTTCCCCTTACACCCTCTGTTGGAGCAGGTGGTGTATGCTAATTGGGAACATCCTGTCAGGATTTTTGTTGCTCCTAAGAGGTTTTCCCTTTTATATCCCATGGATAAAAAGTTTGTTAAGACGTGGAGCATGCCAGCCGTAGATGCAGCAGTCTTTTCCTTGAACAAGGACTTAACTTGTCCGGTAGATAATGCACAGGGCTTGAAAGACGCTGTTGACAAGAAATTAGAGTAATTATTAAAAGCTTCCTTTTCTTTGGCCAGTTCAGCTATTCAGCCAGCTGTTGCAGCAATTGGTATCTGCCAAGTCCGTAAAGGCTCAGGTCAGACGGCCTGACAGACCTAACCAGGAGGATGATCTGGCTGAAAATAAGACAGATATTCCTGGAGCGCTGTGTTTTGCTGTTGACACCTTAAAGGATTCAATACAGCAGGTTTCTCCTTTGGCTCTCTTGTCTGTACATATGCACAGACTTTTGTGGCTTAAGAACTAGTCAGCCGAGTTTCCTTGTAAAAAAATTATTGGCAGGTTTCCTCTTTCACGGGGAACGTTTATTTGGTGATCATTTGGACATATATATCCATAAGATTTCCGGAGGGAAGAGTTTTCTACTTCCTGTGAAGAAAAGCACCAGGCATCCCTCATTTAAAACCTCAGGGACTGCTCCCTCAAGTGTCTCAGTGCCAAGGCAGTTCTGCTGTCAACACGACACTAGAGCCAGGGGCCAGCCGCAAGGCCAGGGCTAGAAAAAGCTCTGGGTCCAAAACTCTTCTAAACCCAACACCAAGCCCTTCTTTCGAGGGGATGCCCCCCTCTAACGGGTGGGGGGAAAGCTGCTGCACTTTGCGGACATTTGGAGAACAATAGTTCAGGACGAGTGGGTCACCTCAACTATATGTCGTGGTTACAAGCTGGAGTTGTGGGGGGTTGCCCCGCAGAGGTTTCTAAGATCCAGCGTTCCCTCAGATCCTCCAAAAAGAGACTTATTGCTTCAGGCAAGGAATAGGGGCGCCTCTGAGAAATTATCATAAACACTTTATTTTAAATAAAATATCCACTCACATGAAAGTAGGAAAAGGCATGTACAGGAGCGTAGTGAAGGCTGGAAGGCTGAAAAACACAGGGCTGCAGGTAGAAGCTGTATCAGTGTAGCTGGAGCACAATCCAATCCAGGCAAGCAGGGGTGCAGATGACTGAGCACATACACACATAGGTGAAATGTAATGTCCCTGGAAGATGGTATCGGTAGTCCAGTGGAAAAGGAAGGAATCAGTCCAATAATAGCATGAATATCTGTGGAAAGGAGGAGAGAGACGTCTGGCTGGATGGCAGGGCTGCACTGTATCTCCAGCGATCGTACTGTCCCTGTGTGGTGAGGGAAGAGACACGGCCGTGTATGTGAGATGGAAACGAGGCTTGGAAAGCAGACACAGGCCGGCGCCGAGCCGTGACGTCATCAACATGCAAGGTTGATGACGTCACGGCTCGGCGCCGGCCTGTGTCTGCTTTCCAAGCCTCGTTTCCATCTCACATACACGGCCGTGTCTCTTCCCTCACCACACAGGGACAGTACGATCGCTGGAGATACAGCGCAGCCCTGCCATCCAGCCAGACGTCTCTCCTCCTTTCCACAGATATTCATGCTATTATTGGACTGATTCCTTCCTTTTCCACTGGACTACCGATACCATCCTCCAGGGACATTGCATTTCACCTATGTGTGTATGTGCTCAGTCATCTGCACCCCTGCTTGCCTGGATTGGATTGTGCTCCAGCTACACTGATACAGCTTCTACCTGCAGCCCTGTGTTTTTCAGCCTTCCAGCCTTCACTACGCTCCTGTACATGCCTTCTCCTACTTTCATGTGAGTGGATATTTTATTTAAAATAAAGTGTTTATGATAATTTCTCAGAGGCGCCCCCATATACCTTGTCTTTTTTTAGCTATTGGAACTCGCTTTTGGTTTCTTGGTGGCTGCCCTGACTGAGACTGTGGTTTTATATTACCAGTGTACACATCTGTACACCCACATTCCTGGACTATTAGGTACTATATTGTAAGGTATCTGCATATTGCGCCTTGTTACTTGTTTATTGCTTCAGGCACTACATCATTTAGTGCATCGAGGAGTGATTGTAGAGGTTCCTGTACCTGAAAGGGGTGCAGGGTTTTACTCTAACCTGTTTACGGTTCAAAAACCATGGGGACACAAGGCCAATTTTGGACCTAAGATCCCTGAACCAGTATCTACTGATCCAGTCCATTCAGATGGAGTCTGTCCACTCAGTAGTAGCCTCACTCCAGATGGTAGACTTTCAAGCCTCCATCGATATAAAAGACGCATATTTGCACATACCTATCTTTCAGCCTCATCAGAGGTTTCTGCGATTTGCAGTAGAGGAACATCATTTTAAGTTTGTGGCTCTACCCTTTGGGCTTGCTACAGCTCCCTGAGTGTTGACAATGGTCCTAGCACCAATACTGGGTCTTTTAAGGGCCAAAGGGATCCTGGTGCTTGGGTATCTGGACGACCTCCTGCTCAGAGATCACTCACTACAGGCTCTAGAACAGAGCATAACATGCACAGTGCGTTATTTGGAAAGCTTAGGCTGGATCATAAATACCGAAAAGTCAACCTTGAGACCAGCTCAAAGTGTAAAGTATTTAGGTCTGATCCTAGATACGGTCCAAGCAAGGGTATTTTTTCCACCCGCAAGGATCTGTGTCCTGAAGGATCAGGTGCATCAGATAAGAGGCACCAGACAACCCTCCATTTGGCTGTGTATGAGACTTCTAGGATGGTGTCCTCCATCTAGGCAGTGCCCTGTGCCCAGTTCCATTCCAGGCCTTTACAACAAGACATCTTGTTGGCTTGGAACAGAAAAGGACAAACCCTAGATTATCCAATGTTCTAATCTCCTTGGGCACGCTTAAGCCTGAACTGGTGGTTGCTGGATCAGGACCTGCGAAAGGGAAAATCCTTCCTCCCAGTAACTTGGAGTGTACTGACTACAGATGCCAGTCTCTCAGGCTGGGGAGCAACCCTAGAGGGACTCACAGCTCAGGGGAAATGGTCAAGGACAGAACAGATCCTGCCCATTAATGTCCTGGAATTACGGGCAGTACATCTGGCCCCCTATGGTCCTGGACGGTCGGCTTCAGGACTGTCCTATCAGGGTTCAGTCCGACAATGCCACTGCAGTGGCCTATATAAACCATCAAGGTGGTACCAGGAGTTGTTCAGCTCTGAAGGAGGTGAACCACATACTAGCCTGGGTAAAGGGACATGTACCGATTCTATCGCCAGTCCATATCCCGGGAGTAGAGAACTGGAAGGCAGATTATCTCAGCCGCCAGCAGATCTGCCCGTGGGAATGGTCCCTACACCAAGGGGTATTCCAGGAAATTTGCCAGCGTTGTGGATGGCCAGAGGTCGTCCTACTGGCAGCCAGGTTCAACAAGAAGCTACAGCAATTTGGGTCCCGAACAAGAGATCCTCTTGTAATCGGAGCAGATACTCTGGTAGTTCCATGGAGCCAGTACTCCCTGGTTTATGCTTTCCCTCCGATCCCTCTCCTTCCACATTTGTTGTGCAGGATTCCGAGAGGGGGGGTTCCAGTCATTCTGTTGGCACAAGCCTGGCCCAGGAGGCCCTGGTTCCCGGAGATTGTGAGACTGACAATAGACGGGCCATGGACGCATCCACGTTGCCCCGAAATACTGTCTCAAGGTCCTATATTCCACCCCAATTTACAAACTCTAAATTTGACGGCATGTTTATTGAAGCCAGGGTGTTAAAGGACCGTGGCATCTCAGGACCAGTGGTGTCTACCCTAGTGAATGCTAGAAAAGCTGTCACTAGGAAGCTCTACCATAAGGTCTGGAAGACTTATATCACTTGGTGCAAAGCCAGAAAATGGCATCCTCGGAAATACGTGATTGGGAGAATTCTCTCTTTTCTACAGTCAGCTGTGGAAATTAGATTGGCTTTGAGTACAATCAGAGGTCAGATTTCGGCACTGTCAGTATTCTTCCAAAGGCCTTTAGCCTCCCATTCGCTCGTCTGAACCTTTATGCAGGGCGCAGCCCATTTGCTTCCCCCCATTAGGTCACCTATGTGTCCTTGGAACTTGAACTTGCTGCTGTCTGTGTTACAGAAACAACCATTTGAACCTATCAAGGAAATTCCATTAGACTTGCTGTTACGCAAGCTAGCCTTCCTGATGCCCATCACCTCAGCTAGAAGAGTGTCGGAGTTGGCGGCCCTTTCGTGCAGGGAACCATACTTGATCCTTTACCACGACAGGGTCATGTTCTGACCCATTCCATCCTTTTTGCCAAAGGTGGTGTCAGTGAAAAAATTATTAGACCTCCGCGCTTATGGTGAAAATGAAAAATGAGGAGCTGCAGCCTCTATCAATGAATTCATCCTAAGGTAAATCTAGAATAAATGTGAAAAAGAGGGGATAGGTATGGCGCTGCTCTTATTAAGAGGTGACCTAAAACCTCTAAATACCCGAGGGGTGTGTGTCACGGGTGCATTTAGTGCAAAAAGTGACAATAAAAGTGCAGACAATAAATATTTGTATATTCACAAAAATCCCCCCAAAAATCCTACTGTGTAAACTTCCTAACCTCTTATATATAATACATATTGTTATGTTCAAACGAAAATAAAATAAACACAATCCTGTGCAAAACCTGCAATTCAAAGTGACATTTCTGTGCAAAAAAATCCAACATATTTGACTGGTGTATATTGTTACTGTGAAACTGGGTTCAGAAATATGCATATACTGTCCTTGAACCCTGGTGTATAAAAAAAAGTCCAATAAAATGACAATGTGCTCCTTCAAATTGTTCTGTGCTTCTTGGAAAACAGTGCCCCATAAGAAACGCACTCACCGCTATTCATCCCACAAGGAGGTATTTCACCTTCACAGTATGAGCCACTGTGTAGCCTGTGGAGTGGGAGGAAACTTCCTGTCCTGTGTTCTCCCAAGTGCCTCCTTGTCTGCGATGTAAGTGGTCTCCTCACGGTTAACCTCTTAGATGTTGCCCACATGTAGAGAGGAAAGAGACTCCATAGTGTGATACCATACAAATATCCAAAAATGTATTAATAATACTGATGGGTACTCACATTTAATAAAAATTATTAAAAGTGAAAACAGTTTTTAAAAACAGGAAACCAGAGTGATCTGCGCTCCACAGCTCGAAACCAGAAGTGATACACTGATGCCGTATTGTCCCGCCCTACGCGTTTCATTAATGGGGACGTCATCTGGAGCAGGGATGACGTCCCATTGATGAAACGCGTAGGGAAGGACTATACAGCGTCATTGCATCACTTCCGGTTTCAAGCCGTAGAGCACAGATCGCTCTGGTTTCCTGTTTTTAAACACAGTCATATATGTTGGATTTTTTTGCACAGAAATGTCACTTTGAATTGCAGAGGATTGTGTTTATTTTATTTTCGTTTGTACATAACGATATGTATTATATATATATAATCGGTTAGGAAGTTTACACAGTAGGATTTTTGGGGGATTTTTGTGAATATACAAATATTTATTTTCTGCACTTTTATTGTCACTTTTTACACTAAATGCACCCGTGACATACACCCCTCAAGTATTTAGAGGTTGTAGGTCACCTCTTAATAAGAGCAGCGCCATACCTATCCCCTCTTTTTCACAAAGTTGGTGTCAGCCTTTAATTTAAATCAGGACATTATTTTGCCTTCTTTTTTCTATCAGCCTCGTTTGGCGGAAGAGAGACGACTGCATTCCTTGGACATTGTCTGGGCAGTCAAGATTTGTCTAGATCTGCGAAGATCCGAGGATCAGACTCCCTTTTTGTTTTACCAAAAGGACCCAAGAAGGGGCATGCAGCTTCCAAGGCTTCCATTGCCAATTGGATCCGTCTATTGGTCTTTCAGGCCTATGATCTGAAACGTAAAGCTCCTCCCTTTAGGGTGAGAGCTCATTCTAACAGGGGTGTAGGAACCTCCTTGGCTTTTCGCCATCAGGTATCTGTGGCTCAGATTTGTAAGGCTGGCACCTGGTCTTCAGTGCATACGTTCACAAAATTTTATCAAGTGGATGCTCGAGCAGCCGAGAATTCGGCTTTCAGCCGCAGTGTACTGCAGGCTGCCGTATAAGGTCTGATGGCTATTGTTTGTCAGGGTGTCTCCTTCCCCTCAAGGCTATTGCTCTGGGACATTCCAGTAGGTAATGAATATTACCCTAACTCTGTGTCCCATGATGTATGAAAAAGAAAATAGGATTTTTTCCTCATACTTACCTGTAAAATCCTTTTCTTTGAGTACATCATGGGACACAGAAGTCCCTCCCCTCTTTTTGAGGATTCAGTGCTTGCTACAAAACTGATGTACTTCCTGTATGGGAGGGGTTATATAGGGGATCACTTCCTGTCTAAAGACCTTTGGTCTACCAGTGTCCATTCACCTGGAGATGAGGTATAACCCAGTAGGTAATGAATATTAGCCTAACTCTGTGTCCCATGATGTACTCAAAGAAAAGGATTTTACAGGTAAGTATGACAAAAAAATTCTATCTTTTATTTTTTTTTTTTAAAGCTTAAAAGGTGTTATAGGGGTATAGGGGGTCCAGCTTTAATTTGTCACTTATTGAAATGTCCATCCAAGACTCCTCTGCCCACAGGGAAAGCTTACTGACCGGAATGGTACCAGCGAAAAGCTAATGTGGTACCAATATTCAAGAATGGGCCGAGATACATAGCTGGAAACTACAGGTCCGCCAGCCTAACATCAATAGTTTGTAAACTGTTGGAGGGGATGATAAGAGGCCATTACCAAGAATTTGCTGATAAGAATAGCTTTATTAGTAGTAACCAGCATGGATTTATGAATTAAGTGAGCTGTAATCTGGATAAAGGAAGGCCTGTGGATGTGGTGTATCTAGACTTCGCCAAAGCATTTGACATGGTACCCCATAAACACTTAATCCACAAATTGAGCTCTATTGGCTATGTACCTGGATAGAAAACTGGTTACAGGGGAGCATCTTCAGAATGTGTGGTACCCCAGGGTTCTGTCCTGGGACCAATCCTATTTAACCTTTTCATAAATGATACATAGTGGTTGGGATAATTAGTTCAATCTAAGTGTTTGGTGATGCTAAGCTAAGCAGGACGGTAACTTCACAACAGGATGTAGCAACTTTACAGGAAGACCTAGCTAAAATAAAGGGGTGGGCAAACACATGGCAAATGAGATGTGGGGAGGTGTGAAGTAATGCACTTGGGGGCTAAAAATATGAATGCAAGCTACACGCTAGGGGGCTAGCCTCTGGGGAAATCGAGGATGGAAAAAGATCTGGGTGTCCTTGTTGATGACAAAATTGATGTCCTTTTTTTCCCACAGCTTTCTTTTGGTTGTATTTGATCACCTCTGCGGCTTTTATTTTTTGCGATATAAACAAAAAAATACCGATAATTGTGAAAAGAAAACAATATTTTAAACTTATTTTCTAAATATCAAAAAAAAAAAAATCGCGATAAGCGTATATTGTTTTGTTTGCGCAAAAGTTATAGTGTCTACAAAATAGGGGATAGATTTATGTCATTTTTATTAATTTTTTTTACTAGTAATGGCGGTGATCTGCAATATTGCAACGGACAGATCGGACACTTTTGACACTTTTTTGGGACCATTGACATTTATAAAGCGATCAGAGCTAAAAATAGCCTCTGATTACTGTGTAAATGTCATTGGCAGGGAATGGGTTAACACTAAGGGGTTAAATGTGTGTCCTAGGTAGTGTGTGGGGGGATGGGACTGCCTGGAGCAGGAGACCGATCGCTATTTGTAATCAGTATGAACAGCAGATCTGTCTCCTTTCTCCTGACAGAACAGGGATCTGTCTGTTTACTATGACAGATCTCCATTCTGTCTCTCTCAGGAGCAATCGCTGGTGCCCGGCAGACATTGCAGCCGCCGGGCAGCGCATCAGCTCCGTTGTCACGCCGTGTGCGTGCCCCCTAGAGCTCTTAAAGCGGCCAGGGTACAATGATGGCGATTCACGCAGGGGACCCAACCTGCCGCAGTACAACTGCGGTGGCTGGTCCTTAAGCCGTTAAAGGATAAAACTATAATTCTACCACTTTACAAAGCTCTGGTTTGGCCTCATCTTGATAATGCTGTCCAGTTCTGGTCACCAGTTCTCAGGAGGGATGTGCTGGAACTGGAGAGAGTCTAGAGCAGTGTTTTTCAACTCCAGTCCTCAAGGCGCCCCAACAGGTCAGGTTTTCAGGATTTCCCTTAGACGAAACGGGTGTGGTAATTACTAAGGCAGTGAAGCTAATCAAACCACCTGCGCAAAATAATGGAAATCCTGAAAACATGACCTGTTGGGGCGCCTTGAGGACTGGAGTTGAGAAACACTGGTCTAGAGAAGGGCAACCCAACTAAGGGACAGGAGGACCTCAGTTATGAGAAACGATTACAAACATTAAACCTTTTTTCCCTAAAGAAGAGACACTTGAGAGGGGATATGATAGTGATATACAAATACCTTAAAGGTTAAGTTCACCTTTACAGAAAAATCTGTTTGAACTTACACAGGACCCCCACCTCACCCCCCACCCCCCTCCAGTCCCGCTGACCTGGATTGCGGCGATCTCCCGTTCTGAGCCCCGATATTGCTGCCTATACCGGGGGGTCATAACAGGAGACTGCCGCGCAACAGGTCAGCGGGACCGGGTAGGGGGGGGGGGCGGGTGTCCTGTGTAAGTTCACCTTACAGATTTTTCTGTGAAGGTGAACTTGCACTTTAATGGTAATTCCAACATTGGGAGGAAACTATTTAGTCTCAGGTCACTCATGAAGACATGTGGCCACTCATTGAAGTTGGACGCAAAGCGGTTTAAAGGTGTAGGGGGTTCTTTACTGTTAGAGCGGTACAGAGGTAGAACTCCCTTCCACATCAGTGGTTTCAGTGTGTCACTAATTTCAAAAGACTTTTAGATGGGCATCTTATTGAGCACAATATACATGGATATGGGAAGTGGTAGAGACATAAACATACACACACACACACACAGGTTGAACTAGATGGACTGGAGTTTTTTTTCAACCTTACCAACTATGAGTCTACTATGAGATATGTGAAGGATCCCCTTAAATGAGGGGATACAGGAAGTTCAGCTCACAGTAATGCCTTAGGTGTCACAGGGAGAGAAAATAAAGGTAAATCTTTCTAGTGGGGACAAAGGCAGCAATAAGAAAACTAAGCATCTAGTACTTACCCACTCTTTAAACTGGACCATGTACATCACACTTCACTGTCAAATGCAGTTGCCGTTGGGGAAGTATTTGAATGTACATGTATTTGGGGGGGGGGCTGAGCAGATTGGAATGGGGTTAACATATATATTGGTTTGTAGATCTGAATAATGGTTTACATGGAACTCTAACAACATATGGCAGTGAATGCTTCATGTTATCTTATTGCCAGCTGAGATGCTGACTGTGGAGGCGGAGTGTGAATTCAATAAAAGCACCGACTGCTTTGAAAAACACAGACTTGTAACCCTTTGCAGTATATTAGTTTGTCCTTTTTTATATATTTCATTATTTAAGACAATATAATTCATCAATCTGCAGTAAGTTTTATCTGCTAACAAGGTCACAACAAGACCTTAATAGACCTTTTAACAAGCTTTTTTATGATACATAATCCACACATATACAAAACATACTTAATAATTAGTACAGTAACCCAAGCATGAACAAAATGAAGCAACACATGGCAACACATTAGCCTGTTGTGTTATCTTAAGTTGAGCACTGTAAACTGACATCTAATTGGTTTCTATGGATGAAATGAACTGAAATGAAAATGGATGAAATGAACTTTAAAAGGAATACAATGGCCATCGATTAATACTCCAGGCTGGCTTTTCTTTCATTCAGGTATAGTTATAGTGCACAAGACCAACTGATGCGATTGTTAAAAGCTCCTTGTCAGTAATGTCATGTTCTGGGGGCACCAGTTGCTGAGCTGTATTATTTATATACAATGTGTAAGTGTGTGTGTGTGTGTGTGTGTGTGTGTGTGTATATATATATATATGTATATATATATATATATTTATTCATTCAGTACAGATGCTTTCTGCTTGGGGGTATTGAGCAGTGACTGTCCTCCACTGCTCTGCTTAGCTTGTCTCATAATAAGTAAAAAAATATTCAAGATTGTGGTGAGGAAGGGTTTGCAGTAAATGTTATCCATTTGCTGTTCCCTAAATGGATAAATTAAATACTTAGTTTTGTCCTGTCCACCTGCACAAACCTCTAGGAAGGCTTTATAAATAATCATTCTTCAGTTTGTATGGCTGAAGATGTTGATTGTTGCCAAAACTGGGGTAGAGTCATTTGTTCCAGTGTGACGTAGATGGCCTCTTTCATGCATCTTGGCAAATAGTTGTCCTCTCTGTCCAAAATGTACACCTTAGTGTTCCCTAAAGAATATACCTTTTCCTTCCTTATGCCCTGCTCCAAAACACCCAAGGGAAATGTCTATTTACTGTCTGAATGTGGTGCACGTGGTGAGAGTTTACTTCTCTTTTTGTGCTTCCTGAAGATTCCTGCAAGGGTCTTGCTGCCTTTTTCTCCACCATTGCTAGGTGAATTATTGCTAGGAGACAAATTATCATTGGAGCCTATAGCCTAAAGGGTTTCTCCTTTATCTGGTAAAACAAACTCTACCAAATATGTTAGTGCTCTTGGACTTTTCAGCATCAAGCTTCTGTTTCCTAGATTTGTGAGGTTACGACCTGGGCCTCTGTTTATACATTTATTACATTCTACCCAGTGGATGTTCAAGCCTTCTCTGATGCAGCTTCCTGTTCTCTGAGTCTGTATAGCCTTCTTGGCTCATTTATTATGCGGGCCTGTTGGTGTTGTTTTGCTGTTTTGCCCACCCTTCAGGTGGGCTGCTTCTGGACATTCTACTCATAATGATTAAAGGGCTTATGACCTGTACTGAACGACTAGTAAACTAGGATTTTTTGACTTATCAGTAAAAAACATATCCTGGAGTACAGTACAGGACACAGAACCCTCCCCTCTGTCCTCCTTATTGCTTGCTACAAAGCCGAGGCTAACTGGAAGTAGGTGGCGTTATATAGCCCACTCACTCCCGTGAGTCAGTAAAGTTGTGTAGCCTTCCCTTTTTGCCAGTGTTGAATTACCTGTCTTCATAATGAATATAGAGCTTGTGTCCTGTATTGTATTTCTTGAAACAGACTTTACTGGTAAATTAAAAATCCATTTTTTTTTTTGCATTAAACACAGACAACACAAAAATTGATATATCAGTTGCTGATACAGTACTTCCGTAGTTGCTTGCAAGTTGAATTTTCTACTGCCCTGTTATACCTCTTGGAGACCCCAGGCATTGGATATCACTATTTGAATTCTTAGTTCTACCCATATGTCATGGTCCTTAGAGAATGAGTGATGGTAGTCACCCCTAACTAATTAGAATTGTGTCAGAAACATTGACAAAGAAATTGCGCCTGCAACTTGGTTGAAAACTTCCATGGGAGAGAGTGCTGTTCCATTGACGTCTTTTCAGCTGTCTTACTGGTTATAATTCACTCCGAGCAAGACTGAAAAGTAGAACAGGATTCAAGCTGCTACAGACTGTAAAGTCCAGGTGGTTGGAAGTTAATTAACAAGCATATCTTATTGATTAGTTATCTCTGAGAACTGTCATGGCTAAACACAGGCTCTCTAATCAATTTGACCCAAACAAGAATAAGGCACTATCTTAATATTCTACCAGCTAAAATGCTAGTGCCTTGTGCTACATGAAAAAAGACTGTCAAAACACACGTCTAAAGAATTCAGAAGCATACATTTTGCTGTCTGACATTTATCAAGAATATTATCTGGATGAGTTTGCAGTATTACAGAGGCATCTTTAGTAAAATCATTGTTTTTATCATCCAACAGGTATAGTTTAGTATATTTTATTTATCATGATATGATCACAGTAGAGTTGTACCATACTTTATACAGACATTGGATGCTTCATCTGATTACTTGACTTGACCAATGATGTGATCATAATGCAATCCTTTTATACACCATGCAGACATGGGACGCGACATAATTTCTGCATGACATAATCATAATACAGTTGTATAATACAATATGCAGACAAAAGACACTGCATCTGTCTGTTATGACAAGTTCCTTTATAATCTATAGACATTGGATGCTACTTCTACTCACCCTGGGGTGACATGGTCATAAATATTCAGCTGTATATTTTATTCACATATATAGAGCACAATAATGAGAACTTTTTTTTAACGTTATGTCATATAGTGTTTATGAGATATAATATACACTATATGAGAGAGTATTATTATTTTATATATTTTTAAATAAATACATATATAGAAAAAAATATATATGTACACACACAAAGTTAGCGAACAGAAAAATCAAAATCAAATTAATATTTGGTGTGACTACCCATTGGCTTCAAACCAGCATACATTTTTACATGTGTACACTTTGGACACTTGCACATTCAGTCAGGCAGGGATTTTGTAGGATTAGAGTCAGCTGTATGATTAATCAGTTATTCCAAGTAGGTGCTAATAATTATCAATTTCATATGTAGGTTGAAACACAGTAACTAAAACAGAAACAGCTGTTTAGGAGGCTTAAAACTGGGTGAGAAACTGGACAACAACAAGACACAAGGTAGTTTTACTGCACTAGGAAGGTCTCTCCCAGGCAAAGATTTCAAAGTTGACTAGGGTTTTAAGATGTGCTGTTCAAAGCTCGACATAGGGATATATGCACTAAATTTGTTTTCCCAGTAGATATAATATGCATTGCATCTGGGGTTAACTCCCCTTTACAGATGGTACTCTGGTTTATGTTTGACAGTACAAATTACAGTGGCAGATGATATTAGGATTGTGTCTTGGAATGTTCGGGGCCTTAACCACAAACTTAAGAGGGCCTCAATATTTCAATATCTTAAACAAACCCGCCCACATATCATACTCCTACAAGAGACACACTTAGATGGCAGTAGAATACTTTCTCTGCGTAAACCGTGGATCCAAAAGGCCATACATTCAACTTATTCCACCTTTGCTAGAGGTGTCTCTATCCTAATTAGTAGAACTATACCCTGTACAATTCAGCAGGTGTTCTCTGATCCAGGAGGCAGATATGTGGCGGTTGTTATGGATATACCGTATTTATCGGCATATAACACGCACTTTTTTCCCCTGAAAATCAGGGGAAAATCGTGGGTGCGTGTTATAGGCCGATCCCCCCCCAATTGTGTGTGATCGGAGCGATCGCGGCAATTGCCGCGATCGCCGCCGACATACACAGCCGTGTGGAAATTCAAATACGGCGCCGAGACTGCAGGGACTCAGCGGAGCGGAGCTACACATAGCCGAGAGTCCTCGGCTTTTCTCGGCGCCGCTTACAGTCCCGCCCTTAGGGCGGAACTGGGCGGGACTGTAAGCGGCGCCGAGAAAACCCGAGGACTCTCGGCTATGTGTATCGGCGCTCTGCCGAGTCCCTGCAGTCTCTGCGCCATATTTAAATTTACACAGGGCTGTGTATGACGGCAGGGATCGCGGCGATCCCACAAAGCTGCACGGGGGGGGCAAGGCTGCACGGGGGGGCAAGGCTGCACTGGGGCAAGGCTGCATGGGGACAAGGCTGCACTGGGGACAAGGCTGCACTGGGGCAAGGCTGCACTGGGGCAAGGCTGCATGGGGGCAAAGCTGCACTGGGGACAAGGCTGCACTGGGGCAAGGCTGCACTGGGGCAAGGCTGCACTGGAGAAAAGCTGCACTGACATGGCTGCACTGACATGGCTGCACTGACAAGGCTGCACTGACAAGGCTGCACTGGGGCAAAGCTGCACTGACAAGGCTGCAATGGACACTGGGGCAAGGCTGCACTGACACTGACAAGGCTGCAGATGGACAGATAACGCTGCATTGATGGGCATTTTAATGTAAGTTTTTCTTCCTTAAACTTTACCCCTAAAAGTTTTTTTCCTTAAAATTCCCTCCTTAACTTGGGTGCGTGTTATACGCCGGCGCGTGTTATACGCCGATAAATACGGTATGTCATAAAACTATTATGGTGGTCAATATTTATGTGCCCCCGCCCTTTCAGGCCAAGATATTATATGATCTATTAGCTAAAATAGCACCATATGCTCACCTCCCTGTGGTCCTGTTTGGGGATTTCAATGCTGTTCTTGATGCAGTGTTGGACACTTCCAACCCAACTAGGGGAAGCTCCAATGATCTGAATGGCTGGAAGTCGGTGGCGGATCTTACGGAGCTGTGGCGCTGGAAGCATCCAACTGATAGTGGCTTCTCGCATGTGTCGACGGCACACAGGTCCTCGGCCAGGATTGATTTAGCTTTTGGTAATAATCTTTTGTTGCCCTTTGTAAAAGATGTAACATATTTGGCTGGAGGCCTGACTGACCATAACCCCCTTGCGGTTACTCTGACTTTTGTGTCGGGAGTAGGGGGCGGAAGTTGGTGACTCTCACCCGGATGGTTGCAAAATGAGCAGATTTCTGTCCAACTGGCAGAGGCCATGCAGTTATATTGGTCTTCTAATGCAGATTCAGCGGACCCTCCAATAGTATGGGATGCTTTTAAGGCAGTGACCCGCGGGGGGGGGGGGAATGCATCTCAGCATTCAAAACGGCACGGAAACAGGACAGGGAAGAGACTGAGCTTCTTCAGCACAGGGAACGGGAGAGTGCGAGGGCTCATGCGGAGACCCCTACGGGGACCTCATATGACGCCTTGTTGGAGCGCAACGTTCTTTATGCATACATTTTACGGGTCAAGCTCACGCAGACATGGTAAAAAGGGCTCAGACAGTTTTTGCAGAGGGAGACAAGAACGGGAAACTCCTGGCTACGCTAGTTGCTGATTATCATCCGCTTACTAGCATTCCAATTATTAGAGATCAGAGGGGAGAACTGATTAATGAACCCAGGTGTATTATGCAAGAGTTTGTCACGTTCTATTCATCTCTCTTCTCCCCAATCCCTTCCTATGATCCTGCAGAATTAGACTCCCTTTTAGTGGACCTACCCATACTAAGACTTTCAGAGGACGACATGAATAATCTAGAAGCTACAATTACGACTAAAGAAATTAAAAAGGCGATATTTTCATTCCCCCAGAATAAAGCCCCTGGACCGGATGGCTTCCCTGCCGATTTCTATAAGGCTAATGTTGAAGTATTGGCCCCTAGTATTAATTTACTCTTGGAATATTGCCATGAACATGACACCTTACCCAACTCTATGCTGGAGGCCTATATGGTTCTGCTTTTAAAACCAGGGAAGGACCCGAAGGAATGTGCATCATACAGACCTATAGCTTTACTAAACACGGACTTAAAAATTCTGACCAAGATTTTGTCCCTCAGACTGGCTACGGTACTTCCCTCTATTGTCAACATAGACCAAACTGGTTTTATGCCGGGGAAGTCGACTGACACAAATTTAAGAAGACTATTTACCCACCTGCAAATTCACCCAAGGGCTATTAGCACTAGAGTAGTGGTTTCTATAGATTTTGAAAAGGCCTTTGATTCTGTAGATTGGCTGTTTATGTTTAAGGTCTTGGAGATTATGGGGTTTGGCCCAAAATTCAGAAAATGGGTAGCCATGTTATACAAGTGGCCGTCAGACTGGGATCATCCATTTCAGACTTCTTCAAAGTGGGAAGGGGAACTCGACAGGGTTGTCCGCTATCCCCCTTTTTGTTTGCCCTTGCCCTAGAGCCTCTGTCAGTCGCAATTAGGTCCTCAAAAAATATAAGATCTATACGTGTGGTAACAATAGATGAATCTCTGGCGTTATACGCAGATGATATGTTATTGTTCCTTGAGGACCCTGAGGATTCCCTGAGAGCGGCACTAGGAATCATTGATCATTTTGCCACCTTCTCAGGGTTAAAAGTAAATTGGGGCAAATCCTCCATTTTACCAATAGATACAGGGGCCAGGGCAAGGGCAGATCCTAGTTTGCCGCTGCAGTGGGTCACGTCTATCAAGTACCTAGGAGTACAAATCACAGCAAATGTTCAGGACTACATGCCCCTTAATTTACTGCCATTGATAACGTTATTAAAACAAAAAGTTCAAACATGGATAAAACTCCCGCTGTCCCTCATAGGTAGAATTAATATCAGTATCGATTCCGATGACTGTCAGGGTTTGTCTGTTGGGTCTAGTGGATGACGTAGTACCAACACGTGCCATGCGAACACTGCTAAAGGTACTCCTCTTTTATAGAAGAAAGGTTATCTTGTTGGCCTGGAAAAAGCCAGAGGCACCGAGTATTTCATCCCGGAAGGGCCTAGTGAACTTCATGCTCCCTACTACAAAGCTACGTATGAGGCTAGAGGCTGTATGAATAAATTTGATAGAATGTGGCAAACGTGGTTTAAGTCTAGCCCCACGGTGGGATAGTGGAGGAAGTTTTCTGACTGAAGGTGTTGTATTTGGATGAAAATGTTTTCTGAAGGTCTCATGTATTTCAATGCTTGCCTTTAGAAGCGTCTAAGACTCTAATATATGAATACTTACATAAGGTTATATTTTAGTGTATTGATGGGAAATTAAAGATCCTGATATCTTGTCGAGCTGTGGTTCGTGGGTGGTGGGAGGGGGGAATTAGGGGGGAGAGTGGGGTGTTTTAGATAGAGCTGTTCAAGCTCTTTTGAAGAAGCACAAAGAAACAGGCAACGTTGTGGACTGTAGATGCAGTGGTCAGCCAAGGAAACTTAATGCAGCAGATGAAAGACACATCATGTTTACTTCCCTTTGACATCCAAAAGATGTCCAGCAGTGTCATTAGCACAGAACTGGCAGAAACCAATGGGACCCAGGTACATGCATCTGCTATCTGGAGCAGTTTAACCAGAAGTGGTCTTCATGGAATCATTGTGGTTAAAAAGCCATACCTGCGATGTGTAAACAAGGCTAAACAACTCAACTATGCATAAAAACATAAGAACTGGGGTTTAGAAAAATGGCAGCAGGTGCTTTGGACTGATGACTTAAAATTTAAAATATTTGGCTGTAACAAATGTCAGTTTGTTTGCTGAAGGGCTGAAAAGCAGTACAATATGGAGTGTCTGCAGGTAACAGTGAAGCATGGTGGAGGTTCCTTGCAAGTTTGAGGCTACATTTCTGCAAATGGAGTTAGAGACTTGATCAGACTCAATGGTGCCCTCAATGCTGAGAAATATAGGCAGATACTTATCCGTCATGCCATACCATCGGGGAGGTGTGTGATGGGCCCCAAATTTATTCTTCAGCAGGATCTTCAAGGTGTGTTTTAAGGTGGTCAGATGAGACTAAAATTGAATAATTTGGCCTTAAAACCAAACAAAATGTCTGGCGAAATCTCAATACAGCTCGCCATCCAAATAACACCATTCCTGCAGTAGAGCATGGAGGTGGTAATATCCTGTTATGAGGGTGTTTCTCTGCAGCAGGGACTGGAGCACTTGTCAGGATAGAAGAAATATCATCAAATTCTTGAGGAAAATCTGCTGCTCTCTGCCAGAAATTTGTCACTGGGAAGACAGTTTACCTTCCAACATGACAGTTACCCAAAGCACACAGCAAAAATTACCACATAGTGGTTAAAGGAAAAAAAAGGTGAATGTCCTTGCATGGCTAATGCCGCGTACACACGGTCGGACTTTTCGTCCGGACTTGTCTGACGGACCAAATCCGGCAGACAATCCGATCGTGTGTGGGCTTCACCGGACCTTTAGCGGACTTTTCTAGTGGCAAATCTGACGGACGTTAGATTTGGAACATGCTTCAAATCTTTATGTCGTAAATCCACCGGGCCCAGAAATCCGCTCGTCTGTATGCTAGTCCGACGGACAAAAACCCACGCTAGGGCAGCTATTGGCTACTGGCTAGCAACTTCCTTATTTTAGTCCGGTGTACGTCATCAAGTACGAATCCGTCGGACTTTGGTGTGATTGTGTGTAGGCAAGTCCGGTCGTGAGAAAGTCTGTTGAAAGTCCGCGAAAAGTCAGTCGAAAGTCTGTCGGACGGGCTGTCGGACTTTTGTAGCTGAAAAGTCCAACCGTGTGTACGCTGTATTAGTCAGAGCCAAGACTTAAACCCAATTGAAAACCTGTGGAAGACTGCAGTTCACATACGGTCACCATCAAATTTACCTGAACTTGAGCAGTTCTGCAAAGAAGAGTGGGCATAGGCAAGTCCGGTCGTTAGAAAGTCTGTTGAAAGTCCGCAAAAAGTCAGTCGAAAGTCTGTCGGACGGGCTGTCGGACTTTTGTAGCTGAAAAGTCCAACCGTGTGTACGCTGTATTAGTCAGAGCCAAGACTTAAACCCAATTGAAAACCTGTGGAAGACTGCAGTTCACATACGGTCACCATCAAATTTACCTGAACTTGAGCAGTTCTGCAAAGAAGAGTGGGCATATATTGCAAAGTCTAGATGTGCAAAGTTAGTAGAGACATATCTCAACAGACTAAATGCTGTAATTAGAGCACATGGTTTAACAAAACACGGACATAAGGGGGTGATCCTTTTTCCAACTCAGTGATTCTGTTTTTGAATTTTTTTTGTGACATGTTGGTGTTATATCTTTCATTTGGATGTCTCAAGTTGCACTAGTAAATACAGCTGGATAAAACAAATGCTGTCTGTCTTCATTTTAGGCTGCAAAGCAACAACATGTGATATTTTAAGGGGGGGGTGATGATTTACTATACCCACTGTATATATACTGTATACCTAGTTTTAGAGTAACTATAGCCAGTTCAGTGAAAATAAAAGTCTGCCCTACCAGGAATTGAATGTTCCCTAAAAATAAATGCTGCACTATGCCTGTTTATAATATCTGCCCGGGGTTCTACTGTATGTAAAGTCTCTAATATCTGTCATACATTCAACCATGAGAAACTTGGTGCCATTTCTATAGTTTTTATGAAGCTAAATAGCTATGAAGCTAACTTCTATCTTTGAAACCTACTGGGTCAGTTTACAGTCCCACCTTTGTCTTTCCATTTCCACAATCCTATTCTTGCAGATCTTGAAATACACACTTAAGGTACAGCATAATTCTGATTTTCAGTGATTTAGTACATTGAAAGGGTCAGTGCTGTGCTAAGCAGGCACAATTTATTGGTCATATGTTAGCGTGCTTGAGTTAATCTACTAGAAAATGTGAACTGTTCAATACAGTTATGTTTTGGATCTTTTAATATGAGCTTCTTAGTTATAATTAGAATATCAATGTTACTCTCCCCATAAATCAACTGACATCTAAATGAGTTCTCTCTTACAGTTTACATTGGCCCATCCTGTCTGAAATTCTGCTCTGGTCGAGGACAATGCACAAGAACTGGCTGCAAGTGAGTGTCACATATATCTTGCAAGTATCACAGCTGGAGCTGCTTGTAGAAGTTATTACTACAGTGAATATCAGGCCTCCCATATGCCATTTTATCTGGACTAATGAGATTGCTCTATATTGATTTTTCTGCTGTTCTTTATTGTCTAATCTTTCTTGTCATTGCCTATGTTTCAATCACATCTGAGATATAGACACCAGTATTTATTAAATATTGATGATGTTTTGTATTGAAAACTTGGCTTTAAGTACATTTTAACTGAATCAGAAAGTACTGCTGTTTGCAAGGCTTTGTTGTGATTTTGCAAGGCTTAAAGCAGTATTAAACCCCAAACCAAGAGTGCAATATATTGCAGCTTACCAACCATTAGATGTGGTAGCTGCTTTCGTTTTGTTTTTTTCGTTTTCCCCTGGTGATCTGGCCAATAACACAATTCCTGCCGTCTGGACGAGGAAGCACAGCAAACAGCAGCATTGTTACTCTGGGGAGAAGGGGAGTGTTAGATGCAGCAAATTTAAATACACTAACAAAATAAAGCTGAACTCCAGCTAATACTTTAAAATCTGTTTTAAACTGATTTTTTTCTTCTTTTGGGGTAAAGATTTTACACAAATAAATAAAAGCTGATTATTTTAAGCACCCCTGCTAGTGTTAAATGATCTGTCTCATGACTGTAACTACAAGAGAGCTTTTCGTTTGAAAAAGCAACAGACTTACTGGCTGGGTCACCAAATAAAAATAGAAAAAAGAAAGCCTAAAAAAGGAAACGAATGCAGCCATCACATCTAAGAATTGTTGTGCTGCAATATAGTAAATGTTTGCTTTTGGGTATAATAATGCTAGTTTAAGTTTGTCAAGTCGGTATAGGGTTATGAATTTTATATTTTGGGACTCATGTTCCACCTGAGTATATATTATATGAAAGAGGCGAGATCAGTAGTTTCATATTAGAGAATGTATATTTTGTCTGTCCTAAATATCTATTTGTTGCAGATGCTTCTATATTGCTTACCTTTCAGATGTGAACCTGGCTTTTCTGGGCCTGCATGTGAAATGGCTTCACAAACCTACCCTGTATTTATATCGGAAAGCTTCACCAGTTCCAGACTTTCCTCCTATCATAATTTCTACTCTATCCGTGGTGCTGAAGTTAGTTTTGGTTGCGGTGTTCTTGCAAGTGGAAAGGCTTTGATTTTTAACAAAGATGGGAGGAGGCAGCTTATTACTACCTTCCTTGACAGCTCACAGTCAAGGTCAGTGATCAGTGATTGTGCCTGAACTACTTGGGTATAATATATATATATATATACTGTATATCTGCATGACTGTTGTATTTTTGTAAATGATGAAACAGTAAGGTCTGCAAAGCTTTTTTCGGCTGCACTGTTTATGCTTAAATGGACCTTTTAAGAAACTTTGTTTTTCTAAGTATCCCACTTGTCTAAGTTATTTAATACAGCCCCTTTCAAAAATTCCTATTGTACATAGCGCATGTTCATGTGCATCTGTTTTCTGAAAAATCTACACCAGCTTTAAATACATATCCTGATATATTTTATTTACAGTATGATCTGTTTTTCAAAAGTTTCAACTGGTCCTTTCATAATAACCCCTTTGGAAACACATACCACTGGTTGATAACTATGTTGTAATATGAGCTTATTTGATAAAGGGTTCAAAATGCAGTAACCTTTAGCAACCAAACTACTTTCATTGTACTGAAGTCAGATGAAAAATATATAAATGGGTACTGCACTTTGTAATTTACACTTGGCTCCCTGCACTGTTTTATTAAATAAGCCTGACACCGGCTAATAACAGTTTGAGTTTAATGTAAATATGAATTTAAGGAAGGAAAACCATTGTCTGTTCCAGTAATCTAGAGATGCTAACAGCTTAGGGAGGTCATGACTGATGAAGTGGAACCTAGCCACCTGTTCTTTCTGCAGGAGTTCTGATGGGTTTTACTAATGATATAGTACATGATTGGCTTCATTTCATTTGCTAAGCCTGTTTGCAGAGTTAAAAAAAATCACCTTTCTACTGGTTCAGTTCACTAAGATGGATTTGTTATGTTAACTTCATTATTTTATCTCATGATCATTTTCTCCTAAAAAGGTTCAGCTCACAAACATAAATATCATTTAAGTTTGGATTTATCACAATGAAATCAGCTGTTGAAAGCTTTAATTTTTCATAAGCCATTATTTTGACACCACTTTTTACTGCTATCAATACCTGAAAACTCAATTATCACCAGTATTTTAACAGGTCAGATATCCAAATAGCAGGAACAAAAATCTTAAGAGTTCCCTAAATGGCCTGGTGATCCTGTCATTTGATCTTCACAACAACAAGAAGCCCAGGTTACTTCCTAATTTCTCGTTATCATGCTATCCAGCACTTCCCTTGGCTCCCATAGTGACCATCACCTGTCAATATACCAGGAGTCTACAGAGTGTTGTGTAGAGTAGACACTTTACCCCTCAGCCATCAGAGCTGGGGATCGAAGAGTAATTGTCCACTAATAAAATAAGAAAAATAAGGTATTTGCAGCCATAAACTACAAGGCTTGTTAAAGCAATAGGTAAGCTTTGCCACTAGGTGTTTCATATAGCTTGATTTTACATCTACTTTATGGATTATCTTTGCAATAATCTTTGGGAATTTACTTTTACTGTATGAATACTGCACAAATTGCTAAGATAATGCACATTCAGAAAATATCTGTATGTGCTAAATTAATCTGGTCCATACAGTATTAACCTAAAGTGGTTGTAAACCCTTACATATACCCACTGAAGTGACAAGCCTTGGGTGATACACAGAAATGAAACAAATACTCCTACACAAATAGTTTCTCTTTATTATTATTATTATTATTATTATTATTATTATTAATGCCCTCTCTTCTTTACAGCTTTCTAATACACATATAATTCAAAGGCTTTTTCTCAGCTCTAGCAGACAGGAGGTGGAGATTTGACATTACACAGTGCACATCATAGAGCAGGGAGCTGAGTGTAATCTGAGACCTGAGTGGAGGGAGTAGACACACCCCCTCTACACAGTCTCATCAGGAAACATTACCCTATGTGTGCTGGAGGGGCGGGCAGAGCCATATCCCAAGATTCTGTGTTGTTGAGAGAAGTTGCAGAAGGGCCTTTTGCAGATAGCAAAGGCAAGAGGGAGATCCAACAGAAACCACACTCTTTGGATTGAAGCTAGTATACACCATAGAGTTGTATGCTCTGTTCATTTTTCATTTCAGAGGTACAGTATACAATCACTTTAAGTGAAATAAAAAATCCATATTTGACTGTAAAAAAAGCAAGGAGCACACAGTATTAAAATTGAATATAAAAGGTGTAGCGCTAAAAAAACTTAAAAAAATAAAAAAAAATAAAGTTCATCAATAATGACCTATTGAAAGCAATCAAGGCAGAGTTCACAACTCGATGACTCCAGGTAGGAATTAATAGAATAGCCACCACCAGCACCCAATACTACTGACTCTTAGCATCAGTGTGTAGGGTACACACAATAAATGTATTAGGTAGTGACACCAGCAATCCTCCTGCACATCGATCCACTCCAAAGAGATTTATACTGATCCTCTTCATATTAAGCAAAGGAACTCAGAGACCACTTCCATTCATTTAGGATTTCAACAGATAAACTCCAGCATCCACGTTAATATAAAAGAAAAGACCACTCGTTGCGCAGCATCCAAGCAATCCATTTATTTAGATAAAAGAAAGGGCTTGTACACTCACATGTTTAAAATTACTGGCAAGCATATGGAAACGACCAGCGTTTCCAACCAACAAGATGGCTGCCATGTCCTATTCAGTGTCCTACATCACACATCCTTAGCTCCACCCAACATTTTGTCATGAAAATGCGTCATTAAAAATACCTCCTTAGTGAAAATACCTCTGTCAGTTATAGTAACATCACTGTATACTGTATGTGGTGATATCCTCTGCCACATTTGTCATATAAAATTTATGTATGTTGTTTGTATTCTATGCGTTTTACAGAACATGGTGTTTTAATGAGTTTCATCAGTTTAGGGTAGTCAGATCCCTTAACCACTTGACCTCTGGAAGGTTTTACCCCCTTCATGACCAGACCATTTTTTGCTATTTAGCAAAAAATACTTTGACTGGCAATTGCTCTGTCATGCAACACTGTAAATTACATTTACATAATTTTTTCACACAAATAGAGCTTTCCTTTGGTGGTATTTGATCACTACTGGGTTTTTTATTTCTTTGTTATATGAACGAAAAAGACAGAACGTTTTGAAAAAATAAACAATATTTTCTACTTTCTGATAAAAAAAAAATATACACATAAAAGTTTGAAAAATCTAATTTCTTCATAAGTGTAGGCTGTGTATTCTGTAACATGTATTTAAAAAAAATCAAATAAATCACAATAAGTGTATATTAATTGGTTTGTGTGAAAGTTATAGCGTCTACAAACTGGAATATACTGTATAATGTAATTTACACAGCTATGATGCTATAATAACAGTAATTAGCAACTTATAGTGGGACTGTGGTATTGTGGTGGGAAATCTGGCGCTAACAGACTCTCGCTGGTAGGTACATTAATTGACTAAATGACACTGACATCAGCAGTGACACTAATACAGTGATCAGATATAACATTGAACACTGTATTAATGACACTGGCTGGGAAGGGGTTTACATCAAGGGGTTAACTGTGTGCCTAACAAGTGTGTGTAATATGTGCTTCTTTTATTAATAGATCTGGCTGTTTTATCTCTCCGCTTTGCAGGGAGAAGAAACAGCCAGTTTGCTGATCTGTGTACAGAGCCCTGTGTGCTTGTAAACACAGAATTCTGTGCTGTGATTGGCTACAGCTAATCAGCAGGTTTCAGCCATAAATCATTGTCTGGGATCTGCTGACAAAATCCCACTATAGCCAAAGCCAGTGCGTGTTAGCAACGGGTGCACGAATGCCTGCCCCTAACCCAGAACAGGCTGGACGACGTAGACGTACGTCATCCAGCCTGCCCATGCTACAGTAAATGTACTGTGGCCGAGCAGCAAGCAGTTATAAATGATTGCTGATCGTTATGGGATGCTACCATTTATAAATTGTTATTAACAGAATACAAGTTTAAAATTTACACTTTGCAGATTTGATAGCTTTACATTTTGCAGTCTTATAAAGGTTACTATGTTCAGTAGAGATACGTGTATTTGAAAATATAAAAGTAAATAGCTGCCTAGTGTAAACATAATTTAGTTTTGATTTTAATCATTATAAAGAGATCTCTAAACAAACTGCAAGCTCGGCATTTTAATCAATAAAGTGCTTATGCATTTTATCCACAGGTTTCTGCAATTTACTTTAAGGATTGGTAGTAAATCTGTCCTGAGTACATGCAAAGCCCCTGACAAGCCAGGAGAAGGTGTTTTACTCCACTACTCCTATGACAATGGAATTACATGGAAACTGATGGAACACTATCCCTATCTTAACTACCACGAGCCAAGGTATGTAGAGAGCATTTGTGTCCAAAGTGATGTATGCAGCTGTTATTTACTGCCTTGACACTTGATAGCAGGAGCGCAGGAAGCATTCAATTACCAGTTTCATCTAAGTAGTGTATGTTGCAGCTGATACATTTTGAACCTGAAATGTGCAATATAAAGCAATAACTAGTAAATTGATACAAATAAAAATATGATTTTTGCAATGCAACAAGATTAAAAGGACTTGTAATGTAATGCCATGCCCAAGCACTGAAATGTCAATTTTAACTTTTAAATAAAAAATGTTTTTCATAAATGTTATATATTTATATACAGTTGTGTGAAAAGGTATTTGCCTCCTTCCTGTTCTTTTTTCATATTTCTATTTCTAATATTTTAATATTACACAAAGATAACCCGAGTAAATCCAACATGCATTTTTTTAAATTATTATTTCATTTATTAAAAGGGAAAAAAGTTGTTCAAACCTGCCTTGCCCTATGTGAAAAAATAATTGCCCCCTCCCATGCTGAATCATGAATAAACTGTGATTAACCACAATTTTTTGGAAACCTGGAGTTAAATTTCACTTGCCACACCCAGGCCTGATCACTGCCAGGCCTTTTGAATCAAGAAATCACATAAATAGAAGCTGACAAAGTGAAGCATGCTAACAGATCACAAATAGCCACACATCAGGCCACAATCTAAAAAAAAATCAAGAACAGATTAGAAACAAAGTAATGTACATGTATCGGTCTAAGAAGGGTTTCAAAGCCATTTATAAGGCTTTGGAGCTCCAGTGAACCACGGGGAGAGCCATTATCCACAAATGGAGATAACTTGGAAAAGTAGTGAAACTTCTCAGGAGTGGTCGGCCTTCAAAAATGACTCCCAAGAGCATGACGACGACTCATCCAGGAGGTCATAAAAGAACCCAGAACAACATCTAAAGAACTGCAGGCCTCACTTGCCTCAGGTAAGATCAGTGTTCATGATTCAACAATAAAGAGACTGGGCAAAAATGGCATCCATGGGAGAGTTCCAAAGCCACTGCTGACCAAAAAGAACACCGGCTCATCTCACATTTACCAAAAAACATCTTGATTATCCCCAAGACTGTGGACTGATGAGACAAAAATGTAACTTTTTGGAAGGTGTTCGTCCATTCAGTGGCAGCTGGTGCTCAAAATTGAAAAAAAAAAACCCATCAATTGCAGCCTCAGTGTACCATCAAATGCACCCACTGTTCCGATCAATTGCCACCACTGTGCCCATCAAACGCCGCCACTGTGCCCATCAAACGCCGCCATTGTGCCCATCAAACGCCACCACTGTGCCCATCAAACGCCACCACTGTGCCCATCAAACACTGCAACTGTGCCCATCAAACACTGCAACTGTGCCCAAACGCTCCCACTGTGCCCAAACGCTCCCACTGTGCCCAAACGCTCCCACTGTGCCCATCGAATGCTGCCACTGTGCCGTCTGCCAGCCCATCATCTGCCCGCCACTTACCCTGTCTTGGTGGGGCAGCGAGTGACAGCGGCGAGCGGTTTCCTCCATGTCCCAAAATACCCTGTCGCTGTAATTCAGGCACCCGAAAACAGGCCAGCTGCCTGAATAGGGGGTGGCAGCGGCGGCCATAGATAGATTCATGCAATGGTGATAGAGGGGTGGCTGGAGAGAGGGGGCGGCGCCCGTGTGCCCTTATGGACGCACCGCCACTGGTCCCATTACATCTGGCATAAAACTAATACAGCATTTCATAACAAGAACATCATACCAACAGTCAGACATGGTGGTGGTAGTGTGATGGTCTGGGGCTGTTTTGCAGCTTCAGGACCTGGATGACTTACCATAATTGATGAAACCATGAATTCTGAGCTCTACCAGAAAATCCTAAAGGGGAATATCCGGCCATCAGTTTGTGATCTCAAGCTCAAGCGCACTTGGGTTATGCAGCAGGACAATGATCCGAAACACAACAGCAAGTCCACCTCCAAATGGTTTAAACAAAGCAAAATTTAGGTTTTGAAGTGGCCCAGTCAAACCCGGACTTAAATCAATTTGAGATGCTGTGTCATGTGACCTTACACAGGCCATTCATGCTGGAAAACCCTCCAATATGGCTGATATAAAACAATTCTGCAAAGAAGAGTGGGCCAAAATTGCTCCACAGCAATGTGAAAGACTCATTGCCAGTTATGGCAAACGCTTGATTGCAGTTGTTGCCACCAAGGGTGGTACAACCATTTATTAGGGTTAGGGGGCAATTACTTTTTTACACAACTGTGTGTGTGTGTGTGTGTGTGTATACTGTATATACAGTATCTCACAAAAGTGAGTACGCCCCTCACATTTTTGTAAATATTTTATTATATCTTTTAATGTGACAACACTGAAGAAATGACACTTTGCTACAATGTAAAGTAGTGAGTGTACAGCTTGTATAATAGTGTAGATTTGCTGTCCCCTCAAAATAACTCAACACACAGCCATTAATGTCTAAACCGCTGGCAACAAAAGTGAGTACACCCCTAAGTGAAAATGCCCAAAATGGTCCCAAAGTGTCAATATTTTGTTTGGCCACCATTTTCCAGCACTGCCTTAAGCCTTTTGGGCATGGAGTTCACCAGAGCTTCACAGGTTGCCACTGGAGTCCTCTTCCACTCCTCCATGACAACATCACGGAGCTGGTAGATGTTTGAGACCTTGCGCTCCTCCACCTTCCGTTTGAGGATGCCTCACAGATGCTCAATAGGGTTTAGGTCTGGAGACATGCTTGGCCAGTCCATCACCTTTACCCTTAGCTTCTTTAGCAAGTCAGTGGTCATCTTGGAGGTGTGTTTGGGGTCGTTATGTTGGAATACTGCCCTGCGGTCCACTTTCCGAAGGGAGGGGATCATGCTCTGCTTCAGTATGTCACAGTACATGTTGGCATTCATGGTTCCCTCAATGAACTGTAGCTCCCCAGTAGTGGAAACACTCATGCAGCCCCAGATTATGACACTCCCACCACCATGCTTGACTGTAGGCAAGACACACTTGTCTTTGTACTCCTCACCTGGTTGCCGCTACACACGCTTAACACCATCTGAACCAAATAAGTTTATGTTGGTCTCATCAGACCACAGGACATGGTTCTAGTAATCCATGTCCTTAGTCTGCTTGTCTTCAGCAAACTGTTTGCAGGCTTTCTTGTGCATCATCTTTAGAAGAGGCTTCCTTCTTGGACGACAGCCATGCAGACCAATTTAATGCAGCATGCCGCGTATGGTCTGAGCACTGACAGGCTGACCCCCCCACCCCTTCAACCTCTGCATCAATGCTGGCAGCACTCATACGTCTAATTCCCAAAGACAACCTCTGGACATGACACTGAGCACGTGCACTCAACTTCTTTTGTTGACCATCGTTAGGCCTGTTTTGAGTGGAACCTGTCCTGTTAAACCACTGTATGATCTTGGTCACCGTGCTGCAGCTCAGTTTCAGGGTCTTGCCAATCTTCTTATAGCCTAGGCCATCTTTATGTAGAGCAGCAGTTCTTTTTTTCAGATCTTCAGAGAGTTCTTTGCCATGAGGTGTTATGTTGAACTTCCAGTGACCAGTATGAGAAAGTGAGAGCGATAACATAAAATTTAACACTCCTGCTCCCCATTCACACCTGAGACCTTGTAACACTAAGGAGTCACATGACTCCGGGGAGGGAAAATGGCTAACTGGGCCCATTTTGTTAGCAGCGGTTTAGACATTAATGGCTCTGTTGAGTTATTTTGAGGGGACAGCAAATTTACACTGTTATACAAGCTGTACATTCACTACTTTACATTGTAGCAAAGTGTCATTTCTTCAGTGTTGTCACATGAAAAGATATGATAAAATATTTACAAAAATGGGAGGACACTGTATTTTAATGAAAAAAATCTAAGTACCTTTTTTCTTAATCGATATACAGTTATCATGTAACCCAGTTCTTTCCCAGCCTGTCTGCAGGGAACCATCAGCGGGAGGAACTTCTAGTGCTCTGCAGCTGGTTTACATGTTAAAAAAAAAAACAGCCTTCAGAATACAGAGAAAAAATAGATAATTAATATCAAATAAATGTTTTAAAGCATCATACAAATATGATTTTGAACTCAAATCTTTATTATTTTTGTGCAAAAAATGGTTTTCGCTATCTAGGGGCAGGTTCTGCCAACTGCATCCTATTTCAGACCCCTCCAGCCTGTGTCTGTTGTTTGTGTGTGCTCAGAATTACAAGGAGATGTCACCTCCATCAATCAACATGTAATCTCGCACCCCCATAGCATAGAGCTTTTTAGTAGGAATTGAGGAGAAGGGAGGGAGTGGGCTGTTATTTATCCAGAGTGTATATGCCCACACGTGTTACTCTATAGTCATGTGGGCTGCACAGTTAAAAAAGAGAAGGAAATGAACAGCATATGATGGATCTAGAGGTAGAACATGCTCAGTAGATGTGGCAACTGTTAGTCTACACAATCTCAGGCTGCAGCAGGGACACAGACAAGGAGGGAGGGACAGTGAACAGCAGAATCAACCAGGTTTTTTGCAGAATACAGAAAACAAATCCCATAGTGACTGAGTGAGTATAAACAGCATGTAATACAGCATGTACTGACAGTTTTTATTAATGTGCGTTTATTCACACTTTAAATTTAGCATATATAGAAAGCAATAATAAACCATGAATCTTGGGCAGTTGTACAATACACTCCTATCTGAATTGTTGACTTTAACTTCAAAACACAAAAACAGTCACTGACACAACAGCTGCTATGGGGGTCAAGGTAGCCCAGCAAAGTACTTAATAGGAGTTTTTTTTCTGGTTATAGGCCACTAAATGTATAATATGAAAAACACAGCATCTGCACGTGTATATTGACAAAATTAGGCCAATATTGAGGCAGCCACGTCAATTATTAATGCCAAGACTTTTGTTTTGATCTTTTTCTCAAATTGCAGAGTATACCTGATCCCTGCAGATTTATGTACACCCAAAATAAAACATTGTGGTGGATTTATTAAAGGTAAATTTGACTGTGCACTTTGCAAGTGCAGTTGTACTCCTTTTCCCCAGAGCTTAGTGAATGTGGTAAAGCTCTGCTGATATCCATCATCCAATTATGTGTATCCCAAAATGCTTTTTTTTTTTGTTTTTTGTTTTCCCTTGTACCTGACTGGGTACACTTTAAAAAGTGAAGCTTTACCACATTCACTAAGCTCTGGGGTGCAAATGAGTGCAAGTGCATTTGCAAAGTGCACAGTCTAATTCCCTTTAGTAAATCCCCCCCATTAAGTTTAACAACTTGCCCTGCCTTTTTAACCACTTGCTTACTGGGCACCTAAACCCCCCTCCTGCCCAGACCAATTTTCAGCTTTTAGCGCTGTCACTCTTTGAATGACAATTGAGCGGTCATACAACACTGTACCCAAATTACATTTTTATCATTTTTTCCCCACAAATAGAACTTTCTTTTGGTGGTATTTGATCACCACTGGGTTTTTTATTTTTTGTTAAAAAAAATTTAAAAAGACAGAATTAAAAAAATAAAAATACAAAAACTTTTATATTTTGTTAATAAATTTTGCAAAGAGGTCATTTTTCTCCTTCATTGATGGGCACTGATGAGGCAACACTGATGGGCACTGATGAGGTGGCACTGGTGGGCACTGATAGGTGGCATTGGTGGGCACTGAGAGGTGGCACAGATAGGTGACACTGATGGGCAGCACTGAAGGGCAGCCCATCAGTGGCACTGATAAGTGGCATTGGTGGGCACTAATAGGTGGCACTGATAGCTGGCACTGATGGGTGGCAGTGATGGTTACTGATTGGCACTGGTAGGTGGCACTGATGAAGCACTTATTGGCACCACAGGTGGGCATTGATAGGTGGCACTTATGGACATTGATAGGTGGCACTAATTGCTGGCACTTATGTACTGGTGGGCACTGTAGGAACTGATTCGTGGCACTGGCAGGCGGTACTGGTGGGCACATATGAGGCTTCTGCCTCTTCCTCTTCGGGACCGATGGCCCTTCAACAGAAGCCGGTGATCTGTTTTTTTTCTCCTCATGCTGTCAGCGTTCGAAAAAAAAAACGATTACCTATCTTCTGTTTACATCACATGATCAGCTATTATTGGCTGACAGCTGATGAGGTGCTAAGGGGCCGACCCCTTACTCCGATCTGTGATCACCCGAGTCTCATTGACACAGGTGATCACAGCATACGCCGCACGCGCCCTTCAGGGGGGCCTGGCGAGCGTGCAAAGGGGAGGAAGTCTATTGCCGGCCTACCGGCAAAGCAGATCTGCGCTGTATCCATCCAGATGAAGTGCACGGTTTAGTGCATGAAACGCGTCAACGTTTCTGACGCTTCACCCCTCTCCCCGCACCCCACTATGGTTCTTCATCCATGAATGGAAGCTGATTTTTCATGAATATACTCTGGATAAGCCTACTTCCGCATTCCTGAGTGGTTCATCCCAGCCACCATAGCTGGGATGGAATTATAACCACATGGAGGAAACAAACAATTCTTGAATTCAGTCTCTGCAAGTGGTGGAAACTCAGTAAAGTGGTTCCATAGCCATATTACACGATCGCCTCTACAGAAGACACACTGAATGGCATTATAGCGGCTTTATAAGCCAATTGCAGGAGGGGTAAGAGCCCGTTCAGGGTGAACCTTATGTATATGTCACTAGTGTGTCACTTGGAGATCATTCAAAGACTGAAATTTGAACTGTGTTGAACGTTTTGTACTCCTATACTGCCCACCACGATCAATATGCAGCCCTCTACACAGACATACACTGTCAATATCAATCAGTGTAGAATTGATATCGCTGCCTTCGTTGTGATAGAGCAATGATTCAACACTGTCTACTTTTGTTGGAACCTGTGATTTGCTGAGTAGAACAAAAGAAATTTTCTCCAGCCTAACTACAGGCAGGGTGTCATGAACTTCCAAACCATTCTCTTTCCACCACCCGTTGCTGTTATACTAGTATGAGCCTTCTCAAATTGACAAAAGGATTTGTCCTAAGCACTAATCTAATAATCTAAGAGTGGATTCAATACTGGGGTTTTCCCAAAAGGAGCAGGATAAAGTGTAGCACAATTTTTTGTCCACATCTTGGATATAAGAACCTTCTTGGTGGGGGTAGCGGGGTATTCGGGTTCAGCTGGGTTTAAACAACAACGTTGTCTATTACTGCAGTAATAATTTATTAGTCACTGTGTACTTTGTAGGAACGAGGTCCAGTACGGTCGTTGTACCAAATTGGTTTGACTTTCTTTTATCAATTTGTGCAATTCATCAATAAAGCCTTTATTTTTTGTACAATTATACCATTGTTGAGCCACCCCTTAATTGCTTTCTGTGGACATCTCTTTGTCCCTCATTTTTTGAACAGAGTATCTAATTGCTTATGGGGAGGTATCCCGCTCCTTGGGGCGAATTGGTCATTGTTGAAATTAGTTTCATAGTACTCCTGCAAAAAAAAAAAAAAAGAGGGTGTATTCCAAGATTTTTCATATTTATGTTTTGCTGCAGCCGTCATTCGGCTATAGCACGGATCTGAAGGGGTTAAATTTCCCAATACAAGATATTTGTTCTTCAGCTTTGATCCAATTATATTTTTGGTGAAGGCACATTTTCTATCTATACTTTTTCACACCATTCCATTTATACTTTGGGAAGCAGTATTAGTTAATTAAAAATTGTAGTCATCTGTATTGGAATGTTTAGGTGTTGCTGTTTTTTTTAAAATTTAAAATAGCCTTGTTAGCACGTATATAAGGGAACCAAAGTAAAACTTTTTTCAATTCTATTCTGTACTACGAAACCTAACAAGGTTGTCTTTTTATCATGGTGTTTACATCAGATAGTTTAAAAGCAAGGGTAGGCTTGATAGCCTTCATCTTCAGAGGTTGAGATCTAGCCGGCCAACATGGAAGAAATTAAAGATCCCCACGGGAGTGGCGGTGCCCTTAAAAAAAAAAAAAAAACTATCAAGCCTCTGCCCCCCTTCACATTATCCCCCCCCCCACAGTAATGTTTTCTGCTCCCCCCACAGTAGTGTTCTATGCCTCCCTTACACAGTGATGCCCTCTGCCCCCCCCTCCACAAAGTACTGTCCTCTCCCCTCATAGCAGTGTTCTCTGCCCCTTCACATCGCCCCCTCACTGTAGTGTTCCCTGCCCCCCATTGCAGTCTCTTCTGCCCTCTTCACATCAACCCCCCTCACTGTAGTGTCCTTTGCTCCCCCATAACAGTGGCCTCTCTGCCCCCCCACAGTAGCGTCCTTTGCCCCCCTTTACATCATCCCCCCCACAGTAATGCATTATGACCCCCCACAGTGGTGCCCTCTGCCTCCCCCACACAGGAGTGCCATTTGCCCCCCCCCACATAGTTCTGCCCTCAGCCTCCCATAGCAATGTCCTCTGCCTCCGTTCACATCACCCCCTCACTGTAGTGTTCCCTGACCCTCTGCCCCCCTTCCATAGCAGTGTCTTCTGCCCCTTCACATCACCCCCCCAGCAGTGTCCTCTGCCCCCAATAGCAGTTTCCTCTGCCCCCACCTCCAGTAGTGTCCTCTGCCCCCCCCAAGCAATGTAAGTAGCACACTCCCACCTTACAATGGTAGTACATGAGGGTGGGAGCTGCTGGACGAAAACTTTTCTTATTAACAAGCTGATGATTGAACTGTCAGGGGTTTTCGCAACCAATCACCTGCTGGTTAACTTGAAAGGCTGTGCTCCATAGACACACACAGTGCATCTTGGCCCCATTTCCTCCTCACAACATTTGATTACACAGGGACTCGGGCAGCAGCTGTCAAAGAAGAAAAGAGGAGAGAAGATATACAGCCATGCACCACACTAGATAGATTGAGGATTTAGGGAGGTGGGGGAGGACAGCAAAAACTTTTTTTTTACCTTAATGCAAGGTAAAATACTTTTTGGCTTTAGAACCACTTTAATAAAGACAAGTTAATTCAAAGAATAAACATTTTGAAGAAAGGTATTTCCTATGCCTCTCCAAATGGGGAGACTATGGGAGATGGGGATTTTTAAGGGCCCAAGATAATTAGTCAGTGTAACAATATATAAAAAAAATCACAAAATATTGTATTTATACAAAAAAGTTTAAAAACAGGAGGAGTATAACCTCCATAAAAGATAATGTATTCTAAACATAGACATCTAATTCAACCCTCTGTGCTTGAATAAATGACAAGAGATTAATGGATTGATGCGTTTCGCCGAGAATGAGGGCTTCTTCGGGATACACTTTTCAGTATTTTTAGGACTTATGGCTGGTAAGCAATGTAATTAATTCTAGAAATACACATTAACAGCATATGATAAAAGTGTAATGTATAAGCATGTTATATCTTTAAAGGAAAAGAAAAAACAAAAAAGAAGCAAAACAACCTTGTGTCACTTATAAAGTTGCAATAATTGTGAAATTGGTGAAAAAAAAGGGAGCTTTGAGAACTGAGCGGTCGTTGGTGTTTGATCGCTCAGTTCTCAGTGTTAGAGGCAGCGGGGTACAGATGCAGCATCGGACCAGTGCTGCATTAACCTAGGTAAGTATGAATCTGCAAAAAAAAAAGTCCATACTTCTCTTTTTAAGGAAATTAACTCTTCAGCTTCTACTAAACGTTAAAATATCAGTTTATTGAACATTGACCCTTTTAAAAACGTCCTTACCCAGGACTTCCTGCACTAAATTCTCTTTGGAAGGAAAAATTCAAATAGCTGTGATGTGTTTAGATGACCTATACATTGATCCATACAAGTGAAATTGGTTTGCCTGTAAACTCAGTATGTGTCTGGTATATGAACTGGTAGATGTTTCTACACCATAATCTAAAAACTATCCATAAAGTGTCAAATAAGTCTTTCAATATAATTTTAAAGTACTGATGAGCCTGCTTGGGATTTATGTCCCGTAATGTAGAACACTAAGGGGATTCATTATGCGCTGCTCTCAACTCAACATCCATATATTTCACATAATGAAAAGGAGCGAGACATGCATTATGCATCATTCAGATCACACACGTCTGTGTTGTAGGCTGTGTTTGGTATTACAAAGTACTGTGGCCTTATTCATAAATCTGCTATCAATATGATGAAATTCCTAGACTGGAAGTCTGACATTTAATACCATAAGCTCATAGCCACACAGTTATTTGGGATATTATATCAAAAATAAAAATAATATCTCTTTTATTTGAGTGTTGTGTTCTCTTAATACCTATATGGAAATTAAGTGGATGCAGCATTAAATTATTGACTTCTATTGTATCATAGAATGACTGTTTGTTTTAATCAGAGAAACATCAACTGCATTTTCAGTTTAACACTGCTAAAGTAGGAGACCTAGAAATATATGCAGATACTCCTCGTTTAACCGGTTCAATACAGGGCATTTTCACCCCCTTCCCTCCCAGGCCAATTTTTAGTTTTCAGCGCTGTCGCAATTTAAACGACAATTGCGCGGTCGTGCGATGTTGTACCCAAAAAAAATTGACGTCCTTTTTTCCCCACAAATAGAGCTTTCTTTTGGTGGTATTTGATCACCTCTACGGTTTTTATTTTTTGCGCTATAAACAAAAGAAGAGCGACAATTTTGAAAAAAACACAATTTTTTACTTTTTGCTATAATAAATATCCCAATTTTTTTTTTAAAAAAACAATTTTTTTCCTCAGTTTCGGCCGATACGTATTCTTCTACATATTTTTGGTAAAAAGAAAAAAAAAAAAATCGCAATAAGCGTATATTGATTGGTTTGCGCAAAAGTTATAGCGTCTACGGGATAGATTCATGGCATTTTTAAAAAAAAAATATTTATTTATTTTTTTTACTAGTAATGGCGGCGATTACGAATTTTTTTGGTGACTGCGACATTATGGCGGACACATCGGACACTTTTGACACATTTTTGGGACCATTCACATTTATACAGCGATCAATGCTATAAAATTGCATTGATTACTGTGTAAATGTGACAGGCAGTGAAGGGGTTAACCACTAGGGGGCGGGGAGGGGTTAATTATGTTACCTAAGGAATGATTCTAACTGTAGGGGGCGGGGACGTACAAGGGGAGGAGACCGATCAGTGTTCCTCCGTTCTGGGAACACAGATCGGTCTCCTCTCACCTGACAGGCTGTGGATCTGTGTGTTTACACACACAAATCCATGGTCCGGCCAACGGGCAATCGCGGGTGCCCAGCAGACATTGCGGCCGCTGGCCACACGCACCGGGTCCCAAGCAATGCGGCGGGCGCGTGCGCCCCCTAGGTGGCCGGGAACCCGAGGCCGTCATATGACGTCCACCCAGGTTGGGAGATCCCATCTGTGGACGTCATATTACAATAGCCGGGTATTGAAGTGGTTAAGGACTTACCTGTTTAATGACCGCTCGGACTTACGCCCAGCTCTCCCAACCTGAGCGATGCACTGTACATCATTGTATTGTACAGTAGAGCACAGAATTTTTGTTTATAGTTTTGTGTTCTGTACTTATGCAAATTAAAGTGGAGGTCCACCCTAAAAAAAAAATTGCATAAAAAAAATACCTAAAAAAAACGGAGGGAAAAAAAATAAAAAAATTTTAACTTACGTGAAATTGCTGTTGCTAAAAAATCTAAAATAAAAACAAATTGCTGCTCCCCTCAAGAAGTGGTGTGCTCCTAATGGTATGTGAAAAAGTTGAATGTAGGGGGCGCTAAATAATAATAGTGCTTAAAGTGGAGGTCCATCCTGAAAAAAAAAAAAAAATGCACCAAAAAATACCTAAAAAAAGAAATAAATAAAAAATTGAGAAAAAGAAAAAAAAAATTTTTTTACTTACATGAAATGGCTGTTGCTAGGCAGTCTTCCTAATCTGCCTCTTCCTACGCCGCGGTGATCTTCAGTCTTCTCCTCCCCGCGTTGTCTTCTGGGAAATGGGGCGCTGTGTGTTATGGGAACTGTGTGTGTCCCACAACACATCGCGTCCCATTCACAAAGCGCCGCGCGACTCGCACATGCGCAGTAGGAAACGGGCAGTGAAGCCGTAAGGCTCCACTGCCTGTTTCCCTTAGTTAGGATGGCGGTGCCGGGATCCGAGAGCCGAGGGACAGGTCGGCCTCGGGCGGCCGACATCGCGGGCACCCAGGACAGGTAAGTGTGCTTATTTAAAGTCAGCAGCTACAGTGTTTGTAGCTGCTGACTTTAATTTTTTTTTTTTCAAAGCCAGAATCCCGCTTTAAAACATCATTGAATTACAAAATATTGATTAACTGTGGCTCCTCATTTAATGACCAATTCATTTAGCAACCTGGTCGCTGGAGCAGAACCTGGTCATTAAGTGAGGAGAGACTGTACTACAGAATATGTCATTTATAGGTTTACACTCCTGTATGTATCATGCACTTTAACAAGAGTACTTTAATAATTGATTTTACTGACTGCAGCTTTATTCAATTAACTATATGAATCTTAACTAAAAGTCCAGATTGACATCAGTGGAGAGAAAGTTCATGTTCAATACAGAATAAAGACCAAGAGTAAAGTTCCTTGACAAAGCCACACCTACAATCCCAATCCATTCTTAGCCTCAGTAAAACAGCACAAAGGGTACAGTAAATATAATTTTTTTTTTAAAATGACCTTGATTCTAAGCCAGGCCATAGATGATGCGATTTTCTTTCCTGCAACCACGGGTGTACAAGGAGCCATCCCTGTCAGGAGAACACAGCGATTATTGCTAGCGGCGATAGTCGCTGGCAATAATCGAATGCTAGAAATGGACAATTAGCCTGTCCATACATGGATCGAATTACAGCTAGTTCAGCAGGGATTCAAACCATCTATAGCCGGCTTCAGTGTTGCCTCGACCCAAGCTAAAAACTGAAGCTCTACTGCTACTTTATGCTTCACAGTATAAATTCTCAAAACCTGCAATAAATTGAAGAATGTATAAATGTGTTTATATATGAAAAACAGCAAACTGCATAGTGAGTGGCTGGGCTGGCTGAGGGTTTAGCAAGCCCAGCTGAGGTAAGTCTTCCCTGTTTCCCTGAAAATAAGACCTAGCTTGATTGTCGGTGATGGCTGCAATATAAGCCCTACCCCCCAAATAAGCCCTAGTTAAAGTCCTTATGGGTCTTATTTTCAGGGTAGGGCTTATTTTGGGGGAAACAGGGTAGGGCTTATTTGGGGGGTAGGGCTTATATTGCAGCCATTACTGACAATCACGCTAGGTCTTATTTTTGGGGAAACAGGGTAGCTACTATGGGCTTTATAACACTCCTAGTCTACTTAGGGAGGACGCTGCCCCCTGGAATCCAATACTCTGTGCATGTCAGACTGGGGAGAAGCAAACAACCTGTGTGGTGACAACCAGATCCTGTGTGGTGAGACCAATCCTGGCTAAGACTTTTTTTTTCATGCTTGTAGGTTGTCCCAGGACAATTAGTCAGGGCCCAGTGTGTTATTAGGTTGCCGAAAGATGCAGGGATTTATTTTCTGGTTTTGTTTCACTGTTTTGATACCTGTAAGCCTTGGAAATAGACTCTGTAAATAAATGGCACATGTGTTTTCACCAAGACCTGCTGTCTGCTACTGTAGACCTACTGTCTACACAGTGTTCCTGTCTGAGGAAGGACGCTATCTAAACAGCCCGAAACTGTAGAATGATGGCATACTTTTGATCGATTTTTGTGTGTTTTTTTACATTATTAACCACTTCAATACCTTCCCGCCCTGCCCAATTTTCACCTTTCAGCGCAATTTGAATGACAATTGCGCGGTCATGCTACGCTGTACCCAAACAAATTTTTTATCATTTTGTTCCCACAAATAGAGCTTTCTTTTGGTGGTATTTGATCACCTCTGCGGTTTTTATTTTTTGCACAATAAAAAAAGACCGAAAATTTTGAAGAAAAAACAAGTTTTTCTTTCTTTCTGTTAAATTTTTTTGTAAATAAGTACGCTTTCTCCTTCAATAATGGGCACTGATATGGCTGCACTGATGGGCACTGATACAGCGGCACTGATGGGCACTGATGAGGTGGCACCAATGAGGTGGCACTGATGAGGTGGCACTAACGGGCACTGATGATGGGCACCGATAGGTGGCACTGGTATGTGGCACTGATGGGCACACATAGGCGGCACTGATGGGCACTCGTAGGTGGCATTGATTGGTATATATGGGTGCCACTGATGGGTACTTATGTGTGGCACTGATGGGCACTGATGGGTGGGCACTGATGGGCACAGATGGGCACTGACAGGTGGCACCGATGGGCAATGACAGGTGGCACTGATAAAGCATTGCTGGGCAGATCTGGGCATTGCTGGGCAGATCATTGACATAATAGTGCCAATCAGTGCCCATTTGTGGGCACTGATTGGCACAGATTGGGCACATGTGGATGACCATGGGGTACATACCTGGCCATCCACGTTGCCCCTTCCCTGGTGGTCCTAGTGGCATCCCTGGTAGTCCAGTGGGGTGATCTGAGGGGGGGCTGCGCTGATAAACAATCAGCGCAGACGCCCCCTGCCAGGAGAGCCGCCGATCGGCTCTCCTCTACTTGCGTCTGTCAGACGCGAGTGAGGAAGAGCCGATCAACGGCTCTTCCTATTGACAGCGTGATCAGCCGTGATTGGACACGGCTGATCACGTGGTAAAGAGCCTCCGCCGGAGGCTTTTTACCAAGATCTGTGTAGCGGTGTGTCAGATTGACACACCGCTCCACCGATCGCCGCGATGCGCGCCCCCGGGGGCGCGCTGCGGCATGTTATCCTGCTGGACGTCATATGACGTCCAGTCAGGATAACAGAACCACTTCCCGGACGTCAGTCCGCTATAGGGCGGGCGGGAAGTGGTTAAGGAAAATTTTTGTCCATACTTACCCCAATTTTCCTTTCCTGGATCCTCCCCATGTCAGCCTACTATGGGTCAGCTCCGCCCCCTCTGACCCCTCCAGGACCACCTCTTTTCTAGCCCATAAAAGGGCAGCTGTCTGCCCACACCAGGGTTCAAAAAACCCTGCCGCGCGATGGATAAACTGGGTGGGAATCCTCCGACTGACATGGGGAGGATCCAGGAAAGGAAAATTACGATAAGTATGGACAACAATTTTCCTTATTACTGGACCTCCCCATGTCAGCCTACTATGGGATGTACCAAGCAATATTAAGAAGGGAGGGAAGACAAAAAATAAAAAATAAGCCAAACCCTCAATGCAATGCTACTCAAAATTTTTAATGGGCAACAGCCGCCGTAATACTGTTGAGCCAAACGTTTCCTCAGGCGGACAAGCCATATTAAGCTTGTAATGCCTAATAAAAAGGTTTTGGGCATGCTCCAGCTTGCTGCTCTGCAAACTACCTCAGGGGCGTCCTTCGCGTATGCCCAGGATGCTGCCATACCCCTCGTTGAATGTGCTTTGATCTGTGAAGGAGGAGGAAGGCCCAGTGTTTTGTATGCAATATGCATTGTCTTGACAAACCAGGAAGACCCAACTCTGGATTTTGCTGGCATACCCTTTTAAGGTCCCATTGGGAAAACCTACAGCTGATCTTGTTTGCCAAAGCTTTTGGTCCATTTCAGGTAGGTTGAAACCGCAGAGACCAGGTCTAAACTACTCCACTCATTATTCGCTATATCCGTCGGAAAGGCTGGGAGAATGATCTCCCAGTTGATACGAAATTGTGTGGCCACCTTAGGTAGAAAGCTCGGTATCGGCCTAAGGACTATCTTGTCTGGGAGCACCAAACAATATGGTTCTTTAGATGAGAAGGCGCACAACTTGGAGTCTCTTCTGGCTAAGGCCACGGCTAGTAAAAAACAAAAAACTGTTAAAAGAAATAATGAACAAGAGAAAGCTTGATCAAAACGGAGGAACCAGCAATGTTCCCCAGACGAGTGTTAAGTCCTCTTTTGGAAAAAACTATTTCAATGGATGTCTGATTTCTATGGCTACCCCTAAAAAAAAAAAATCAGATCACCAACGGGTGTAGAGCATATCTTGTACACGACATAGCCGACAAGGCAGGGATTTGACCCTTCAGGGAATTATAAGCTAACCCTTGGAGACTACTCTGCAGAAACTCCAAAATGTTAGATACTGAAGGAGATCCAAGGTCCCAACCCCTTTCCGTAGTATTCCAGATCCGGTGATAGGTTACATTCCTTCTGACGATCCTGTAATAATGTCATCAACTTTATCCTGCTGCGGTTCAGGTGTCAGGCCCCACTCTGCAGAAGGAGATTTTGACAAGAAGGCAGAGGGATTGGTGAGCCCAACTTTATCCTCCAAGCCAGAGGGAACCACAGCTCCCTGAGCCAGTAAGGTAGGACTACTATTGCTGTGACTCTTTCTCGCTGAATCTTCAGCAGGATTTTGAGAGCCAATGGAAGCGGCGGGAACACATACACCAAGGGGAAGTTCCAAGACCTGGACAGAGCACCCTGACCCAATGCTGATAAAACCCCCAGATACTGCATGGATTTCTTCAGCATCATAGAAGACCTGGCCATCACTGCTTTGTCTGAGACTGGATCCCCTGGACCTTCCTCTGAGGAAGAGAAACACGACCCCGATCAGTGTTGAATTCTACTCCTAAATACTCCAACATTTGGGTCAGATGCATCTGGCTCTTCCGAAAGTTGATCAACCAACCGAAACGAGTTAGTGTTTTGCAGGTGAATTCACATGAACTAGAAGGAGCTCATTTGATGGACCCAGAAGTAGCATGTCATCTAGATCATGAAATATTTGCACTCCCTTGACCCTGAGAGTCACAACGACAGCAGACAGTAGCTTTAAAAAAAAACGTTCTCGGATGGTAGAGATTAAAAATGAAAGCCTTCCACGGAAGGCCTGAGAAAGCGATGGTGAAATGCGTCTATAGGGACATGAAGATAAGCACCTGCCAGATCGATGTAAACCATCCAGTCTCCTGACTCCACAACCAAAACAATTGTTTCTAATTCAGGACTTTTAGGTCAAAAACTGGTCCGAAACCCCTAAAGCCTCTGGGACCAAAAATAGAGGGGGAACATACGCTTTGACCCAAATCGTGCCTTGGAACCGGAAGGCTGTCAACAGCTCCCCTATATATCCTTGCAAACATTGCCTCCTTTCCAAATCCGTAGGAAGTCCAGTTTCTATGAACAAGGTCTGAAGGGGCCTTGTTCTGAACTTGAGACTATAACATGATCGAATGACGACTACAATCCAGGCATCATGTAATTTGTCCGCCCAAACCCCCTCTGAATTGGGCTAGTCTTGCTCCTACTTGAGAGGGTTAAGCGGAGACAGCTTCAGAAGCACTTATTTGAAGCCTAATGCCGCGTACACACGGTCGGACTTTCCGGCATACTTGGTCCGGCGGACCAGAGTGTGCCGGACAATCCGCCCGTGTGTAGGCGCCGGCGGACTTTTCCGGCGGACTTTTTCCCAAAAGCCCGCCGGACCTAGATTTGAAACATGTTTTAAATCTTTCCGTCGGACTCAGTTTCGGGCGGAAAGTCCGCTCGTCTGTGTGCTAGTCCGACGGAAAGCCCGCTCGTGTGTATGCTGGTCCAACGGACCAGATACGATACGAGGGCAGGGTATTGCATTTCGCGCTCGCTGCAATAGGAAAAACAAAATTTTCCTATTGCGGCGAGCGCGGGGCATACCAGGCCCTTAGGTCTGGTATGGATTAAAAAGGGGAACCCCCCCTACGCCGAAAAAACGGTGTGGGGTCCCCCCTACAAACCATACCAGACCCCGATCCGAGCACGCAGCCTGGCCGGTCAGGAAAGGGGGTGGGGACGAGCGAGCGCCCCCCCTCCTGAACCGTACCAGGCCGCATGCCCTCAACATGGGGGGTGGGTGCTTTGGGGGAGGGGGGCGCCCCGCGGGGCCCCCCCACCCCAAAGCACCTTGTCCCTATGTTGATGAGGACAAGGGCCTCTTTCCGACAACCCTGGCCGTTGGTTGTCGGGGTCTGCGGGTGGGGGGCTTATCGGAATCCGGCAGCCCCCTATAATAAGAGGGCCCCCAGATCCCGGCCCCCCACCCTATGTGAATGAGTATGGGGTACATGGTACCCCTACCCATTCACCTAGGGAAAAAGTGTAAATAATAAAACACTACACAGGTTTTTAAAATATTTTATTAAACAGCTCCGGGGGGGAGATCTTCCTCCGACTTCGGGGATCTTCTTCCGGCTTCGGGGGTCCCTCCGGTTCATCTTCTCCCGGCGTCCGGTTGGTTCTTCTCCGCTCTCTTCTCCCGGTGTTCCAGTTCTTCGGCCGGCTCCTCCGCTGTTTTCAGGTAGCTCTCTTGCCAGCAGAGGTCCGGACTTCTGGGCTTCTTCTCTTCTCTTCTCCAGATGTTGACACAACGCTCTCTCCGGCTGGACTGCTCTCTGAGGGCTGCGTTGTGACTTATATAGGCGGAGTCCCCGCCCCCTTATGATGTCACAGTCCCTGGGCATGCTGGGACTTTGACGTTTTAGGGGGCGTGGTCACCGGGTGATGTTGACCACGCCCCCTAAAACGTCACAGTCCCAGCATCACAAACATCGCAGTTTAAATTGCACGACTCTGGGGACGCAGCAGTGGAAACAGCCCCAGGAGCTTTGTTGGCCCTGGGCTTGGAAGGTTTCTGGAAGGTTAAACCAGCTCCTCTCCACTGTCTGAAAAACCTGTCTGTAAGCCCTGGCCTCTCTGAATCCTTCTTTGGATCTCTTGTTAAACCGAAAGGGCTGCTGTGTCTTAAAGAGCCATTATCTTTGCTGTCATCTTGACCTGGTCAACAGCCACTTCAGCCACAACTCTACAGCAGTCTGCAAAGGAGAAGAACTGCCACTTCCCAGATTTTCATCCTAACATCCAACCACCAGCTCTGCTACCTACACTCTAGGGCTGGATTCACACCCATGCACTCCCAGCGCATTCCACAGAACTGCACCACAGAACATGTTCCATAGGAGACCATGATAAACGGACGGTAGTGCAAATCCGCAAAATGCAAAAAGCGCACAGGTGCGAACCCAGCCCAAGTGCTGCTGCCACAGGAGTGAGTGCTACCGCCGGTCTGCAGGCTGCTGTCCAAACTATACAACCTTTTTAGGTCTGCGTTTACTTTGCGATCCATATGATCCCTAAAAGAGACCGAATACTCCAGCGGAAGCGTAATGAGGTGGGCGAATATACGTAATGAAGTATCCAGCTTAGGCGTAGTGTACCAAGGGGTACAGCTTCGATACTCCATTATGCACATTGAGCTTCTTCTCAGGCCCCCCCCCCCTCCCCCCTCCACTCATCGTCAATTACTTTTTTACATTTCAGAAATGAAATGGGAAGGAGGGTAACGATTTCTTTAAACACGGGTAGTATCTTAACAGCCTCCACCAAGTATGGGAACCAGTGCAAAAATCAAACGCATGTGATTCTGAGCCCATCTCAGCCGCAGATGGATCCGAATCGCTATCGACTTCAGAGTAAAAACGCACTGAAAACACATGATCTGAATCTGCAGATGGTGAAGATACAGCAGGATGAGCAGGATTCCTTGAAACACTCTTTAACCCTTCCTTGACTCCGTGCTTAATGTAGGATTTAACCTGGCTTTCGCAGCATTGTCCTGAGCCGTCTAATGTCTTGACCTCTCTTGTCCGAGCGACTAAAGTTAGGTAAGAGCGAGGAAGATCTGGAATGCTGTGACAACAGGCATCTATCCAGCTGCATGCGACTCTGCGATTTGTCTTGTCTAGTCCCTTCTTTACTCTTTTGAGGCTGGAATGCAGATTTGGAACCTCTTTGCGGGAGTTTATCTCACAGTGGGCCCGTCTCTCTGTAAAACACAGAGGATGTGCTCTCTTTTAAAAATAAATACATAAATAAATAACTACAATTAAAATTAACTTCTCCATCCAAATCTTCGGTGCTTAAGGCAGCTAGGCAGGCAGGCGAAATTCCCCAGTCCTAGAAGGTACAGGATAATAAAAATAAAAAGTAACACAGCAGAAAGTACCTGGAAGGAGGCTTACCAGAGCAGAGCAGAGAAACAGATTGACCAGCTGGAGACTGAGATCAGCCTAGAGGACAGAGGCTGCTGCAATCAGCAGTGAGCATTCTGGTGTTTGCTAGACAACCCAAAGAGGAAGCTACCTCTGACCTCACCTGCACAACTCTGAGCTTCCTGAAAGGTGTGCATATGGGGGAGGTGAACTACAAGACCATCGAGCCAAACCATGAACACACAAAAACATGGAAGGAGAGAGTGCCAGCACCTGCCTAAGGAAGGTATTTACAGTCATTTATACTGCCAGTGACCTTTGCCAGTTATACACAGTCATTTATACTGTACCATACAATCCCAGCACCATGGGAACCCACCTCCTCAGGAGATTTATAGCCTATATGGGGGGGTCTTCTGAATCGGAAGAAGCTGAACCCGACAGGATGGATGGAGAAGAGAAGAGAAAAAATAAATGAATAAATAAAATAAACTTTAAAAGGCGTCCGGAGTGAGGACGAAAAAAGAACACTGGTGTGGGCAGACAGCCGCTCTTTTATGGGCTAGAAAAGAGGTGGTACTGGAGGGGTCAGAGGGGGCGGAGCTGACCCATAGTAGGCTGACATGGGGAGGTCCAGGAAATATATATATATTATATATATATACAGTTGTGTTCATAAGTTTACCTACCCTGGTAGAATTTATGATTTCTTGGCCATTTTTCAGAGAATATGAATGGTAAAACAAACATTTCTTTCACTCATGGTTAGTGTTTGGCTGAAGCCATTTTATTATCAATTAACTGTGTTTACTCGTTTTAACTCATAATGACAACAGGAACTACCCAAAAGTTGCCCATTCCTCATGGAAAAAAGCCTCCAGTTCCTGGAAATTCTTGGGCTGTCTTGCATGAACTGCACGTTTGAAATCTTCCCAGAGTGGCTCAATGATATTGAGGTCAGGAGACTGAGATGGCCACTACAGAACCTTCACTTTATTCTACTGTAGGCAATGACAGGTCGACTTGGCCTTATGTTTTGGATCATTGTCATGTTGGAATATCCAAGTATGTCCCATGCGCAGCTTCCTGGCTGATGAATGCAAATGTTCCTACGGTATTTTTTGATAACATATTGCATTTATCTTGCCATAAATCTTGACAACATTTCTTGTGCCTTTGCAGACCACACATCATCAAAACATCAGCGTTTCATCCACCTCCATTTTTCCAGTAGGAATGGTGTACTTTTCATCATAGGCCTTGTTGACTCCTCTCCAAATGTAGCATTTATGGTTGTGGCCAAAAAGCTAAATTTTGGTCTCATCACTCCAAATTACTTTGTGCCAGAAGGTTTGAGACTTGTCTCTGTGCTGTTTGGCATATTGTTAGTGGGATACTTTGTGGCATTTGCGTAGTAATGGCTTTCTTCTGGCGACTCGACCATGCAGCCCATCTTTCTTCAAGTGCCTCCTTATTGTGCATCTTGAAACAGCCACACCACATGTTTTCAGAGAGTCCTGTATTTCACCTTAAGTTGTGGGTTTTTCTTTGCATCCCAATTTTCGTGGCAGTTGTGGCTGAAATCTTAGTTGGTCTACCTGACCGTGGTTTAGTTTCAACAGAACCCCTCATTTTCCACTTCTTGATTAGAGTTTGAACACTGCTGATTGGCATTCTCAATTCCTTGGATATCTTTTTATATCCCTTTCCTGTTTTATACAGTTCAACTACCTTTTCCCGCAGATCCTTTGACAATTCTTTTGCCTTCCCCATGACTCAGAATCCAGAAACCTCAGTGCAGCACTGGATGAAAGATGCAAGGGTCTGTCAGGAGTCCAGAAACTCGTTTACCTTTTATACACACACACACACACACACACACACACACACACACACACTAATCACAAGCAAACAGATCACAGGTGGGGATGGTTACCTTTAATAGCCATTCAAACCCCTTTGTGTCAACTTGTGTGCATGTTATCAGGCTAAAATCACCAGGGTATGTAAACTTTTGATCAGGGTCATTTGGGTAGTTTCTGTTGTCATTATGATTTAAAAAGAGTAAACACAGTTGATTGATAATAAATGGCTTCAGCCAAACACTAACCATGAGTGAAAGAAATGTTTTTGTGTTCTCATTCATATTTTCTGAAAAATGGCCAAGAAATCATAAATTCTGCCAAGGTATGTAAACGTATGAGCATAACTGTATATATAAATAAATACTTTGAAAACACATCAGATCTCAATGGGGAAAAATATCATGCTGCATATCTATACTACTGATAGTAACTGGGTAATGAGTTAGGAACGAAAGGATGCCACATCGTTTGATGGAAAAGAACATTTTCAACCTATAGAGGGCTGAATTCAAAGACACCCTGAAAATCAAAGTGAAAAAATGGTGCAGCAGGCTAGTCCATTTTGCTGAAATTTCAGATCTAGACCAGGGCATCACTGAGCTCCTCAACAGACCGAGGTGCAACCTGGCAGCGCCGGATGGACCGAAACATAATATCCCAGAGGTGTTCTATTGGATTTAGGTCAGGCAAGCGTGGGGGCCATTCAGTGGTATAAATTCCTTCATCCTCCTGACTGAATACTCTCACCACATGAGGTCAAGCATTGTCGTGCACCAGGAGGAACCCAGGACCCACTGCATAGGGTCTGACAATGGATCCAAAGATTTCATCCTGATACCTAATGGCAGTCAGGGTGCCATTTTCTAGCCTGTAGAGGTCTGTGTATCCCTCTATGGATATGCCTCCTCAGACCATCACCGACCCACCACCAAACCGGTCATGCTGAACATTGTTACAGGCAGCATAAAGTTCTCCACGGCTTCTCCAGACCCTTTCACATCTGTCACATGTGCGCATGGTAAGCCTGCTCCTATCTGTGACAAGCACAGGGTGCCAGTGGCGGAGTTGCCAACTCTGGTGTTCAATGGCAAATGCAAATCAAACTCCACGGTGCCGGACATTGAGCACAGGTCCACTAGAGGATATCAGGCCCTCAGGCTACCCTCATGAAGTCTGTTTGGTCAGAGACATTCACACCAGTGGCCGCTAGAGGTAATTTTGTAGGGCTCTGGCAGTGCTCATCCTGTTCTTCCTTGCACAAAAGAGCAGATACTGGTCCTGCTGATGGGTTAAGGACCTTCTACAGCCATGTCCAGCTCTGATAGAGTAACTGTATGTCTCCTGTAATCTCCTCCATGCTCTTGAGACTGTGATGGGAGACGCAGCAAACCATCTGGCAATGGCACGTATTGATGTGCCATCCTGGAGGAGTTAGACTGCCTGTGCAACATCTATAGGGCCTCATGCTACCAGTAGTGACACTGACCCTAGCCAAATGCAAAACTAGTGAAAAACAGTCAGAAAAGATGAGTAGGGAAAAAGATGTCAGTGGTCTCCACCTGTAAAACCATTCCTGTTTTGGAGGTTGTCTCATTGTTGCCATCTAGTTCCTATCTAGTGTACCCATTGTTAATTTCATTAACACCAAAGTGGCTGAAACTGATTAAAAACCCTCTCTGCTACTTAACTGACCAGATCAATATCCCAGAAGTTTAATTGACTTGATGCTATACTCTGATTAAAGTATTCCTTTCATTTTTTTTGAGCAGTGTGTGTGTATGTGTGTATGTATGTATGTATGTGTATATATATATATATATATATATATATATATATATATATATATATATATATATATGTGTGTATATGGTCTGGAGACATGCTTGGCCAGTCAATCACCTTTATCCCTTAGCATCTTTAGCAAGGCAGTGGTCGTCTTGGAGGTGTGTTTGGGGTCGTTATCATGTTGAAATACTGCCCTGCGGCCCACTCTCCGAAGGGAGAGGATCATGCTCTGCTTCAGTATGTCACAGTGCATGTTGGCATTCATGGTTTCCCTCAAGGAACTGTAGCTCCCCATTGCCGGCAACACTCATGCAGCCCCAGACCATGACACTCCCACCACCATGCATGACTGTATGCAAGACAGACTCTTCTTTGTACTCCTCACCTGATTACCCCCACATACACTTGACACCATCTGAACCAAGTAAGTTTATCTTGGTCACATCAGTCCACAGGACATGGTTCCAGTATCCATGTCCTTTGTCTGCTCGTCTTCAGCAAACTGTTTGTGGGCTTTCTTGTGCATCATCTTTAAAAGAGGCTTCCTTTTGGGACGACAGGCATGCGGACCAATTTGTTGCAGTGTGTGGCATATGGTCTGAGTACTGACAGGCTGACCCCTTCAACCTTTGTGGAAGTGCTGGCAGCACTCATATGTCTATTTTCCAAAGACAACCTCTGGATATGATGCTGAGCACGTGCACTCAACTTCTTTGGTCGACTATGGCGAGGTCTGTTCTGAGTGGAACCTGTCCTGTTAAACTGCTGTATGGTCTTTAAATCAAAAAGTGTGCACAAATATAGGCCCAAATGCACTGCTCAGCGCCAAAAATGAATTGACCTCCAAGGTAATAGATATCCCAGTTATAGCTTATATATAAAATATATCAGTTAGCAGCTACTTAAAAAACACAGCATACAGTGGGGACGGAAAGTATTCAGACTTTTCACTCTTTATTATATTGCAGCCATTTGCTAAAATCATTTAAGTTCATTTTTTTTCCCTCATTAATGTACACGCAGCACCCCATATTGACAGAAAAACACAGAATTGTTGTCATTTTTGCAGATTTATTAACCACTTTAAGACCAGCCTCGTTTTGGATTTTAGGTGTTTACATGTTTAAAACAGGTTTTTCTGCTAGAAAATTACTTAGAACCCCCAAACATTATATATGGTTTTTCTTCTAACACCCTAGAGAATACAATGGCGGTCATTGCAATACTTTTTTTTGCACCGTATTTGTGCAGCGGTCTTATAAGCGCACTTTTTTTGGAAAAAATGCACTTTTTTGAATAAAAAAATAAAACAACAGTAAAGTTATCCCAATTTTTTTTATATTGTGAAATATAATGTTACGCCGAGTAAATTGATACCCAACATGTCATGCTTGAAAATTGCGCCCGCTCGTGGAATGGCGTCAAACTTTTACCCTCAAAAATCTCCATAGGCGAGGTTTAAAAATTTCTACAGGTTGCATATTTTGCGCTACAGAGGAGGTCTAGGGCTAGAATTATTGCTCTCGCTCTACCGGTCGCGGCGATACCTCACATGTGTGGTTTGACCACCGTTTTCATATGCGGGCGCTACTCGCATATGCGTTCGCTTCTGCGGGCGAGCTCGTCGGGACAGGGGGGTTTTAAAAAATTTTTTTTTTATTTTTATTATTTATTTTACAATATTTTATTTATTTTTACACTTTAAAAAAAAAAAAAAAATTGTGTCACTTATATTTCTATTACAAGGAATGTAAACATCCCTTGTAATAGAAAAAAGCATGGCAGGACCTCTTAAATATGAGATCTGGGGTCAAAAAGACCTCAGATCTCATATTTACACTAAAATGAAATTAAAAAAAAAAAAAAAAAAAGTCATTTGTAAAAATGACATTTGAAAAAATATGCCTTTAAGAGGCGTGGACGGAAGTGACGTTTTGACGTCGCTTCCGCCCAGCAGTGTCATGGAGACGAGTGAGCGCCATCTTGGGCTCACTTGTCTTCAGACACACCACGGGAGTGGACGCGATCGCCTCCGCCGCTACCGGCGGCTCCGGTTTGCACACCAAATTTGGGGTTCCTAGCACTAAGTGGCCCTGAGATACGGGGCCCCAAATTCGGTCAACTGTGTCCATCTGCAGCAATGTCATTTCAGGACCCTTTGGGTTCAGAGACCCCGAATTTTGGCTGCAGCTAGGGGGCATCTAGGAACCCTTAACTACCGAGTTTGAGGTTCAGGGGACCTATGGCTGCAAATGGGCACAGTGAGGCATGCAAATGGGCACAGTGATGCTGCAAATGGGCATTGTTGACCCACTTTTCCACTTACAGTAGCTGTGCATTTCTCACCCTCGTCTTATACTCGGGTCAATACGTTTTTCCCATTTTTTTTGTAGTAAATTAGGGCCTCGACTTCTACTCGGAACGACTTATACTCGAGTATATACGGTATATATATATATATATATATATATATATATACACACGTACATGTACATACTGTATATAAAATGTCCATGCACTAAAAGCAGGACACCATCACTGGCTGTGACAACTCATGACTATGCAAACAGTCAAAGAAAATTTTTGAATTAGAAACGCACCACAGTAACCTGATGAAGAATGGAAAATAACCTATTTTACTGCCTTGAATGTCAAACCTGCCATGCAAACTTAACATAGAAAGAAGGGCCCTTCCTAAACCTAAAATGACTGCCCTGCTTCACAATCCTCAAAATAAAGAACTCTGCACCAACATGGCACAGATGGGTAATATTTTTTTTTTAAATTATGCATTTATTACAAATCATTTCACAAGTAAGAACGTTTTACATATGTTAATTTCAACTATATGTTTTTCTCTTTCCCTGGTGACAGTAGAAAGTATCACAAGTTCAGGCACATGTTTTTTTACTTCTGACAACTACAACTGTGACAGTTGTAAAATAATTACATGTGTTGTGCACTCTGGTAGTGTGGAATTACAGAACTCAACCAAAACTTGCTAAGGAATGCATTGTTTATGATTAAAATTATAATGCAAGAAAATGTAGGAAACCAGTGGCATACAGTTCACTGTTTTACTGTTATAACAGACCGAAAATGGTCTATTGTATGATTTAGCATAGCTTAATCTTATTTTGGTAACTAAATGTTATACAAGAATTGTATTGATGTATAGGTCTTAATTGCACGTCATAATATAACAAATGTTGTCACCTGCTACCAGGTTGGGGCGAATACAAACCATTGAATAATTTACTGACTCTTCAGAAAAATGACATTGCTTCAGCACTGTGGTGTATTTGCTCTACTACCATATGCAGTAATTGCTGCAAGAGATTAGATATTATTCTTAATTTTCTTTGCCGTTTGTCAAGTGCCCATTTGTTGTCATAGCTGCCACAGCAAATCAAATGACTTTGCACGCAGGACTGCACCCTTAGGAATAGGTCAGGGTGTGATTTCCATACAACGAAAGCAAATGTTTATACACTTCAGGAGTCTACAATCAGCTTTTGGCACTATTATCTTTGTAGTATACAGGAAAGTGCCTTTGAAAAGAACACATAAAGTGTAGAAAGTATTCATTAATACACAGAAACGTATGTACATATTTATTTTTACAAAAAAGTGTATCCATTTTTTCCAGTACGTACATGCAAGAAAAATCACGTTTTCATTTTTAGTGAATTGCATTTTTATGAGCATCTTGTGTAATTAATGTGCATGAACAAAGGCATTTGTAATACAAATGTATTGTGAGAATGTATTTTGCATGTTGGGCACCAAAGTCAGCATAACTTTAATTTATTTACTTAGTTTAGTGAAAATTCATTTGGCAACTATTCAAGATGGCACAACCCTTTTAAATGCTTTGTTTATATTTTTTCTTTATCATCATTCATTTTTGACAACTGGATAAAGACATATCAAGGCCAATGTACTAAATTAAATAAACATGAGCAGGTCTAAACTGCAGGATCAGGGTAAGGCCCCTTTCACACATGCTGTCCATTTGTCCATTTTTCATCCATCCATTGACGAATTGAAAACGGACATCAATGCACCTCTATGGAAAAACGGATGGAAATGGATGATTATCCATTTCCATCCGTGTACATCCGCATCCATCAACATCCTTTTTTTGAAACGGATCAAACCTTGTTAAAAAATAGATCTGGCGAAAAACGGATGTAAACTGACAAACAGTATGTTTTCTATCTGTATTTGCATTGGTATTGGATATAAATAAACTTATGATAAAATGATGAAAAACTTATGCGTACCCGATAAAAGCCTGATGGAAATCTGATGAAAACCTGATGAAACTTCATCTGTTTTTTCTTTGAAAAGACGTAACTGAACTGATGAAATTAATGGTCCGTAGGTGTGAAAGGGGCCTTAAACTGCACAATTAAATTTAAACTGCACAATTAAATTTAATAAACGGGGGTAGGACAGAGGTGACTCCACACAGTATTCCCCTGACAAGCCAGCAGCCCCAGTGCCTGAGGCGGTATCTGGTCACGTTTTTACCTACGCTATTTCCGGTCCGGCTGGTTGTCGGTGTGAGCCGGTGGAACACACGCCATCCATGGAGGTGAGACGGAGGTGACTCCACACAGTATTCCCCTGACAAGCCAGCAGCCCCAAAGCCGGGATAGGCACTATTAAATGCGAGGAGCCATTTCGCCACTTTTTTTATCTTGATTTTAACATTAAAAAATGGAATTATGCTATGGATGTTTTCTTGCTTTTTCTGAATATCCTGCCTTTGCCATTGAGGAGGAAGGTCCTTATCATATCTATCCCATCATATGTGAGCAGGCACTATCCTGCATAATCGCAGTTTGACTATCTTTCCTAGGAAAGAAGTCAAATTGGTATGGTAAGCAGATCACTTATCTATTCACTTATTGGTGTCCATATTTCCATGAAAGCTTGGTGAAGGATCTCAAATCTTTGTTGGAAGACACTGCTATATTGGGAATATTGAAGCTTCTTCATATATATGTTTTGTTGTGGACTTTTCTGTGGATCTTTTTTTCACTCATTTATATGTTTACACTTGTTATTTTTTGTTGGGATTGTATCCTAGGAGACAATTATAAATCAACACTTTCTTAATTGTTTGGTACAAAAATTATTAATTAGCTATTAAAGCGGGATTCCGTCATAAAAAAAAAATGTAAAAGTCATCAACTACAAACACTGTAGCTGCTGACTTTAAATAAGTACTTACCTGTCCTGGGTGCCCGCGATGTCGGCCGCCCGAGGCGACCCGTCCCTCGGCTCTCGGGTCCCGGCACCACCATCCTAGGTAAGGGAAACAGGCAGTGGAGCCCTGCGGCTTCACTGCCAGTTTCCTACTGCGTGAGCGGCGCAGGGTTTTATAAATGGGACGCGATGTGTTGTGGGACACACACAGTTCCCATAACACACCTTGCCCCATTCACCAGAAGACAACGCGGGAAGCAGAAGACTGAAGATCACCGCGGTGTAGGAAGAGGCAGATTAGGAAGACTGCCTAGCAACAGCCATTTCACGTAAGTAAAAAAATTTTTTTTTTCTTTTTCTCCATTTTTTTAGGTATTTTTGTGCATTTTTTTTTTCAGGGTGGACCTCCACTTTAAGCACTATTATTATTTAGCGCCCCCTACATTCAACTTTTTCACATACCATTAGGAGCACACCACTTCTTGAGGGGAGCAGCAATTTATTTAGATTTTTTAGATTTTTTTTAGTAGTTTGGCGCAGAGTTTTTTCACTTAAACAATTAAATTGTACGCCCACATATGTAAGTGAACGTGAACAAACATTCTCTTACATGCTCGATAATAATAATTAACTTGTCTAGTTACACCTTTGTCCAGTGCTTTGGCATTCTAATTTGCCATGACATTGAACATCCAGATAATTTTGCTGTTATGCATATTGTTGCCCTAAGGTGCATTTCTAAATGCACATGGCAATTAAAAAAAAAATAACATGAAGGAAAAAAAATCTCTTTCTAAGCATTGACTGTGCATGTGCCAAACTAAAAGGTATGTAAAAAAAACAAAAGCTATGCTGTTATACGAAAAAGTCAGTATATGTATATCACTATATTCCATTGGATTCTGTATTCCAAGCACCAGCATAGGAATTTTGTGCTTGACCTCCTAGACGCGTGCCCAAAGATTCATGCATAAGCAGTACAATAACCACACTTTTAGAGTATCCTATAAAGTGGAAGTTCGGTCTAATCTTGAACCTGGTCCCACTCCCATTCTAAGTCCTGTACTAACTAGTCTGTAGAGGAAAAATGTGTATACTTACCCCTTCGCTGGGTGCTCCAGTCCGAACGCATGATAGGCTTCCAGCACCGACTTCAGGGTACAGGAGGGACAGCCGACAACTGTATTAGTTTTTTTTCAGCTTTTGTTTCTTCTATTTCGATCTGGTGTTCCAGCCAGTAAGTCTGTTGTTTTTCAACAGAAAAGCTCTTTTGCAATTACAGAGATGAGCTAGACCATTTAACACTGGCAGGGATGCTTATAATGATCAGCATTTTTTTTACTTATGTTAAACCTTTTATCCACAAACCTTTATCCCGGTTGTTAGGGGTCCAGCACCCGCCAGCATCCTAACAGCCAGTGACTGATACCTGCTGGGCACTTTAAGCTGTGGGTATCTGCAGACAGGGGGTTTATCGCAATCTGGAAGTGCTCTTTAAAAATAAGGGGGCCCCAGATACAGCCCCCCATGTGAATAAGTAAGGGGTACATTGCATCCCTATTCATTTACAAAAGAAAGAATGTACGCTCTGGCTGAAGGTTCGTTCAGTTGAACACCAGTTGAACACCCATTCAGCTGTTTTCATAAGATTCATCATAGACTGTACACAGTGCAGAAGTCTCCCTTATATTGTTTCCCTTGCTGGTCAAATGTTCTTACCCTATTAACTCAAATGGTTGAAAGATATTTTTCTCTTAGGATTGAATGATAGGGGTTTTAACATCCACCCAATGAAAGGCAAGAGGAAAGTTGTATTTATTACACTATATTACAAACATTACAGGAATTTATCGTTATGCTTGCACAAATCTTGAGATATTGTTAGAGGGGACCTTCTTGTTTCATACCCGGAACAAAATAGCGTCGGGCTGAGCGGCACTCTGTGAATGAATACAAAGCTTCCTCTGATTGGCCAAATCGGAGAAGCAGGCTGGTGACATCACAATCTGTGACTCAGCCAATCAGAGGAAGCTTTGTATTCAAGCATACACTATTTTGTTCTGGGTGTGAGACAGGAAGGTCATACAGTGCTGTATACTGTACGTAGCTGAGGCTACATATAGTTTATACAGCATGCCCAGTAGGCTCATGTTAGTGATGGAAATAACTTGTTTGGGTCAGCTTGGCCCAAATGAACTATTTAGATTGTAAGCTCTAATGAGTAGGGCCCTCTGATTCCTCTTGTACCAAATTGTAATGTAACTGTTATGTCTGCCTCTATTTTGTTAAGCGCTGCGCAAACTGTTGGCGCTATATAAAACCTGTATAATAATAATAAACCTGGATATCAGCTTTAACACCAACATGAAAGAGGTCTTAATATACTCCACTTTTCTTAGATTCGCTATGGCAGTATACCTTATTGAATCTGTCACAGCAATACCAACAGATAACAAAACTGCTATGAACTACTTGGATTTGGTGCAGTGTTGGTATTTTTAATGAAAGTGTCGCATGGCTTTCATGAATTTGTTGAACAGCTTCTGACAGCATCTACACCGCTAGTAATGTGTCTGTAATGTTACTGAGTCTCACTATGATTGTGCAGTATCTTTAATGTTCCCAAGCACTGGAAAAGGCTGCAAGTCAAGTTTCAGAAACAGTGTACAGTATCTTTAGGATACCAGAGCACTAGAATGGGCTGCATGCTTGGCATCATGCAAGATTTACCCTGCAGCAAACATAAGAAATGTTTGCAGCTGAAGGTAAACTGCAAAAACCTTATGAGGTATCTTCAGATTTGTCTCTCCATAACAAAACCTCCTGCACCACTGAAGGCTCTCCTGGACATTATGCTGGCAGCAGGTCAAACCAGAAGCTCCAGCACATACTGAGCATGCACCTGCCAGTGGTTCGGCATAAATAGCTCGTGTTCTATAGGGTCCCCATGTTTCATAGTGTCTGCATCAGTCCTGGACCCAATGTAGTAAGCAGTCATATGGTTTGGGCACTGTCTTTGAGCACTGCCTGCACCTGGGCATGGCTACTGTGGCCTAAAAAAATTGCTGAGGCATCCACTGCGACTGCTGATTAGAGCATCAGGGTCATCTTGCTCGGCAGAGGGGACCCTGCCATGTTTGGGAAATGTGGCAAAGAGAAAGAGGTGCAAATACAACACCTCCTCAAAGTGCTCTATTTTGGGCTCTCTCTGGGATTTTGGCAAAAGATCAGACATTTTATGCTTGTATCAGGTATCTAGTAGGGTGCCACCCCAGTAGTAGTCCCTTTTTTATCTTTGATTACCAAAATTCTAGGGTTCTTGCTCAATCATTTCAACATAAAAAAAACATACATCAGAAATTGCCTGCAGCCAGAGGACACCTAGTCGCTGTCTTTAACAATCTCACCCCACCCAGGTACATTACCTGGGGTTTAAGTGAGGTGGAATGTCCCCCAGAAAGTCTGACCTATTTCCTGCCACCCCCTCTAGCATCCCCAACTCTCCTCTTCCATGTATTTCTCAGTCTCTAGCTGACTCTGCCTCACAGGGATAGAGGTTGCAGGCAAATTATCCTTTTGCCCCTGGAACGGTGAAAGGTCTATCCCTTTCTACTGCTGCTGTGTCTCCAGTTCCTGGACTATTATGTTACACAGTGTATGAGTGTATGCTTCATGAGGAACCGAAGAGATAATGTATTTCTAACTCCGTTTAATCGTGGCTCACCATTTTGGTTGCCTCTGGTAAAAGTGTCAAAATACTACAAGTGTCCTAAATGATGAGCTGATCCTCGTGCCATAATTACAGAAGTTATCATTGATGGCACATTTCTGCAGCATGGTCAGCTTTAATCTCCAGTGCTTGGGGAATCAAAAAAAGTTAACAGGCAGCTGATGTTGCAACTTAAATTCTATTAGGTGAGCTATGGCTAGATACAATTGTCTAAAGCAGGGGTCTCCAAACTACGGCACCCAGCTGTTGCCGAACTACATGTCCCATGAGGCATTGTAAAACTGACATTCACAGACAGGACTAGGCATGATGGAAATTGTAGTTCCTGAACAACTGGAGGGCCAAAATTTGGAGACCTCTGATCTAAAGTGTCCACTTACCCTGGTGGCCTGACAAAGGATCTCCCAAAAGCCTGATATTTTGTGATAAGCCATAGCACCACTAGGTCAAAAACATGTGCCAGGCAAGATACATGAATTTTCCCCGCAACAGGACAGCCAGCAAGCTATCTTCAAACACAACCTTGCCTGGCTGAAGATGGCGTGATGTTGGCCACTTCTTGACCTGCGTCTGCAGAGCTGCCAGCAGCTTTGGCCCATCTAAGGGCCCTAGCAATAGAAAATATACCTCCCAAAGAATATAAACCCTGAAACACTTAACCAAACACATAAAAAAAAAAGATTTTTTTTAAAAGATCACATCACACTTGATTCTATTCAACTCTAAGCAAAAAGCTCACCCTCTTCCTCCCACTTCTGACAGCACCGAAAGAGAGCGGGCATGACAGACAGGTCACACAAGGCCCACACAACCCCTGCCTCCATATCTGAAAGCTGTCAGACAGAATATCTGCAGCTCTGCCTTGCAGCCCTGTGCCCTCTCTCATCTTCTCTGCCAGGTGAGGAGAAAGACTGAACCCGGACCACCACCAGCAGGGCAGAGACAGTAGAGTATTTACTATTGGCCTTTGTTGTTGTGAATGATGACGTCAGTAACTACTCCACTCACAGCCCTGAATAACTGGCAGTACATAGCTATCTGGGCTTAATGTTTCTTGTCACTACAAAGAAACTTGCAGAGGAGATCAGAGGCATATGGCTGCATGATTACATGATGTCTGGCAACTTTCAGAGGGGAAGAGGGCTGGGGTTGTGAACTTCCGCTCGGATCGCCGTTGTGATCTGGGCAGAAGTGGGAGTGGATACCTGGTTCTGATACGTGCCAAATGTCAAAGAGGAGGGGGGGGGGGAAACAAGCAGAACTTCTTGTTTTGGGTGAAGTTCGACTTTAAAGATTAAATAAGAGAAAATACAAATAGACATGCAATTAAAAGTAAAGCAATAACATATGCAGTAGAACACAAATCTTTTGAAACACATAAACCTTCTAGCACATACTGTTTATTGTAATGTATATGTTTTAATCATTGCTCAAGCTGTTACAGTTGAAGTGTGATTTTTTTTTTCAGGATAATATCTGTGGAACTGCCTGAAGAAGCCAAACAATTTGGAATTCAGTTTCGATGGTGGCAGCCGTACCATTCTGGACAAGGGGAAGATGTGTGGGCCATTGATGAGATCATTATGACATCTGTACTCTTTAACAGTATTAGCCTGGACTTCACTAACTTAGTGGATGTTACTCAGTCTCTGGGTTTTTACTTGGGAAATGTGCAGCCATACTGTGGACATGATTGGACACTATGGTAAGACTTACATTTTGATATGTAACACTGAATAGTTTTTCTTTAATATTCTTTGATATTATATAATGTTTTTGTGACTATATTAATTATTCAAATTTTTCATTTTCAATTTTTCAGTTTTCAACCTTGTGGTAGAGACACCAGAATGTATACAAAAAAATCTCTAATTTTGTTCCCCGTGCACTACATTATGACCTCATCATACAGACTGGCTCCCCAAGCCGTTGCTTAAAAAATAAAGAAAGCTTGCAGTGAAAATGTAATTTTTTTGGGCTTTATTAATGAAATTATTGCTGCAGCAGCTTCTGTACACAGTACAGATGTGCCACTTTACAGGTGGACTAAGGGGACCCCCAGGCACTATATTGAAAGGAATTTTTCATTTTTATACTTTCACTTTAAGCATCACTGCTCTTTTAAAAATTAAGTTTTTTATGAACTTTTTTTTCATTAATACATGTCCCCCAGGGCAGTACCTGGACCCCCATAACCATTGTATGCCCAATTACTTGCGTATAAGCCTTCAGAATGGGCACTTTTGATTTTTCACGTTTGGGTCCTATAGACTTCAGTGGGGTTCGTTATTCAGTTTCAAACTTTCATGATGGTCGAAAGTTCTGGTGCAAACCGAACAGGGTTTAAAACAAGTAAATATAATAAACCCTCCTATCTATTGACTAAGGCAAGCGGCATAAGGATTAAAAATGGTTAATGTTCATTGAGCAAGTACATTTCTGCTTCAACACTAAAACTCAGTCTTAACCCTTTAACACTAACCTAAAGCTAATCTCAACACAAATTCATGTCATATTTACCTACTAGGTGCTGGAACCACCTTTTTTGTTCTGAGATCTTAATTAATTGGAATTAATTTCTATTTGCCATGGTTTAAATTGCCAAAGGTAATTTATAAATATGATTTTATTATATTAGCATCACAATTAAAATATTGTATATATAATTTATTTAAAAGCTCAGAATTAATTTGAATTGTAGCATAATACTCTAAAATTTGATGATCATAATGGCTTTGTTTCAGATATAAAATGTGCATATGGATGCATTAATAAGGTTGGATGTTATTAAAAAATCGTTTCAAAGGTAATCCACCACATGAAGCAAAAAGCAAGGAAATATATTAATAACACTACTGTCATGCGTAAGCTTATAAAGGTATAACTAATCTAAGAGTCAACTCAATATAAAGTACTTTGCTTTTAAAAGGAGTTCAAGTATCAAGAGTCTGCCGTGTCTACACTTAAAGAAATAATGTGGACATTTAGTACTAAGCTGCCAAATATTATGGTAGACTTTGAGTGTATAGCAGTTACTCATGAATAGATGTAACACTTGTGTAAGAGGCACTAGATCTCCTGTTTTAATAACCAATATTACAAGTGACTGTGCAAACTGCTCTGGCAGTGATGAGGCTAGAGAAGGTGCATTGTCTACTGAAAGTCCTCACAGCTCATTAAAGTGATTTAACATGGCTTGTCTTAAACTGAATTTTTTTAATCAAATGATCAAAATAAACCACTTTGTTTAATTTGCTTGATTTAACTTTTATACTTTACTCCAAGTTATTTTGTGGCATTTCTTATTTTTACAAAAAGGATTGCTTATACACCTGAAACAGGTCTGGGACCTAATATGATGGTTCTTATCACCAAAACCTCCTACCAACAAGTCCCATTTTGCATAAGATGATGTCTAAAAATGTACTTGCCTTAGAAGCCTGAAAATATATCCATGTTTGACCTTGTTCTTCTCTAGGGATTTTATCAAGGTCACTCCAGGTTTCTAGTAAATTGCCAGTAGTTTAATACATACGACTTTCCTCCAGCTGTATGTTCGTTTGGTTCTCATTTTTTCATACCCAACTTTTACATAGATTTATGTGCATAAAACATATCCTCACAAGAGAACCTCGACAATTGCTTTTTCATTAGAATGTGTGTCATAAATCACTGTGCTTCTTTCTATGATGTTTCCACCACAAATGGAAAGACTAGAGACAGGAGTTACTTCCATATGGTAATAACACAATTGTTTAAAAATAAAAAGACCCCCATGATTCCTAAGAAACCTAATGTTTACTCATGTGTTAGATTTAAAAAAGAATATAGTTTCGACATTTGTTTTGTACTCTTGAATGGTAATTTATGGCATATTTTCAGTCACTTAGCGATTATTGTAAGTTAATTTAACATTCTTTTAGTGTTTTTACTTGCATATGCTGAAATAATTTTGGAATCGTATTTCATGTATATACGTTCTCCTTTTAGAATCAATTTTGTTTGTCAGACACTGCAGTCAGTATCCTTACTGAATTATTGCTGCAAGAAAGTTAGTTACAGCATACTGTTCTTGGTGAAAGCCTTTTGACAGTACTGTGTCTATGATATTGAGGTAAGAGGTACAGTACAGCATAAGCTTATTAAAAAGCTCTACAAGAACAATATACAGTATATAATGTGTTAATATGGTTTCCCCTGCTACAGCACATATTTAAAAATTACAAATAGGAACAAAGGGTTTGATCAAATAAAGATAAATAATTGAAGCAGTTTCATGAGATAAATATAATGCAAGGGCTGCCTTTTTCATTTTCTTATAATTAATTGATCAATTTTTATCTAAGTGAGAAGACAAAATACCATGTTCCTTTTTTCCCCTTATTTTAGGTGTATACCGTCTAAATCTAAAGTGAATTGTAAAACATGTTTTGTTTTGCACTTCTCATAATGCTGATAGGACTCTGAACAGGTTGTATAATACCATCATTTTTTAATACAAAATCCTATCAGGCTCTGTTTATGCACATATGCTGACAGAAAGAGGGGTAAGACAGATGACCTCATCAGTTTGCTACTGCTGTTTCTTTGTCCAATTAGAGATTCGGGTCAGATTGGTGTCAAACTGTACTGCCACTAATATAGCTGCGCTATCTGGCAGGGCAGTTTAAATCTCAGGACTGGCTGTGTAAATTTTTAAAATCTTTTGTAGGTAAAACATGCATGCAGATCATGCGCATGTTTTATACATGTTCAGCTGTTTTCCTGGAGGTAAACTTTAAAGGGATTATAGGGAGATCGTTTTAAAGCAGTATTAAACCCCAAAGCAAACATTTATTCTATTGCAACTTACCAATTCTTAGATGTGATGGGTGTATTTTAGGTTGTCTTTCTTCTACAGTATTTTCATTTGGAAATCCAGCCAATAAGTTGGTTGTTTTTCAACAGAAAAGCTTTCTTGTTACAGGGATGAGACAGAGAGGTTTATTTACTAAAGGCAAATCCACTTTGCACTACAAGTGTACTTGGAAGTGCAGTTGCTATAGATCTGAGAGGGTAATGCAAGAAGAAAAAAAAATCAGCATTTTTGCTTGTACATGATTGGATGATCAAATCAGCAGAGCTTCCCCTTGTTTCAGATCTTCCCCTCAGATCTAAAGCTACTGCACTTCCAAGTGCACTTGTAGTGCAAAGTGGATTTGCCTTTAGTAAATCAACCCCAGGGCATTTAACACTGGCAGTTTTTACTTATGTTAAACATCCCCCCCAAAAAAAAGTATTAGCTGGGGTTTAGCTTCAGTTTGTTAGTGTATTTAGATCTGCTAGTACATCTAACAGCTCCTCCCCTCAGAGTAATGCTGCTGTCCAAATCTGCCCCCTGTGCTTGTTCATCCAAAGTAGTGTCTGTATAAAGGCCATGCACATTAGCTGCTTTGGAGCAACATCCGACCGTGTGTACGCTCCATCGGACAAACTTTTTCTGTTTCTATCGGACTTTTGTTGGCTGTGCGAATGCACAAACTTTCCGGCAACAAAAGTCAGATGGAGCAAAGTCCGATCGTGTGTACACAAAAGCATCGGACTTTTGAACAAACTGCAGTACGCAGCCGCAAGAATGTTTCCAGCGCAATCCGATCGCGCTGGTTCTCGGCGGCAGGGTATTGTATATCTCGCGCTGGCTGCAATAGGAAAAACACATTTTCCTACTGCGGCGGGCACGAGAGGGAATTCCCCTCTGGGGGAATACCAGGCCCATCAGTCTGGTATGGATTTTAAGGGGAACCCCCTACCCTGAAAAACGACGTGGGGGTTCCCCCAAAATCCATATCAGATCCTTATCCGAGCACGCAGCCCGGCCGGTCAGGAAAGGGGGTGGGGAAGAGCGAGCGCCCACCCTCCTTAGCCGTACCAGGCCGCATGCCCTCAACATGGGGGGTTAGTGCTTTGGGGGAGGGGGCGCCCTGCGGCCCCCCCACCCCAAAGCACCTTGTCCCCATGTTGATGAGGACAAGGGCCTCTTCCCGACAACCTCTTTCCATTGTTTGTCAGGGTCTGCGGGCAAGGGGCTTATTGGAATCCCAGAGCCCCCTTTAATAAGGTGGCCCCCAGATCCTGGCCCCCCACCCTTTGTGAATGAGTATGGGGTACATCGTACCCCTACCCATTCACCTAGGGAAAAAAGTGTCAATAAAAAAACACAGACAGTACACAGTACAAAGGGTGGGGGGCCGAGATCTGGGGGCCACCTTATTAAAGGGGGCTCCCGGATTCCGATAAGCCCCTCACCCGCAGATCCTGACAACCAACGGCCAGGTTTGTCGGGAAGAGGCCCTTGTCCTCATCAGCATGGGGACAAGGTGCTTTGAGGTGAGGGGGCCGCAGGGAGCCCCCCAGCACCCGCCCCCCATGTTGAGGGTATGCAGCCTGGTACGGTTCAGGAGGGGGGCACTCACTCGTCCCCACCCACTTTCCTGACCTGCTGGGCTGCATGCTCGGATAAGGGTCTGGTATGGATTTTGGGGGGACCCCCACGCCGTTTTTTTGGCGTAGGGGGTTCCCCTTAAAATCCATACCAGATCTAAGGGCCTGGTATGCCCCTGGAGGGGAACCCATGCCGTTTTTTTTATTTAAAATTTGGCGTATAGTTCCCCCTCAAGATTCATACCAAACACAGTGCCTGGCATTAGCGGGGATCCAAGTCGGATCCCCGCACCAGTGTGAACCCGACTCGCAAGGTGTCAATCTCGCCGATAAAAGTGGCGAGATTGACACAATATCAGACAACAATACAGAAGTTGACCAAAGGGTGGTGGTAAAGAGCTGAAAAACCACGTGATTTGGTGAAAGTTGGCTGGAAAAGTCCTGCCGTCTGTATGCAATACAAACTTATGGCCAACGCCCTTTGTACAAAAATCCAAGGGAAAGTTTGTACAAAGTCCTATCGTGTGTATGGGGCTTAACACAGGAGGTGTGTTACTGGTCAGATCACCATGGGAAACCAGAGTTGAAAAAAGAAAACGAATACATAAACTACAAACGGCGTGGGGCTTAACACAGGAGGTGTGTTACTGGCCAGATCACCATGGGAAACAAGAGTTGAAAAAAGAAAACTAATACAGTCACTTCATCTATTAATTGTTAACTGCAATATATTACATTTTGGGTTTTGGGTTTAATACCACTTTAGGCTGGCCGTAGATGGATCAAAATTTGGCTGGATCAATAAGGACGAATTTGAATCCATCTATGGCTGTTTACACTCCAGACAAGTCAATCTAACGATACGCTTCTCTAGAATGGGACTGTTGGAAAATTTTTACTTAGTTAGCACATGCAGCCATTTGGCTGCAGTGCTGATCAGTGTATTCTGACAGCGGAGGAGTCTCCACTGTCAAAATACAATAGCACAGCTGGAAGATATCCAAACAAGAAAACTCACTGCTCCAGGTGAGGTTTTAAAAGCCTGATGATCTGGACAGGTGCCCGCCTCGGCTCGCCCGCATATAGTCAAAAGAATAAATGGCCGCACTCTGTACTCAATCAAAATTCTTTTATTCAGAACATCCCAAAGTGTTGACAGAAAGCTGGTAGATGCATTTCACACACTCCAAGTATGCTTAGTCATTACCTGGTAATGACTAAGCACACTTGGAGTGTGTGAAATGTATCTACCAGCTTTCTGTCAACACTTTGGGATGTTCTGAATAAAAGAATTTTGATCGTGTACAGAGTACAGTTGGAAGATTCTTCCATCATTCTGGACTATTGTTTTTTTGTTTTTTATCAGCTGGCTGGCTGATCGAAAAAAAAATGACAGAAAGAAATATTGCATGTGAATATTTTAAAGTCTTTTATTCAGCCTATTGGTGATGCTCTAAGTGCCCTTTCACACTGCTCTGTAGCAAAAACGCATATGCATTTTTACCGCGATTTTGCTGTGTTTCAGATGCATTTCTGGTACGTTTTGGTTGCCTGCACTTGTGAAAAAATAAACATGTGACACAAAAACGCAAAACGTGGTGTGTTTTTGTTGCACTTTTGATGCCTTTTTGTTGCATTTTTGCAGCATTTTGCATTCATTTTAATGGGGAGCTACTTTTTTGGTGCGGTTTTCAAAACCACACCAAAGATGCAACATGCAGGACTTTTCTAAATGCACCGCACCCAGGGCGCAGTGGTGTTAAAAGTCCCATTGGGTTTAAAGGGAGACCTTTTTTCTTGCGTTTTTCTTACAAGGTGAAAACGCAATAAAAACCTATCAGTGTGAAAGGGCCCTAAGTTCCTCTCGTCTACCATGTTAAAAAAGTATTGTTTACAGAAAGGGCAGTTTCACACTGGCAGCACCCAGGCGTCAGCTGTAAAATTTACCAAAGTTTTTGCGGCGCTTTTCGGCCGCTAGCAGGGCGCTTTTAACCCCCGCTAATGGCCGAAAAACTGTTAAAATCGCAAAGCGGTACTGCACATTGATTTCAATGGGCAGGGGCGCTTTAGGACTGGTGTATAGACTGCTCCTACAGTGCCTCAAAGATGCTGCTGCTGCTTACAGGACTTTTTTTAGCGTCCTGCCAGTGCACCACTCCAGTGTGAAAGCACTCAGGCTTTCACACTGGAGTGAGATGAGAGGCACTTTACAGGCGCTTTGCAGGCTATAGTGCCTGTAAAGTGCCTCAGTGTGAAAGCAGTCTAGGGCCGGGTTCACGCTGGTACGACAAATCCTCCAACATTGGGAGCTCATGTTGCATGACGTGTGAAAATCAATGTTTCCCTATGGGAGACGTTTTTTTTTGACAAAACATATGTGCTTTATTGTCACAGAAGGTAAAAATACAAAATACCAATTGACATAGTACATAACACTTCATGGAAGATATACATGCCTTTACATAGATCAAGTTAGTGTGTATATATTGGAGGGTAGCATACAAGTATACCAATACTATATATAAAAAGCCCCCACTTTTCCCTACACCTAGAAACCCTCCCACCCGACAAGCAAAATCTTCTCAAAATACTGTATGCCATTAGGAGGATAGCTACGGAGTCCATACTTTTTAAAATTTCCATGGACAGCCTCGGTTAATATATGTCATTTTATTCATGGGAATGGCGGCCTCAATCTGTGCCTCCCAGGCTGCAATGGACTGAGAGGAAGAATCAGTCCACTTCATGATGATCTCCTTTTTGGCATAAAAAAGAAGATAAGAAATTAATAATTTAAGATAATAGGGTTGTTGTTCGTCATCATGCACCCCCAACAAAGCTAGCTTTGGCGAGGCTGGGATGGATAGTTGTAACCTGGAATTAATTTCACCAAAAATCGCAGACCAAAATATCGCTATAATGGGGCACTCCCAGAACATATGAAAGAACGTTCCAATTTGAACCTCACATTTAGGGCATAGGGGGTCTTTATCAGGGAGGATACGATGGAGTCTCAGAGGGGTGTAATAAACCCTATGGATAAATTTAACCTTAATTAATTTGTCTTTAGATGCTATCACTAGTTTTGGGCCATATTCCAGACAATCCTCCCATCCCTCCTTGTCAAGCGATGGTATGTCTGCACGCCATCTGTCCCATAATTTCTCCACCTTGGGAGAATCCCTGCCCAGGAGTGCATTATAAAGGGTAGAGAGGGGTTTAGAGACATCTCCGGGGGATAGAAGTTTTTCAATGGGATCAGCTTGAAGCATGGGAGTTTGTGGAAATTGAGCCCCGTGTCTAAGCTGTAAATATCTGAACCTCATCCATTGGGGTAAATTAAACGTAGCTGTCATTTCTGGTAGAGAGAGCAACTCCCCTCTGGGCATTATTTGCCCCAGGGTTGTAATGCCATATCTAGCCCAAACCTGTGGGTCTGGGATAGTACGGAAGTGCTTTAGCGCTGGCTTCCCCCACAAGGGATGGGCTGGTGATAATTGGCCCGGCTTAAGATACCTTCGTCTAGCCGCCACCCAAACCTTCCACGTTGCCCTAGTAGGCCCAGGCACCTCAAGGTAAGCCCCCGGTCCCCTGTAAGGAAAGTTACGGAGGTCAGTTAGTGAGCCCAAACAGTTTGCCTCAAGGCAGACTGCTGCATTAGTTCTGGAGCCCTGAAACCACCAGTGGACCGACACCAACATAGCCGCCCAAAAATAAATCTAGAAATTAGGGAGAGCCAAGCCCCCCAAATCAGCAGGCAACCACAGTGTGGAGCGCGCCAACCTAGGGTTCCCCCCGCCCCAAGTAAAAGAACTCACTAGCCGATCAATTACCTTAAAGAATGAAACAGGGACCCAAACTGGGCAATTTCTGAACAGATATTTAAATTTAGGTAGTATCATCATCTTAAGGAGATTGATGCTCCCCAAAAGATTTAGTGGCAAGTTCGCCCATGCAGAGCATTTTGTACGTAAGGTATTCAAGACAGGGGTTAGATTCTTTACAATAAAATCAGAGGGGTCTCTTGTAATCACGATCCCGAGGTATTTAAACTCCTTCACCCATTGCAATGGGGAGGAGGGGGGTCCAGAGGTAGCACCATCATCCAGAGAGAACAACTGATTTTGTCCAGTTGATTTTAATACCGGATAATCCCCCAAAGCTATCAAAAATTTGCAGGGCAGCTTGAAGAGAGGGGCCAGCGTCATTTAGGTATAAAAGCGCGTCGTCGGCATAGAGGGAGAGGCGCTCTTTCATCATACCCACCCGCAGGCCCAGGACGAGCACTCCTGATTGAAATTGCCAGGGGCTCCAGCGCCAGGGCGAACAGGCTGGGGGAGAGTGGACATCCCTGCCTCGTACCGTGATACAAATTAAAAGAGTTCGAGACCCAGTTGTTAGTATGGACGCGAGCTCTAGGAGTATGGTACAACAGTCGTATACCATGAATAAACTTGGGACCAAATCCGAATCTATGCAAAACCTCCCATAAATAGTTCCATTCGACCGAATCGAAAGCCTTTTCGGCGTCTAGAGAGGCAATAACTCTGGACCCCGGGTTATCGTGCGAGATAGGTTAAGGAATAGGCGTCTAATATTTATGTTGGTTCCTTTGCCCGGCATAAAACCGGTTTGATCAATGCCAATTAGGTCTTCTATGACATGAGATAGACGGGTAGCCAAGACCTTAGCAAAGATCTTGGCGTCCACATTAATTAAGGAAATGGGCCTGTAGGATGCAGTCAAGTGGATCCTTACCAGGTTTAGTAACCAACACAATTACCGCCTCATTCATTGAATCAGGTAAGGCCTCCAATGTTGCGAATTTAGAAAGTAGCGAGGTTAACTTAGGAGCAAGTAGTTCAGATAAATTAGAGTAAAATTCGGACCGTAAACCATCCGCCCCAGGTGCCTTCCCCCCGGAGATGTCCCATGGCAATTTGGATCTCTTCAAGCGTGATATCCGCCTCCAGACCCTCCCTGGCTTCTTCAGCCAGGACTGGAATGGACAGGGAATCGAGAAACAAGGACAGGGAGGAGTCAGAAGTAGCAACCCTAGAGGAGTACACTTCCTGGAAGTATTCACGAAAACGGTCATTAATGTTACAGGGTGCCGTAAGAACCTGGCCAAAACTATCCCTAATGGAGCCTATGGGGTAGAGGGTGTGTTACCTTTATCCAGCCATGCAAGAAGTTTCCCATTCTTCCCACCATGTTCAAACACTCGTTGGGCCGAATATAATAGGGCTTTGTCCGTCTGGGCCATCCTAGCTGTGGATAGGCCACACAGAGCTTGCTTCCATGCCGAACAGGTGTCAGGCTAGAGCATATAACAGGTAACAGTTCAGGTGTTCTGATTATGCAAAGAGTTCAAAGAACAAGAGCACATACCATGAGCAGGTCTGAGCAGAGCAGGTCAGCTGGGACTTGTAGTTCACCGCTGTAGATGTAGGATAGATGTCTGGTGCTTGTAGTTCACCGCTGCAGATGAAGGTACTAGTGGTATCAGGCAAAAACATAGTCTAGGCAAGCTGGGTCATACACAGGAAGATCAGAGTCCAAACGGTACCGAATCAGAAGCAAGCAAACAGGGTCAAACGAGCCGGGTCATACACGAAATACACAGAGCAGATATAAACTGGATCAAACACAAGGTAAACTCTAACACGAGCAATGATTGAATGCTGATGCAAGTTATTTAAAGGTGAGCTGGCCAATCATTGTTGTTTCCCAGGTAAAGGCTGTGTCAGGTGAGTTGTGCTGGGTCCTAAAGGGATCCTAGCACTGACAGTACCCCCCCTTTCTCGAGGGGTTGCTCCTGCACCCCCAGGCTTACTTGGATAACGAAGATGAAACTTCTTCTTAAGTCGGTCAGCATGAAGATCACGAGCTGGGACCCAAGATCGATCCTCTGGGCCGAAACCTTTCCAATGAACGAGATATTGTAAGAAATTGCGCACTCGTCTGGAATCAAGAATAAATGCCACTTCATATTCCTGACTGTCCAACACATCCACAGGTTCTGGTTCATTTACTTGGAGGCTGGAATGAACAGGTTTCAACAATGAAACATGAAAGACATTTGGAATGCGCATGGATGGGGGGAGTTTTAACCTATAGGATACAGGAATAACAATCTCCGGAATTTCATAGGGCCCGATGAATTTTGGGCCAAGTTTTTTAGATATAACATGCAGGGACAGATTCCTGGATGATAGCCACACTTTGTCACCAACATTATATCCTGGAGCCTTTGAGCGCCTCTTGTCCGCCATTTTCTTAAAAAGCCAGCACAGAGCGAGAAATAGCATTATTAACATCGGACCAGATTTTGGAGAAATTTTCTATTGTGGTGTTGGCATCTGGCACATCAGAGGGTGGAAGATCAAAGGAGCACACACGAGGATGCAACCCGTAAACACAGAAGAAAGGAGAGGTCCCTGTAGATGTGCTGGCACAGTTATTAAAGGCAAACTCTGCCCATGGCAGGACGTTGACCCACTCCACCTCATCATTGGCCATCAGACAACGTACCATCTTCTCTAGAACCTGATTAGTCCTTTCTGTTTGGCCGTTTGTCTCAGGATGATATGCTGAAGAATATGATAACTTAATCCCCAGCTGAGAGCAAAGGGCCTTCCAAAACTGGGCTATAAACTGAGAGCCACGGTCTGAGACAATGTTGATTGGTGCCCCATAGAGCCTGAAAACATGTTTAATGAATAAAGATGCCAGTTCTTTAGCAGATGGAAGTTTCGGAAGCGGAACAAAGTGGGCCATTTTACTGAACCTGTCTACCACCACCCAGATCGTGGAACATCCCTGGGACGGAGGCAAGTCAGTGATAAAGTCCATAGATAAATGGGTCCAAGGACAGGTAGGTATTGGTAGAGGACGTAGGAGACCGGGCGGCTTAGAGGTACTGCTCTTGCTTCTGGCACAAACTTCACAGGCCTGGACGAAGGCTAACACATCCTGCCTAATCGATGGCCACCAGAGGTTGCGAGAGATAATCTCAAAAGTTTGTCTAAACCCCGGATGTGCTGCAGGTTTTGATGCATGTACCTGCTGCAATACCTGCAAACAAAGAGCCAGGGGCACAAAAAGCATACCGGAGGGAGTGGAGGGAGGGGCTTCAGCCTGTGCAGGTAACAAGGCCTCAGAGATGTCAGTCTGGGTGAAAGCCAAAATCCTATCCTCAGAGATAATGGGTTGTGGAGGAGGCGGAGGAGGAGACTCTGAAAGAAAGCTGCGATACAAGGCGTCAGCCTTAATGTTTCTTGGTCCTGGTAAATATGAAATTGTGAAGTCAAATCTGGAGAAGAACAATGACCACCTGGCTTGACGTGAGTTCAGTCTTTTAGCAGAATGGATGCATTCAAGGTTTTTGTGGTCAGTCAGAACTATGAATGGATAGCGAGCTCCCTCCAGCCAATGTCTCCATTCCTCCAAAGCGAGCTTTATGGCTAGAAGTTCTCTGTTGCCTATATCATAATTGCGCTCTGCTGGGGAATATTTCCGAGACAAGAAGGCACAGGGGTGGATGGCAGCATTTACAGGATCCTTTTGTGACAAAAGCGCCCCCACCCCTACTTTAGATGCATCTACCTCCACAATAAAAGGTAGCTCAGGAACAGGATGGCGTAGGATTGGTGCAGAGGTAAAGGCTTTCTTTAACTGAGTGAAGGCTGCCTGGGCTTCAGTAGTCCATTTAAAGGTAGTCTGAGTCTTCCTGGTGAGAGAGGTGATGGGATGTGCAATGGTGGCAAAGTTCTTAATGAATTTTTGATAGAAATTTGCAAAGCCCAGGAAGCGCTGAACTGCCTTCAGGTCTGAAGGTGGTGCCCAGTCTAAAATGGCTTGAATCTTGGCTGGATCCATGGTGAGGCCTGTGTCAGAAATTAGGTAGCCTAGGAAAGGTACTTGTTTAACATGGAATGAACATTTCTCAGGCTTTACAAAAAGGGAGTGAGTCTTTAATCGGGCCAATACTGAGCAGACATGTTTCTGATGTGTTTCAAGATTGGGAGAATATATCAAAATGTTGTCTAAATATACAAGCATGAAGCGACCCAATATGTCACGGAAAATGTCATTCATAAAGTTCTGAAAGACAGCTGGTGCATTTCTGAGACCGAAAGGCATGACAAGACATTCATAATGACCATCCTTGGTGTTAAAGGCTGTCTTCCACTCGTCGCCTGCACGTATGCGCACCAGATTATAGGCTCCCCTTAAGTCCAGTTTGGAGAAGATTTTGGCTCCCTGGATTTGAGAGAACAATTCTGTGATGAGAGGAAGAGGATACCGATTGGGAACAGTTATTTTATTTAGACCTCTGTAATCAACACAAAGTCTCAGTCCCCCATCCTTCTTTGGGACAAAGAAGCATCCTGCTCCTGCGGGAGAAGTGGAGGGACGGATGAAACCCTTAGCTAGGTTTTCCTGGATGTATTCTTGCAAGGCAAGATTCTCTGGCTCAGACAGTGGAAAGACTCTCCCTCGAGGAGGTGTAGTGTCAGGCAAGAGGTCAATGGGACAATCATAACTGCGATGAGGTGGTAAGGTGTCAGCAATCCCTTTAGAAAACACATCCCAAAAGTCCTTATAACAAAGTGGAATCTGTTCCATTCCCACTTGACAGGTAACCAGTCGAACATGGTGCTGGATGCAGTTCTTTTTACACTGATTGGACCAAGCCAGAATATTTCCTGTTTGCCAGTCAATTACAGGATTGTGCTTCTGAAGCCAAGGAAGGCCTAGGATCAAAGGAGTGGATGGAGAGTCAATGACAAGACACGAAGTCTTCTCCCAATGCAAAACCCCCAATTCTAACTGGAAAGGCTTGGTGGCTTGGAGCACTAGATCTTGTGAGAGAGGACGATTATCCACGGAAATCAGGCGGACTGGGCAATCTAGAGCATGAGTTTCCAAGGACAAAGAGGTAATCAGAGTCTTATCAATAAAATTCTCAGCGGCTCCAGAATCTACCAAGGCCAGCAGTTCATGAGCCCCTGTCCCAAACTGAATGACAGCGGGTAAAAGAATACGATTGTCCCCCTGGGGAGATGAGAGCAGACCTAAGGTAACCTCCCCGCAATTACCTGGGTCCTGGAGTTTCCCGGACGTTTAGGGCACGAATGGAGCATATGACCCTTGAGGCCACAATACAAGCAGAGTCCCATGTTACGCCGGCTCGTGTGTTCCTGGGCAGATAACCGGGTGGAGCCTAACTGCATGGGTTCTTCCTCAGATTTGGCACTGGAGGTGGAATAGTCAGGCGGCAAGGGAGGTATATAGTTTGCCACAGCTGTAGTTTGTTCTCGTCTCCTCTCTCGCTGGCGGCGGTCAATTCTAATGGCTAGACTCATAGCCTCCTCCAGTGAGGCTGGGTAGGAGAAGTTGACCAGAGCATCCTTAATTGCATCTGAAAGGCCCATTCTAAACTGGCTGCGGAGTGCTGCATCATTCCAGCCAGATTCCGGGGCCCACCTGCGAAACTCTGAGCAATACATTTCAGCTGTGGTAGTTCCTTGCTTTAAGTTACGCAGGGTTGATTCTGCAGTGGCAGCACGATCTGGATCATCATAAAGCAACCCTAGGGCTTAAAAGAAGGCATCTACTGTTAGCAAGGCTGGATGGTTTGGTTCCAGGTTAAAGGCCCAAGCCTGGGGGTCACCCTGTAGTAGAGAGATAATGATTTGAACCCTCTGAGTTTCAGGGCCAGACGATGATGGCCTTAACTTGAAATATAATTTGCAGCTGTTTTTAGAGTTGCAAAACCCTTTACGGTCACCAGAAAACCGGTCAGGCAAAGGAATTTTTGGTTCAGATGGAGTTTTTGTAGCAGTGCTAATAGAAGGAGATTGCACCTTGGTGAGCTCTGTGGTCATTTCCTGAACTTGATGGGATAAGCGGCAAAGTTCCTGTGCAAACAACTGAGCCTGCTCAGGATCCATGATAGGTTTCCTTTATTATGTATGGCTCGTGTTAATGTCAGGCTAGAGCATATAACAGGTAACAGTTCAGGTGTTCTGATTATGCAAAGAGTTCAAAGAACAAGAGCACATACCATGAGCAGGTCTGAGCAGAGCAGGTCAGCTGGGACTTGTAGTTCACTGCTGTAGATGTCGGTAGATGTTTGCTGGACCTTGTAGTTCACCGCTGCAGATGAGGATTGATGGTGTCTGGTGTTTGTAGTTCACCGCTGCAGGTGGAGGATAGATGTCTGGTGCTTGTAGTTCACCGCTGCAGATGAAGGTACTAGTGGTATCAGGCAAAAACGTAGTCTAGGCAAGCTGGGTCATACACAGGAAGATCAGAGTCCAAATGGTACCGAATCAGAAGCAAGCAAACAGGGTCAAACGAGCCGGGTCATACACGAAATACACAGAGCAGATATAAACTGGATCAAACACAAGGTAAACTCTAACACGAGCAATGATTGAATGCTGATGCAAGTTATTTAAAGGTGAGCTGGCCAATCATTGTTGTTTCCCAGGTAAAGGCTGTGTCAGGTGAGTTGTGCTGGGTCCTAAAGGGATCCTAGTACTGACAACAGGCTGGGGGAGAGTGGACATCCCTGCCTCGTACCATGATACAAATTAAAAGAGTTTAAGACCCAGTTGTTAGTATGGACGCGAGCTCTAGGAGTATGGTACAACAGTCGTATACCATGAATAAACTTGGGACCAAATCCGAATCTATGCAAAACCTCCCATAAATAGTTCCATTCGACCGAATCGAAAGCCTTTTCGGCGTCTAGAGAGGCAATAACTCTGGACCCCGGGTTATCGTGCGAGATAGTTAGGTTAAGGAATAGGCGTCTAATATTTATGTTGGTTCCTTTGCCCGGCATAAAACCGGTTTGATCAATGCCAATTAGGTCTTCTATAACATGAGATAGACGGGTAGCCAAGACCTTAGCAAAGATCTTGGCGTCCACATTAATTAAGGAAATGGGCCTGTAGGATGCACAGTCAAGTGGATCCTTACCAGGTTTAGGAACCAACACAATTCATTGAATCAGGTAAGGCCTCCAATGTTGCGAATTTAGAAAGTAGCGAGGTTAACTTAGAAGCAAGTAGTTGAGTAAAATTCGGACAGTAAACCATCCTCCCCAGGTGCCTTCCCCCCCTGAGATGTCCCATGGCAATTTGGATCTCTTCAAGCATGATATCCGCCTCCAGACCCTCCCTGGCTTCCTCAGCCAGGACTGGAATGGACAGGGAATCGAGAAACAAGGACAGGGAGGAGTCAGAAGTAGCAACCCTAGAGGAGTACACTTCCTGGAAGTATTCACGAAAACGGTCATTAATGTTACTGGGTGCTGTAAGAACCTGGCCAAAACTATCCCTAATGGAGCCTATGGGGTTAGAGGGTATGTTACCTTTATCCAGCCATGCAAGAAGTTTCCCATTCTTCCCACCATGTTCAAACACTCATTGGGCCAAATATTATAGGACTTTGTCCGTCTGGGCCATCCTAGCTGTGGATAGGCCACACAGAGCTTGCTTCCATGCCTTATACCGGTCATCTCCCGGAGCAGAGACAAAATCAGCCTCCAGTGCAGCAGCCTGTGTCTCAAGGTCTTCCAGGGAATGAGCAGATTCACGTTTAAGTCGAGCAATACTAGTCACAAATTCCCCTCTTACCCAGGCCTTAAAGGAGTCCCATAGAATAGGTGGGGCAGCAGAGTCAGCATTGTCCGTCCAAAAGTTGCAGATGGAGGCTGTAAGAGGCTCCTGCAGCCTCTCATCATTAGTCCAAAATCTGGACAGACGCCAAAGGCGGGTTCCAGGGGGGGTCGTCAAAGCCAGCATCAAGCACAGAAAAGTCCTGAACATATTATAGTGCAGGGCCAGAGGCATACACTAGGGCTATTCTAGAAAGAGTTTTGTGTGAAGCGGAGTGGCAAGTAAAGATCTTTAACGTTGAGTGCATGTGCCTCCATACGTCAGTGAGGGCAAAAGTGTCAGCCCACTGTCTGAGATCTGGAGTGTCACGAGCCGACCGGTGCAACCTACCAAGTTCCACCGAGGGAACCATATTGAAATCCCCCAGGAGAAAGACCAAAGCAGTGTCAAATTGCACCACAATTTGCATGATCTTGTGAAGGATTCTGCCAGTGGTTGGTGGGGGGATGTAAATTCCAACTAGTACCACATCCTTATCACAGATATTAGCATGCAAAATAATAAATCTCCCCTCTTTGTCAGTTTTGACCTCCAGAAGCCTAAACGGCAGTGCCTTGTGAACCAAAATGCTGACCCCACAGGCATACGTGGAAAAGGTGGAAAGATAATTTAGGCCAACCCAGGCTTTCTTAAGTCAAATAGTCTTGTTATTCTGCAGATGTGTCTCCTGGAGGATACAGATCTGTGGATTGTGTTTATGTAGGAAACTGAACACCAAAGAACGCTTCACGGCAGTGTTAAGACCCCGTACGTTCCATGAGATCACCTTAAACTCAGCCATTAGATGTAAAATATGGGGGAAATGTATTTAGTAACCAGCCCGGGGGAGCAGCATTCGAATTCAGTATTAAACATAGCCTTATGCACATATCCATGTCAAAAGATCCTTTTAGAAGTATAGACAAACTAAAGCACCTGTAAAAAAAGAAAACAAGTAACAAAAATAACCCCAACAATCCCCCCCCCCCCCAAACCTAGGAATGCTTTGTTCCCCAAACATCAAACACCCAGTGTCAGGGAGCGTGAACCAGTGGCAATGGTGTCCCTAAGGGGGGCCAGAGGGGGCCCTGACCCCCCCAACATTATGCTGTGCCCCACCATGTGCCCCCCCCCAAAAAAAATTTTTTTTTTTTTACAAAAAATCATGGTCTAAGTGGGAGAGAGTCCCCAGTCAGCTCCTGTGGGTAAATCCTCCCCCCTCCCTCTGCTTGCTGACACTGCATAATGCGAGTGCTCCCACAACCACAGCCGCCCGATCTGCTCCTTCTCCTGCATCCTCATTGGCAGGGAGAAGAGCGAGTTGCAGGAAGGACTCCATAAGGACTCTCAGTTACTGAAAAAAACAGACTGATTTCTCCCATCCTTAGGACAGGAGAACCAGCCTGTAAATTCCAAGAGATGCCAGACCAGCACTGTCAATAGCAGGGGAAGGACAGCAAGAGGAGGCTGGGGAACCTCACAGTGGCAGAACACCAGGGCCCGGAGGCAAGACAACCTTTGCAACCCTGATAGTTCTCCCACTGCTTTGGATCCTTATATTTTCTTGGTATGCTGGTGACATACATCTCTTGTTTTCTGCCAACCTGGGGGACCCCAATACAGTAGGAAGGGAGCTCACTTCAGAACATCTGAAAGGGCCATAGTGGGGTCGTAGTAAAGGGCCCCAGTATATATTTATATATCTATATATATTTATAGATATAGATATAGATATAGATATATATATATATATGCATTTTATAGTTGCCCCCCTACTTTTGTCCCTGTCCCCCATGTGCCCCCCCTAAATATGAAAGCTGGAGACGCCACTGACCAGTGGGTGCAGACTTAGTGGAGTTCAATCGTCCACATAGAGTGATGAGAGGCTCTGCTGCCAATAGGAAGTAGGAGAAAAATTTCCAACAACAGAAAAGTTATCAGGCTGTTATAATGCTTATCTGCATGAATTAAGGAAGAGAAACAAAAAAGGAAAAGAAAAATGAAGAAAACCAAGGGTATATGGCCGCTGCTCATAACCATAAGACCATAACGTCCAAAGAAAGTTAGTTCACCAGGGTGTGATCTCTCTTGATTATTAGAGGCACTTGTCTTCCTCTAGGTTCATCAAACCTCATAATAGCAGGTTGTCAAGAAGAGGCAAGTATGACAGTCAGTATGCATGACGAATAATCATGGGGAAAATGAGGTTTGAGCTTGCAGTACATTAAATGAGCACTAGAGTCCGCCCGTTACCAGCCTTTAGGAATCAGGTAGACCAGGGGAGATTCATTTTAGAAGGAGAGCATGCACTTTCATTGCTGCAGCAAGCAATCCACTGATCTTCTACCTTCCTTGCCCAGGTTCCCTGAGTAAACTGGAAACAGGGAAGTAATGCAGATCGCATGTGAATGCATAAAGTCGCAGTCTTAGTGGCAGATATCACCTGGCATTGCCAGGGGAACAAAACGAGATTCGGACAGTTAGTCAAAACAAAAGGCACAACTGGTGCAACATGGACTCACTTGTTAGCAGGATACGGTCATCTTACAGCACATATAGGAGGGATGCGACAGTAGATAACTGACAGTAGTTAGCGATTTGAAGGAAGTGATTCCAACCATGTGGAGGCATCCCTAGGGGATGTAAAAAATCTAGTAGTCTCCCCATCCTGAACCCGGAGACGTGCAGGAAAGAGAGTGCTGTATCGAATGCCCTTGAGGCGCATGGCTGCTTTTACCTGATCAAAAGAGCATCTGAGCTTTTGAGTTTCAACTGAATAATCAGGAAAGATAAGTAATTTGGCGTTCTGATGTTGCAATGCTCCCTTCACTCTGGCTGCCCTGAGCACCTCATCTCTGTCCCTGAAATTCAGAAACTTCAAAATAAAAGTGCGCGGCGGCGCTCCAGGAGGGCCTGGTTTGGGTGGGATCCGATGGGCCCTCTCTATCGCATAAAATGGCGAAAACTGGGCCACAGGGAGAAGGGTACGGAGTAGCTCTTCAATAAATTCCGTCGGACGCTGACCCTCAGACCCCTCCGCCAGGCCAACAATGCGGAGATTATTACTCCTATAGCGGTTCTCCGCATCTTCAGATTTACATTCCAGGGCCCTGATTTTAGTGTGTAGGGCACGGAGATCAGCTCCATGGCTCTCCACAGTGTCCTCCACGTGTCCCAGGCGCTGTTCAGCACTAGACAGTCTGGAACCTATTTTGTCCGTATCCAGCCTTATCAATCCCACATCCAGTTGCACCACATCTACCTTAGTGGTTAGGGCGGTGAGAGAAGCTTGGCAATTGCCTATAGCTGCCAGATCATCAGCCAAGCCTGGCTGTGTAGAGGAGGATTGTCCCGGCTGCTCAGTTTGGGATGCCATGTCGGTAAGGGCACGCTTCCCAGCCCCCACGCGGTCGACACGGGCCGCCTCTATGTCCTCTGTCACAGGGGGAGATTTCAGCTTCTTACCCCTTCTTTTTGTAGCCCGGGCCGAATGGCGGTACATGTAGAGGATTTATGCCGGTATTCAGGCTCTTTTTGCCGTTTTGTATAGGGAAACAGCCTAGGTCAGCGGAGCTCTCAGAGAAACGTCCGCTCACAGCGCCATCTTGGCCACGCCCCTACATGGGAGCCGTCTTAACTGGTCCGACACAAGTCGGTCCGACTTTGAAAATGCTCCCTGCACTACTTTGGTCTGACTTTGATCATACTTTAGTCCATTGAATATCACTGAAGTCGGATCACCGTCCTAACTGATCCGACATTGGCATGCGACTTGTGCTCTGATGATCTTGAAGGGGAACTCCATGCCAAATTAAAAAAAAAAACGGCATGGGTTCCCCCTCCAAGAGCATACCAGGCCCTTCGGTCTGGTTTGGATTTTAAGGGGAACCCCCACGCCAAAAAAACGGCATGGGGTCCCCCCAAAATCCATACCAGACCCTTATCCGAGAACACAGCCCAGCAGGTCAGGAAAGTGGGTGGGGACGAGTGAGTGCCCCCCCTCCTGAACCGTACCAGGCCGCATACCCTCAACATGGGGGGTGGGTGCTTTGGGGACAGGAGGGCCTGCACTCCCCCACCCCAAAGCACCTTGTCCCCATGTTGATCAGGACAAGGGCCTATACCCGACAACCCTGGCTTTCGTTTGCTGGGGTCTGCGGGTGGGAAGCTAATCGGAATCTGGAAGCCCCCTTTAACAAGGGGGTTCCCAGATTCTGGCCCCTCACCATATGTGAAAAAAAAACACATTACACTGGTTTTTAAAGTAATTTATTAAGGCAGCTCTGTTGTCTCTTCCAATTTCTTCCTCTCCGGCTCTTCTGCCTCCTCCGCTGATGTCTTCTGCCTCTGCCGGTTCTTCTCCCCTCTCCGGGTCTTCTCCGCTTTCTCTCCGGTTCTTCTCCCTCTGTCCGCTGTCTTCTGCCTCTGTCGGGTCTTCTCCACTGTCTTTGCGCTCTTGTGCTGGGTCTTCTCCGCTGTCTTCTGCCTCTGTTCCTCTTCCGATGTTGACTCAACACTCTCTCCCTCTCTTCCACTCTAATGCTGGGTGCGCAGTGTGCCCCTACTTATATTGGCATAGGGCGGGGTCACTGGATGATGTCATCCGGAGGCCCCGCCCCTTATGACTTTACCGCCTGGGGCATGATGGGGCGGTGACGTCATAAGGGGCAGGCTTCTGGTGACCCCGCCCAATGCCAATATAGGTAGTGGCACACCGCGCACCCAGCATTAGAGCGGGAGAGAGCGTTGAGTCAACATCAAAAGAAGAACAGAGGAAGAAGACAGTGGGGAAGACCCAGCAAAAGAGCGAGAAGATGCAGCAAAAGAGTGAGAAGACAGTGGAGAAGACCCGGCAGAGGGAAAAGAACCGGAGAGAGAGTGGAGAAGAACCAGCAGAGGCAGAAGACATCAGCGGAGGAGGCAGAAGAGCCAGAGAGGGGAGAAGAGGTCGGAAGAGATGCTGGAGCTGCCATAATAAATTACTTTAAAAACATGTGTAATGTGTTTTATTTTTGACACTTTTTTTAGGTGAATGGGTAGGGGTACAATGTACCCCATACTCATTCACATAGGGTGGGGGGGCCGGAATCTGGGGAGGGCCCTTGTTAAAGGGGGCTTCCAGATTTCAATAAGCCCCCCGCCCGTAAACCCCAGCAACCAACGGCCAGGGTTGTCGGGAAGAGGCCCTTGTCCTCATCAATATGGGGACAAGGTGCTTTGGGGTGGGGGGCTCAGGGCCCCCCTGCCCGCAAAAGAACTCACCCCACATCTTGAGGGCATGCGGCCTGGTACGGTTCAGGTTCCTGGCCTGCCGGGCTGTGTGCTCGGATAAGGGTCTGGTACGGATTTTGGGGGGCCCCCCACGCCGTTTTCTCGGCGTGGGTGTTCCCTTTAAAAGCCATACCAGACCGAAAGGACCTGGTATGCTCCTTGAGGAGGAACCCATGCCGTTTTTTGTTTTTTTTGGGGTTTTTTTGTGTGTATTTTCTCCTAAAGATTCATACCAGACACAGTGCCTGGTATTGTCGGGGATCAAAGTTGGATCCCTGTTTATTGAAGTCGGACGCATTACACCAGTGTAAACCCGGCCCAAAGGACATAAGGGGAAATTTTACAAACAAGATGAGTCAGAGCAATGACTCATCACTTATGAGAGCTCAATATTCAGAGCCCATTCACACAGGGGCAACTTTGGATCCGACTTTAAGTCGCCCCAAGTCGCCCCTAGTCGCCTCAAGTCGTGCTACATGAAAAAATCAATGTAAATGAATGGATCCGTCTTAATGCACACTACTGCAGTCGCTCCAACTGCAGAAAAGTTTCCTGTACTACTTCAATCCGACTTGAAGGCAACTTGTACCCATTGATTTCAATGGAAGTTGCCTCCAAGTCTGATCACCGTTCATACTGAGGCAACTTTACAGGAAGCAGAAAGGAAACAGAAAGTAATTTCCTCCACTAAACAGCCAGCCCCCTCCTTCTCACACACAGCTGATAAGCTCTGATTGGCCACTTGTAAAGTTCCCTGTCCTGGAGGCGACTTCAAGTTGTGTTGTAAGCTGCCCCAAGTCGTGCTGTGATTCATACTCAAGTCGTGTCCAAATTGCCTCCCAAAGTCGCGCTGGAAGTCGTGTTGCCCCTGTGTGAATGGGCTCTTAGTGAGAGACAGCTCTGCTTGAAAGTGAGCTCTTTCTGCTGTGATCTGTCTTTTTCATGTATTAACCTATGAATGCCTCATGTTCCAATATTAGAACAGCAGTGATGTGGTTGTTATTTATAACCTACCGCTCTAGATAACATATGATTTTCATGCACAAATTAAAAAAGAATCAAAATCATGCATAAATGGGTTAAATGTTACATTGAAAAACAGATAGAAATATATCTGTTTTAAAACTTGACAAAAATGATTATAGTTTCCCTTTAAAAATAAGGCATTACTGTAAAATTACATAGAAAACAGGGAGTTTTATAGTTAAACTTTTTAGGCATAAAAAGTTTTGGATTATTCAGTTCTCTTCAATCCCTGCTAGAAAACCCCAGCTGGGGATCAGGAGCCTGGCCAGGATTAACATCTAATTATAAGTCTTTTCCGTTTTATTATACATGTTATAAAGCCATCAGTATTGGGAACATAGTGATGATTAATATGTAATTTTGTATAATACAGCTTTTTCAAATGAAATGTTGAAGTATAATACTTTTTACATTTAAGAAAATAAAGTCTAGCAGTGGTCTTGCAATAGTACTAACACCCAAAAAAATGAAATAACTTAAAATGTGTATTCTGATAACTGTATGCTGTTGTACATGTAAAGGTTGGCACCAATATATTAATTCCTTTTTATATTTAACATGCTTTAATTTATATTCTTCTACATGTGCATGGAAATGCTGTCCAACCAAGCTGTGCAGTGAAAGTGATGGGGATTGGGACAAACTAACAAGGGTGCTTACCTTTTATGCACACGGTTTCAGTCTTTAAAAACAATAAACGTTGCTACAATTTCTTAACCATTTGAGTACCAGCCTATTTTATATACCCCCAATACTTTTCAGTTTTTAACACTTTGATAGTTTTTTTACAGGTAGAAACACTGTGATAGTTTGATAATTACTTGGTTATGCAATAGTGTGCCCAAATTAATACATTTTTTTTAGACATATGGAGCTGAACCCCTTAGCACCTAATGGTAAAGCAAATTTTAATGCCTATGGACAACTTTGCAACTTTGACATGTGTTAGTAAAACCGTACATATCATTACAACTACTTTGTGCATCCAGGTGGATTATACCTTATTTTTATTAGGACAAATTGGGCTTTTGATCCCCTGCTGATTTTGTACATTTGCCCACTGACAAAGCAATGATCAGTCTATAATTTATTGGTAGGTTCATTTTAACAGTGAGAGACAGAATAACAACAAAAATATCCAGAAAAACGCATTTCAAAAAAGTTATAAATTGATTTGCATTTTAAGTGAGTGAAATAAGTATTTGATCTCATATCAATCAGCGGGATTTCTGGCTTCCAGGTGCTTTCTATACAGGTAACAAGCAGAGATTAGGAGCACTCTCTTAAAGGGAGTGCTCCTAATCTCAACTTGTTACCTATATAATAGACACCTGTCCACAGAAGCAATCAATCAATCAGATTCCAATCTCTCCACCATGGCCAAGACCAAAGAGCTGTTCAAGGATGTCAGGGACAAGATTGTAGAATGGATGGAATGTGCTACAAGAGCGTCACCAAGCATCTTGGTGAGAGGGTGACAACAGTTGGTGCGATTATTCGCAAATGGAAGAAACACAAAATAACTGTGTCTCCCTCGGTCTGGGGCTCCATGCAAGATCTCACCTCATGGTGTTTTAGTGATCATGAGCATGGTGAGGAATCAGCCCAGAACTACAAAGGAGAATCTTTTCAATGATCTCAAGGCAACTGGGACCATAGTCACCAAGAAAACAATTGGTAACACACTAGGCCGTGAAGGACTGACTGCAACGCCCGCAAGGTCCCCCTGCTCAAGAAAGCACATGTACAGGCCCATCTGAAGTTTGCTAATGAACATCTGAATGATTCAGAGGAGAACTGGGTGAAAACGTGGTCAGATATGACCAAAATTGAGCTCTTTGGCAGCAACTTAGCTTGCTGTGTTTGGAGGAAGAGAAATACTGCTATAATCCCAAGAACACCAACCCCACCGTCAAACATGGAGGTGGAAACATTATGCTTTGGGGGTTTTTCTGCTAAGAGGACAGGACAACTTCACTGCATCAAAGTGAAGATGGACGGGACCATGTACCATGAAATCTTGGGTGAGAACATCCTTTCCTCAGCCAGGGTATTAAAAATGGATTGTGGATGGGTATTCCAGCATGACAGTGACCCAAAACACACAGCCAAGGCAACAAAGGAGTGGCTCAAGAAGAAACACATTAAGGTCTTGGAGTGGCCTAGCCAGTCTCCAGACCTTAATCCCATAGAAGATATGTGGAGGGAGCTGAAGGTTCAAGTTACCTCAAAACCTTAATGACTTGGAGAGGATCTGCAAAGAGGAGTGGGACAAAATCCCTCCTGAGATGTGTGCAAACCTGGTGGCCAACTACAAGAAACTTCTGTCCTCTGTGATTGCCAACAAGGGTTTTGTCACCAAGTACTAAGTCGTCTTTTGCAAAGGAGTCAAATACTTATTTCAGTCATTAAAATGGAAATCTATTTGAACTTTTTTGAAATGACTTTTTCTGGATTTTTTATTGTTATTCTCTCACTGTTAAAATAAACCTACCATTAAATTATAGACTGATTTCTTTGTCAGTGGGCAAACTTACAAAATCAGCAGGGGATTAAATACTGTTTTCCCTCACTGTAAATGGTGATGAATATCTCCTGTTTATTTTTTTAATATCGAAGGAAAACTGGCCCAAAATAGTTGACAAATATATATTTTTTTACATTTAGCTGTATATTTCTTGTTACTACCATAACCTACCACCAAAGAACAACCCAACATAAATTCTCCTGCTTCTTACAATCGCAGCAATACTACATATGTTTATGTTATTTGTTGTTTGTACCCATAGTACAGTCGCATTTTGCTTTTTTTTATCCTCCCTAAAACACACTGAAACTAACTGACACTGATACTTATTAAAAACATTTTTTAAACCCTGCCCAAAATAAATATATGACTATGACTTTTGACCCTGACATTGCTTTTTGACCCCTACCTGACCCAAACACTAACACTGGCACTGATGTAGATCAAACCTTGATCTATGTAATTTTTCTTTATTTCTTATTTCATTTTTCATTTTTTTACTACTGTTGTCTGTTTTTCTCTCTCTGCATGGAGAGAGAGAGATGCAATTTATCTTTCTTCTCCATTCACAAACAGAGAAACAAAGTGACTGATAACTGGAATAAGCAATTAAAGGCTATCACAGCAATCAGATGACCCGGAACCGGGAGTTCCAGGTCCCGATTGTTAGTACGGGATCCGCGGCTCCCGCTGAGACCCTGGTCTCTGTTCTGGGAGCACGCTGTGTGGCACACTCCCAGCACAAAGACAGATACACATATATGCAGGCCAAGGAAAAAAGCCCAGTCCAGTGGGGGAGCATTATTGCGTACTGTCGACTTGAAAGGGGTTCATTTTGTTGGTATTCAATAACCCTGGGGTTTTTATTTTTTATATAAGAGAAAATGGTCAACATTTAAAAAAAATCATTTTTTTTAAAACATATCAAATAAAAATGCCAGGGCAGTACAAACACCCCCAAAATGTCATCTTTTTGAAAGTAGACACCCAAAGGGGATCTAATTTTTGGCACAATATTTTAAGGAAATGAATAAACATGCTGGTATTGAGGTGGTCAAAACATGGAGCTGGCTAATGATGCACTAGATTCAGCAGCAACATGTCATACACAAAGTGAGGTGAAGGGTTAATATTCAGATGTGCAGGAACGGAGGTGAGGGATTAATCTACAGGTCTCTAGAGACAGGATGAAGATCAGATGTACAGGTGAGGAGGGGAAAATAAAAGGGTTAAAAACAATCCCACAATCAAACCAACCCTGTACTGCTGTTTTGTTCTGGAACTAATGAATGATCATTCACTTATTAGTTTCTCCTTCCTGTATTGTAGGAATAAGAGTGGGCTCTCATTGTAAAAAAAGAAAACTAAAGCGCTGATGTGGATTCTCTATAAAGTAACAAAACACCAGAAAAAAATATGTGAGCTGCAACCAACCAATTAGTGCTGTGACACCTGCTACAAATCAATATAAAATATGTTGGTGGCTTATCACTCTCCCCATCTGTTGGAGTGGTGCTTGTATATAAAATCCTAAACCATATAAAATACCCTGATAACACAATCAGTAAAGTGAATAAGTGCAAATAAATATATCAATCAATAAAGTGAATGGATGCAAATAAATGCATCAAAGACCCATAAAGGAACACATATCCCTGGATATATGTTGATGAAAGAAATAAAAATAAAAAAAACATTTAATAGTGTCTGTTTGTGTTAATTCAGCTGAGGTCTAAATGTCCAGTCAAGTGCCTTTGATGAACTTGCTTGTATTTCAGTTATCACAGATCACAGTTGCATGATGAATTACATTTGCAAGGTGATGATTCACATAAAGAAAAACCATCATTGCGCAGTGTTTTTTAATGCTACAAAACTGGGCAATCAATGTAATCCACTTACACATTCGCAGTAGCTGAATCGCTTTTGTTACAATGGTCAGACAGCTTCACTGCTCATACAGCTATCACTATGTGATGACTTCACTGACTCCTCATCCCCACGCGTATCATCACATGTCACGTGACTTTCTCAAGGGTCCCTGAGACTATTGTTGACCTTCATTCTACTATGACCGCACTTTTCCAAGAACTCAATCCCGGTCGATAGTTTGGAGATGGATAGGATTCACAGAACTTTAACACCATGCAAACCAGAAGGTGCCCCTCATGGTATTATTGCGAAATTCCACTTCTATCGCACCAAAGAACAACTCATGGCTGCAGCTAGAGGAAAAGATTCCCTCATCTTTCAAGATCATCCTTATCAGCTTTTTGCTGACCTTTAACACCATGCAAACCAGAAGGTGCCCCTCATGGTATTATTGCGAAATTCCACTTCTATCGCACCAAAGAACAACTCATGGCTGCAGCTAGAGGAAAAGATTCCCTCATCTTTCAAGATCATCCTTATCAGCTTTTTGCTGAATTTTCCCCAATTACTGTGGCTAAACAATGTGCACTGAAACCCTTACTTCATAATCTACAGCAACTCCAGATCCCTTATCAATGGGGATTCCCATTTTCTATCCGCTTTACCCATCAAGGTGTCAAACATTCCTGTAGATCCTCAGATGAACTACAAAACACTCTACAAGAACTACATCTTATCGAAAGATCTTCAACTAGCCCTCGTCGACTCACAACATCCAGCTCCCCTCAAGAAATATCCAAATCTGAAAAAGATAGAGACTGACAAAATTCCTCTTATGCCGCGTGCACACGATCGGAAATTCGGCCAGCAAAAGACAGATGAGAGCTTTTGGTCGGAAAATGTGACCATGTGTATGCTCCATCAGACTTTTGCTGGCCGAATTTACGCCAGCAAAAGATTGAGAGCATGTTCTCAATTTTCCAGACGGAAAAAGTTTCTATCAGAAATTACGTTTGTGTGTATGCAATTCCGTCACGCAAAAAACCACGCATGCTCAGAATCAAGTACGAGATGGAGCCGCTCAGTCTGGTAAAACGACCATTCCTAATGGAGATTGCACATTTGTCACACTGCAAATTTTTAAATCTTTCAATGCAGCGCATTCTCTTCCTCTTTATAATGCTAGAAGAATGAAGTTGTTTTGCTGCTTATATTCACACAGACTTCTCACAAACTTATTTCTTTATTATTGCTCATGATCTCCTAAATAATCTTTTTTGTTTTTCAAGCCAGATCTCCCTAATAATGTTTATAATTAATTTTATAGTCATTTTTAGTTTTTTTTTGGAATCAAGATCTCCTGTTGTTTTTTTTTTCAATTATTTTATAGTGATCTCCATTTGTCCATTTGATACGAACCCACAAGCATAAACTGAAAAGCAGAAACAAATAGAAAAGCACGAGGTTGAAAAGTGCGAATCATCTCTCACCAAACTTCTACTTACACGAGATAAACGAGATTAGCAGAAGGAGCCCAAAGGGTGCCGCGCTGGCTATTGAACCTCCCTTTTCTAGCCCCATCGTACGTGTTGTACGTCACTGCATTCTGGACGGTCGGACTTTGGTGTGACCGTGTGTATGCAAGACAAGCTTGAGCGTAATTCAGTCGGAAAAACTATCATAGCTTTTTCCGACGAGAATTCCGATCGTGTGTACGCAGCATAAGAGAAGTCGATTCAATCCTCCTAATATAGATCATATAGACACAATGGACTGAATGACTTTCACTCCTCAACTTCAAGTGTATTCAATCTGAAGGCTTTGCCTTTCTTTGGTCACTAAGTAATTTACCACTTTCAGTATAATCTGACTAAACTTATTTAAAATAATACTGTTCTATTAAGTTTTGAACTTCCCCCTTTTAACCCCCACAACCTCAGATAAACATATTTTATGTTTTATCTATTTACCCACTTTCTCCCTCTCCCCCCTCCCCTCTCCCCCCCTCCCCTCTCCCCCCCTCCCCCCTTAAGCCAATGAGATACCTATTGTCTCGATTATAACCTTATTTACTTATATTCATCTTAGAGAAAAATTGAGTTATTTTTTAAATTGAAGTACTTCTATTGTGTTATATTTAATGATCCTGTTTATCAATATCACTATTTTCCTTCTTCATTACTGGCAATCCTAGGATAAGTAATATTGCTATGTAAGCTATACAGTTTCTTATTTTAATGTATTTTTTCCCTAGGGTTACCTTGTAGGTATATATACTCTATATAGTTGTTAATAGTTAATTATCAATAAATAATGATATTTGAAGCGCTTCACAATGTGCATGAAAATGAATATATAAGAATAAATATAAATAGATCCCTCCACCGCTTCAGAGGCCTCTCAGTAGACCCCAATCACAAAGTAGCTCCCAAGCGGGTGCCAGGTGTACACAATAATCTACAATATGCTATTTTACCATGTACAACTGCACATAGCACCACCTCATGACCCAGTAAACTGTACCGCCATGACTGATTTCATAATATATTTTTCATGAATAAGGTGACAGCGTGATTCCTGCAAGGATCACATAGACATCATATTAGACCAATGTATGTTTAACTGTTTGTTCTCTTTATCTGTTTTTGTTTCTCTTTTTAAAAACCAATAAAAAGATTTTGGAAAAAAAAGAATAAATATAAATATAAATAGTCAAATAAATCCAGCGGTGAGTAAAAATCCTAAAAAATCCAGCAATCAAAATAGTGTAAAATTATAAACAATTAGTGACACCAAATGTGTAAAAAAAAATCACATAAAAAATCCACATAAAAATAAATATATAGGGATGTATTCAGAAGGTTCAATTATACAGGTGTAGAATCCTGATTGGTATAGAGCTTTTGATCACTAGCAAAGCTGTTTAAAAACACTTGCTTAATCAAGGTACTCATTGACCTTCATAGTAACAATGTGCTTTCTGCTTCTATTCACAACTAATGTGAGAATCATAAACAGGCAGATAAGAGAAAAAAACAATCATTGTGCAATAGTTAGGATACCAAGGTACACAGGCAAACTTCAATCCACTCACGTGTGCCTTATAATGATAAGGCATATGCAGGTTTTACTATAGCAGTCAGCCGCCTTAGACAGGAGCAGATTCAGTGCAGTACACTGTGTAATACTGCTGATCTGCACAGAGCGTCCTTGGCTCCTCCCACGCGTTACATCACAGTCACGTGACTTTTTCAAGTCCTTGACATATCCAACATATCCAACATATCCAAAGCTGGAGTTCCTAGCACTAGCCCTGAGATACGGGGCCCCAAAATCGGTTCAGAAAATGTCATTCTCTGCTGCAGAAAAGTGCTTGACATTTTCTGAACCAATATTTGAACCAATATTTGGGGTCCTGTATCTCGGGGCCACTTGGTTCTAGAAATCCCAGCTTTGGATATTTTATGGTGCTAGTTCCACTGGGTTTGCACACCAAATTTGGGGTTCCTAGCACTAAGTGGCCCCGATATACGGGGCCCCAAATTCGGTCAACTGTGTCCATCTGTAGCAATGTCATTTCGGGACACTTTGGGTTCAGAGACCCCAAATTTTGGCTGCAGCTAGGGGGCATCTAGGAACACTTAACTACTGAGTTTAAAGTTCGGGGGACCTATGGCTGCAAATGGGCACAGTGAAGCATGCAAATGGGCACAGTGAGGCTGCAAATGGGCATTGTTGACCCTCTTTTCCACTTACAGTAGCTGTGCATTTCTCACCCTCGTCTTATACTCGGGTCAATAAGTTTTTCCCATTTTTTTGTGGTAAATTAGGGCCTCGACTTATACTCGGAACGACTTATACTCGAGTATATACGGTAGTGTAATAGGTTCTTTAATAAATAAAGACCAGGTCGGCTTTATCCAACAGCGCCAAGCGGCAGATAATGTACACAGGACTACTTTACTAATTCAAGCAGCTAAATCACGACAAATACCCATCTGTCTCTTAGCTTTAGATATCAAAAAAGCATTTGATACAGTTTTGTGGCATTACCTAAATTTTGTCCTGCAGCTTTGGGAATTTGGTCCTTATTTTCTTAGCTGGGTCTCCTCATTATACAAAAATCCCAAAGCTTATATTAAATATGCTGGATATAAATCAAACCTATTTGACATCTGTAGGGGAATGCGTCAGAGATGTCCACTTTCCCCACTCTTATTTGCCCTACTTATTGAACCCCTTGCTTAATCAATCCATACTGACCCCTCTATTATAGGTCTCGATTAGCTGGTTACCAGCCACATAAACTTTGCCTGTTTGCTGATGATATCTTTATGATTTAATCTTTATGTCATCCCCTCATATTTCTGCTCCTAATCTTATAAGTAAACTTGATCACTTTATCCACTTATCTGGTCTAATTATTAACTCTCAAAAATCTATAGCCTTAAATATATCTTTACAACCTCATATTTTACAACAAGCACAAACATCCCTCCCTTTCTCATGGTCCACTTCACGCCTTCTTTACCTAGGGATAACTCTCACAATGGTCCTCTCTACCATTATCTTGGATAGGTAAAGATGGCTATACTACCTAAAATTCTTTATCTTTTTTGAGTTTTACCTATTCCTGTTCCAGCATACTTTCTCAGAATACTATAGCGTACGGTATTAACCCAAACACACTCTTTACCTTCCAAAGCCCAAAGGGTGACTAGAGTTTTTATGGGTGACTAGGTAGTTTTTTTTTGAGAACTGACAATTTTTATTGATTTTTCAAGAAAAAAAAAGGAATTTCCAACATAAAATACAAGAAATCACAGTTTGTTGTAGTGAAAGTACATCTGGCATGTAATCAACTAACATTTTGGCCAGTGGTAAAGTTTGGTGCAGGCATGCATAGCTTTCAACCATTGGCAGTATAATTTAATGAAAAGTTTAAGGGGAGTCAGGGATAGGAGAAGAAAGAAATGAAATAGAAAGTGATAAAGGCGAGACAATAAGAGAGGACAACCACCCGCCCCAAAAGCTCTGCATCACTTAATAGGCACTAATCATAGAGGCAGACAATCTCTGCGAGATCAAGGGTTACGGAATATTAGGTTGTAGGAGTCTCCAACAGGACCTATGGCTCCCATACTCGGTTATGTTTGGGTTTTCTAATTTTACCACCTATTAACATGCAGCTCAATTAGCCCATATCCCTAAATATCATGCAAAATTCCGCTTTGGGTTGTGCTGGAATTAATAGATTGCGACCCACTTTCAATAACCAACCTCGTATGGTCTATTTCCTCCAACCGTAAACCGTAAAAAACTCAATAATCCTATAACTAAACATACACTAGCTATTTGGGATCAATTTCAATTAGTAAATGGCCTACAATCTCCCCATATACCTCTTTTATCATTTCTTAAAAATCCACTTTTCTATCCTGCTTGGTCTTCCCCAAAATTTTTTAAAGCATGGACCTCCACTAATTTAACTCAACTCTGTGAACTAGCATCCTCTACTTCATTCAAAACTTTCCCTGACTTGTGTGAAAGTCACAAACTTCCTAATTCAGAGCTCTTTCGATATCTTCAGATTAAAAGATTTTTTATGCCCTATATACAAGGAAGGTACATTTAGATAAATTAACACGCTTTGAAAAGATATGTAAACATGACCCACACACTAAGGGACTTATTTCGACTCTTTACACTCATCTTATTACTAAACCCAACTCAGACCCACCATCATATGTGGCTAAGTGGGAGATGGATCTTGGGTTTCGTTGGAAGCAGTCGATTGGGATAAGATTTGGCTCACAATAAGGCATCCTCACAAAACATAGCTGCCAAAGTACTCACATTGGTGGTATTTGGTCCCTGTCAGAATTGTGAAATATGCTCCAAATTATTCCCCATCTTGTTTTCATGGCTGTGGTGGTCTTGGATCACAACTTCATACTTAGTGGGATTGCCCGGTAGCAAAACATTTCTGGAAAGATTTATTTCTTATGATTTAAACAATGTTTGAAATCCCTATCAATCCTGAATCTACAATAGCACTTTTAAACTTAATACCGGCCAATTCAAACTCCTATTACAGATCACTACAGCCGCAAAACAAACAATTGCCAAAGCTTGGAAATCCCTGTCCTTAATAATTGCTGAAACTAAAAATAGAGTCCATCAAGCAATGATCTATGCCAAAACAGAGGCTATAACTCAAGATAAAATATCCAACTTTAAGAATATATGGAATCCCTGGGTGACGCACTTTTTGCCTTCCAATTTTGATGCTTCCCTACTAAGACCTTGGTAATCTTGATTTATACTTCCATTCTCTGCATTCATGGTATGTGTTTATTACCATGTACTACCCCCGGGACCCCTACTATCTCTCATTTCTTTCTTCCCTATCTATTTTTTCTCCTACCTAAGATTACTTTTTCTTTTATCTTCTTTCTCTCTTCTACTTTTCCCCCTATTTACTCTTTATATAGTTCTGGTAGCAGAACTTTTATTTCCTTGGTTATCATTATACCAATTGTACATAGTTCCAATATGTAGTATAAGATTTTAGATTCTATAATTAATCCTCTCTTATACAATGTATGACACAATGTTTTGAGTAGTTAGATCCATACTACAATTGTTTTAGTTAAACTACTTTTAGTTTATGTTGAAAATACTAATTGTTAAAATTCAATAAACAAATTTGATAAGAACAGGCAGATAGCTATAAGCAATCTACTTTTTTTTTGTTATTTAGCTTAAAGACAAAACGAGACTGCAAAAAAATATAATTTCTATTATGATATTGTTAAATGCTGAGTCAACTCAGTGAAGAATATCTGAGATATTATAAATGTAATTCATTTTATTACTCTCAGAAGAGCTGAACAATTAGAGCAGATTACAAGATTCTTTCTATATTATCGATAGCAACTCGCAGAAAATATGCCTGTGCAGTTGCTTCTCTTATATTTGTATGTAGAATATACATTTTATGAATTCACACTGTATTATTCAGTCACAATCTTCTGTGTTTATGATGTTCCATTCGTATTTTGAATTTATTTACATTGTATTATCAGTTTCACAGGCGACTCAAAGCAATCCTCAAGTACCCGCTATGTGGAAACCCAGTCCATGCAGATTGGAGCATCTTATATGATACAGTTTAACTTGGTAATGGGATGCGGTGAGCGGTTTACACCACATATGGACAATCAAGTGATGTTAGAGTATTCAACTAACCATGGACTCACTTGGCACTTAGTGCAAGAGGTATGACTATTTACTGTAGGGTGTAGAAATTACCAGAGGAACATGCATACAGTCCCTAAAAACAAAGATTTTACTTGGTTTTCTATTTTTATTGTTCTGTGGATTCTGATGCACTATCAACAGTGCCACCATATTTAAGGTAATCACTTGATCGCAGTTCAAAAATTCATGTCTGGGTCTAATGAATCCAACAATATAACAATCAGGAAAATAGTTGGGCTTATTTATAGACATCGCCATCAGAATATTCATATCATTTGCTAGGCATTGCTTACTACTTCTGAGATGGGATTTTGAGTTTTAATTATGGGCAGTTATGGCTTTTAATTTTCTTCTCACTTTGTTTAAGCTCCTGCTTATTATACATCAGCCTCATCTAATCATTGTGTGTGTTCATATGGCTGAGCACAATGTGCATTCCTGTTTTACAGAACTGTATCATTAGTAATTTAATCATCTCTAACATCTCACAAAATATAATTTTCAAGACATTAGTACAGGTAGCATACATGTCTAATGAGGTTGCCAATCTGATGTAAATACACCTTGACAGGGACATTCTGTCAGGGTTCTGTTACCATTTATTTTTTAGAAAGCTGAAGTAAAGTGAAGTTCTCCGTATCCACTATAGATGGGAGAAAAATAACTGAAAACATGCATAACTTCACTACCTAAATGAAAAATGGTTAAAGTGTATCTCAAACCCCCAGAAAATTGATAGTATTGCACCTTAACAGTCCTTAAATGTGGTAGCTTAATTAGTTTACCTTTTTACACTTTTTTCCCTTTATTTTTATCTGGTATTCCTGCCAATAAAGTAGTTTACTTTTTTAATCTTTCTAATTTTTTTATTAAGGCTGGTGTCACCTGACACCCCCCCCCCCCCCCCATTGCACAGCCATTCACTGGCAAGCTCAGTGTGCTGCTGCTTCCCCCCCCCCCAGCTCTTGTGCAGCTGAGGACAGAGGGAATGTGATCATTTATAAAAAAGGTATGTATATATATATTTTATATATATATATATATATATATATATATATATATATATATATATATATATATATATATATGTTTTGCCTTTCATTTCTATTTTAAACTGAATGGGTTATCGTTTACAATCACTTTAACAGTGACAGGGGTGCTTAAAATGATCCATTAGGTGGACTGCACATTAATGAAATAATTAATTTATTGCTTCTATATACATTTAATGTTTGAATAATATTTATACTTAGGTTGGAGGTGAACCTCTCACCAGTGTGTTTTGGCATCAGTAGCGTACCTGATTTTATTCACAGTTTAGGTGGACAGCCATGTCTTGGCAGGTTTGCAGTTGTGCCGTACTTTTTTCATTTTCAGATGATGAAATGAACAGTGCTCCATGAGATGTTCAAAGCTTGGGATATGTTTTTAATAACCTACCCCTGCTTTAAACTTCTCAACAACTTTATCCCTGACCTGTCTGGTGTGTTCCTTGGCCTTGGCCTTCATGATGCTGTTTGTTCACTAAGGTTCTCTAACAAACTTCTGAGAGCCTCACAGAACAGCTGTATTATACTGAGATTAAATTACACACAGGTGGACTCTATTTACTAATTATATGACTTCTGAAGGCAATTGGTTCCTCTAGATAGGGGTATCAGAGTACCAGAGTAAAGGAGGGTTAAATACAAATGCACGCCACACTTTTCACATATTTATTTGTAAAAAAAATTAAAACCATTTATCATTTTCCTTCCACTTCACAATTATGTGCCACTTTGTGTTGGTCTATCACATAAAATCCCAATAAAATACATTTATGATTTTGGTTGTAACATGACAAAATGTGGAAAATTTCAAGGGGTGTGAATACTTTTTCAAGGCACTGTATGTCTGCAAAATCTGCTAGTGCATCTAACAATCCACCCCCATGCTGTTGTCCAAATGAGAACCCTCTCCTCCTTCATCCAGGGTGGAGGAACTGTAATACAGAAGGTATTTTACTGGCCAGGTCACCAGGTAAAAAGAGAGAGATAAGAGCCTAAAAAAGAAAACAATTTAAGCCACCACATCTAATGATTGGTAAGCTGCAATATATGACATTTTGGTTTTGAGTTTAATACTGCTTTAACTCACTTCATGTCCCAGGATGGGTACATACTGGGCAGCGTTGTCACGCTAAGATAAGCATTATGTTAGGACTACGTAACACCTCCCCTAACAGGGGGAGCTATTTTGAAGTCCACGGAGACAGCAGGGAACAAGGCTAACTGATAACATTGAAGAGGCAGAGAACATAGAAAGATATTAAGTGGTTGGGAGAACAGCTACTTTTTTTATTCACTTGTACAAATATAATAAAACACTTTCAATGGTATACTTAACAGATCAAAAGGGAGCAAATAAGAGAAATTTAGTGTTGGAGTTTATGTACACTTTATAGTCAAATGGATTGTTAACATTGGAGTATAAGCGATAAAGACAAATTGTTCAGTCTTTTTTTGGAGCTTTTTCTCTAGTTTTCTTTTATTAAACAATACATTTAGCATCAAACATCAAATATATATGCCTCATAGGAGGATATTTTGTACAGCATATGTGCATTTCAGATTACCAAATAGTAGAAGTACATCAAGAAGTGTCTTCTGATTGCTGGAATCTGATATAGTGATAAACATTCTATATGGTGAATCTGTGATCTGTGGAAAAATAAATGGTTTATCTGCTGCAAAACAGTGGTGTGAATTTTCTAAAACAAAATGTTGCAAATGCTTTATTTACATTTTAGTGAAAAGCAGGCCAAAGATTATGCAAGTAAGGAAAGAAATTTGCTCCATTCCCCCATCAACAGTGGCGATGAGGGAATCCCTCCCGCATTGCTATTGTGTTCTGCCAGTGAGGGGAGCGAGGAGCCTTCCTTGCTGGCTGAACACAATGATTAGTGTTGCCAGCTAAATCTGGCAGCACTAATCATTTGGGGAAAAAAAGAGAGGCTGGTTGTACGCAAAACAATTAATCGACTTGTGTACAACCAGTATGCCCATACATGAAACTAAATTCGTCTGGTCCCTGATAAACCGGACACATTCCCATCCATGTATGGTTGGCTTTAGACTGGTTGAAATCAAAAATTGTAATCCATAGAAACATCAAGATATCTGTGTTATATTTTCAGGTGATCTGTTTAGTTAACCAAGTGACAGACCTCTTTTTAACTTTAAAAAATAATTACAGCAAGGCTTTGTTTATTAATATGTTCTCTTTACAAAGGAGAGGAATATGCATGCTTGGTCCCATTGAGCTTGCATTATCTCAAATTGGTCCTGATGACTGAGTGCTGATTAGAAAGCCTGCCACTTAATTACTTTTTGCCCCACCACCAGGTGTTTTCTCGATAAAAGGATAATAATGAACACAAATGACTTTTTGGGAACAAATTGACAAGCAAAGAACATTTTCAGCCAAAGAGGTTTTGATGTTGCTTACATCCTAATAATGGTTCACACTCAATCAGTGACAATATTTGGATGGCAGCATTAAGAGCTAAGAGCTGTGTTTACTCTTTTTGTGGTGAGCTCTGCCCTTGAAATATGGTCCCTTGTGAATTTTGGTAATAATGATGCTTATAATTTAATGTGACCGGGAAAAGAGCTGTGCTGGGTTTTTCAATTTATCCACATTTACAGGCTAAATAAAATGTGTCAAATGCTTCAACTTGTAAATAAGCAATGGAAAAGCATGAAAAAGCACCATAGAAACAGTAGCACTAGCCACGTGGCAAAAAGCTGTATCGCTACAACATGCATATAATTCATAAGGAAGCTTCATTGTTACTATCACATCCTGAATCCTTAAATGTTTTGTTTCCAGGAGGTGTTAATTCAAATCACAGTTTCAGATAATAACAGGTAAGATACAAGGGAGTCACAGCACTAGACAAAAGGGGTCAGAATCATAGAGGCGATTTTTCATTTAGCCTCTTTATATCTGATTCTATAGAAGTAAAAGGTGTGAAGAAAGGAAAAATAATATTACAGTTGATATTATTTTTTTAACATTTGACATTTCTTAGGAATGTTTGCCAAGTATGCCAAGTTGCCAGGAGTTCACTTCTGCAAGCATCTATCATTCAAGAGAGTTCACTCATTGGAGAAGGATCACATTGCCTCTACCACAAAAGACCTGGTAGGTTTGCCTGAGCAATATTTACTAATTTTAATTTTACTAACTGCTTTTACACTTCTTTGTATATTTCTTTTTGTATATTTGTTTTTTCTCTATTTACCCTCATTAGTACAAATCTACTCCCACTTTTTTGCATAACTTACTGTATCAGTTTAACTACTTTTAGCTCTTTATTTTCCTTCTTTCAATTATTCTTTTTTTGTAATGAAATTTCTTGTCTGGTAAATAATAAATATTGCATATAAACTTTTTTGTTTTGTCATATGCATCAAGTAAGCAGAGTTCTTTTTAGATGTGTTCTGGTGTCTCCCTAACTTCTTTGTTATAAAAAGCTGTTTACCTAACTCAGTAGCTCAATCTGAATTTTACACACACAAATGAATTGAATCATACAAGTGGCTGATCCTCTCATGCCTCCTCCCTGCTCATATTCCATATCAAGCTTTAGGCTGGGTTCACACTGTGACGCCTTTTTACTGTAGGGCAGTACGTAGTGTCAGCGCAGTCAGTAAGCATTATGTAGTGGCAGGGTGGTCAGTAAGCAGTATTTGGGGCAGGGTAGGGCAGTCTGCACTGGCAGAGCAGTCAGTGACTAGTATGTAGTGGATAAAGTGGCAGAGTAGGGCAGTATGTAGTGGGATGGTGGTCAATGAGCAGTATTTAGTAGTAGGAAAGTCATTGAGCAATTTTTAAAACAATAGCAAAAGAAGGGTGCACCAACCTGGCGCATTACCAAAATAGACTTTTATTCTAAGAAAAAACAACAATAGTTGTACTCGCATACAAATGTAGTATAAAAGCATGTCACAGCACAGGCTGATGCCGACAGTCACCCTCAGGTCAGATGTAAAGGGCTGGTACTGTCAGAAGACCGGGTGGTATTAGGAATTTCTGACACGTTTCGAGGGAGAACCCTTTTTTTCAGAGCCAGAGTGGTGATGCTTTTATACTACATTTATATGTAGTGGCAGATCAGTCAGTGACAATATATAGTCGTGAGGAAGGACATTCAGTGAAAGGTATCTAGCTCAGATTTTGATGCAAGGGAAGATCCCCAGCTATCTATTTGCGTGCAGTGTATAAGATAGGGCAGGGCCCCTAGAGTGGGACAGGTGGGTGGATCCTGCTGGGGATGCCTCTCTCCATCAGCCACTTACTCCACTTACTGCACAGCTGGAGATGGAAAACTTTCAGGGCAGCTATCTCTGCTCCTTCTGCCCATCTTCAATAGTAGAATCAGCCAGAATGAAGTGGCCACCTATGCAAGGAGGGGAGGTGCTGCCCACGCCCCCAACATGCCCATCACCTCTAACTGCCTGGGGAGAACCTGTTAAGTGCTCCCAATGTCTCTGGGGAGATTAGAGAGCCACAGTCAGTCCCCACCTGACCCAATGGGGACCAGGTCCAGTATGGGAGAACTGCCTATATCCTCAATACACTTAACAGGCAAGAGGGTTACAGTGGATGGAGTCGTGAAAACCAGTTAAAAGTGCACTTGTCCTTTAATAATAACACATATATTCCAGTTCCTACTGGTGCATATTTTACACTTTAATTTTATTATGAAACAGAGGTATTCTGCAGTGTTTGAGTATAATTGTACACAGCTTCTTGGAAGGACTACATGCTTTAAAATATTTTGTAATGCAAACTGCTCTATAACATTTTTTTGATTATACATTACATATGATTTGCTTATAATTAAAGTTGACTTTTGTCTGAAGGTCTAGTGCAACCCGCTTCCGCTGGAGCCAAAGATATTATACAGCTGAAGATGAGTGGGCTTTGGACAATATTTACATTGGACAGCAATGTCCAAACATGTGCAGTGGGCATGGCTGGTGTGATCACGGGATATGCAGGTAAAGGCATGAAGACAACCAATTGAAAGAACACATTAGTCTCTTAACCAAACTGATGAATTTGTATGCAAATGTGTAGCGCTAATACAGACATATAAAAAGTGCAAAAAATTGTAATACACTCAATCTAGTGATAACCAGCAACATACTGTATGTTGTACATTGGGTTGCAAATTATCACTAAATTGAGTGTATCATAGTTTTTTGCACTGTTTATTTGTCTGTATCAGCGCTACACTTTTGTACATATTTATTAGTACTGAGTATCAAAGTACAGTGTTAGCAGCTGTAAAAAATAAAACAATCCAATGTTGGTTAAAAATAAAACAATCCAAGTTAACATATTTGAAGACACTGAGAGTGACATTTTTAACCAATGAAAATGGGGTGATTTGTGAGTTGTTTAGCCTCATTCCTTTTGTGAATATATTTTACAGTCAAGCCTGCTGATGAATGGGGAGTGAACTGCTGCTTATGGGTTGTACTATACAGGCTTCCTATGAAAGTAGCGTCTTCAGCAGTATTTTTTAGTAACTCCGAATACTATTTCTTAAGTATTAAAAGTAATCATTGACTTTAGCTTTAAAGGATAAGTTCACCTTTATGCAAGATATAATAAATGTTCATATTTTTGCAGGCAAAAAAAATGTGCATTTATTATTTCTTGCACAGGAGCCTGCAGAGCATTGCACCTGCAATCAGTGGATTGTGAGTACAATGTTGAGTTCCTGCAGACATATCCTTCCATTTTCTTTCCCAAACCTCTGTACAGGCTTTCTGTTAGAAAGATGGATGACATGTCAGTGGACTACGAGAGCACTCATCAGCACCCTTGCAGTCCATTGAGAACTAGAAGCCATCTGCCGCAGTGGGAGACAGGACTTTTAGTTTTCACATTCACAGATTCTTGTGAATGAATGGTGCAGCTGTTCGGCCACATTTTGAAATGCGGCAGTGGGTGCAGGGAAGAAGAACCCCCCCACCAGCTGTCACAGGGAAGGGGGGGTGCAAGGACTGGTGCTGGAGCATGTTACATATTAAACCCGAAACACAGTTGGAATGTGAACAATGCTCCAAAAGGGAAATTTAGTCTTTAATACTCTTTGGGTCACTGATCCAGAACAATCTTGCAAAAAGAGAATTCAGAAATCGAGGTCGGCATATTTATTTCAGGTTAGCCTGAAATAAATATGCCGACCTGGATTTCTGAATTCTTGAAGCCAATAAAGTCAGTATGGTGGCTAGGCTACTAGAACTAAAGGTCAGAAATGGCATCTTGCATATTAATTTCAGTGCAGCTTTCCATGAAAAGTGTGAAGCAGATCTTACATGAAATGTAAAATATATATATCGACCTGTATCAAATCAGGGTAATTCAGTAGATGGGCAGATTAGCAGCTTAGGTTTCAGGGCAGCCAGCTGCAAAAGATTTATGCCAGGAGGACAATAAAAAGCCAATCAGCAGGTAAAGTGTTTAATTGTATCTATAGTGTTTGACTTAATAATACATTAACAGTAACAGAACACTAATTTTGCTAGAAGTATTCAAGAGTGCAACTAAAACAGGACTTCATAGCAAACTTTTAATGGGCCCCCTTTAGCAAACTGAAAAAAACCCATAATTCAACACCCTTATTATCTTAGGCATGTGACACAGGCCCTAAGCTACAACATATATTGTTTTAAATATATTGCCTCCCTTTTGGCAGAAGCCTTTCCTAAACTATCAAAAGTCTGTCACAGAGCAGTATTACTGATTTACTAAGCATCCAACAACCTGCAGGAAAAAAGAAACACTAAAAAGAAGCTCAGTTATCGAGCATACAAACTGTATCATGCATAATATAGAACTTTTAGTTTAAACTAACAATGGTTTTAAGTGCGAGGAATAATTCTCCCTTATGTGGGTGGTCAGTAAAAGGAGATCTTCACAAGCACAACCAAAAACATGATTTAATTCATTTTTAATATTTGAAGCAAACTCCCCATCCATCCATGTCTCCATTAGGGCTTGCAACCTCATCTCTTTAAACCTGAACACATATGAATTACATAGGTTCTGAGGCTAATTTAATGCAGTTAAGGTACTAAGTGAGGTTAATTACCATCTCAATTAGCCACAGAACCTGTGTAATTAAAGGGGTTGTAAAGTCTCATGGGTTTTCAACTTAATGCATTCTATGCATTAAGGTGAAAAACCTTCTGTGCTGCAGCTGCTCCCAGAGCCCCCCTTTAACTTACCTGAACCCAATCGTTCCAGCGACGTGCACAAGCCCAGCGACTCCAGCCACTGTCTCAGGTCCTCATTGGATATATTAATAGCAGCAAGAGCCATTGGCTCCCACTGCTGTCAATCAAATCCACTGACAAGGGAGGCGGGGATGGGGTCCAGTCCTGCTGTCTGTGTCAATGGAAGCAGCAGTGGTACTGGTGAGCGTGCCTGTACGGGTGCCTCCAAGGAAAGCGGCTCTCCGTGGGGGCACCCGATGAAGAGGAGGAGCCAGGAGCGCTGCCAGAGCACCCCAGAAGAGGAGGATCGGGGCCGCTCTGTGCAAAACCCCTGCACAGAGCAGGTAAGTATGACAAAAAAAATGAACCTTTACAATCACTTTAATATGTTTTTAGTTTTAAAGAGATGAGGTGGCAACCCTAGTCTCCATGCTTTATTTTGCTGAGAAATGACTTTGAAAAACACCCCCTGGCATTTCTGGCTGTAATCTTAAAGAAGGGCAGATCATTCATGTAGCATTTATTTCCTGGAATACATCTCCCCTTAGCTTAGGCATGCATGCAGAGGAGTGAGCTTAGCTGGGAAAACCCCTCCTCTTCTCCTCCCTTCCTGAAGACTACTGGGATGTATGCTAAATTAAAAAAAAAAAAACAACTTTAAAACAAGTAAATAAGATATACCTTCCCATCAATTTACTAATACTAGCAGCATGAGGATTAAAAATGATCAATGTTGATTGGGAGAGTAAACTAAACTAAAACTAAACTAAAATGCATTTGGTTAGTAGAAGGGAGAAAGCTGCCTTACGTGTGTGTTCAGTAAGAAATATTCCTTTACTGGGAGGGGGGGTAAATAAAAGGAAGTATGCCCCCTTATATGAAAATTTAGTAGTAGTAAGAATGCCCTCTTACCCTGGTGGTCAGTAGATGGAAGAATGCCCTTTTACATTAGTTGTCAGTAGGGGAAAAAATGGCAACTTATGCTGCTGGCTAGTAGAAGGCAGAATGGCCCCTTACGTTGGTCCATAGAAGAAAGAATGCTCCCTTAGATATGTGGTCATTTGCAAGAAGAATGCCCCTTTACATGTATGATCAATATAAGGAAGAATGCCTTTGGACATTGGTGGTCAGTAGGAGTAAGTAGACTGGTAGAGGAAAATCACCAGCAGCAGGATTACACTGCAGAGCAGAATGAATATTACCTGGGCCCTAACTGGAAGGATTAGCAAGAGGGACTTCCTGTGGTATTTTCATCAGTGATGTAGCAATGGCACATTCATTTTGACAACAACAGTCCAAAGAGCTAGTTAAGTATTCCCTCTGATCTACAAGTTGTTGCCAGTGAACAGTATCACTAGTGTGACCTAGCTATAAAACATAAATATTATTACACATATACACTAAACACACACCAGCATACACAGAAAGAAGCAAACATATACAATAAACACACAAAAAACACATGCACACACACATAAATACACGCACAAAATACACATTACCTAACACACCCGCCCCTTTGACCACTCAGGATATACAATCAACATTTGAAAATTATTAGAAGGCACACCTTGAAGGGGCTGCGAAAAATATAGGGTGTGTACAGTGTGTCTCACGTCCAGTTACACAGGAGTGTGGGGAACAGTGGGTGTGGTGAAAAAGTTGTTGTGGCTTCACTGTGAATGAATCCTTTGGGAGGCTGTCTATGGTGCCTGCATGAATAAGGGGGAACGGTGGCACTGTACACATAGAAACGCAAGAAAACATCAACACAAGATACCAAACGGCAGACTCTAACATACCATAAAGTACACCAATCATCTTTTCCTGGAAGCACCCTCCATATGAGAATACAACATCAAGCCTACGAATACATTGCAGACTTTAAATGTGCTGTCAGGAAAACAAAGTGCTACAGTATATACAGAATACTCGATAAAAGAATATTTATTTGTATCATAGAAAAACTCTTATTCATCTTTTTCATACATTTCTGAGGATTAATGGATAATGAGTTTCTGGCCACCCATGCTATAGCTATACTCCACATTGTTCTTCTATATATCTGCTTGTTCAGGCAATATATTCTATCCATTGTTTGTGATAACATTGTTCTAAATGACTGCACTAATTGAAGCAAGATTCCAAAGTCATTGTACCATACTTGCAGGTGTGATTCTAGATACCAGGGTTCTCAATGTCTTCCCGAAAATCCACTTCCTTCCACTGTAATGTCTGACTTTGAAGGGCTGAATGGCTGGGAAACAAATTGGCAGGAGGTAGTTGGAGGAGAAATCGTAAAACCTGAGCAAGGATGCGGAATAATTTCTTCAGGTTCATCACTATACTTTTCAAAGGTATGATATTTCTGATCATTGAAACAAATAGATTTTGAGACAATATTGATATGTGTATATACAATTGTAACTAATCGAATCTCCCCAGTGATAGATCACTGTTCGCTTACTTTAACACCTTCCCGCCAGCAGTCTGTAAATTAACATTCAGAATGCCCCATGCTGAGGATATAGTAATAAATATCCTTCCTTTCAGAGCCCCAACCAATATCCCCAATCCCTGCTGTCACTGACAACTTCCATCCCCACTGAAGACTGGGTACTACTCATAGTGGTTTCCAATCATGCGATTAGCTATAACATACTGATCGCATGCAGGATGAAAGTTCTTTGAGAAAATAAGTATGCATCCTGCAAATAGCACTGTAGGTACCACTGCAACCTCAAGGTGGTACTTATTTGTCAAATACGATTAAATAATAAAGTAGAACAATAGGCAAAACTTTTTTTTAATTTTGGATAGTGTAAGGGAAGGGTATAACACTTTTTTTACATCTGTGTCCCATTGGGGAGATTTACCTTCACTTCCTGTCCATTAGCCAAAAACAGGAAGTGAGAGAAAATCTCTTCAAATTAGGGGAATTCCTTAGGGCCCCCCAGGACAGCAGAATTAATGTTCCCTTTGGAAGATTTCCCCTGTATTACTTTTCTGGGGGCAACCCAAATTTTAGGATTTTCTTTTACTTTGACTTTCAATGATAATGGTAAACAGGACAACTAGAGAGGGTGAATCTTGATAATGGGGGCACAGGCAGCAATACAATCCTAATAGATGTTCCAATCCATCTCCACTGTATCCAAAGCAAAAAAGTGCCTTTAGTTATACTTTTAGTCTGAAAATACAGAAGTGAATTCACAAATTCAGGTGTTTTCAAATAATGCAAAAAAGCACACGTGTTTACACATACATCCTTGACAGGTCAGTAACAGTATTTAAATGTAATGATTTCTATGTATACTGTTTTGTACAAATATTACTTTAATTGTATTATCACTGTTATGGTATTTTTGCACAATTTATGCCAGCATTAATTGAACATAAAGGTTGTTTTACTCTGCGCTCTGCTAGAAAAAAGCTTTGCAGACCACAAAGATGTCACTTCTAAAAGACAGTTCTGTCTACTCCTGGAACCTCATACATAACAAAACCTCTGAGAACCTTTCATGTGGGGCCAGTAAAACTTATCATACTCTGCCAAAACATTAGGTCCCAGCTGTATAAACCAAACATGCAGTGGCATATTTTGTAAAACTTTAGCCTGAAGGGATCTGGAATAGAATGTGACCACTTCATACCTTCTTAAATAGACACTTATCTATTCAGTACAATATGCCGCAGCTAGAAATGTGCATAGACAACAACAGTTTTATTGTTGGGAAAACTGGCACATTGTATTAGCCTTTATTTATGAGGTATACCTCAGCACACCACTTATAGCTAATGTTTCTGGGAATGTTTGGTGACTGCCAGACAGCAAAGTTGAATGCTTTCACAATCAACTTAAGGGTTTTGATGCAGAAATGAGATAAACATATTTAGCCTTTTTAGTCTTCAAGCTCTTTATATTTTTAAACTATAAATGTGTATAACATGCACCATACAGTGTATTCTCTGTAACCAAGCTTCTGTATTTTCCTGCATGTTGTTGCATGAGCAGTAAATCAGTAATGCTGCTTTGTGACAGACTTGTATAGTGTAGGAAAGGCTTCTACCAAAGAAGGCAATAGATGTTCAATATTGGTAATAACTATAACTTTATCTGGTCCTTCAATAGCCCATTGTATCTTTCAATCACACCAGCTGCCTGTAGATGGTATGAAACATGGCACACCCAGTACACTCCAGAATCTTTGGTCCACTGCTGTACTTTTGATCCAGTGAAGTATGAGCCAGTATTACTTTGAACCTGTTTGGGACAGCCATACGCAACAATGAGTTTCTGGAGTAATTGAAGATTTGCAGCTTGATTTGCATGTTTGCAAGGATGAACAAGCAAACGTCCTGAATAAGTGTGCACTACAGTGCAACAGTACCGCAGTCCATTGTCTCCCCAAGGCAGGGGACTGATCAAGTCAATCTGACAAAATCTCTGCAGGCCTCTGACTCCTCTTAATTGACCTGGAGGAGTACTTTTGCAATGGCCTTTGTTGCACTTCTTTACACACTGTACAGTTCCCTATTACAGCTTTTATCATGTCCATGGATATAGGGAGTTCTCTCTGCTGTGCCCATTCATATGTAACGTTCTGCCCCAAATGTCCAAATTGCTTGTGGGCCCAGTTGGCAGAGTTTATCAAGACAGGATCAATTGACACAACTGCATTCACCTTGGCAATTTTATCTATATTTCTCAAATGCCCCGTACACACGGTCGGATTTTCTGACGGAAAATGTGTGATAGGACCTTGTTGTCGGAAATTCCAACCGTGTGTAGGCTCCATCACACATTTTCTATCGGATTTTCCGACACACAAAGTTTGAGAGCAGGCTATAAAATTTTTCGACAACAAAATCCGTTGTCGGAATTTCCAATCGTGTGTACACAAATCCGACACACAAAGTGCCACGCATTCTCAGAATAAATAAAGAGATGAAAGCTATTGGCTACTGCCCCGTTTATAGTCCTGACGTACGTGTTTTACGTCACCGCGTTCAGAACGATCGGATTTTCTGACAACTTTGTGTGACCGTGTGCATCCATGACAAGTTTGAGCCAACATCCGTCGGAAAAAAATCCTAGGATTTTGTTGTCGGAATGTCCGATCAATGTCCGACCGTGTGTACGGGGCAAAAGTCTGGGACTAGGGGCACATGTGCGTCAACATGCCCCACTTTTATGGTGCAGGAGTGAGCTTTTTTCCAGATGCAGTCCCAGATGTCCTTGCCACACCACCACTTCATGAATCATCCAGTTATTGGACCTCCAAGTGGGCATTCATATTGTCAGTCCTTTAAAGACCACTCAGCTATAAGTGTAGATGGTGACACAGGAAGAAGAATCCTCCTGAAGATTCATTACTACAGCTTTCAACTCTGCATTCTGACTGCACCCATAAATTCTGGTCTCCTGCAGGACTATTCCTGTACTTGGGTTGTAGGATGGCACTGTCCACTGATGCCTGGACAAGGTGACTATGACTGATCAATCAGTGAACCGTGCTGACAATTAATGTCTTCTAACAGACTCACAGGGTGGAGCCTCTTGAATGAGGGGTGGCTACAGCACAGGAATTTATTCTTCTGGCAGGGTGCTAATAAAAGTTACAAACCCTGCCAACTGCTTTAAAATGTCTCTGACATCCTCAGCTGCAGAACCCCCTCTTTCTTGAAGGTTTCTTGAAGGTTCCACTTCCAGTTTATCAGTGTCTGGTTCTGAGCTGCAGTTACCCTAGTGGTCAGTCCGTTATTTCTCTTCCATCCTGCTATTGGCAGTGCAGTATGGATTGTGACTGGGTCCTATCCTTTAAAGTCCTCTACATGTTGAAGTGCTGTGTAGGCCTCAAGTGGATACTTCTCTAGGGGTGTGTATCTGTTCTGTGCCTCTGTCTGTTGCTTGGCCGAAAAGTGCCCTCTGTCCTTTCTTTTCATTTGGCTGCCACAGACTTCAAGATATGGTACCATCCTGCTCCACTTCATTCAGATGAAATATTACTCCTGGCCTCATGGGTCCCAGTCCCTGATGCTGCAAAATGGCTTCTTTAGCAGCAATAAATGCAGTGTGCTGCTCTGAACCCCATGAGAACTCTTTTTTTCTGGTAACATTGTATATAGGGCCTCAGGATCAGTCCAAGATGTGGGATGAACAACTCCAGTGAATTTATGTGCTTCATTTTGGTAGTAGGGGACAACAATCCATGAACAGCTTGCACAACTGGAATTTTCCTCTGTGGCCCAGTCCACATCATTCCCAGGAATTGTACCTCAGTGGCATATCCTTGGACTTTGTCTTTGTTAAAGCACATGGAGAATAAAGGATGGACTATTATCAGCAGGTGCAGTGCTTCAGTTACATTTTCTTTTGTCCTGGAAATCACGATGTAATTAATGTAGTAAAACACAGCAACTTTCAAATTCAGGGTACTTAAATTTTGGGCAATCAGCCTTGAGGAAGCATGGTGAAAGAATATTGGCAGCCATGCCACAAAAGTGTAAACTGGTCCAGACACTCTGGGTTTATTGAGATGGAAAAGAAACCGTTAAGATCTATCACCGCATAATATTTTCCTGCCACCTTTGCAATATTCGCAATGACGGAGATCATATTAGGTACGGCTGACTTCAATTAAAATTCCATTTTAAGAAATAAAATGCACCGCTCCGGGTCTGTCAAATACTATAATGCCATAAGAAAGCAGGTCTGGCTTGTCCTGAGAACACTGAAGGAAATAGAGGTGGAAGACCACACACCCTATTAAAAAAATTGGATTTCTTTATTTCAACAAGTTAAAATCTTAACAGCAACACATAGCATAACACACAGGGAACAAAGTTATGATTAAGTATCTCTGACTAGAAAAGCACCAACCATGTTCCCTATTAGCTGCTGTCAAGATTTTCATTTGTTGAAATAAAGAAATCTTACTTTTATCTTCGGGTGTGTGGTCATCCACCTCTATTTCCATTGAAGGTCCCACTTTGTTTAGTAATTCTATATGCCTAAGGATCCCTACTCTGAACAGTTCTTGAATAGTCTCCCCAATTTCTTTGTGGCCTCCAGAAAGTCTGTACTACTTGAGACAGGCTGGCTTCTCTGGTGGAGAAATGCTGACAGGTCCATTGCGCATAACCTCTGACCACAGCCTTCAGCAACTTTACCAGATACACGTTAAATGTGAGTGTACACTGTTCAGTCTGAATTGAGTGACCGGGAAGTACAGCTTTCCCAAGAATATGGGTCCTTTGACAATAGCCAAATTCACACATGTCCAGACTGCAGATGTGGTTTGGCCTCCCAAACCTTCTATATGGATCACTTCTCCTTTGTGATGGGAAGGATTTCCTTGCAAAAGTGTAACTTCAGCTCCAGTATCAACTAGAGCCATCATACAGTGACAGATGCACATGGGTGTCAGTCTCCTGCTATCACTGCCCTCACTGCTACTACAGGAGACTCACCTTCCTTTCATAAAGGATAAATAATCTCCCAGTAGTGATTGTTTGGATGCCACCCCGGCTCCGCACACTGTTTGTCTTTCAACGGTGCTTTTTTATTGTGCCTTCCTCATTGTGTACTGCCGGGGTCTTAGATATATTTGATATGTTTGATATTTTTGATATGTTTGATACATTTGATACGTTTGATATATTTGATACTTGATGCTTGATTTTTTATGTTTGCTCTGCTAATTACCTCATACGACCCTTTCTGTTCCTTATGTTAGTGCTATTAACTTGTATCTCTGCTGTCTGTTTTTGACTGTTAAATTCACTTTCTTTGAAAATAAAAGAATTACAAAAGAAATAATCTCCCAGTTCCTCTTTCTGACACTCTCTAACTTCTCCCCAGAATATAAGAATTTGGGTCTGGGTTCATGTGCAATTTTGGGAATCAGTTTGGCGCTAACAGGAGGGGTCTGTTCTGTTTCTTCTAAATCTAGGCTGATGTTATCTTCACTAGGAGTAGTGTTTCTAACCTTGACAGTTTCCCCCACTAACTGTTTCCACCTTTTTAGCAATTCTGTGGTAGAAATTTCATCTCATCTTACGGTACTCCTGCCTTTAATAGGCCCACCCAGATTTGTTTCCTGGAGATAACTACCATGATTTTCTATGCACCTCCTGCCTTTTCTACCACCTTCTGATTCTGTTCTTTTTTGCTTATTCTCCTCCTGTCTGGCTTTAAACTTTTCTACTGCCTTGACAGGTTTAGTGTTAGTCTCCTCTAGCTCCCCCTTCTGGCTTAAAAGAGTAGTTGCTTCATGAATCTTGCTGTTTTATCCCAGGCATCCCAGCAAGGACAATATAGGAGCCCTGAGATTAACTACTTGCGGACTGCCCACCATCATTGTACGTTGGCTGTTTGAAGGGGAATACCGTTGTTATGGCTGCAGCTAGCTGCCATAACCCCGGTATCCTCTTCAACAGTGGGCGGTCCACTTTCAGATAAAAGTGGTTTCTGCGGCGGATTACCGCCACACTTCAGTCGACTCTGCCACTTACCATCGGTAGCAGCGGAGACGATCAGGTCTTTTCTCCTGTGAGGCCTGGAGCCAAGTGAGGGAAAGATGGGCACAACTCGGCTCCGTACCATTGGATGGCGGAAGCAACGTCAAACGTCACTTCTGCCCAATGGTCTTAAAGGGCAATTTATTTATTTTTTTTGTAAAATAAAAAGACATTTTTTTTTTATTGCATTTTAGTGTAATTGTGAGGTCTGAGGTCTTTTTGACCCCAGACCTCACATTAAAGAGGTCCTGTCATGCTTTTTTTTCTATTACAAGGGATGTTTACAAAAATATAAAGTAAAAGAAATAAGAAAAAAGAAAAAAAAAGCAAAGCGCCAAAGAAATCTAAATATTGATATGAGTAAGTATGAAAATTGACAATTGACAGCTACAGTGAATACAACTTTGCAAGTGCAAAATGATACTAGTAAAGAAAATAAATATACCGCGCTAAGTGCCAAAAATGTTGAATAAATATCACATTTGAAACCGATGTGACTTTGAAAAAAATCGCTAAAAAGTCCCATGCAGATAATTTGTTGCAAACATCAATGACCTTGAAGCAATAAAAGTTCCAAATCCCAAGTAAAGTGCTTGTGCTCTACAAAGTGGATGCGAATCCGAGTACTTGATATCTGCTCACAAGGCCCCCACATAGATGTGAACTCATCCCTCCAAGTGGACGAACTATTTCTAGTTTGGTCAAACACGCATGTGGGGCAGTCCCTGTGGATTTTCTGTGGGCTGATGTGGTTTAACCACTTCAGCCCCGAAGGATTTGGCAGCTCAATGACCAGAGGACTTTTTACAATTTGGCACTGTGTTGTTTAACTGGTAATTGCACGGTCATGCAATGTTGTACCCAAACGAAATTTGCATCCTTTTTTTCCCACAAATAAAGCTTTCTTTTGATGGTATTTGATTGACTCTGCGATTTTTATTTTTTGCGATATAAATGGAAAAAGACCGAAAATTTTGAAAAAAAATTATATTTTCTACTTTTTGTTATAAAAATGTTTTAATAAACTCAATTTTAGTCATACATTTAGGCCAACATGTATTCATGTTATAAAAAAATGTGTATTTATTGGTTTGCACAAAAGTTATAGCGTCTACAAACTAGGGTACATTTTCTGGAATTTACACAGCTTTTAGTTTATGACTGCCTTTCTCATTTCTTGAGGTGCTAAAATGGCAGGGGAGTACACCCCCCCCAAATGACCCCATTTTGGAAAGTAGACACCCCAAGCTATTTGATGAGAGGCATGTTGAGTCCATGGAATATTTTATATTTTGCCACAAGTTGCGGGAAAATTAATTTTGTTTTTGTTTTTTTGCACAAAGTTGTCACTAACTGATCTATTGCTCAAACATGCCATGGGCATATGTGACATTACACCCCAAAATACATTCTGCTGCTTTTCCTGTGTACAGGGATACCACATGTGTGAGCCTTTTTTGGAGCCTAGCCGTGTACAGGACCCCGAAAACCAATCACTGCCTTCAGGCAGTCATAAACTAAAAGCTGCGTAAATTCCAGAAAATGTACCCTAGTTTGAAGACGCTATAACTTTTGCGCAAACCAATAAATATACATTTTTTTTTACCAAAGACATGTGGCTGGATACATTTTGGCCTAAATGTATGACGAAAATTTAGTTTATTAATTTTTTTTATAACAAAAAGTAGAAACTATCATTTTTTTTAATTTTTTCCATTTATATCGCAAAAAATAAAAATCGCAGAGACAATCAAACACCATCAAGTGCTATCTTGGCATTTTATGACCTTCAAAACTGTGATAGGTAGTGAGGAGTAAAATAAAAAATTTACACCCTTCAAAATCCTGAAGGCGGTGAAAAGTGTAATTTTCTCGAAACTTGTGACAAAATATAAAATATTCCATGGACTCAACATGCCTATCAGCAAATAGCTTGGGGTGTCTACTTTACAAAAAGGGGTAATTTGTGGGGGGGGGGGGGTTGAACTGTACTGGCATTTTATGCACAACATTTAGAAGCTTATGTCACACATCACCCACTCTTCTAACCACTTGAAGACAAAGCCCTTTTTGACACTTTTTGTTTGCATGAAAAAATATATATTTTTGAACCCCCAAACATTATAAATTTTTTAAAGCAAAGGCCCTGCAGATTAAAATGGTGGGTGTTGCAATTTTTTTTTCACACAGTATATGCGCAGCGATTTTTCAAACGCAATTTTTTGGGAAAAAACACACTTTTTTAATTTTAATGCACTAAAACACACTATATTGCCCGAATGTTTGATGAAATAAAAAAGATGATCTTTTGCCGAGTACATGGATACCAAACATGACATGCTTTAAAATTGCACACAAACCTGCAGCGGCAACAGACTACATATATTTTTAAAAGCCTTTACAGGTTACCATTTTAGATCTACAGAGGAGGTCTACTGCTAAAATTACTGCCCTCGATCTGACCTTTGTGGTGATACCTCAAATGCATGGTGCAATTGCTGTTTACATATGATACCAGACCGACGCTTGCGTTCGCCTTTGCGCATGAACACGGGGGGGGCAGGGGTGCTTTTTTTTTTTTTTTTTTTTTTTTAATTTTGCTTTTTTATTATATTTTTAAACTGTTCCTTTCATTTTTTGTTAATCATTTTTATTGTTATCTCAGGGAATATAAATATCCCTTATGATAGCAATAGGTAGTGACAGGTACTCTTTTTTGAAAAAATTGGGGTCTATTAGACCCTAGATCTCTCCTCTGCCCTCAAAGCATCTGACCACACCAAGATTGGTGTGATAAAATGCTTTTCCAATTTCCCAATGGCGCTTTTTATATCCGGTGAAACCTAAGCAATGAAATGCTCGTAGCTTCCGGTTTCTTAGGCCATAGAGATGATTGGAGCCATTCTAGTCTCTGATCACCGGCTGCATGCTCGAGTTCCCTGTTGGGACATAAGAGCCCGAGAAAACCATGGAAGATGGTGGGGGGAGTGTTCCCTCCCACTGCTTATAAAAGCAGTCTAGAGGCTAATTAGCTGCTAGGATTGCTTTTATATGAAATCTGACCTCTGGCTGAAAAGAATGATACCAAGATGATACCTAAACCTGCAGGCATTATTCTGGTATAAAAAAAGAAAGAGAAAACCTGCGCTATCAAGCAAAAAATTAATATAACTGCAGCTGCAACAAAACCACAAATATCAATGAGGTGAAAAAATTACATACAAAGAAAAAATTGTGCGCTTGCATTAGATATTTAAATCTATATTACTACATGATTATCATAAGTAGATAAACAAATAAATAAAAAAATAAATAAAAAACACCATCAAAGTTAATTGTGAGTGAATTAGAAAGTCGCTATGCTACAGAGCAAACAGCGACATGTAAGTCAAATACTAATATTGACCATTGCATACATATAAACCAACAATAAAGTTATAAACTGGTGTGCAAAAAAGAAAAAACAAACAAACAAAGGGTATTCCACCCAAGTGCAAAGTCATAAGTGAAAAAGTTCAAAATTGCATCCTGAGTCGCAGGAAAAACGCATATCCAAAGTTCATGAATTGTATTCCTTAGTGTGTATAAAGGAATAAGGGGACGTGAAGGGACCTCCAACCACCAGTGGATCCGAAGGTTGATAATAGTTGTATCCTTACCAGACACGTTGGACCTCCTTTATAGCAAGGTCTTAGAAGCATGCAGATTTAGCCCTCTGCAGGGACAGTAGATGTCAGCTCACCACACAGCTGGAGATGGTTCCGACACTTCCGCATTGATGTAAACACTCCCTCGTTTGGACTCGTAGGTAAAGATGGTGTTTTTTATTTATTTTTTTATTTATTTGTTTATCTACTTATGATAATCATGTAGTAATATAGATTATTCTGGTATAACCACTCAAAGTCCAGCAACATACCAGTACGTTGCTGGTCCTTGTTGGGCATACATTGTAATGTTCGTTTTTTTCATGCAGCCTGCGGGCTGCATGAAAAAAAGAGATTGATCGGTGGGTATGCCCACCATTAGAATACCGGCCTTTATCCACCCACTTCTAATGATGGGCATACATGCACCATTTTTTTTTAACTGTGGTGGTGAAATCACCTCCGACAGCGCTGGAGTCACGGCTTTAAGTATCGTGGGAGCAAACTCTGTTGCTGTCAAGATAAATAAACCTGTGCTGCAGCTGAATGGAGTACCTGCAAAGCAAATGATGGTTAACAATAAAACAAAGTAACATTACAGTATAACAGTAATGCCGCGTACACAGGATTGGACATTCCGACAACAAAATCCATGGATTTTTTCTGACAGATGTTGGCTCAAACTTGTCTTATACATATACACATACACACTCAAACACATGGTCACACAAATCTTGTCGGAAATTTCGAACGTTAAGAACGCGGTGACGTACAACATGTACAACGAGCCGAGAAAAATGACGTTCAATAGCCAGTGCGGCTCTTCTGCCTGATTCCGAGCATGCGCGGAACTTTGTGCGACGGATGACAGAGTTCATTGTTGCTGAAGTGAACCGCAAGATCTGCAGAGAACGTGGGCGTATGGTGAATTGGGTCAGTGGACCAATATGACCTCAACTCACTCTTTTTGGTTATGCCCATGAGGAGGGATAGGCCCAGAAAGGTCTTAAATTCGGAAGCTGTAATTGGTCTCCAATCTCTGGCAAGGGTCAGCTGGGGATTAGCGGCAATGAATTGACCAGCATACAAATTTCTTTTGTCCACAATAGATCTATAGAGATCTTCGGTGAAAAACAGCGACTAAAAGTCAAGTGACGTAAACTCAACTGTTTCCACCTGAATTTCAGGTTGGCTAGTGAATGGGGGAAGTACGGGTGCTGCAGAAGTGGTGGGTTCCCATTTAGGATTGGCATAGCAGCAGGAAGGGCACTATGGGCTCGATGCGCCTGTGTTTCTCTTCTGCTTGGTGGCAGCAGGACACTACTCGTGCTTGCCACTTCGCCAGTTTAAACTGCACTTATGGGACTCGCCACGTCACCAAGTGTTACTGCAGTGCTGGATGTATGACCAGGATGTATGACCAGGATGTACTAGGCCACTGGTGCTTGCCAGTTCACCAGAAGGAATAGCGGCACTAGTACTGACTCTCTGCTCCATACGAGGGACCTGCGGTTCTTGCACCTCAACGACAGCAGAAGAAGATCGGGGACGGGTACGCCTGACCTTGGCAGGGACCACTACTCCGTCGTCAGAGCTATCTGTCAGGGTGCCGCTGCTGTCTACAGGTTCGTATTCTGAGCCTGAATCTGACAGATGAGTGACTTTCTCTTCACTATCTGTCATGCTCAGAAACGTGTAGGCCTCTTCACTAGTGTACCCTCGATTTGACATTTTGGTCTCTAAATTTACTGGTACACTAGTGAGACTCACAGGTAAAAAAGCTCCTGACTGTTAGCGACTGATTCACACACTACCAAAAAAACTGTTAGCATTCGCAGGGATCAGGCCTGACTCTGCGAACGCTGCAGTTATGTGTTTTGTAAGTGACAGTGATCGATTAATACTGCACTTGGGTGGGCTCGGCTGGGCGGAGGGGCTAAATGCAGGTGCTAGCAGGTATCTGGGCTGATCCCACTAACACTGCGTTTTTGGGAACCCTAAACTGCTGGAGACGCTAGTATAGATCTGATCAGATCAGATATCGATCCGTTCAGACACTACACTACTAAGGGAGGCGTATGGTGCGTGCGTGGGTGTTAGCGGTACTGGCACTAATCTGACACTGCATGGGGCAACGCAGACCCTATCTGCTGCTAAAACCTAACTTTGATCACCCGACGGGTGATCAGGGGGTTAAACCTTTATTGGGTAAAATATGGCGAGTGCCCTGACACTATAAAAAATAAACTAGCTGTACTGCGTCACCCATGACACTTATACTGTGATCACAGGTGACAGGGTATTCAAGGGGTTAAACCTTTATTGCGGGGGTTAGGGGGGGTCCCTAGACATATCTGAGCCTAAGACTAATCACCCTAACACTGATTTTTGTCACTAATGACACTAGTACAGCGATCAAAAAAAAATCTGATTTCTGTACTGGGTGACACAGTGACAGGTGGTGAAGGGGTTAACTCGGAGGGTGATAGGGGGGTGAATTGTGTGTCTACGTGACCTGGTGTCAGTGTAGTGTTGGTGCAACTCACTGTTTGATGCTCTCTCCTCTCGGTCTGGAATGAAAAGACCAACACGAGGAGAGATTACATCACTTCCCCTGTCAGTGTTTACAATTACACAGACAGGGGAAGGATCTCATTCGTCAGGAGCGATCACCAGGTCCAGGTCAGATTTCATTGGCCTGGGCTGGGGATTGATCAGTTCCTGATCGAATCTGATCGTAGTGGACGGCGGGGGCGCACGCGCGCGCCCCCCAGCCGGCCGCACGCATCACGTATAGTAAAACTGCGGCAGCTGGTCCACAACTGGTTAAGATAGTTGTTTCCTCATATAAATGGACATAATAAGGAGTGCCTCATTCCTCTATGTGCTAGCGATGTTTGGGACAGATGTTCCTCATAAAAATGACAGACACGCGCAGCTACGTTTAAAACATGTATTTCAGATAAAAAAAACATGGTATTAGACTCACATGTAAGGGTTCCTAAAAGCCTGGCGCCCAGTGTAAACAGCAGATAAGTTCCCAAGAAATCTGCCCATAAGCATTGGGCCACGGTATACTGGTTGATTTCCGGGTATGTCTGGATGATGCGATAAAGCGGACCAACCTCTACAAGTTTCAGCCAACCAGACAGGCCATCTTCAGGAAGTTGAATAAGTGATAAAAAAAAAATTTAAAGCGCCCTGTCCCGCCGAGCTTGTGCGTAGAAGCGAACGCATACGTAAGTCGCACTCGCATATGAAAACGGTGTTCAAACCACACGTGTGGTATAGCCAAGATCGTTGGAGCAAGAGCTATAATTCTAGCACTAGACCTCCTCTGTAACTCAAAACTGGTAACTTGTAGAAATTTTTAAACCTCGCTTATGGAGATTTTTAAGGGTCAAAGTTTGTCGCCATTCCACGAGCGGGTGCAAATATGAAGCGTGACATGTTGGGTATCAATTTACTAAATTAATTCAATTAATCATTATCTTTCACAATATAAAAAAAAATTGGGCAAACTTTACTGTTGTCTTATTTTTTATTTTAAAAAAGTGTATTTTAATAAAAATATGCGCTTGTAAGACCGCTGGGGCAAATACGGTGTGACATGAAGTATTGCAACGACTGCTATTTAATTCTCTAGGGTGTCTGAAAAAAAAAAATATATATATCTATATATATATATATATATATATATATATATATATATATATATATATATATATATATATATATATAATGTTTGGGGGTTCTAAGTAATTTTCTAGCAAAAAAAAACAGCAAGTCTGAAAAATAGGCCGGTCCTTAAGTAGTGCAGGCTTCATTAGCTTAGATTGCAGAGCAGACTTAAAGGGTTCAATTTCTGGACCCATCCAGTTATATAACCCATCTTATGTAGCTTGGCAATACCTTTTCCTATTGTTCTCCACCAGTAGGTATTTTCCAGGTTACTAGGATTAGTGTGTAACTAATCCCATCTCTCATGAGGTCTAACAGTGAAAAAAATGGATTTTTAAAACAGCTTACCAGTAAAATCCTTTTCTTGGAGTACATCACGGGACACAGAGCACCATAGTAATGACAACATCATTCCCGGGTGAGTTTCTTCTTTGGGCCTGTGAAGTCCCCTCTAGCACAGACTTTCCATTGTTGTTATGGAGCCCTCCTTTCAGCTTATGCTGCTGGCCTTTTATTTAGAAAATGTAGGTAGCCATTCCAAAGTGGGCATGTCCTACTTCAACTTTTTTTTTACAACAGTTTCTTGTGAGAGCATTTTCTAGCTCTTGATGGTACTGTTGTATCATACATACCATAGGTCAAATATGTCAAAAGTTAAAGCTATCGTTGACCCTTGTTTGGGCCCAACGTTTGACATGACTTCCTTTAGAAACAATGGAAGCGGCTAAAATGTGTACATTTCCCAATATATATATATATATATCAGACACCGCACAGTCAGCCCCCCAACACTCACAAACAATGCACCCCCCTGCCCATACTTCTAAACTAACATACAATGCACCCTGCTGCCATTGCCTTCAGTCACATATGATGAACCCCTCCCCCCCTCCACATACATGCATACAATGCAGTCCCCCTTCCTCTTAAATACATACAAAGAAGCTCACTACCACAGTAAGTTACTGCAGTTCTCCTGAACATTTCGGCAGCCATAGTTTGGTGGGGCCACATGCTGTGCAGGAACAAGAAGTATTGTATAGGACTTAACTTTTCTGCCAGTGAAGATTGCACGGCTATGGGCGACACAGTGAAGGCCAGATGGGGAAGCACTGCAGATGCGGCTGTCAAGCTTCAAGGGGGCACAGCTTGCCATACAGCACCCCCGTGTGAAAACACTGCACCTGAAGCAGCTGTCCCAACACCCTCCCTTGTCCAGACAGGTCATTGTACTGTCCCATAGCATTCTACAGGACACATGTAGTACAATTGTTATTTTAGACATTTACTTCATCATGGAGAAAGTCTACTATCAATACATCAATCAGAATATTAATAAAATATCTAATAAAAAATAATGGGTAAATGTTGTGTAAAGTGAAATCTTTCCAGAATATTCTAAAACTAATTTTAGCATTTGGAATTATTCTTGATTTTACTGCGATATTTTATGATATACCCCATATACAGTGGATATAAAAGGTCTACACGCCCTTGTTAAAATGTCAGGTTTCTGTGATGTAAAAAAATTAGACAAATATAAATCATTTCAGAACTTTTTCCACCTTTAATGTGACCTATAAACTGTACAACTCAATTGAACAACAAACTGAAATCTCTTAGGTGGAGGGAAGTAAAAATAAAAAAATAAAATAATATAGTTGCACACCCTTAAACTAAAACTTTGTTGAAACACCTTTTGATTTTATGACAGCACTCAGTCTTTTTGGGTATTAGTCTATCAACATGGCTCATCTTGACTTGACAATATTTGCCCACTCTTCTTTGGAAAAACACTCCAAATCTGTCATAATGCATGGGTATCACCTGTGCACAGCCCTCTTCAGATCACCCCACAGATTTTCAATCGGATTCAGGTCTGGGCTTTGGCTGGGCCATTCCAAAACTTTAATCTTCTTCTGGTGAAGCCATTCCTTTGTTGATTTGGATGTATGCTTTGGGTCATTGTCATGCTGAAAGATGTTCAGCTTTCTAGCAGAAGTCTGAAGGTTTTGTGCCAATATTGACTGGTATTTGGAACTGTTCATAATTCCCTCTACCTTGACTAAGGCCCCTGTTCCAGCTGAAGTAAAACAGCCCAAAGCATGATGCTGCCAACACCATGCTTCACTGTGAGTATGGTGTTCTTTTGGTGATGTTTAGTGTTGTTTTTTGCTGCAAACATATCCTTTGGAATTATGGCCAAAAAGTTCAACCTTGGTTTCATCATGCCATAACACATTGTCCCACATGCTTTTGGGAGACTTCAGATGTGTTTTTGCAAAATTTAGCGGAGCTTGGATGTTTTACTTTGTACGAAAAGGCTTCCGCCTTGCCTCTCTACTCCATAGGCCACACATGTGAAGAATACGGGAGATTGTTGTCACATGTACCACACAGCCAGTACTTTCGCGTTTATAGCTATTTACAACATGCAAGTGCCTCCAAACCAGAATTTTGATGGAGAGAATAATAAAGGGGCTAACAACCCATCCCCAGAGGGAACCAAAGTGGGTTTCATGGTTGCATAATAGAACAAAAGGCTGCCTGATGGTAGCACATACCTAACATGTGAAATTAAATCTAGATAATGGCAAGCAGGCCTGGTGATGCTAAGAGGGGATCCTATAAATAAAGATAGGAAAAAAGTGGGTACGGGGTATTGTTTGTAGAATTTTGAGGAAAATAATGACTTTAATCCATTTTGGAATAAGACTGTAACAGAACAAAATGTGGAAAAAGTGAAGCGCTGTGAATACTTTCCGGATGCACTGTATATATTTTTTTATTTATTATACAGAGTGCTACAAAATAAGCATTATAATTTTATTCTTCTTTTTAGTAAGGCAAATATGAAATATTGTGTATGAAAATGTTAATGACACCTTCCCCTTTACACACACTCCATTCGGAAATGGGAATAATTTAATCGGTCCAGAAAGGCTGTCAAAAGTATGCTTTCATATTAGACAGTACAGCATGCTTTTCGAATTATGGGACATACCCGTACTTTGTAATTATTGTTTATTTCTAAAATTAGGAGTTATACAAATGTCTAAATTACATGTATTAAAACATTATTTTATAAGCTTGTAAACAAAATAGGTTCAAATAAAATTGACTAAAAATTATAGCATCCCTTTAATTTCCTATTTTCATCACAAGCTCAGTATGAAGATTTGATTATAATTCTATGGAAATTAATCTTGCTATAATATATTTTGCTTGACTTTTTTCTAGGATGGCAGAAGACAGCTGGTTAGCTGGGACATGGACACAACATGGGTAGATTTCATACAATTCTATATACAGATTGGAGGAGACAGTCCATCTTGCAATAAACCAGACAGCAGAGAAGAGGGAGTTTTACTACAGTACAGTAATAATGGTGGCATAAATTGGCATCTACTCGCAGAAATGTACTTCTCTGATTTCACAAAACCAAAGTAAGTGCCATTCTATATATTTTATATACTCCGAAGCCAGATTTAAAATGGATGTCCAGATACACAACTATGTAAACATTTAAAATACATATATGTAAATCTTTTTTGAGTTTGTTTTCCTGCTTAGCAAGAATTTGATTCACAGATCACTATCAAGCTGCTTGGCTACTAAGCTGCCTCTACTGTCGGTTGGATGAGCTTTACAGTTTCCTGTGTCACCCGCCTGTTCATAGACATTAAACTAGCAATGGAATGGTGTTGATTACCAGTAATTGTCAGATGAGCGGGCTGAAGGCACAGCATCAACATTGGAAGCTACTAAAACTAAACTAAGATTCAGGGTAGTCAGGCTATTTGTGGAGTGTTGTGTTTCACTCACAAGAACATTGTTAACTGTTATGATTATTCAAGGGAAACAACCAGGCAAGTGTTTTAAATAGAGGCCTTGGAATCACTGATAATTATGCCGTGGTTTCCAACACAGTGTTTTTGAATGTGTAAATTTGCAAGGTAATTAGTACCAAATCCTAGGCCATCAAGTAGACATAGTCCCATGGTATTGCCCTTGTTTTTACTGAGAAAAAAGCAAAAGAACATGTCTTAAAATATGGTTCGGTGCCTTTCTTATTGTATGCCCATACATCACTCCTATTTTCATTTTCTAAATTAAAGGTTTTTCTGAACAAAGATATTAAAAACATACCTTGATCCCACTATGTATGTGTTAATACCTTCCCGCACAGCGTATTGTACAATGACGGCCAGGCGGGAATACTGTTCTGGGAGGACGTTATAATGACGTGTTCATATCCACCTGACACGGCCGATGACAGATCACTGTACCGGCCTCCTGCGAGTACCATGTGACCGCTGTTGCCAATCTCAGCAGATCACATGACAGTTGTACACAATGAAAGGCTGTGTTACAAGCCTTTCATTGTGTACTGTTGTGATGAGCTCTATGATTGGTCACAGTCATCACATAGTACGGACAGGGCCAATCACAGCCCATCTATACCATGTGATTAACTGTGACTAATCACAATAGTAAACACTGAATGAGTAGTTTTCGTTCAGAAAAAAATGGTTGCTGATAATAAAATCACAGTTATAAGCAACCATTTTGTGTTAAATCCTGATCCACCCCCCCCCCCCCCCCCACCCCCCGAGTAGTATGGTAACACTGTATTGCTGTAGTCACTGTATGTAAAAAAAAAGAAAAAGGAAAAAATGTAATAAAAAATATTTAACCGCTTGCCTACCGGCTCACGCCGATATACGTTGGCAGAAGGGCACGTACAGGCAGATTAACGTACCTGTGCTTTGCCCTTTGAGAAGCGGTTTGCGGGCGCACGCGCCCGCCGTGACCTCCGTGAGTGTGATTGCGGCTCACGGAGAGGAAGAACGGGGAAATGCTAATGTAAACAAGCATTTCTCCGTTCTGCCTAGTGAAACTGACACTGATCACAGCTCCCTGTACTTGGGAGCAGTGATCAGTGTCATGTCACACATAGCCCCTCCCCCACAGTTAGAATCACTCCCTAGGACACACTTAACCCCTACAGTGCCACCTAGTGGTTAACCCCTTCACTGCCAGTCCCATTTACACAGTAATCAATGCATTTTTAATTGCATTGACCGCTGTATAAATGTGAATGGTCCCAAAAACGTGCCAAAAGTGTCCAATCTGTCCGCCATAATGTTGCAGTCATGATAAAAATCGCTGATCGCCACCATTACTAGTAAAAAAAAAATTATTAATAAAAATACCATAAAATGATCCCCTATTTTGTAGACGCTATAACTTTTGCGCAAACCAATCAATAAATGCTTATTGCGATTTTCTGTACCAAAAATACGTAGAAGAACACGTATCGGCCTAAACTGAGGAAAAAAATGTTTTTTTATATATTTTTTGGGGATATTTATTATAGCAAAAAGTAAAAAATATTGCTTTTTTTCAAAATTGTCGCTTTTTTTTGTTTATAGTGCAAAAAATAAAAACCACAGAGGTTATCAAATACCACCAAAAGCTCTATTTGTGTGGAAAAAAGAACGTCAATTTTGTTTGGGAGTCACGTCGTGCGACCGCGCAATTGTCAGTTAAAGCGACGCAGTGTTGAATCGCAAAAAGTGCTCTGGTTTTTGGGCAGCCAAATGGTCCGGGGCTTAAGTGGTTAAAAAAAAAAATTTTTTTTTGTTACATACTGTCACTAACTGTGACAAAAAATTACAACTTCAAAAAACTTGCCATGCCTCTTACTAAATACCTTGGACTGCCTAGTTTCCAAAAAGTGGTAATTTGAGGGATATTTTTACTCTCCTGGCATTTTCATGCCTCAACAAATGAGGCCCGTCAGTACATCAGGATTGATCGATTTTCGGAAATATATACAATAGTTTATGGACTCTATAACTTTCCTACAGATTAAAATACACTGATTTGGGTTATTTTCACCAAAGAAATATAGCAGTATACATTGTGGCCTAAATTTATGAAGAAAGATTATTTATTTGCAAAATTTTATAACAAAAATTAAGAAAAACGTTTTTTGTTTTTTTTTTGTTTATTTTGCAATAAATAAATAAAAAAACAAGCGATGATTAAATACCAGTGAAAGAAAACTCAATTTTTGTGAAAAAAAAGATAACTTTCATATGGGTACAGTGTTTTATGAAATAAAATGAATATCTGGTGCACGTGCAAGTGGATGGTTTGAAACAAAAAATATCCCTGACCTGTCTGGTGTATTCCTTGGCCCTCATGATGCTGTTTCTTCACTAAGGCTCTCTAACAAACCTTTAACACACAGGTAGACTCTATTTACTAATTAGGTGACTTCTGAAGGCAATTGGTTTCACTAGATTTTAGTTAGGGGTATCAGAGTAAAGGGGGCTGAATACAAATGCACGCTACACTTCTCAGATATTTATTTTGAAAACCATTCATCATTTTTGCTCCACTTCACAATTATGTGCAACTTTGTTTTGGTCTATCACGTGAAATCTGAGTAAAATACATGTATGTTTTTGGTGGTAATATGACAAAATGTGGAAAATTTCAAGGGGTATGAAAACTTTTTCAAGGCACTGTATGTACATATAGTTACATAGTTACATAGTAGGTGAGGTTGAAAAAAGACACAAGTCCATCAAGTCCAACCCATGTGTGCGATTATATGTCAGTATTACATTGTATATCCCTGTATGTTTTGGTCGTTCAGGTGCTTATCTAATAGTTTCTTGAAACTATCAATGCCCCCCGCTGAGACCACCGCCTGTGGAAGGGAATTCCACATCCTTGGGGCTCTTACAGTAAAGAACCCTGTACGTAGTTTAAGGTCAAACCTCTTTTCTTCTAATTTTAATGTGTTTTAAAACATTTCCCTTCTGCAAAAAAGTTTTATCCCTATTGTGGGGTTACTAGTATGGTATTTGTATATTCGTAAGCTAGCGAGTGGGTGTGGTGCTGCGCTAATCCATGTAGATACACAAATGCATAGGTGCAACCGTGCTAAAGTATTGATGAATCAGGAGCTAATCGCCTGACCTGAACATAAGATGTGTGTTAAACTTAAACAACATTATGAGAAAATAAAAATATAAATATACTGTGCCCAGTCTGGGAAAATAGATAAATAAATAAATAAATGGGTCAAACTATCCGGACTATGAAAAATTACAATATATAAACATCAACATGAGTGTTATAAAGGCATGCAGTGTCAGACTTAACATATAGTGCATAATAAATAGGTGGGTGACTAAAGCATTGATCACACAGTAGCAGCTTCCTAAAAATGAAAATAAAACAAAAAAGTGCAATGTTACACTGTACGTTCGAAGAGATCACAATGCCTGTGAAAAATGCAATAAAGTGTCCAGTGCAAACAGTAGGTGCTCAAAATTGTCTAAAGACATTAATACAGTCCAAGAAAAAGTGACTTGTGCAACAGCAAAATCTCCAATGCTTCATCAATCTTCAACGTGCCAAACAGTGCAAGCAGCAAACTGGATTCTAACGTCACTCGCTTGAATAGGTGGGAAATGTGAAGTGTATAGGTCAGTCCTCTTCATGCAGCAATCCTACACTGGTGGATAATGGCCCCTTACCTCATTATACTGAGGTTACAGCATAAGACAATCACCGCTTATGGTAGCTCCTATAGAGGTTGGTCCTGGGTCCCGGACTATGTCTCTATATGCCTCAGGTCCACAGGGGGCATGGTGGCCAAAGGAGAAACAAGGATGCCATATAGTGTAGTATTTAAAACATATAGGCTCTAAATGCCTGTTGCTGATGTATATTGAAATCATATGCCCTCTCAAGCATCTCTTCTCCAGAGAGAATAAGTTCAGTGCTCGCAACCTTGCCTCATAACTAATATCCTCCAGACCATTTATTAGCTTTGTTGCCCTTCTTTGTACTCGCTCCATTTCCAGTACATCCTTCCTGAGGACTGGTGCCCAGAACTGGACAGCATACTCCAGGTGCGGCCGGACCAGAGTCTTGTAGAGCAGGAGAATTATTGTTTTATCTCTGGAGTTGATCCCCTTTTTAGTGCATGCCAATATTCTGTTTGCTTTGTTAGCAGCAGCTTGGCATTGCATGCCATTGCTGAGCCTATCATCTACTAGGACCCCCAGGTCCTTTTCCATCCTAGATTTCCCCAGAGGTTCTCCCCCCAGTGTATAGTTTGCATTCATATTTTTGCCAGTACAATGTATTTCAAACAAAGAAACACAGAACAGTGAAAAGACCATCTGCCCATTTTTTGTAACTTAACGTACATTAAGTGCATGTTTTTTTTTTTGTTTTTTTTTTTACTTTTTTGTCTAAGTATAGATCTATGTTTGTCTCAGGCATGTTTGAAGCCATTTACTGTTGAATGACCTACAACATCTGCTGGTAGTTTATTCCAACCATCAACTACTCTTTCAGTAAAATTCTACTTTCTAAGATTAGTTTTGAACTTTCCTCCTATTAATTTGAGGTCATGTCCCCATGTTCTTGATCTTGGTTTCATATTGAAAACCCTGCCCTCTTAAACCTTTTTCACCCCCTTGATGTATTTAAAAGTTTCAATCACGTCTCCCCTTTCCCTTCTTTCCTCTAGACTACATATTTATTTCATGAAGTCTCAACTGTGTATTTAGCTGTATACCTAATGTTTAACTAAAGGGGCATGTGTACTGTATAAAGCAGTGAATCTGATATTCACCAAACATTCCCTGCAGGCGAGTCTTCCGGGTGTATGTGTTTTCAATTACAGTGATTGATTTACCACCAATGAATGTTTGAAGTCACACTCACTGCCTTATAAATATGCCTCTACATTGTTAGTATATAGTATTTCTGTCTCAAGCAAAATCAAAGCATTTGGATACTGGGATTAAAATTAAATAAAAAAAACAAAAACACAGTAATATTAAATTTGTTAAATTGTTTTCTTTCACTCTTTTTTTTCAAAAATGGGGGATATCTGGATTAATGATGGGGTGTAGACTGTTCTGAGTTGTGTTGTCCTATTACCATATTTGTAGATGTCCCAAAGTATTTACTGAAAAATAAGTGTCTGTTAAATTGCCCAGTTTAATGAGGTAATTATTATATCCCACCAGGTTTGTATATTTTGAGCTTCCTAATACAGCTAAAACCCTATGTACCCGGTTTCGTTGGTGGCAACCAGTATTCTCTGGAGAGGGTTATGATCAGTGGGCCATTGATGACATCATTATTCTCTCAGAAAACCAAAAGCAGATTGTTCCTGTTGCTTATCCAACAATGCCACAAGTAAGTTCCTTCCAAACTAAATATGTTACTTTGAAATGGCTGTTTACAATTCTCATATTAGCACCTTAATTCTTCCCTTTTACACCAGGTTCACATGTATGTCGGTGCAGGACTGTGTGTAAATGGCAAGCTTTCCCACAACTGCAGCAAAAAATGCACTGCTGTTAGCAGACGAATGGGGGTGCTATTAATTCTTAATGGCACCCCCGTGCACTAGAAACTGCAGCACACTTTTGTGCTAGGAAACACATGGGACTATGTCTTTTTCCTGCTGATGTGGTTTTAGAAAAGGTACAAGGACCTTTTCCTACGTGTACCGCAGGTGCAGCAGCCCATTCAAATGAATGGGCTGCTGTGCCCGCACAAACGCGGCCACAGGGAAACTGAAATAGTGTGAACCTAGCCTCAAGGATAGTAGGACATGTCAAGACAAAATTAAAGAAAAATATTTTGTAAATTATGCAATACATGCATATTTCCCTATGTTTTATTCCTTTAAACACACATCAAACACAGAAAAATAACTGTTGATGTGTAATAAATATAGTGTGCTTCTTCCTTTTCTCTTTGACGTGACAACATAGGAGGGAGATTTACTAAAATTGTAGTACTCAGAATCTGGAGTAGCTGTGCATGGTAGCCAATCAGCTTCCAACTTTAGCTTGTTCAGTTTTGGCAATAAAACCTGAAAGGTTTCTGGCAAAATCAAAAGATTATTATACAGGATTCATATAGCACCAATGGTTTGTGCTGTGCTATAGATTTTTTGAACTTCTATAACAAAACATTTTAGTGGTATATTTAGCAGATCAAAAGGGAGGAAACAAGAGCAGTTCAATTGTTATGGTTTGCATAAAGTTTAAAGAGTAACTTCCCTCATGTTGAGATTTTTTTCCCTCTGCCCTCTGAGTGATCTATGTACATTGCAAGGTTTTTAACAAACATTATTGCAGATTCCTAGCTGTTTCTGAGCTGAAGAAATAGCTCTTTGATTATGTCAATGTGCAGAGTGAATCTGAATGGGAGTGAGTTTTTCATCATTAATCAGCTGATGCACTTGCAATGTTCAAATGAGGAAAGAGTAATTAAAACTCGAGTGCGGGAATAAAAAACAAACATACATACTCACTACACCGAGAAATGAGCGATCAAAGACCACTGGAGCAGCGGGCTGTTAAAGGGACAAAAACAGCTGGCTTAGGCACTCAGTGATGCTAAACTTGGGCCTTAACCTTAAGTGCTCCACAGCACTTTACCCCAACACTTTTGACTTAACTTTTATTTTCTACTTTCTTCTCAACTTATGTCTAAACCAGGGTATTTTAGCCGGTTCCCGACCGCCTCCTGCACATTTACGTCGGCAGAATGGCACGGCTGCGCAAAGTAACGTACTTGTAGGTTACTTTGAATTTGCCGCTGTGTGTGCGTGCCTACCACGATCTCCGTGAGTCGGGTCGTGGGTCCCGTGGACTCGATCGCCGCGGGCATACCCCCGATCGCCTCACGGAGAGGACGAACGGGGAGATCCCGTTGTAAACAGCATCTCCCTGTTCTGCCTAGTGACAAGTGTCACTCGATCTCTGCTCCCTGTCATCGGAGCAGAGATCAGTGACGTCACACACCAGCCCATCCCCTTGACAGTTAGAAACCACACCCCTAGGACACACTTAACCCCTCCCCGCCCCCTAGTGGTTAACCCCTTCACTGCCAGTGCCATTTATACAGGAATCAATGCATTTTTATAGCACTGATTGCTGTATAAATGACAATGGTCCCAAAAATGTGTCAAAAATGTCGGACATGTCTGCCATAACATCGCCGAATCGCAAAAAGTGCTCTGGCCAGGAAGGGGGTAAATCCTTCCGGGGCTGAAGTGGTTAAAGTAAACAGCCATATTTTGTTTCTGTACAATGCATACTTTACTTAATTTACTGCTGTCTATCAGATACAGTTCTGTGCAAAATATGTAGGCAGGTATGAAGAAATGCTGTAAAGTAAGAATGCTTTCAAATATATATTTTAATTGTTTATTTTTTACCAATTTACCAAATGCAAAGTGAGCAAATAGAGAACCAACCACAGATCTTCTGAGAATGTAGGCTACCTCAAATCCTTTTGTCTGTTAATGTAATCCCAAATAGACACCACGGTGTTGAGATCAGAGCATTGTGGGGGGCAAACCATCACTTCCATGACTTCTTGTTCTTCTTTACACTGAAGATAGTTCTTAATGACATTGGCTGTAAATTTGGGGTTGTTGTCCTTCTGCAGTATAATTTGGAGCCAATCACTCATCTCTCTGATGGTATGGCATGATGGATAAGCATCTGCCTGTATTTCTCTTTTGAGAATCAAGGACATCATTGATCAGGCAACATTGAGGATCGTACACGCAGTGGTCGGCCAAGGATAGATGAAAGACACATCATGCTTACTTCCCTTTGACATCGAAAGATGTCCTGCCTTGCCATCAGCACAGAACTGGTAGAAACCAGTGGGACCCAGGTACACTCATCTACTCTCCAGAGAAGTCTGGTCAAAATTGGTCTTCATGGAAGAATTGTGGCCAAAAAGCTATACCTCTGATTTTGAAACAAGGCTAAACGACTCAACTATGCACAAAAACATGGGAACTGCGGTCCAGAAAAATGGCAGCAGGCTGCTCTGGACTGATGAATCAAAATTTGAATTATTTGGCTGTAGCAGGAGATAGTTTGTTCGATGAAGTGCTGGAGAGGGGTGCAATAATGAGTGTCTGTAGGCAACAGTTAAGCATGGTGTAGATTTCTTGCAAGTTTGGGGCTGCATTTCTGTAAATGGAGTCGGAAATTTTTCTCAGGATCAATGGTGTCCTCAATGCTAAAAAAAATACGGGCAGATACTTATCCATTATGCCATACCATCAGGGAGGCATGTTATTGGCCCCAAATGTACTCTGCAGCAGGACAACAACCCCAAACATACAGCCAACATCATTAGGATCTGTCTTCAGCGTAAAGAAGAGCAAGGAGTTCTGGAAGTGATGGTTTGGCCCCCGTGGAGCCCTGATGTCAATATCATCGAGTTTGTCTGAGATTACATGAAGAAACAGAAGAATTTAGGGCAGCCTACATCCACAGGAGATATGTGGTTAGTTCTCAAAAAGTGCCGAGTTCCTTTATGTACTGTTGTGCAAGTGTATCTAGAAAAATGAATGCTGTGTTAAAGACAAAGGGTGGTCACACCAAATATTGATTTGACTTGGATTTCTTGACTTCTCTTCTGTTCATTTACCTTCCATTTTGTTAATTGATAAAAACAAACTATTAACACTTCTATTTCTGAAAGCATTCTTTATAGCATTTCTTCACACCTGCCTAAAGCTTTTTGCACAGTACTGTATATACTAAAAATCTGTGTGGCTTCTGGCCCTTGTAGATTGTAGTTGGACACCCATGCTCTAAACTGATGGCTCAGCTATTACCTAAAAATTATCTTAAGGCTTCATGCACACGACCATAAGAAAAGCCATGTAAAAGTGTTTCTTATTTACAGATCTGAACACAGCTGCCTAAACATGAGCTACTTTCAGATCCATAATACAGAATCCAGATTCTGTGTCTAGGAATTTGAGCATTGAGCACGTATGTGTATAATCGCATGTATGCACATTTGTACGCATGTAAGTCTAAACAGAGGGAAAAATAAATTATCAGTAAAATAAGTCAGGTGCACGTACGCATCTTTGCACATTTAAACGCATCTATACACAAGTATTTTACTGATAACTACGCAGGAATTTTTCTCCTAGAAAACACGTATTATAACATGAGTAAAATGTCAATGCCCACTCCTACACTACTTCTGCCAAAACCTGACAGTGGTGGAATACAGCGCTGTGATTTGTTTTATAAGAGCTGATTTTGGTTCCAAATGTGCTTTATGTGCTTTATCCAAATGTGCTTTATGCACCAAATATAAAGATCCCAAACGAGTAAAAGAATAGTTTCATTTGATTGAAAACCTGAAGACTTACTAAAATGTGTTTCTGTGCATAAGGTGCAGTGTGGCTCAAAACAATAATTCTAACCAAAATGCCATACAAAAGACATGTCTCTACAGCACGTTTACCATTCTTAACCAGTTTGAAAATACATGAAAATGACAGATGCATTCTTCATAATATATATTTTTCATTACCCAGCGGAGCGGGTAGGTGTGGTTTTTGATGGCAAGCACATCTGCATTCTTGCTTTAATTATGATTGTGTAATACAGTAAATACTAATTGGACGTAGCATATACAGCTGTATGTTGGAGTTCAGTTAAGAGAATATGTACTTTCAGCCTGTATAGTGAATGATGATACATATATAATCTCTTTCCACTGTAATGAAACAACAAAACTTATTGCCAGGAACTTGAAGCAGGACTAGCTCATTTCTTAAAGAGGATAGTATTGACATAGCCCTAAATGATGCACAATGGCTAAAATTTGACATGGTCCAAAAACATTAAAGCTGGCCATAAATGGAACAAAATTCAGCCAGTTCAACACAGACCAGATGAATTTCGATCCATCTATGGGCAAGCTTTAGTACAACCACCCTGTCCATTTTTATAGCCGGCAGTAATGTGCATTGTATTCTGACAGCAGGGAAACCTCCCGCTGTCAGAATAAATATAGCACAGTGAGAGGGATTCCACCATCAACACTGTTGTGACCATGGTTGAAGAAAGGAAAATTGCATAATGTCTCCTAGATCTAACGAACAGGGCCCTCTGATTCCTCCTGTATTGAATTGTTTTGTAACTGTACTGTCTGCCCTCATGTTGTAAAGTGCTGAGCAAACTGTTAGCGCTATATGAATCCGATATAATAGTAATAGTATTAATAATGTATGGTCAGCCTTAGACAAAATAAGAATGAATAAAGTAATTGGACCAGTTGAGCTCTGTTATTTCTAAGCCATTGTTTTTAATTTTTAGAAACTCTCTAACTACTTCCCACCCACGTCAATTCTGACATTCCTCTCCTACATGTACAAATCATAATTTTTTTTTCTAAATGAAATTACTTCGATCCCCAGACATTCTAGAAAATTAAGGTAAAAAACCTTCTGGGTGCAGCACCGCCTTATACTTACCTGAGCCCCATCTCAATCCTACGATGTGCATGAAAGCGGCAGTTCTTCCGGGTCTCTCTCTCACACAGCAGCGGGAGCCATTGGCTGTCAATCACAGTCAGTGAGCCAATGAGGAGACAGTGGGGGGTGGGCTGAGCCCCGCTCATGTGTGCATAGACACACAGAGTGTGGCTCAGGAGAGAGCCAGCTCGAATGCCCTGATAGCAAGAGGCTTGCGGTTGGGGCACTCAGTAGGTGGGAGGGGCCAGTACTGCCTCCGGGGGACCCAAAAAGAAGAGGCTCTTAGCTGCTCTGTGCAAATCCAATGAATAGAGCTTGTAAGTATAACATGTTTGTTATTTAATTAACCACTTCCCGTCCAGCATATAGCAAAATGATGGCCAGAAAGTGGTTCTGTTATCCCGACTGGACATCAAAGGATGCCCAGCAGGATAAGCAGTGGGGGGAGCGCAGCACGGCGATCGTGGTGTGGTGTGTCAGTCTGATACACCGCATCTCCAATTTGGGTAAAGAGCCTATGACGTAGGCTCTTTACTACGTGATCAGCTGTGTCCAATCACCTATGGTCCATGCCAACGGACCTTATTTTGTACAGTAAATGGGGAACTGTGTCAAATGCTTTTGCAAAATCCAGATACACCACGTCTACTGGCCTTCCTTTATCTAGATGGCAACTCACCTCCACATAGAAGGTTAATAGATGGTTTGGCAAGAACGATTCTTCATGAATCCATGCTGATTACTGCAATAATACGTTCTCATTACTAAAATCTTGTATGTAGTCCCTTATCATCCCCTCCAAGAGTTTACATACTATTGATGTTAGGCTAACTGGTCTGTAATTCCCAGGGATGTATTTTGGGCCCTTTTTAAATATTGGTGCTACATTGGCTTTTCGCCAATCAGTTGGTACCATTGCAGTCAGTAGACTGTCAGTAAAAATTAGGAAAAATGGTCTGGCATTTACTTGACTGTGTTCCCTAAGTACCCTCGGGTGCAAGCCATCTGGTCCCGGTGATTTATTAATGTTAAGTTTCCCAAGTCTAATTTTAATTCTGTTCTCTGTTAATCATGGAGGTGCTTCCTGTGATGTGTCATGAGGATAAACACTGCAGTTTTGATTACTGAAGCCCCCCGATTACTTTGTGAAAACTGAGGAGAAGAATAAATTCAATACCTTTGCCATCTCCCCATCCTTTGTAACCAGATGTCCTTCCTCATTCTTTATGGGGCCAATATGGTCTGTCCTCCCATTTTTTCTGTTTACATACTTAAAGAATTTCTTGGGATTTTTTTTCTCTCCTCCGCTATGTGTCTTTCATGTTCTATCATAGCCGTCCTTATTGCACCCTTACATTTCTTGTTGCATTCTTTATAAAGTCTGAATGCTGATGATGATCCCTCTACCTTGTATTTTTTGAAGGCCTTCTCCTTTGCTTTTATATGCATTTTTACATTGGAGTTAAGCCATCCAGGACTTTTGTTCGCACTTTTAAATTTATTACTCAATGGGATGCATTGGCTAATGCCCTTATTTAATATGCTCTTAAAGCAAACCCATCTCTCCTCCGTGTTCTTTGTTCCTAAGATTTTATCCCAATTTATGCCTTCTAGCAAGGTTCATAGTTTAGGGAAGATGGCTCTTTTAAAATTCAGTGTCTTTGTATTCCCCTTATGTTTCCTATTTGTGTGTTTTATACTGAAGCCATTTGACCTGTGATCGCTGTTACCTAAATTGCTCCGTATTTCCACATCCGTTATCAGGTCTGCATTGTTGGTAATCAGTAGATCCAGTAACGCTTTATTTCTTGTTGGTGCGTCTACCATCTGACCCATAAAATTGCCTGCAAGACATTTAGGAACTGGCGAGCCTTACATGGATGCGCGGTTCCCTCCGCCCAGTCTATGTCTGGATAGTTAAAATCCCCCATAATGATAACACTTCCCATCCTTGCTGCTAATCCAAATTGTGATAGGAGATCTGTCTCCACTTCCTCCCTCAGGTTAGGGGGCCTATAACATACTCCCAGTATAATGTTCCCCTTAGCTTTATCCCTTTGGAGTTCTACCCATAAGGATTCCACCTCCTCCCTAGCTCCCTTAGTGATGTCATCTCTCACATTCACTTGTACATTATTCTTGATATATAGGCATACCCCTCCCCCTTTTTTACCCTCTATATCCTTGCGATAAAGGGTATACCTTTGAATGTTTGCTAGCCAATCATGAGAGCTGTTGAACCAGGTCTCTGAAATTCCCACAAAATCCAAATCCTCCTCGTACAACAGTATCTCTAGTTCACCCATCTTGTCCGCCAGGCTCCTGGCATTGGTGAACATGCCACGTTGTTAAGACCGGTCGCATATTATCCTCTTATTGGGTGTTCCAAGATTGCAACTAGGACTTGCTATTATACTTACCTTGGGTTAAGGTGCTTTGGTCAAACTACCACTAATGCCCCCAATACTACCCTCTGGAATATGTTCCGCTCTAACTATTTCTACCTCTGGACCCTCCCCCCCATCGCCTAGTTTAAAACCCCTCTAACTTTTTGGCCATCTTCATTCCCAGCTGATCTACACCTTCCTCATTTAGGTGCAGTCCGTTCCTTTTATAGTACTAGTTATCGGCTGAGAAGCCAACCCAGTCCTCCAGGAACCCAAACCCCTCCTTACTACACCAGCTCTTCAGCCACTTGTTTACTTCCCTAATCTCCCTCTGCCTTTCTGGTGTAGCTCGATGTACCGGTAGTATTCCTGAGAATACTACCTTGGAGGTCCTTTTCCCTAATTTAGCTTCCAAGTCCCTAAAATCATTCTTTAGGACGCTCCATCTGCCTCTGACTGTGTCATTGGTGCCAACGTGCACCATGACAGCCGGGTCTTCCCCAGCCCCTCCCAGTAATCTGTCCACCAGATGCGTGATGTGCCGAACCCGAGCGCCCAGTAGACAACATACTGTTCGGCGCTTCAGGTCTTTGTTACAGATTGGCCTCTCAGTCCTTCTAAGAATTAAGTCACCTACCGCCAGAATCTGTCTTTCCTTTCCCTTTGCTCCCCCCCCACTCTCGCTGGAGGAGTTCTTCCCCTGGCAGCTAGAAGAGTCCCTCAGCTCCAGCAGTGCTGGTTCCTGACTGGTTTCACCAATGTCACTCAATGGAGCATACTTATTGGGGTGTTCCAGCCCTGGATCGGCCTCCCTGGCACTTCCCCCTATACCTTTCCTGACTGTCACCCATCTACTCTTTGCTAGTGCCTGCACCTCTTTGTCTCCCCCCGCCTCTGTGCTGGCCCCTACCGGCACCTGCCATGTACGTTCCTGGCTCTCCTTAAGTATGGAGGGTATGAAGGTTGCTTCTCAGATTCATAACCTGGGCTTCCAGGGAAACAATGCGCTTACGTTTTGCACAGCAGTATTCACCCTCGATCGGATGATAAAGGAGCGCATACATGTCGCAAGATGTACAACGAGACGCCTCTCCACACCCACTGGGCATCGTACCTATTAAATTTAATGAGGATTGGGGATTATACCCTATCCAAATTACCTAACTAGCTTCCTGACACTAATACTCAACAAGACAATACACAGGTACTCAACAAGACAATACACAGGTACTCAACAAGACAATACACAGGTACTCAACAAGACAATACACAGGCACTCACAGACCTACATGCACTCGCAGACCTACGTGCACTCGCAGAACTACGTGCACTCGCAGACCTACGTGCACTCACAATACACAAGTACAAAGTACACAATACACAAGTACTAACGATCCACACACACTACTCAGACAACACTCAGGTACTCACACTACACAGGTATTATGACCCCTGTTATAACCTCCTGTTTTAAACTCTGGTTTTTAACTCACCACTTAGACCAGTTCCACTAACTCTGGTTTTTAACTCACCACTTAGACCAGTTCCACTAACTCTGGTTTTTAACCAGACCAGTTCCACTTGGACAGAATTCCAGCAAGCTCAAAGATGAGCAATCAGTACTGCCTCATCAGTGCCCATCAGTGCAGCATCATCAGTGCTCATTAGTGAAATAGAAAAATTACTTATTTACAAGGTTTTGTAACAGAAACAAAAACTTTTTTTTTTTTAAATTTTCAGTCTTTTTTTATTTGTAGCGCAAAAAATAAAACCCCCAGTGGTATTCAAATACCACCAAAAGAAAGCTCTATTTGTGGGGAAAATTTTTTACTAATTTTGTTTGGGTACGCATGACCACACAATTCTCATTCAAAATATGATAGCGCTGAAAGCTAAAAATTGGTAGGAAGGGGGGAAAGTGGTTAAAGAAAAATACTTTAGAATTACTTTAACTCTTTGCTTTTGTGTTTCCCAGGCAGCATAATTTGTCCTGTCAGCTCACCCGCTGTCCTCATTTCCTCACCCTTATCAGTACTTCTGTGTCACAGGCTGTTTTATTCCTGTTTCCTCCCTCCCTCATACTGTCAGCAGATCACTCTCTAATGACTGCCCCAATGCTGTAATTATTGGCAAAATGCTAGGAATAGAAGCAACCATGGCTGTGTAGAACAGGATGAGAGAGTGAACTACTGGGTTTCAAACAGCATAGGTACATATTACAAATACATATAGAAGGGGCCAGCAAGAAGCAATTTGTCAATACTTAAATTTCTGACTAAAGTTCCACTTTAATCATTATATATAGAAGGGCTTCTTCACAGTAAGGTCTTGTTTAGAGCTTTGCTTTGCGTTTGGATTGCTTTTCAAATGCTTCTACAGCTTAGTAGAATGGTAAAAAAGAAGCAGGATGCATTCGTAAATGCACAGAAAATAACTGGATACTAACATTTAGAGGTAATAATACCAGGGGTGGTTGATCCATGGAATATCCAATTGCCTCCTTGGGAATCAAGAAGGAAGATTTTTTAACCCACTAGAGAAATTTGGATCATGCTTTATTGGATTTTTTGCCTTCCTCTGGATCAACCGTGGGTATAGGATTATGTATATGGAGGTTTTCTATTAGTTTTTTTCCTGTTAGTTGAACTAGATGGACTAGTGTCTTTATCCAACTTGTCAAACTATGTAACTAACCCTTTTATCCTTTATAGCCATAGAAGCTACTATCTTACTGTGGCTGTTGTTTAACCACTTCCCATCCCGCATATAGTAATATGACGGCTGCAAGGTGGTTCTCTTATCCTGGGCGGCCATCATATCGCGTCCTCGGCTTCCCGGACGTCTAGGGGGCGCGCCCTGCCGTGTCACTCAGGAGCCGATGCGTGTCACAGAGCAGGGACGGGGAGAGGAGACAGATCGTGTGCTCCTTGTATATAGGAAAACGATCGGTCACCTCCCCCAGTCAGTCCCCTCCCCCCACAGTTAGAATCACTCCCTAGGTAACACATTTAACCCCTTGATCGCCCCCTAGTGTTAACCCCTTCCCTCCCTGCCAGTGACATTTATACAGTAATCCATGCATATTTATAGCACTGATCGCTGTATAATTGTCAGTGGTCCCAAAATAGTGTCAAAAGTGTCTGATCTGTCCGCCACAATATCACAGCCCTGACAAAAATCTCATTACTAGTAAAAGAAATAAAAATAATAAAATGCCATAAATCTATCCCCTATTTTGTAGGCGCTATAACTTTTGCGCAAACCAATCAATATACGCTTATTGCAAAAATGTTTTTACCAAAAATATGTAGAAGAATACATATCGGCCTAAACTGAGGAAGAAATTTGTTTGTTTTTTTTTAAATTGGGATATTTATAATAGCAAAAAGTAAAAAATTTTGTGTTTTTTTCACAATTGTCGCTATTTTTTGGTTTATAGCGCAAAAAATAAAAACCGCAGAGGTGATAAAATACCACCAAAAGAAAGCTCTATTTGTGGGGGGGAAATTATGAAAATTTCATATGGGTACAGTGTTGCATGACCACACAATTGTCATTCAAAATGTTACAGCTCTGAAAGCTGAAAATTGGTCTGGGCAGGAAGGGGGTGAACATACCCTGTAATGAAGTGGTTAATCTTTAGTTGCCATGGTGCTGTACATATGATCAGTTATAACACTAGCTATTTGACAGCATGTGGTGTTCAGGTGACAGGTATGATTCATGGCATGCCTTTAGGTTGGGGTTAGTTCTGCTTTAACCACTTCTGGACCGCCCACCGTCGTTGTACACTGGTATTTTGAAGAGGAATATCGTTGTTTTGGCAGCAGCTAGCTGCCATAACCCCGGTATCCTCTTCTTCGGCGGGTGGTCCGCTTTCAGATAAAAGTGGTCTCTGCGGCCTATTCACCGCGAGGTCTCTTTTATCGGCGGCGGGATAGGGCCCCCCCTCCCGCCGTGCTCCAGTGCCCTCCGCCGCTTACCAAAGCTGGCGGCAGCGGCGGAGGTGATTGGATGTTTCCCCTTGTGTGACATGGAGACAAGTGAGGGGAAGATGACCCCACCCGTCTCCATATCATCGCAGGGGCGGAAGCGACGTCAAAACCTCACTTCCGCCGATAGCTCTTAAAGGGCCATTTTTTTTTGTATTTTTTTAAATGACAATTTTTTTATTTTATTTTTTTATTGTATTTTAGTGTAAATATGAGATCTGATGTCTTTTTTCACCCCAGATCTCATATTTAAGAGGTCCTGTCATGCTTTTTTCTATTACATGGGATGTTTACATTCCTTGTAATAGGAATAAAAGTGACACAATTTTTTTAAAAAAAAGATCAGTGTAAAAATAGAAAATAAAAGGTAACATAAATAAGAAAAAAATTTATTTTAAATGCGCCGGTGCCGATGAGCTCACGTGCAGAAGCGAACGCATACGTGAGTAGAGCCCGCATATGAAAACAGTGTTCAAACCACACATGTGAGGTATCGCCGCGATCAGTAGAGTGAGAGCAATAATTCTAGCTCCAGACCTCCTCTGTAACTCAAAACATGCAACCTGTAGAACTTTTTAATCATCGCCTATGGAGATTTTTAGGGGTAAAAGTTTGTCACCATTCCACGAGCAGGCGCAATTTTGAAGCATGACATGTTGGGTATCAATTTACTCAGCGGAACATTATATTTCCCAATATAAAAAACATTGGGCTAACTTTACTGTTGTCTTATTTTTTAATTAAAAAAAGTGTATTTTTTCCAAAGAAAGTGCGCTTGTAAGACCGCTGCGCAAATACGATGTGACAGAAAGTATTGCAATGACCACCATTTTATTCTCTAGGGTGTTAGAAAAAAATGTATAATGTTTGGGGGTTCTAAGTAATTTTCTAGCAAAAAAACCTGTTTTTAACTTGTAAACAACAAATCTCAGAAAGAGGCTCGGTCCTTAAGTGGTTAAATATGAAAGCATGTGCTGTGTCGTAAATGGAAAAACTGCCTTAATAAAATGCAACTGTATTCTTCAGTCTTAAATATACATTATTTATTTTCTTTCCTGACAGAACTTTTATGAGAAGCCTGCATTTGACTACCCAATGAACCAGCTGAGTGTTTGGCTTATGCTAGCAAATGAAGGCATGGTTAAAAATGAAAGCTTCTGCTCTGTTACACCTTCTGCTATGATATTTGGGAAATCAGATGGTGATCGATTTGCTGTAACACGAGATCTGACTTTAAAACCAGGATACGTACTTCAGTTTAAGGTAATTTCTATTAATCTGTATCTGTTATGGTATTATAGTATACTGTAATGATATTTTTGTTTCATAAAATTATTGCAATACTTTAAGTATGTATTAGTAAATCATGTTCTTTTTTTTACAGAATATATTATGGTAGTTATAAAAAACAAGTCTTAAACTCTATTTATAACTAAGGGGTAAGCCTAACCCACCCCCCTTTCACACACACACACACACACACACATACACACACACCAGTGCTGCCAACCGCCAGTATTTTTACTCCCTGCCTGTAAATGCCAGTAATAGATCAAAAGTGGCAGTAAAATATAGCCGTGACCGGGTCGGCTGGGGAACTGCACGTGCACAGTTCCCAGAGCTTGCTGAGCCAATCCTGTATTCGACCGGTGGGCGGGGCCGTCTGGGGGGTGGATTTTACATAGGCTACTGGCTCAGATGAGTGTTGTCATGGCGCATCATGCCAGGTGCGCCAGCCTTTAAAAACAGTAACCTGGAGGCTGAGCATGCGGAACGGAGGAGCCCTCATGGTGGTCTCTCCAGGCAATCCAGACTCCACAGGGACGGAGTGACAGCCCAGCCGACATTGACAGGAGGTAATGGTTGCAGTAGGTGATGGTAACAGATGATGGTTGCAGCAGGGGGGTGATGGCAATAGGTGATGGTGGTAGAGGGTGATGGTTGCAGCAGGTGATGATGGCAGGGGGTGATGGAGACAGGTGATGGTTGCAGGGGGTGATGGATGTGGCAGCGGGTGATGGTGGGGGGGTGATGTTTGTGGCAGGGGGTGATGGTTGTGGCAGGTGATGTTGACAGGGGGTGATGTTTTCAGCAGGTTGTTGTGGCAGCAGGTGATAGTGGCAGGGATGATGGTTGTGGCAGGGGGTGATGTTGCAGCAGGTGATGGTGGCAGGGGGTGTTGGTTGTGGCAGGGGGTGATGTTGCAGCAGGTGATGGTGGCAGGGGGTGTTGGTTGTGGCAGGGGGTGATGGTGACAGGTGATGGAGGCAGGGGGTGATGGTGGCGGCAGGAGGTGATGGTGGCGGAAGGTGGTGATGGAGGCAGGAGGTGATGGTGACAGGGGGTGATGGTGACAGGTGATGGAGGCAGGAGCTAATGATGGTGGCAGGTGATGGGGGTGACGATGGCAAGGGGTGATGGTGACAGGAGGTCCTTAGAATTGGGGACATAAATTCTGGTGATCCTAGGGATTTCCCCTCACTTTCTGTGGTGGTTCTGTGGTGTCTCTCCAGTTGGATATTGGTGACAAAAACTGATGGACTAAATAATCCACCCTTATTATATTGAAAATAACAAAAATATGTTTTTTTTACCCTAATATCTACCTTAAATTACATTGCTATTTGCCTAGTGTTTGTTGCCTAAATGCTGAAATTTGCACTTAAAAATGTAATATTGTAAAATGCCAGTAAAAACCTGGCTGTGCCAGTAAATTTTGGGTGTCATGCCAGTAAATTCCAACCTGGTAGGTTGGCAACACTGACACACACACACAGACTATGGCTATGACATAACTAAGAAAATGTATAGTCATTTAGTATATATGTGCTTTCTTAATATGGTTGGAGTTAAAAAATACAAATGTAAAAAATATTTCCTTTATAGTATTTTGTATAATATTTCCTTTTTTCGTATCGTTATATCTACTGAGCAGGTGGAGCACTCACCCTCTTTTCATACTTTCCATTTTTTTCTTTATCTTCTGTTGATAAAGTCTTTGGCGGGCATGGTTAGAGCACCAGGTATATGCCATGCCACTAGGAGGTTGGATAATAAAAGACCCGAAGACTCAACTCCTCCTTGTGATGGTTCCCCTCCTATAGCAGGCGTCAAGCCCATATACAGAGCTCAGTAGCTGAGTTAGTGATAGCAGTGTCCTATCCCCCTCATTCCTCCTTCCACTGAACAACTTTGTCCTGTTTCAGTCAGTAACTACATGTTTGAAGGGGGGGACTCTTTCTTTAGAGAATCCATGCTTTGTCAAGTATGTACGTACAAATATATATTATTAAGACAGATATAATGTTTAAAAAAATAAAACCTGCATATAAATGGTGTTGTCCATTTAATTTCCTTTACACAATGGTAGCTGCATGGGTCACATGGCTACACTTCCCATCATAAAACCAAAGAAACTCTGTTATTGCTGCAGCACTTTAACCGCTTCAATACTGATAACTTTTACCCCCTTCCTGCCCAGGCCATTTTTTCAGCCTTCAGCGCTTTCAAACTTTGAATGACAATTGCACGGTCATGCAACACTGTGCCCATAAGAAATGTTTATCATTTTTTTCACACAAATAGAGCTTTCTTCTGGTGGTATTTAATCATCACTGGGTTTTTTATTTTTTGCTAAATAAATGGAAAATGATGGAACATTTTGAAAAAAAAACATGTTTTTCTTTGTTTCTATTATAATATTTTGCAAATAAATAATCTTTCTCCATAAATTTAGGTCAAAATGTATTCTGCTACATTTCTTTGGTGAAAATAACCCAAATCAGTATTTATTATTTAGTCTGATTAATCCTGATGTATGACATCCTATCTAATTACTTGAGGCCTCAGGACAGTACAAATACCTCCAAATGACCCCTTTTTGGAAAGTAGACAGTCCAAGGTATTTAGTAAGAGGCAATGCAGAGTTTCTTTGAAGTTGTAATTTTTTTGTCACAATTATTTGGTTAATTAAGAAAATGAAACATGTTTTTCACTTTTTTTTTTTTTTACATACTGTCACCAGTGCAGTACAGTGTTATCATATAGCGGTGGTGGTGATCAGGGACACTGATAATAATATCAGTGATAGTAATTATTTTTTTCAATTTTTTTTCAATCTTTTTTTTTTTACAATTTCTTTTTTTGTACTACTCTGGGGAAGTGATCAGGATTTTTTTCACATTATGATTGCACAATTTCCTTGGTATAAGCAACCATTTTTACTGAATGAAAATAGTTCATTCTGTGTCTTTTGTTGTGATTAGCTGTGATTGGTCCATGCTAATCCTTTCATACAAATGGGCTGTGGCCTGTCTGTACCAAGTGCTCACTGTGACCAAACATAGCTAGCAACACAATTGTATACCATGGATAGCATGAAAGGAAGCCGGATATAGATCTCGCCGCCATGGGAGAGGCACATTCTGGCAGGATGTCATATGACATCCTCCCAGAACACTGCTCACCCCCGTCATTTTACTTTGGTCCAGGTGGGAAGGTGTTAAGGGGCAGAGCAAAAACTGGAGACACTTCCTATCCTTGGCCATTTTTTTTTAATGGCAAATGATTAAGCAGATTTCAAAAAACAAAAATAGGGATACTAGGGATAGGGATACTAGATTTTGGTGTGCAGTTATTGCTACCTTGAAGTTATGAGAGACAGTAATATATATATATATATATATATATATATATATATATATATATATATATATATATATATATATGTATATATAGGAGAGTGTATATAGGCGCCCACACCACCAAGCGTTTGAGGGAACAGTTAAAATGAGTACTTATTGGAACCAAATCAGTAAAATTAATATTGAAATAAAAATGTAACCAGTCTGTGGGCAGCCGTTTTAAAACCTTCAAACAAAGATCCCCAAGCAATATATGTAACCAACATAAACAGCACTCCTACATCTACCCTTACTTGATGTAACATGCAAATAAATGCAGTGCTGGTAATGAACAAATAGTTCCAAAAGGGGATCAAAGAGATGATGCTCCACTGTGCAATAAACTCTTTGGCACCCGCTCTCACTCTGTACAGGCGGTCCCCGGGTTACAAACAAGATAGGGCCTGCAGGTTTGTTCTTAAGTTGAATTTGTTTGTAAGTCAGAACAGGTACATTTTTTAAGTGTAGCTCCAGACAAAAGAATAATTTTTAAGATTTTTGGATAACAAAGGGAAAGGTTAACACCACTGTAACATTTGTTTTGCTGTCTGTGCACCTGTTTAGAATATTTCTCCTCACTTTCTGTCCCAATGACAATTGAATTTTGAAAATTTTGGATTGTTGTGTAAACATAGATTGGTGATAAAGCATCAGTGGAGACACCTTTTTCCCATGATAACTTTTATGCCCCGTACACACGGTCCGATTTTCCGATGGAAAATGTCCGATCGGAGCGTGTTGTCGGAAATTCCGACCGTGTGTGGGCTCCATCGGACATTTTCCATCGGATTTTCCGACACACAAAGTTTGAGAGCAGGCTATAAAATTTTCCGACAACAAAATCCGTTGTCGGAAATTCCGATCATGTGTACACAAATCCGACGGACAAAGTGCCATGCATGCTCAGAATAAATAAAGAGATGGAAGCTATTGGCCACTGCCCCGTTTATAATCCCGACGTACGTGTTTTACGTCACCGCGTTCAGAATGATCGGATTTTCCGACAACTTTGTGTGACCGTGTGTATGCAAGACAAGTTTGAGCCAACATCCGTCGGAGAAAATCCTAGGATTTTGTTGTCGGTATGTCCGAACAAAGTCCGACCGTGTGTACGGGGCATTACAGGAAAGAATTTCCCTTCCTAGGGGTAAATTTCCTTTCACTTCCTGTTGTCTCCCTCCTTTTGTAAGTAGGAGTCGTTTGTAAGTCGGATGTTTGTAACTAGGGGACCGCCTGTGAAGTGAACACTTACGAGACCTAGGCAAGTGTGGAGCCTGAATGAGTAGGCTCATCAATTCTCCTCATGGACTGTTAGTAACGCTGCTGGATGATTCTTGGCTGGTTGTGTCTGGACATCAGGAAATGATTGGCTCGTCCCGCTGATTATTCAGTCTATGGTATCCACCCCCCCCCCCCCCTGATTGTGCTCACACAGATTCTGTGATCTAAGTCTTCACAGGTGTTGATGCAGCAGCATGTACTGTTGTCTCCTCTATAATCATTTTAAAGGGTGGACAGCACCAACTAGATAAAGTTAGTGATCTATGCACATAACCAGGTGTGTCCCATAACACTATCACAACAAACAGAATACAAAGAGGTTTCGGTGTCAGAACGGTGATTTGATTTTTGGCCTGGGCGGGAGGATGCTGACGTGACACGTCAGAGCGTGGGGAGGGGCCTGCCTGCGGGGCTGGTGTGTGGGAGCTGAGGAGGGATGACCGGACCGAGCAGTAAGGACGCAGTGCAGGGTGAGAGCCTGCAGAGGGTTTGACAGAGGAAGCCCTGGGATAGATCACCTCACTCTGCATCACTTCAGAGCTACTGCAGCCGCTGAGAGAAGCTGGAGGCTAACGATCCCTCCATGTGGGAAGCTTGTCCCTGTGTAGCTGGGAGAACGTCTCTCCCCTTGTGAGATCCCCCCCCTGCAGCCCGTCTCACTCCCCTTAAGCCATTCATAAGCCATCCGGAGCTGATATCAGCCCGAGCAAAGACAAGATAAGAGTAACGGAGGAAGAGGGGGTGAACAGCCTATGCCTTAGGCGAACTTGGACGCCCTGACACGGAGCAACTATCAGCTAAGCACAGCAGCCTGCAGAAAACAAGTTTGTTTCCTAGAACAGCATGGACGGTATGGAGATAAGATAATGACTCATCTCAAGGTATGAAAATTAACCCTCTCTTACCTCAAAGAACTGCAGTTTTATGCTTTTGAAAGTTATTAAGTCTATTTAAAGCTATCCAGAGACCCCACAAGAGACTGCCATAGATAAATGATCCTCACTGACTGTTTGGTACTTTGGTATAGCACTTTAAGGGAGAAGAGGAAAGAGAGACCCTTTTTTTTTTTTTTTTTTTTTTTTTTTTTCTCCTTGAGTGTGTATCTGCCTCTCTACCTGTGTTGGGCAAGTTAAAAGAGACTGAGATGGTCATTGTGATGGAAACTCACTAATCACTTCCTAATATAACACTTGCAAGCGTTCTGTGATAGATCCTTTAACAAGATCATACTACTACAACAGCGTTGCCCCCCTGGTTTTTAGGGGGTCTAGGGGGAAAATCTGCCACTTGAGCCCCCCTGATTAAAACGCAAGCAGCAGTGCGGGGCAAATAAAGAGGTGGGGGTATAAGAAAAAGGAGGTAATATGAAAGGTCGATCACAAAAAGCAGCTGAACCCAAGACCCCAAGAGAAAGCCTAAATTCTAGCACAATACAGAAATACCTTAAAGACGTTAGCGCAAAGAGCCCTGGACTGGATAAGAAACAAACAGGGACAAAAGAGAAAAAGAAAGACCTGGCGAAACAAAAGGGGGAAACGGGGGAGAATATCAGGGACGACCCAGAACACCTCAGATCGCTTGATCGCAGTATGATGGAGGAGCAGAGAAATTTTGCGTTAATACCCACCAAGCCTGAAATGCTTGAAATGTTTTCCAAGTTAGAAAACTCTATAAAGTCAGAGATACTGAATGTACGCACTGACATGGGCCACCTGCTGCAAAGAGTCGAGGAGGCAGAAGAAGCATCAGGAATTCAGGCTAAAGAAATACTAGATTTAAAGTCGCAGATGAAGAAGATGCAGAGCGACTATTGCACCCTGTTACACAAAGTTGAAGAGCAGGAAAATCAGAGCCGCCGCCAAAATCTGCGGATTAGATCTTTACCTGAACAAACGAATGAAGATCTGACGATCAAAATGAAAAAAATCTTTAACCCAATGTTGGGTAGAAGGGAAGAAGAAGTACTAAAGATCGACAGAGTACATAGAATCAGAAAGCCCCCAAATTTGAGGAAGGAGGTACCTAGAGACGTAATCATCAAATTCCACTCATATGAAGAAAAAGAGAAGATCTGGTGGGGTCTTCGAGGGACTTCCCCAGTATGTTTTGAGAATACGGAATTACAAATTTTTTCGGATCTATCAGCTGGGACTCTGGCATGGAGAAGGCAGCTAAGACCGCTGCTTGATCAATTAAGAAAGTCTAACATAAAGTACAGTTGGGGATTTCCCTCTTCCCTAGGAGTCATGAAAGAAGGAAGATCGATTAGACTGAGGCCCCTGGAAAACCTACAGGACTTCTGCGAAAAGTTGGGCATTCCAGTTCCGGACATCCCAAGCTAAAGGGAAAGAGGGACTGAGTCTCTTTTTTTTTTTTTTTTTTTTTTTTTTTTTTGTACAGAGGAGAATGTTTTGGACTGGGGTGATTATTTGCACAGGGCTTGTATCTCTCTCAGTTCTTAATAATCAATATGGCTTGGGGAGGGGGGTGGGGTCCGGGGGGGGGCGGGGGGGACTAATACTGGCAGAATGTGATGCAGGTGTGGGGGGTTACGGGGTAGGACGATGTGTGGTTCGGAATGCCCGCCCCGGCCCCTTTCCCCCCCCCCACCGCGCCGTTTGTGGCGGAGTGGGGGGGCACCGGTTGCCGTAGGTAGAGCCGCACCCAGGGTATGGAAGCGTGCGGCATGGGATCAGCCGAGATCCATGTTGGCGGGCGCAGGGCCAGACCTAGGCCGGAGGGGGTGGGAGGGGGTGGGGGAAGGTTTGGGGAGGGGGGTTTTGTGGGGGGGCGGGGGAGGGCATGGGGGGGAGGGCTTGGGGAGGGAGGGGATGGGTGGGTAGGGACCCTGCTGGGATCCCCTGTAAAGCTGGTGGTGGTAGGTAGACAAAACCCCCCAATAGATCAGAAAAAATTATGGAGTTAAACTTTTTTTCTTATAATGTGAAGGGCCTGAACTCCCCGGTGAAGAGGCACAAAGTGTTAAAAGAGTTGCATCATTATAGAGCGAATGTGGTATTCCTCCAGGAGACTCACCTTGCCCAGGATACAAACATTAGGTTATACTCCTCAGCTTTACCGGTCTGGTATTATAGTGATTCTCCCACAAGGAGAGCTAAGGGAGTTGCAATTGGCTTCTCAAGGTCGGTTAATTTCACCCTAATTAACAGATTGGCTGACCCGGAGGGACGTTTTCTGTTTCTGAAGGGTAAGCTGGGCGGTAAAGTAATGACTTTAGCCAATGTGTATTGCCCGAACAAAAATCCAACTGTTTTCTTGAAGCAGGTGTTGGACAATCTGAGGGAGTTTAAAACAGGGGAGGTAGTTCTGGCAGGAGACTTTAATTTTTGTCTTAATCCTGTTCTGGATAGTACGTCCCGGGCACAGGGGACAAGCGGGGTTCAACTAAAGAAAATCGGGCGTAAGCTGCACCAATGCCACATTATGGATGTGTGGAGAGTGCAGCATGCAAAGGTAAAAGACTACACCTTCTTCTCCCCTGTGCACGGGACGTATTCAAGATTAGATTACATCATGGCTGACCATAGTTTATTGGATTTGGTGGAGGAAACCAGAATAGGGATTACCACGCTTTCGGACCATGCGCCGATTTCAATGAGGATCAGGCTACCGGGGCCTCATCGACAACCATTCTCATGGAAATTAAACGAAAGTTTATTAAAAGATGATAACACGGCAGAATTAGTACAGAAAGAGATCGATTTTTTTTTTAAGACTAATGAAAGGGGAGAAATAGCATCCTCTATACTGTGGGAGGCCTTTAAGGCATATATTAGAGGGATCCTTATATCCATTGGGGCAAAGGAAAAAAAAGAGAGATCAAAAAGAAGGGAACAACTTATAGAGGAAATACATTCACTGGAACAACAACATAAAAAACATAAGGGACACCACCGGGATAGCTTCCACCAGTTGACCATCAAAAGGGAGGAGTTAAGGGATTTTCTGGACCAGGATTCGATGAGGTCATTAAATAAAATAAAAAGAGACAGGTATTTTTGGGGAAACAAGTCAAGTAAGCACCTTGCAAGGCTATTAAAAAGTAAGAGAGACCCAAACTTCATCGAAAAAGTCCAAAATAAAAAGGGTGAGACAGTATTCACAACTAAAGGTATAGCAGAAGAGTTCAGGAAATATTATGAGGCACTCTATACAGTAGGTCAAAAGGGACACCTAGAGCAGACAAAGGGTAGGAGGGTCGAGGAATTCCTAAGTGAAGCAGGGCTGACAAGGCTGGCGGAAGGAGACAGGACAGACATGGATAGACCTATAACTGAAGCTGAAATTTACTCCGCACTAAAGGATTCTCCAGCAGCAAAGAGCCCGGGCCCAGACGGGTTCACTACTTTTTTTTTAAATAAATATAAAGAAACCTTGGTGCCAAAGCTCTGCCATTGCTGGAATGATCTAGGTACCAAAAGTGTGATGGGGGAGCATTCCTTGTCCGCAACTATTACCCTGATACTAAAAGAGGGAAAAAATAATATGTTGTGCTCCAGCTATAGGCCTATTGCCCTTCTAAACGCGGATACCAAATTATACGCTAAGGTCTTGGCGGGCAGGCTGAAGGACAAAATGACGACTCTGGTACACCCAGACCAAGTGGGGTTTGTCCCGGGTAGAGAGGGGAGGGACAATGGAGTTCGCTCGCTTCTCCTCCTCGAGTCTGCCAAGTCTGGTGAGTCCCCAGCTCTATTCCTGTCAATGGATGCCGAAAAAGCGTTCGACAGGGTAGACTGGGGACTCATGATTAAAACATTGGAATATCTGGGAGTTGGCCCAAGATTTATTGCTTGGGTCAGAATGTTGTATAATCACCCGCCAACATCCGTTAAGGTTAACGGGGTCCTCTCAAGGCCATTTAAGATGGAGAATGGAACTAGGCAAGGGTGTCCATTGTCTCCCCTATTATTCATCTTAACCTTGGAACCCTTGCTGGCGACTATCCGAAAAAACCCAGACTGTCGTGGGATAAGGATAGGAACCGAGGAACATAAGCTAGCGGCGTATGCCGATGATGTCCTTTTCTATATTACGAATCCCCGGATATCGATTCCAAACTTGCTGCAGATTTTAAAAAGATATGGTGACATCTCAAATTTTAAGGTAAATCTCAGCAAGTCTGAAATCTTAAATATTAACATAGACAAACAGGAAGAAGAAAAACTTTTAGGGGAATTCCACTTCCCCTGGAGAAGGGAGATAAAATATTTAGGAGTTAAACTATCCAACTCTCTGAAGAAATTGTATTCAATTAACTATATACCCTTATTGAATTTAATTAAGCAAGAAATACAAAAAATGTCCACGCGACCACTCTCTCTGTTTGGCCGCGTAAATACAATAAAAATGGTGTTGGCCCCGAAAATCCTCTATAAATTTCAGATGCTTCCAATTTCCCTACCACAGCCATATTTGAGAGCCTTGCGAGGCCTAATGGCAAAGTTTGTCTGGGGTAATAAAAAGTCACGAATAGCATATAAGGTCCTGATTAGGGGTAAAAAACAGGGTGGGCTTGCCCTACCGGACTTTAGTAAATATTATAAATCAGTGATGCTTTCACGGGTGGTGGACTGGTCAAAGTCGACATCAGAAAAAAGATGGGTTAATATCGAACATAGTTTAAGTAGCACACACTTAGGGCACACTATATGGAATCCCCCAAAATACAGAGCACTTAGCACAAACACATCGGATATAACACTTAATACACTAAAATTATGGGATCAGATTCACACTCAAAATAAATGGAGTTATAATTCTCCTCTGATTTATTTGAGGGATAATAGATTCTTTGAACCCGGGATGAGAGAGGTGGGGGGGAATTGGATTAAGAATGTTAATACACAATTAAAAGACGTAATTAAAGAAGGGAAAATTCGCACATTTCACGATTTGAAAACTGAGACAGATTTAATGAAGATTGATGAGTGGCGGTACATCCAGCTGACACAGTTTGTAAAGAATCTTCAGAAACCACTCAGAGGCGAAGAAGATTATAGGCCGTTTGAGCAGCTTTGTTTGAGAAAGGAATCCAGAAATATCATTTCTCGGCTGTATAAAATTTTAATGACTAGTGAGGAGCTGGATGTGCCTCCCTACATCAGGAAATGGGAAAGGGAATTGGGGACACAATGTAGTAATCACGTGATAGGGAAAATCCTGAAAATGCTGCATACCTCCTCAGTGAGCACGAGGATGACGGAAACAAATTTCAAGTGCTTGGCAGGGTGGTATGCGACCCCAGACAAACTTAGCAAATTCCAACCGGAGAAATCGGGGGAATGTTGGAGAGGGTGTAAAAATATTGGCACAATGGCCCATATATGGTGGGAGTGTCCCACCATCAAAGTGTATTGGAAGAAAATTATACACCTAATAAAAGAAATTACTAATAAGACGATCCAAGAAGACCCATGGATCTGTTTATTCCATGGGACTGAGGAGGCAATCAAGCAATATAAAACATCGATAGTTCCCATTTTGTTGGATTCTGCCAAGAGTCAGATTCCCAAAAAATGGATGGAGCCTGAGAGCCCTAAAATTTGTGAATGGTTGCTCTCTGTCAATGAAATTTATATAATGGAGAGTGAGGAGGGCACCGAAGCAGAGTTTGAGGAGGGGACTGAACCAAAAGATAAATGGGCAGGGTGGCGAAGGTATAAGAGTACCTGGAGCTATGTGGAGGAGATTACTGGCTAAACGTTAAACGGGTATAAAACAAGGGAACTAGGTGAGGGAATTAGGTTATTGAATTATATTACAGTAACTCAGCAGGTCTGGGAAGGGAGGGGGGGTGGGTATTTGTTTTTTTTGTTCTTTTTGTTTCTCTCTTAAGTTGGGGGTCATTAAAGATGGATTTTATTTATATGTATGTCAATATATGGATTTTTGTATTTTGAAAATATAAATAAAGAATTAAAAAAAAAGAATACAAAGAGGTTTCAGCACAGAAACTAATTTACTACTTGCACTGTGCATAGTGCAGGTTGGTAACTAAAATGTCAGGGATGCCTTAAGTGTATGAATTATTCTTTTTTTGGGAACAATAATGAGACTGTCATTAATAGCCAGGTAGGCAGTTTTTTTGGACAGTGAAATAGCAGTATATATATTAAGCTGGCAATAGACGGAGTGTTTTTCTTTCCTGCAACCGTGGGTTGCAGGAAAGAAAACTGCTTAATTCCCCCATCAACACAGTCAGTGTTGATGGGGGAATCCCTCCCCCTGAGATATTGTGTTCTGTCGGTGGGTGGGGGGAGTGGTCCCCTCCGGAAGAACACAGTGATTATTGCGAACAGCTATACCAGTCGCTAGCAATAATCGCATGTAAAATCTGACAGTTTGATGGTATCCAAAGTTGAACGATCAGTCAACTTGGGTACATTCAGCCTGCCTATACATGGTTTGAATCATCTATGGTAAGGAGAAAGGAACAACGCTCTAGGAACTTTAAATAGGTCAAAGGTAGAGCAATCTCGGTTTGGAGGTCACAGGTGCTGGCTTAATGCTGATACCAATAGACATGAATGGATTCTGGACAGCCGCACTCAAAAAATAGCCTTGTTTATTGAAGAATACACATCAAATTTCAAAAAATCACAGCAGACAAAAACGAGCTGACGTTTCGCACTGGCGTCAGTGCTTACTCATAGCTTATGCGTTATTAGATAGCTATGAGTAAGCACTGACGCCAGTGCGAAACGTCAGCTCGTTTTTGTCTGCTGTGATTTTTTGAATTTTGATGTGTATTCTTCAATAAACAAGGCTATTTTTTGAGTGCAGCTGTCCAGAATCCGTTTGAATCATCTATGGGTGGCTTTGGCCAGGCAATCAGGAAAGACCATGATCTAGTACAAAGTTAAACTAAGTAGGAGTGGGGCACAGATTATACTTTTCTATCTAATAAAGGCAGGCATTTTGTGGCATTTTATGATGTCTGCTGATGAAGGAACCTGGGTGTACAGTGTCTGAAAGTGATATTGTGTAAATGTGGTAAGTTAAAGCAGACTTACCACTGTTTCATTATCCACATTCATAACATGAATAGTCTAAAACTAGCGCTATGAAACCCCTCACCTGTAATCCATAGAGGATAATTCCAAATATTTTTTATATGCCAATATTGATAATATATTAACCTTCATTTAGCTTGGCCAAGCACGCTGAACTGCAATTGAGATTTATGATAATAAATGCAAAACTGCAGAAGAAAGAAACACTGTGCAAAATGGAATATGACCCTATGGGGGTTATTTACGGAAGGCTATTCCACTTTGCACTGAAAGTGCACTTGGAAGTGCAGTCGCTCTAAATCTAAGGGGTAGATCTGAAATGAGCGGAAGCTCTGCTGATTTTATCATTCAATCATGTGCAAGTTAAAATGCTGTTTTTTATTTTCCTTGCATGTCCCCCTCGGATCTACAGTGACTTTACTTCCAAGTGCACTTGCAGTGCAAAGTGGATTTTCCTTTAGTAAATAACCCCCTATTTCACCTCACACTTTTAGCAGAAAAGGAAACTTTGATCAGAGATATGAGAGTTATGTCTGAAACTATTAATACGTCCTATTCATAGTAGTGACATTAGCACAATGTGCTAATATTTTCTCCTATGCTTTTGTATAAGGTCCACATTGCTCTTTTATATACGAGAGAAGTGACAGTGTTTTTTATGTGCCTTCCTAATCACTGAGCTCTCATGCTAATTTTGTGACAGCTCATAGAAAATGTTTACTCAACACATTTTGGTGAAATTTGACAGTAATTGTAAAAAAAAGTCCTGTAAAAAAAATGGTACCTTTAAAACCATTCCAGTGTATAATAAAGAAAGGGTAAATATAATACACATTAAACAAAAAGTAAACTTCATATGCATTTCACTGCCTTATTATACTGTATGTTTTGTCATCCAATCTTTGCTGTTTATGTTGGTTTTCTTATCATTAAATCACTATTGATTTCAATGTTCACCAGCCCTCTGTGGTAAGAAATCATTTCAAATTGTGAATCTCAAATTGTGCTTTATTTGGTTAGACAAGCTGTTATCTCTAAACCCTGATCAAATTTTTATCGAGTTTATAATGAATTCCCATTTGTGAATTTCCAGGGGTAGACAGCAATGTAATTTTAATGAGCTAGCCACCACTACATGGTCCTTACATAATTGGTGAATACAGATGATGAATAATTTACAAGTAGAATTATTAAAGAGATCAGATGTTTACAGGGGAGTCTTCAAAGATCATTTCCTCAGTTCTAAAAATAGAACAGCACACTTAGTAAGGTAGAATAATACACTCCAGTGTGCAGAGACCTGCAGATACAACTGTTGTGTTTTTTTTTTGGCGATCAAATTGATGCAAAATATGGGCAACTTGTGTTAATGCATTAAATCCTTATTTCTATTTATAGTGTGGTGCAAGGAATTCACATGACGGTGGCCATATTTGCTTACTATGTATTTGCTTACATAGTAAGCAAATATGGCCACCGCCATGTGAATTGCTTGCATCACACTATAAATAGAAACATTGCTTCTTTCTAAGGAGTGCTGCACCTTCCCCCATTAAAACACTTTGTTCTGCACTTTAACACTGTGTGGAAGTGGCTTTGCAACCTCATGTCAGAGCCTCTGGTAAGAAAAACTGTGAGAAGCACAGAAGTGACATCACCAAATCTCACCTCACTGCAAATCTCCTGAGGCTAGAGGCTGATTTACCAAAGAATTTGGGAATTTTCACTTTGGTTATCCAATCATGTGAAAAGCTGATTTCTGTCATTTTGAATACCCAGTCATGTACAGATGCTTATTGCATGATTAGATACTTGAATTGAGGTTCTCAACTCCTTTAGTAAATCAGCCGATAGTTATCAGAGGAAGTAGTGCCTCACACTTCATATATACAGTTATGAGGCTGAAGGCACTAGACTTACAATCTAAGCATATTTGCATACCAGAAGGTGCACTTCTGTTTTATTTTAGGTACATTTTTCAGGGTGCTGCTTAGGCAGAGACCTACACAGTTATCATTTATAGATGTTCCCTTCTTCACTGCCAGCAGACTGAGTTATGTTATTGCCCAGCACTTTGAGAAAGTTGCAGTGTCACATAGATGCTGCTGCATAAAGGTGAACGTTTAAGGTTTTTTGGGGGGTTTTTTATGCTCCATAATTCTCTTTAACGTCCCGTTTTTAAGCGAGAAAGATGTTAAAGAAAAGGTAAAGTAACTTTAAAAAGTAGTCTTATTGTCTCCTACAACAATCTCCCAAAATCAACCTTCAAAAATAATTAATATGGACAATGTTCATTTACTTGCATATAAGGAAAAGAAAACCTCATGCTAAAATTAACTTAAGGTGTATGTAGAGCCAGAACCTTTTTGTTTTTTAACAAGCAGAGAAGTGGTAGAACCCTGTAAAGATTTTTTTGCTGTCTGCGTCCTCGCTGGTTAGGTTCACCCCCTACAGTACATTTGTCCAGGTGACCATTGTTTTAAAGACAGAAAGACAGAAATCCAGTATTATACAGTTGACACTATAACTGTAATGCCCTGTACACACGGTCGGACATTGATCGGACATTCTGACAACAAAATCCTAGGATTTTTTCCGACGGATGTTGGCTCAAACTTGTCTTGCATACACACGGTCACACAAAGTTGTCGGAAAATCCGATCATTCTGAACGCGGTGACGTAAAACATGTACGTCGGGACTATAAACGGGCAGTAGCCAATAGCTTTCATCTCTTTATTTATTCTGAGCATGCGTGGCACTTTGCGCGTCGGATTTGTGTACACAGGATCGAAAATTTTATAGCCTGCTCTCAAACTTTGTGTGTTGGAAAATCCGATGGAAAATGTGTGATGGAGCCTACACACTGTCGGAATTTCCGACAACAAGGTCCTATCACACATTTTCCGTCGGAAAATCTGACCGTGTGTACGGGGCATAAGAATTGGGGGGAGAGCACAAAGAATTAAGACAATTTTACCTTGCTTAGGGCACAGGAATGTTACAATTGGATAGCATATTAAAGCGGTATTAAACCCAAAAGCAATCATTTATTATATTGCAGCTTACCAATTATTAGATGTGATGGCTGTGTTAGTTTCATTTCTTAGGCTTTCTTTCTTCTATTTTCAACTAATGATCTAGCCAGAAAAGCTCTCTTGCAGTTACAGGGATGAGACAGACCATTTAACACTGACGAGGGTGCTTAAAATGATCAGCTTTATTTATTTATGTATATTAATATGTTTCGGGGAAGGGTGTAAGGGACTGCCAACATCATAATATTTAAAGAAAAGCGTGTGCATAGCACTAGAATAATCCCCTTGGACTTTAACCCCTTGCCGACCGGCTCACGCCGATATACATCGGCAGAAGGGCACGTACAGGCATATAAACGTACCTGTACGGTGCCCTTTGAGACGCGGCATTGTGGACGCATGCGCCGCGAGCTCCGTGAGTGTGATCGCGGGTCCCGCAGACTCCATGTCCGCGGGGATACCGGCGATCGTCTCACGGAGAGGAAGAATGGGGAAATGCTGATGTAAACAAGCATTTCCCCATTCTTCCTAGTGACAAGACACTGATCACAGCTCCCTGTGATCGGTGATCAGTGTCGTGTCACACGTAGCCCACCCCCCCACAGTTGGAATCACTCCCTAAGACATACTTAACCCCTGCAGCGCCCCCTAGTGGTTAACCCCTTCACTGCCAGTCACATGTACACAGTAATCAGTGCCTTTTTAATCGCACTGATCTCTGTATAAATGTGAATGGTCCCAAAATAGCGCCAAAAGTGTCCGATCTGTCCGCCATAATGTCGCAGTCATGATAAAAATCGCAGATTGCCGCCATTACTAGTAAAAAAAAATTATTAATAAAAATGCCATAAAACTATCCCCTATTTTGTAGACGCTATAACTTTTGCGCAAACCAATCAATAAACGCTTATTGCGTTTTTGTTTTGTTTTTTACCAAAAATATGTAGAATAATACGTATCAGCCTAAACTGAGGAAAAATTTTTTATATATATTTTGGGGATAAAAAGAAAAAAATATTGCGTTTTTTTAAAAATTGACACTCTTTTTTTGTTTATAGCGGAAAAAATGAAAAAAAAAGCAGAGGTGATCAATTACAACTAAAAGAAAGCTCTATTTGTGGGAAAAAAAGGATGTCAATTTTGTTTTTGAGCCACGTGGCACGACCGCGCAATTGTCAGTTAAAGTGACGCAGTGCCGAAGCGCTCTGGTCTTTTTCCAGCCAAATGGTCCGAGGCTGAAGTGGTTAAAGGCAGATATTGGAGTAATAACAATATAGAGAGTTTATAAGGCAATTATGCCACTTTTAATACATAACATATACAGAGTGGGCAAACATAGCCCTAAAATAAAAACATAACATACATATACATGAAATGTATTGCACAATAAGATTTAGCAATCGAACCCAGTTGGTACAGATAGTCCCATAAGCTGCCAGAGTCATGCTGTGGTCAGTGTAGAGGGTATCTTGTAACATCCAACATATTTCGGAAACGTTACTGTATGTTCTTTCTTCAGGGGATTTTTAATTTCTGGCTGATTATATTTGCTGAAAGTACAATTAAAGTTACTGCTAGTCACATTGCAACACATCATATGAGCAGGATCATTGAATAAAGTAATTCAAAATGCAATTTATAGCTACGAATATACTTACATAAGAAACAGCAAACATAGTTGCAGAGCAAACTGTGGAATAGAGAAGTTCTCAAAAAAGGCTGAACGGGTCAGTGCAAGCCCACCGTGTGAACAGATATGCGGCCACTGCGAAGCATGCCGATGTGCATTCACAAGGAGCGCCCCATGGGCTACACCAGCAGAAAAAGTACATGGATATATAGCAGTCTACAATCAGAAAAAAGTAAATGAATTGGTTCATATTTGAAAGATATACCGGGAAAGCATAAAGCATAGGCAGGGGGCCTCTATAGGCACAAACCTGCCTTCAAAGAAACAAGGATAAGAAAGATTTTTACCTTTGGTCAAATTGACATCCACAAAAGTTCACACAGCACTGCTCCAAATGAGACTGACATGCAGTGTGTGTGAGCTGTCTTAAATCCCTGTCTATGATTTATGCTTAGTACTGCATCCTCCATTTACCATCACAACAAAGTGTTGTGAAGTCGGCAGATAAGGAGACAAGGCATTTTTCCTTGTCATGCTGAAATAGCCACCCGATGCATTCCCACCTCATGTGGTATGAATGGACCCTTAATACAAATAAGTTGAGAAAATAGTTTTGGGTGCATTTTCCTGAGAGTAGCAATTTTGTCAGTGCACATATTCGGTGTAAGAGTAAAACTAGAGTAATGGAAAAAGAACAGATAGTCCAGAGTTTGAACAAGGGGAACGTGGAGATCAGAGCATGGATGCAGTGGAGGATAAGGCAGCACAAACTGGAGTGTAGTTGCAGAGGGAGCAGTAGGAAGACAGTGAAAACCAAGTATTCGGGAAAAAAAAATAGACCCTTGAGAGCGTGCACATATAATGGGTATGTAGCCACTCAGAACATGTGTGTGAGAACAATGGCTGTATCAAACAAACACATATAAATAAGCGAGAATGACTGTCTGCAAGAAATTTGGTTCTGAAGGTTTATTCTTAATTACTATCAGTTCTACCAGCATTTGTCTTGGCCTGTATCACCTTCCTTCCTCCCCTCCACGCAGACCCTAATCACCCCCCTAGATTTGCTTCTGTGGCCCAAAAACAGTGGTTCTGGTGCCAGAGGAGAAGAGTGCTGCCAACAAAACAGTGAGTGCAAAGGTTTTATGAAGTGGGTAGGACCACAATAGCTGATGCCAGGATTTTTGTTGTAATTAGCAATGCCTTGCCTTGTAATATGGTGCACAGGAGGGCTCCAAGAGTAAAGCAATGGTGCAGCGTGCCACAACTAAATGTGGACATAGTTAGGTGGCTTAGCTGGACAGCAACAAATCTTTACCTGCATTATGGTAAAAAAGTGCAGCTCCCAGCCCCCTTTTTATTTACCTGAGCCCGACCTCAGAGATAACAGCGGAAGCCATTGGCTCCCACTGCTGTCAATCACAGCCACTAAGTAGAGAATGGCCGAGCCATGCTCTGTGTGTCTGTGGAAATAGTGCCAGCTCAGTAGCGAGCCCACATGAGTGCCCTCATAGCAAGTGGTTTGCTATGGTGGGCACTCAGCAGGGGGAGGAGCACTGGTGGGGGACTTGAGAAAAGGAGGATCGCAGCTGCACTGTGCAAAACCACTGCACAGAGCAGGTAAGTATAACATGTTTGTTGTTTTAAAAAAAATAAGGGTTTTCAATTACTTTAGATTTTTTTTTTATTCCCTTCACATGCAATTCCATAGCTTAGAGCCCTGCTGGTGTAAACAAGTTGCTAAAATTAGGTTTAGTATGTAAATCTCTTTTGGCTTCTTTAAAAGCATATATACTATTTGTATATAATTTAACCATTTATAATGTTTAAAGCTAAGCATCCCCCCCCCATTCATAGTCAAGATCCCTCATTTTATAGCCAGTTCTCCTCTTACAAGTAGTACAACATAAACTGAGCATTAAAACTTTTGTATAGTATGTGACACTTGTATGGTGAATGTGGTCTGTCTAAGAGTACAAATATCTTTGGTGAAACGTTTTCAGGGTAAAGCTAGACTAGATTGAATATTTTGGTGTAGTTACTATTGTTTCCCTTGACGAAAGGACAGCATTACAAATGTAGCTAACCTAATTTACTGAAGGATTATAGCATTTTCGCTTCCAAAGTGAACCTTCATTTATCGTCGTGAAAGTGTTTAAACAAGATAAGAGGTCACGTTGCAAAATATACCCCGAAAACAGGACTTTTGTTTGCACACTATGGACTGACTAAAGTTAACATAGCTTCATATCATTTGAAACTTCATCTTGCAAAGAGAAACTTCACTTAGCTTAATGAATAGGCTGAAGTTGTGCTGACTTCAGTTATTTGCAGGAAAAAAAATCGTTTTTACAGATTTTCTTTACACGCAATTGGGTACCTCTTACAAAGTGAATTTTCACTTAATTTCACCTCGTTCACTAGTATAAGTGAAAATTCACTTTGAAAATGAAATGCTTTACTCTCTTAGTAAATCAATCCCAATGTATCCCAATAATACCAATGTGTCTGTTAATGCAACAGTTGTTTAGTTCAGTCTAATTCTATTAGTTTTATAAATGTCAAAGAACATAGACAAAAAAAGAGACCATCCATAATTGATGGAAAGTGTGAAACCACCACATAGGTTATGAGGACATAGAGATACAGAGTTTTGAAGTGTTCTAGTGACTTATATCAGAACACATTCAACAAAATATCTAACACCAAGAGATACAGTAAGTGTATGTGAGTACAAACAATTGGCAACCACCCCAACCGGTCACTAGCCTTTGCAGCAAGGAGCACATGAAAGGGTGACGCATGTCAAAAACCAACAAACAAAAATTCCCAGCTCACTTGCCAGCCAGCCAGCAACAAACTGAAATGACAGTGTCTAACAGTTCACATTAAAACCATGGAAATGCTCTCCATCCTCTCCAACACATCTCCCAACCTGGGACTCACAACTCAGGAGGGAAGCATGGCTTGAAACTACTATGTACCAACAAATGTTCCAGATCCACAAGGGAATCCATCTTGTAGGCATACTCTCGAGTGCCTGGGTATAGTGACTCTTGCAGAAATTAAAGTGCTGAAGGATGTCACATTTAGTGGCTTTATTTGAATCAGACAGAATAGATAATAAGGTGATTTGAGGGGTATTAGGAACAAATGTTTTCATAACTCTACAGTACAATTACAATATAGAAGCCCAGAACCTCTTAAACGAGGGGCAATCAGCCCAGACATTAAGCAACACTGACTGGAGATTGAAGGGTAGTATCGATTTAGAGTGTGCAGTACTGGCAACAAAAGGCTTATGTGACAAAATAAAGGCTTTCTCCCAGTCTTCCTAATCAATTGTGGTATTTGACCGCTTGCCGACCAGTTGCTGTAATTTTACTACATAGCTATACGTTGGCTCGCGGGATCGGGATAGCTGGCACGCGTCCGCTGCACAGTGGGGGTGCCATTGCTCATGGCCGACGGTCGAGATGACCGCCGGCCACGAGCGATCGTGAGCACGAGAGGCAGAAAAGGGACTAGTGTGTGTAAACACACAAATGCCTGTTCTGTTCTGAGAGGCGTGACAGATTGTGACTTCCTATTAGCTAGGAACTACGATCCCTCACTTCCTCTAGGTCAGTCCCCTCCCCCTACAGTTAGAAACAGAAACAGGGAACACATTTAACTCCTTGATTGCCCCCTAGTGTTAACCCCATTCTCTACCCCATTTTAGACTTCCCTCTATGACGCGATAAATTTCCCTGGCAATTTAGGGCTATCCTCCCTCAGACAGGCTCGCCTTCGGTACAGCCTGCTTGAGAGGTTTCATACATGTAGATAAGAATGTTTTGTATTTCTTATTGCCTTCAATACATGTTTCGACCTTTCATAATACAGTGCGAAGTATTGGTTGTACCTCACAAGCTTGACATTGATTGTTTGTTCTGTGAAGTTGTCTTTTTATTGTACCTGTGACACATCTTTAAATTTTTTTTTTTTTTTAAAAAGAACCATTTCCATGTAAAATCTCCCGCAAGTTATGCTGTAAGTTCCTCAGCAACATACTGTAAAGCTTCCTGCTTTGTTTTTTAGAAATACAACATTATGGCCTTATTATATGGAATTGGCTGATTCCACTTCATGTTTTACTTTGAAATTATATTACTGCAAAAAAGACTGTAAAATACATGCATTTTGATATGTTAGCTAGAATTACATAAAGAACTTAAAATTAACCCATGAATCATTAGCAGGGGCTTGTACCACAGGCGTTAAAGCCCTCTGTGAAGATCATCAACACCTATGATATTAACACATTCTCTGTGCAGCTTGTGATAGCAGCTGGGCTGGTGTTATCACTCACAAGGCTTCACAACACAGCCTAAATAAAGAAGACATTTGTCATTTTTATTTATTTATTAAACATTCAGTATGTTCCAGACTCAACCTTGAAGTTGACACCTTGTTGAGAGTTACGTTCAAGACCTCTTATAATATGTGCCAGCTACAACAGCCACAATAAGTACAGCATACAAAATACCTTGTTGCAAAGTGTGCAGATTAAATCATAAAAACAGCTACAAGTTCCAAAACCGATATTTCCTGTTATTTGGAATCTTCGACAGACAAAACACTGACCCTGCTTTGCTTTTGTTATTCCTGTGTTGATTCCAGCAGAACTAATGTTTTTAAATGATGGAACAATACATCTGAATACATTCACTGTACTTTTATGCATGAGAGTGATTTGGAATGTATTTTTTGCGGCTATTAATCAATAGATTGAAAAGAAACAAAGAATTTAACAGTGTTACAAAGGAATATAATATTTCTACATATATCATAACTCTATCAGAGATTTGTTTGTGAAGCAGTTAATTATTGTTTCCATCCCTATTCGAAAAGTAACAGTTAAAGTGTAATTATAGGCAAAACTTTTTTTTAATTTTATTTTTTTATAAAAAAAAGGAAAGGGTAAAACCCCTATCTGTGAGAGGAACTGCCCAAAGTGAGGGTGCAGATGGGAGCAAGAACAGGTATCCCATCTGGAAGATTTCTCCTAAACTTCTGTTTCATTAACAGTTAGAAAATTTAGGATTTACAATTAGTTTCTGTCCCAGTGACAATGGTTCTAAAAAATGCTTTGCATAAAGATATACTTTAATATTTTACAGGATTATCCTAGGAAGCTCTTCTTTTATTTCTTTTGATTTCCATTGGAAGTAAGATCAAATTGAATTGATGGCTAAAATCTAGCAAACAAAGGCAATGAGAACCGTGTAACTGTGGTCTTATACAATGTGCACATTGTGTGGGCTGAATGAAAGATATGTAACAGATTCCTCTCTCCATGATAATGAATCTTCTCTGTTGTTGTCATATTCTGACAGCCAGCACCACTGCCAGTCAAACCACCCCAAGAGTCCCTGCATCTGAATGAATGCAGGCACTGTTCGGTCAAAAATTTTCCACCCGCCTCCTTTGATATTTCAATGGAAGGATGTGGGGCAGAGTGGTGACAGAGCCAACTTATGATCAAATGGCCAGTTCACTGGTTCATCCGAAGAGTTTACCTTTACAGGTTTGTTGATGATGTCTGCTGAGGTGTTAGGTATTGATATTGTCTATCGGTATGTTTTATTAGCCAGGGGTGAATAGTTTATTGGAAACCTTTAGCAGCACATGGTAAAGGTTCTATAACAGGCATTCACAGTGCAAGTACTTACAGTCCCAATTGGTAGAGTCTGTGAAATATTTGGCTGATGCTTTGATCTGAATGCTATTAAAATTTTTATACTGATCATTTCAAATTTTTTTACCAGTTAGGGTATAGGTACATGGTGCTCGGATGATGTAACATCTTCTGGGTCCATCACATAACACAGCCTGTTATGTAAAAGCTATGAATTCATATTACTTTGTGTACGTAATAAAGCAGTGCCCCCTTTTTCCATTTTAGTAGGTACAGTGTTATTATTATTATTATTTTCATCATTATAATTATTATATTATGTTTAACCACTTCCCGCCCACCCTATGGCGGATTGACGTCCGGGAAGTGGTTGTGTTTTCCTGACTGGACGTCATGTGATGTCCAGCAGGATAACATGCCGCAGCGCGCCCCCGGGGGCGCGCATCGCGGCGATCGGTGGAGCGGTGTGTCAGTCTGACACACCGCTACACTGATCTTGGTAAAAAGCCTCCGGCGGAGGCTCTTTACCACGTGATCAGCCGTGTCCAATCACGGCTGATCACGCTGTCAATAGGAAGAGCCGTTGATCGGCTCTTCCTCACTCGCGTCTGACAGACGCGAGTAGAGGAGAGCCGATCGGCGGCTCTCCTGGCAGGGGGGGTCTGCGCTGATTGTTTATCAGCACAGCCCCCCCGCAGATCACCACACTGGACCACCAGGGATCGCCACTAGGACCACCAGGGAAGGGGCAACATGTGGATGGCCAGGTATGTACCCCATGGCCATCCACATGTGCCCAGTGTGCCAAATCTGTGCCAATCAGTGCCCACTATTATGTTGCAGTGATGCCCAGCAATGCCACCCTTAGGGGCATCACTGCAAACAAGCAGGGTCACCAGTGCCACCCATCAGTGTCCATTCGTGCCACCTGTCAGTGCCCATCCATGCCCATCAGTGCCCATCTATCAGTGCCCATCCATGCCCATCTGTGCCAACTATCAGTGCCACCCATAAGTAACCATCAATGCCACCTACAAGTGCCCATCAATGCCAACTATGAGTGCCCATCAGTGCCGCCTATGAGTGCCCATCCGTGCCACCTATGAGTGCCCATCAGTGCCGCATACCAGTGCCACCTATCAGTGCCCATCAGTGCCCATCAGTGCCGCCTATCAGTGCCCATCATCAGTGCCCGTCAGTGCCACCTCATCAGTGCCACCTCATTGGTGCCATCTCATCGGTGCCCATCAGTGCAGCCATATCAGTGCCCGTCTTTGAAGAAGAAAACTTACTTATTTACAAAAAGTTTTAACAGAAACAAAGAAAAACTTGTTTTTTTTCAAAATTTTCTGTCTTTTTTTATTTGTTGCGCAAAAAATAAAAACCGCAGAGGTGATCAAATACCACCAAAAGAAAGCTCTATTTGTGGGAACAAAATGATAAAAAATTTGTTTGGGTGCAGTGTAGCATGACCGCGCAATTGTCATTCAAATTGCGACAGCGCTGAAAGCTGAAAATTGGCCCGGGTGGGAAGGTGTCTAAGTGCCTGGTATTGAAGTGGTTAATGATGCATACAATGTGACATCTAATTAACTAATCAAAATGTTATCATTTGCATCAGGAAATCGTTTAAAATTTAGGTTAATATTATGTATCAATTTGTTGTCATATTCTGAGAAAAAAAGCTGTAACATTGTGGTAAAAAGGTAATGAAATAAAATAGTAACACATTTTTGTTTATGAAATAGCTAAATGTAGGCTGCACTAAGGAAATCAGTGGTGAGGCACCAGTCCTTCTCCAGTACTCCCATGATGCCGGTTTGTCTTGGTCATTGGTGAGAGAAGGATGTTATCCTGCATCTCCTGGAATCAAAGACTGTGAAGGAAGTGCTAGAGAGCTGGGTGAACCAACTGCTTACTATCCTGGAGATTATGAGGAATGGATCCGAATAACAATTGTAATACCAAGATCACTAGCTTCAAGGTAGGCTGCTTATTTGTAGAATGTGCCTCCCTCTAGCTTTAAATGGTTGTGTATATTGCTTCTGTTGTGCTTGAAATCATGCATAAGCATTTAGTTACTTACTTTACTTACTTCATTACTTTCATTGAAACATGCATGCCAAGACCACTACTTCCATTTTTAAGAATCCCAGGGTCTCGTCTAATGTCTTTTTACTCTATTTACCCTGAAACTGCTACCCGCCTTCATGTGGTTGTTCTACCAACTCATTTTTATATTTATTATTTTTCTCCTTTTTATTTGCCTAATAAGCTATAATAATGTTCTTGAATGTTGAGTGTCCTGTAATTTCATCTCTATATTGTAATATTCAATACTGATCTGACATCTGTATGTGCACATTCCCCATTAATAGACTACGGGAGTTATTTACGAAAGACAAATCCACTTTGCACAGCAAGTGCACTAGGAAGTGCAGTCGCTCTAATTCTAAGGGGTATATCTGAAATGAGAGGAAGCTCTGCTGATTTTATCATCCAATCATGTGCAAGCTAAAATGCTGTTTTTTTTTTCCTCGCATGTCCCCCTCGGATCTACAGCGACTTTACTTCCAAGTGCACTTGCAGTGCAAAGTGGATTTTCCTTTCGTAAATAACCCCCTATGTTTGTTTATTTAATGTTTGTAGTCAATAAGTCACAGATTGTTTTGTGTGCTGTAGCATATAGAGGGTAAATGATCTGCATGCCAGATAAAATAGAATTAGAGGATTTAATAGTGGTGCATGAAGTGTTTAGTGGTAAAACATAAGGATAATACCAGCTGTTTTGATAGTGAGAGGCCTGCAGGGGGCTAAATCTAGTAATAAGATATTCTAAACAGACTTTGCAATATGTGTACACTGGCGACAATCAGTCAATGTTGTACATATGCAATCAGAAAACAGACAACCATTACAAGCGGGCAGAACAACCACTTGTGACAATATGCAGGTAAGAAATGGGCAGCAAACAGGCAATCGTAATGATATGGTCAAAAAACAGGCAATTGTGACAATATATGAACAGTCTTGACAATATGTACTCCAGCAAAAATCTTCCTCCCCAGGATAAATTTCTTTCTCTCCCAACAAAACCCTACCTCCCCAGCAAAGCCTACCTCCCACAGAAAAGCCCCCAACAGGAAAAAAAAAAACCCTTCCCTAGCAAAACTTCCCAGTAACAAACTTCCTCTTTTTCCATTGAAATACTTATCAGACCTCAGGTACAGTATTACCCAGCAGAGTGAGGGTGGTCCTTCTAAGCTTCCATCAGAGCCTAGAAGGAGCTTAGAAGAGTTTTCCTAGGCTCTGTGGAGCCTCTGTATCCAAGGTCTGACGGGGTTGCCGGGGGTGGTACTGCAGAGCCACAGGTAATGTGGCAATGTGCGTTAGGCATTGGTCCTAAAGCACCTCAACATGCCTGTACCCAGGTGGACATAAACCCATAAATACTGTATAATACAATTTCCCTTTGCTTTTTATTTCTTCGCCCTCATCTAAATTTCACCTGTATAAAGGAGTATCCTGTTTATCCACTTTTAGCATTGGACCTAACATTTCTACCTAGAATGTGGTGCATTCTAAATTTTTTTTAAAAACTACCTTTTTTACAGAAAAAATGTCCCCCCCCGTACCCTGCAAACAAGCGGACATCTGGGGTAAAATCATGTGATTTCAAAACAAATAATAAACACCTTTAAGGATCTTTAACACGTTGCCATCTGCTGTTATATGACTCCAGTATGTCCTGATGGTTACTAATTATTACTGTGCAAATCACAAACTGACTCCTGAATATGAAAAAGTATGTCAATGGCAGTCCCTGGTGATTAGGGTCAAGGTGCAATAAGGTTATAAATACAGTGTAAGCTTTCTTGGCCATGGTTCAGAAATAACATATTTTTTAGCACAGTAATAATCACTTCTGGGACTTCGAGCTAGTTGTCCTTTCCCAGATACTGTGTACTTGGACCGACATGTTTCCAGATGGCAAGAAAGCTCTGCACAGCAAGGACATACTGTTCAAATCCCCTCTCTTTCCCCTGGAAAAGAGAGCAAGTGATTGACTGGCTTGTACAATTCATCTCAGCTTGCCGTCACGTCCACCTCTCCTCAGCAGCTTGTTTGCAGAGTCATATGCTGAAAGTCACAGCAGCCATTAAGAAGTAGTAAATGTGGTAGAATGACAGTTCATGTTGATGGCACTAAAGAAACAAGATGAAATGAAAATAAATTATGCCACCAAGCTCCACGCACATTCCTTTTATTAACATATTTTACTGTTGAAAGGAGGATTAGGCATAGAAAGCTGAGCACACAGAAGATTAATAAAATGCCCAGCACCTGACAGTGGTATGAATAATATTATGTACATGCACAGCCATCATCTCTACCTGGCTAAATTGCCTACTGGAGTTTTCTGAATGTGATCAGCTAGCCAGGGTTATTATTTATGAATGTATGTAGCTAAAACATCTTTATGCTGTGCTGTATATTTCACAAAGGAGCACCAGTGAAATAATAAAAGCATCAAAGAAAACTATGATAAACTAGGAGAATATGTGGATTACATAGTACAAATGGATATCCATTTCAGAAGGGTGTTAGGCAGTGTTTATACTCTACAAACATGCACAGTTGTGTCTCTGATTTAACTTAATGGACAATGGTAGCATGTACGCAACTGTTTATTAGAAATAATCACAGTTTCTATAAGTGTATGCAACTATAAATGTTACAATATGAGCCTCTTAGATTACCTCAGCACTGTGGGTTTGATGATAGACACTTCACGGTATTAGGACTTGCAGTTTGAGGTTAATACGTTTTGAAGTGATTCTAAAGGCAAACTTATTTTTTTGAATAATAAATATGTTATACTAACCTGTTTTGTGCAGGGGTTTTGCAGAGAGCAGCCCTGATCCTCCTCTTCTCGGTTCCCCTACCAGTTCTCCTGGCCCCTCCCCCCTGCCGGGTGCCTCCATAGCAAGCTGCTTAACATGGGGGCACTCGTGTGTGGTCGCTCCAGAGTCTGCTTTGTGTGTCCATAAGACACTCAGATCGTGGCTCATCCCTGCTCCCCCAGTCCCTCCTCACTGGCTGTGACTGACAGTAGTAATGGCTCTCACTGCTGTGCCTGAGCCAATGAGGAGAGAGGGAGCCGAGAGAGCCTCTGCTCTTGTGCACATGGCCGGATCAAGACCCAGCTCAGGTAAATATTTAGGGGGTGCTGGGGGGGGGGTCTTGCAGTAAATGTATAGAATGCATTAAGGTAATAAAAAAACCTTTTGCCTTTAGAACCACTTTAACCCTTTTGTTGCCAGGCCTTGTGCTCCATTTTTACCCTCAGGTGGCCTGACCATTAGACCATTTTTGCAATTCCTTTGCTCTTTTATTTTTCACTTATAGCTTTCAAAGTTTGTAAAAGACCCCCCCCAAACCATATATTTTCTGAAAGCACATGACCAGTAGAATATAAAGAAGGTGCTACTGATTTCTAAGGTCCCACGATATTTGCGCAAATGTTTATCAAACAATATTTTTACTAAAAATCCACTAAAATCGTGATTAGCAGATAAATACACAGCAAATTTTACAAAATCCCTACTAAATATAAAAGCTTAACCTTTATTGAGTTGAAAAATAACAAATATTTGTAATTTTTACATTGCGCCTTTTTGCAAAATCGAACGTACGCAAAAATGTAAATATCCAAATTTCTCTAAAAATCTGAAGGTTTTAATTTTTCCCTTACAGCTTTCAGAATTTGTGAAAGACCCCAAAGCCGTATATTTTCTCAAAGCATATGACCTCTAGAATAAAAAGAAGGTGGTACTGATTTTTTAGACCCTGAGGTATTTGCGAAAATGTTTATCAAACTAATATATTCCCAAAAAATACACTAAAACCACTATTAGCAGATAAAAACACAGCTAATTTTACAAAATTCCTGCTAAATCCCTTCAAAAAGCTTAACCTGCATGGAGTTAACACATGACAAAAAACTTTAATTTTTACACTGCGCCTTTTTGCAAAATGGTGAAAATCGAATGTACCCAAAAATTTCTCTAAAAATTGGGAGGTTTTCATTTTTCACTTACACCTTTCAGAATTTGTAAAAGACCCTCCAAACCATACATTTTCTGAAAGCACATGGCCAATAGAATAAAAAGAAGGTGCTACTGATTTTTAAGGCAGCGCGATATTTGCGCAATACTTTATCAAATCAATATTTTCGCTAAAAATACACTAAAATCATTAATAGTGTACATAAACACAACATAACAAAATTCTTGCTATTAAAGCATAGTTCACATGTTGCATACTAAAGTGTACACCCATGGTGAGATACTAGAGGTCTAAACAGACCCCCATATCTTTTTTTTGAGACTGAATATAGTCCCTTTCTCTGTAGCACTTTACATGAATGGCTGGAATCTGTATAGAGATTTCATTCATAAAATGACAGTCTGATACATTGTAACACTTGCGGTTATAATGATCAGCTGTCAGTGGATATAGCAGCGATCGCTGCCTATATCCATTGTACAGGGGGGGTTGGTATACACATGTATACCAAGCCCCAACTTCACCCCCCCCCTGAGTCTGCTGAACAATTCTGATATAAGCCTATGGTCTTTGAAGTGACCATAAGCTTATATGAGAGGGAGATATGAGGTCCGTATGGTGTACAGACTTGGCCACCTGCAGGCACTTTTTTTAGATCTGTACGGCGTACAGACCTGGCAGTGAAAGGGTTAAAGAATACCTGTACTGAGAGAAATATCAGGTGCCATTGGTGGTGGTCAGAAAATGCTAGTTGCCTGGCACTCCCTAAATGTATTACTTTTTAAGTTACTGAGAAAGCAAGTACAGTAGATATGAAAGTCAATGTGAAATCAAAATGTTCTGAGTTATTGACAGAAAATTATGAAGCCTTTTTATTCTGTTTAACATTTAGACAACTAGCAAAGGTTAACAATGGCAGGCTACACATTTTATTAGTACAAGTTTCCTTTAAATTAAAAAAAATAGTATGTGTGTAAGATCAGCTTTTTTTTAGCCCTGATGTATATCTATTTGTGAACTACAGAGGATCATTATTTTTTTATGAATAACACAGGCTTCTAATAAAGGTCTCCAAGAAACAGCCTGCTGGCACACACATCTCAACATATGCTGACACATTTTACAGACGTTTATAAACCGAAACTTCCCATGGGCATCATTTATAGGAGTATCAGGGGGAAGAATCGAACTTGTTAAACATATCAGATAGCTGTCATTAGGGGTTATTTACTAAAAGCAAATCCACTGTGCACTACAAGTGCACTTGGAAGTGCAGTCGCTGTAAATCTGTGGGGGACATGCAAGGAAAATAAAAAACAGCATTTTTGCTTGCACTTGATTGGATGATAGAAATCAACAGAGCTTCCCCTTATTTCAGATCTTTCCCTCAGATCTACAGTGACTGCACTTCCAAGTGCACTTGCAGTGCACAGTGGATTTGTCTTAGTAAATCAACCCCATTGTGTTGGAGAATATATTTCATTGTAATAGACAACCTCTTAGATGGGTTGCCTTTGTAAAAAAAGATCTCCTGCTGTAAAGGTCATTTTCCTCTGTGAAAGAAGCTTGTGAGCTTGATCTTACATTAAATATGTTAGTTCCGTACTGATCAGACAGTTGTTTTATATAGTGAAGACTCTCAAGACAATTTCTGAAAGCCTATTAGGTCCTACATATGCAATGCTTAGAAACGTGTGAATGATGTTTTCTTTTTAAACTTCCCAAGTTTGTATGTTGTATCTGTGATTTATACATACCTAGAAATACTTACACACAATATTTGGTGTGTTGTTTTAGTAAGACTAGATTTCGCTGGATACAGGAGAGCAGCTTACAGAAGAATCTTCCTGCTTTTGGCCTGGATGGTGTCTACATATCTGAACCTTGTCCCACCTACTGTAATGGCCATGGGGACTGTGTTTCTGGAGTTTGTTTCTGTGACAAAGGATTCACAGGTAAGCTTTTTATTCAAAGGGGTATAGCCAATGTAATGAAAGGTGTAACTAGGGAAAACTATAATTTACTAAAGGAGTAAGGAATGTTTACTTAACTAAATTTAAAAAGTTAAGCTTTCATGAAGTATGCAGGTGCAGTGGTCCATTTTTTTAATTGCCATGTACGTGGTTGAGTATTCAAACTGAATGACATCATTTTCAGTGGTAACCTCACCAATGATTTACAGAAGGAAAGCCTAATATTCATCACCAGTATTAGGGGTCTGTGTTGATGGACTTTTGCTTGCCTCAGAGCTGCTTTACTACCTATACATAAGTCAAGGCAAATTCAAATTGACGCAGGTTGATGCAGCTTAGAAGGAAGTCATATGCAGGTCAGAGATGAATTACCTGCTTATCAAGTAGACCTGTCAATGAACTGTGAATGATTTCAAACTGATACAAGATGCAGGTAGAATGCACCTGAAAGCAAGTTTAATTTGTCATGAAAACAAGCCCAGAGCCCATTAACACAGGCCCTTAATGCTTTTGCTGCCACCAACATAAGGCATATGGCAGAACAAAACGCTTGCAGCTGGCCAGCTCTCAAGCTTTCATTGGCAGACCACAAGCTTTCATTAGCAGGATGCCTGCTCTGCCATGCACAGACAGCCAGAGAGCAGTAGATGGAACATAGGACATTTTTTAGTCTTAAGCGGGAGGGAGGGGGGTTGCTGAAGGAACTTTCTCCCCAACTTATAGTTTCGGCAAATGTTCAAAGCAACCTGAAGGCTGTGCTTAGAAACTGAATGATTTATCAGTGTTGATGCACTAATCTTGCATAAAACATTTAGGCTGCTTTCACACTGAGGCACTTTATAGGCGCTATAGTGCTAAACATAGCAGCGGCGCTTTGCGGGCGCTTTTAACCCTTTTTTGGCCGTTAGGAAACGTAGAGGATTATTACGTAGAGGGGGTTAAAAGTGCCCTGCTAGTGGCCAAAAAGGGCCGAAAAGATGACGGTAAAGCCGCTTTACTGCCGACGCCCCAATGTGAAAGTACCCTTAATGTTTTCTTCTCACCTGTCCTATATATACTGTAGCTAATTTTAAGAAAAAATTTAGTAATAATTTAAGGTTTGTTTGGAATTACTCTTTTTGTTTTGCATTCATAGAGTACTAAAGTTTCCCTTATATATGAGGTTGCTTTTAATTTAAGATATGTTGATAGTCACAAATATAGTATACATAAGTTTGTATATTAGACTGTTTTAGGGGATCTGTTATAGTATCGATAAAACGTATTTTCTAAGCTTCTATAATAATCCTCTACGTTTCCTTTTGTAACAACTACAAATTTACTTTTAATTTTAGCTGAACATGGCACATGTGTCTCAAACAGGCCCAATCCAACTGAAATGTTTGACAGATTTGAAGGCAAACTGAGCCAGCTTTGGTACAAAATCACTGGTGGACAGGTGGGCACAGGCTGTGGGACACTAAGTGATGGCAAATCATTGTACTTTAATGGGCCTGGCAAGAGAGAAGCAAGAACTGCTGCCTTGGATACAACTAACACCAGGTGAATAAACAACCCATATATTGCTTCAGTTTGAATGTGTGCTGCTATAAACCAGACAGTTTTCTTGTAAAAGTAAAATACTATAACAGTTTATTATGTAGGCTGGTGGCCATTTTAATTACCCTTTGTGTTTATTATAAACCAGCTTATGAAAAACAAAGACTTCTCAAACGAACAGTTTATTCATTTAAAATATTTAACTGTGTTTCCAGTGAAGCAATTCTATTTAAGCTTTTATTAAGCTATTATTAAAGTATATGTTTGTAAGCTACATATTTCACATCCATCTGAAGGTAAAAAAAGCTAATAAACTGTTTACATTATTGTAAACCCAATAATATAAATAGTGAAAGTTAACATGAGTATTGGCGCCTCTCTCCTGTAAATCGCCATATCATATCCCTATTCTAAAAAATATAATTCACCAGTGCAGGTCAATGAGTAAACATCTAAGATCATTGTTTTCCTGGAAGCTAATATAATGAGGTGAGGAAAGATGATTTCCTCAGTTAAAAATTACCGAAGTGATGTCAAAATAAGGAAAGATTTATATACGGTGAGCGGGAAATGGTCACGCAAGGCCACGGAATACTTTACCAGCACGTACAGGAATTTCACAGGATGGATGGTTTCATCATTGTTTCTCACTAAAAATTATATTAAAGCTGTTTACCATGAGGCATTGAAATAAACAGATGAAATGCATATGTGTGAACTGTTTTATTTTCCAAAGAAGTTTTAATTTTGCTAAGCCAGTCTTGTGATACTGGTAGCCCTGCCAAATAGCAAAGCAAAGGTATACATTACAGTTGAGCAAAACAACCTGAACCAGGACCTACCCCAGCCTGTAATTGGGCACTGAAGGAGCAGTATCATATTAAAGCAGGCCTTCAGTCATTTTTTCAACTTTCCATCTATTAAATCTTCTGGCCTTGGTGTTTTAACTTTGGATAGTAAAACTTTTTTTTTTCCGCCAGTAAATATCTTATACAGCCCACTTTCTGTTTCTTGTCTGGTAAAAAGCCTAGGCTTATGACATCATGCACAGCTCTCTCTCTCACTCTTGTGAGAGCTTGTCAGCTAGGGAGGGGGGATGAGTCATAAGAGGGCCAATGAGAGCTGCAGAGCTGAAGGTGTGCTTCTGTGTGTCTGTGTAAATCCAGGAAGTGAACAGGCAGCAGCTTCAGCTCCCCACAGTTAAAATTGTTGCAGCCAGACTCAGTGGAGGGAGATTTCTGCAGCATATTTGGCAAGTACAGAATTACAGTATATATACACTGAGCAAAATTATAAGCGCAACACTTTTGTGTTTGCTCCTATTTGTCATGAGCTGAATGCAAAGATCTATGACTTTTTCTATGTACACAAAAGGCCTATTTCTCTCAAATATTGTTCACAAATCTGTCTAAATCTGTGTTAGTGAGCACTTCTCCTTTGCCGATGTAATCCATCCACCTCACAGGTGTGGCATATCAAGATTCTGATTAGACAGCATGATTATTGTACAGGTGTGCCTTAGGCTGGCCACAATAAAAGGCCTCTGTAAAATGTGCAATTTTATCACACAGCACAATGCCACAGATGTTGCCAGTTTTGAGGGAGCGTGCAATTGACATGCTGACTGCAGGAATGTAAACCAGAGCTGTTGCCCTTGAATTAAATGTTAATTTCTCTACCATAAGCCGTCTCCAAAGGCGTTTCAGAGCATTTTGCAGTACATCCAACCGGCCTCACAACCACAGACCACGTGTAACCACACCAGCCCAGGATCTCCACATCCAGTATCTTCACCTCAAAGATCATCTGAGACCAGCCACCCGGACAGCTGCTGCAACAATCGGTTTGCATAACCAAAGAATTTCTGCAGACTGTCAGAAACCATCTCAAGGAAGCTCATCTGCAAGCTCTTCGTCCTCTTCGGGGTCTCGACTTGACTGTAGTTCATCGTCTTAACCAACTTGAGTCGCCAAATGCTCACATTCGATGGTGTCTGACACCTTGGAGAGGTGTTCTCTTCACTGATGCATCCAGGTTTTCACTGTACAGGGCAGAAGGCAGACAGCGTGTATGGCGTTGTGTGGGTGAGCGGTTTGCTGATATCAACGTTGTGCCCATGGTGGCGGTAGGTTTATGGTATGGGCAGGCATATGTTATAGACAACGAACACACGTGCATTTTATTGATGGCATTTTGAATGCACAGAGATACCGTGATGAGATCCTGAGGCCCATTGTTGTGCCATTCATCCAGAACCATCACCTCATGTTGCAGCATGATAATGCACGGCCTCATGGTGTACAAAATTCCTGGAAGCTGAAAACATCCCAGTTCTTTCATGGTCAGCATACTCACCAGAGATGTCACCCATTGAGCATGTTTGGGATGCTTTGGATCAGCGTATACAACAGCGTGTTCCAGTTCCTGCCAATATCTAGAAACTTTGCACTTCCATTGAAGAGGAATGGACCAACATTCCACAGGCCACAATCAACAACCTGATCAAATCTATGCGAAGGAGATGTGCTGCACTGCGTGAGGCAAATGGTGGTCACACCAGATACTGACTGGTTTTCGGACCCCCGACCCCCAATACAGTAAAACTGCACATTTTAGAGTGGCCTTTTATTGTGGCCAGCCTAAGGCACACCTGTGCAATATAATCATGCTGTCTAATCAGCATCTTGATATGTCACACCTGTGAGGTGGATGAATTATCTCGGCAAAGGAGAAGTGCTCACTAACACAGATTTAGATCTTTGAGCACTTTAATGATGCTTAAAGTGAAACAATGAAAACGAAAAAAATACTTTAAATATAATGCTGGGGAGATCCCCTTAGTCTGCCTGTGGCGCATCTGTACTGTGTATAGAACCTGCTGCAGCAAAACTGACATACAGTATCTGACAAAAGTGAGTACACCCCTCACATTTTTGTAAATATTTTATTATATCTTTTCATGTGACAACACTGAAGAAATTACACTTTGCTACAATGTAAAGTAGTGAGTGTACAACTTGTATAACAGTGTAAATTTGCTGTCCACTCAAAACACAGCCATTAGAAGGGAACCCTGTGGCCTGTCTAATTCACCTTTCTGATAGACCGATCAAAAAGTATAAAGCCTCCCTTACAATCCACCTGCTGAATACGGCCATACATCCCAGTCTGTTGGAGATCAGGGAGAACCCTCCATCAAAATCTCTGTGGTTCTCTGAAGTAAACAATTTGAGAGACATAGAGGACCTCACCGCTACCTTGAACAACCAGGAGGAAACCTTCTGAGAGACCTGGCGTCCTTGGAACCATTTTGTGTACACTGACGCTTATCTTCACTCTTTTTTTCTCTCCCCTCCTTATCCCTCTTCTTACTTGCTTTGGGGACATTCAATCCCTTAATCCTTTCCCCCTCTGGCTGCTTTCTCTCCTCCATCTTTCTGACTCAGTAATGGACTATGTTGTTCTATTATGGTGTAAATCCCTGGCTACATTTCGCCTTTTACGGTATCCCATTACTGGGCAAGACAGGCCTTAGGGAAGCATTATCTCCCGTTATGTTAAAAAGATTCTAATTCAAGTTACTTCACTTTATTGTATCTGAAGCATTCAAATACATATGTATTTGGTCTGCCATATAATTGTTTGTTGGGCTCCCCAGCGTGATGCACTGACCACTATCCGCACAACCGTAATAGTTTCTTTATGACCACCTGTAATGTGCAGTACTGAGCATGATGTTCTATGTCTCTGCTTATGTAAGCCCTTCTTGTGTTTTTTTTTTTACTGTGATATTTGTTGATTAATGTCTAAACTGCTGGCAACAAAAGTGAGTACACCCCTAAATGAAAATGTCCAAATTGGGCCCAATTGGCCATTTTCCCTCCCTTGTGTCATGTGACTTGTTAGTGTTACAAGGTCTCAGGTGTGAATGGGGAGCAGGTGCGTTAAATTTGGTGTTATTGTTTTCACTGTCTCATGCTGGTTACTGGAAGTTCAACATGGCACCTCAAGGCAAAGAACTCTCTGAGGATCTGAAAAAAAGAATTGTTGCTCTACATAAAGATGGCCTAGGCTATAAGAAGATTGCCAAGACCCTGAAACTGAGCTGCAGTACGGTGGCCAAGACCATAGAGTGGTTTAACAGGACAGGTTCCACCCCGAAAGAAGTCCTTTTGTGATGAAACCGGTCGGGTTAGGATCTGTTTCCTGCTATCGGATTTGTTTGCACAGTGCCTGGATATCTTAAGGCGGTCGCATTTATTGTACACAATGCTGCTTTTACCTGTACTAATGTATGTGCAATACTTTATATTAAACAAAACTTTCTGGCATCTCACTTTATGATCAATCTGAGCGTGGGGTGGATGGAGCTTGGTTTGAATATCTGTCCCCAGACCTGTTTGACCCTTCATAATAAAGGGTCCAGTCTCTCTGGTAAGAGTCTTTATTGCCTGTGGTGATGGTGCATGCACGAGCTGGAGTTTTTTATGCATTCAACTACTTATCACGGATTTGTGTTTTATACAGTTGGATTTAATAACCCAATATTAGATTTTTGTTTAGAGCATCATTTTTTTCTACATCCACTCAGAACAGGCCTTGCCATGGTCGACCAAAGAAATTAAGTGCACGTGCATAGCGTCATATCCAGAGGTTGTCTTTGGAAAATATACGTATGAGTGCTGCCAGCATTGCTGCAGAGGTTGAAGGGGTGGGGTGGTCTGCCTGTCAGTGCTCAGACCATGTGCCGCACACTGCATCAAATTGGTCTGCATGGCTGTCGTACCAGAAGGATGCCTCTTCTAAAGATGGTGCACAAGAAAGCCTGCAAACAGTTTTCTGAAGACAAGCAGATAAAGAACATGGATTACTGGAACCATGTCCTGTGGTCTGATGAGACCAAGATAAACATATTTGATTCATATGGTGTCAAGCGTGTGCGGCGGAACCCAGGTGAGGAGTACAAAGACAAGTGTGTCTTGCCTACAGCCAAGTATGGTGGTGGGAGTGTCATGGTCTAGGGCTGCATGAGTGCTGCCGGCACTGAGGAGCTACAGTTCATTGAGGGAACTGTGAATGCCAACATGTACTGTGACATATTGAAGCAGAGCATAATCCTCTCCTTTCGGAGACTGGACCGCAGGGCAGTATTCCAACAGGATAATGACCCCAAACACACCTCCAAGATGACCACTGCCTTACTAAAGAAGCTAAGGGTAAAAGTGATGGACTGGCCAAGCATGTCTCTAGACCTAAACCCTATTGAGCATCTGTGGGGCATCCTCAAACAGAGGGTGGAGGAGCGCAAATTCTCTAACATCCACCAGCTCCATGATGTTGTCATGGAGGAGTGGAAGAGGACTCCGGTGGCAACCTGTGAAGCTCTGGTGAACTCCATGCCCAAGAGGGTTAAAGCTGTGCTGGAAAATAAAATATAGACACTTTGGGCCCAATTTGGACATTTTCACTTAGGGGTGTGCTCACTTTTGTTGCTAGCAGTTTAGACATTAATGGCTGTGTGTTGAGTTATTTTGAGGGGACAGCAAATTTACACTGTTATACAAGCTGTACACTCACTACTTTACATTTTAGCAAAGTGTCATTTCTTCAGTGTTGTCACATGAAAAGAGGTAATAAAATATTTACAAAAATGTGAAGGGTGTACCCACTTTTGTCAGATACTGTATACAGTTGTGTGAAAAAGTATTTGCCCCTTCCTGACTTTTTATTTTTTTGCATATTTCTCACACTTAAATGATTCAGATCATCAAACTAATTTTTATATTACACAAAGATAACCCGAGTAAAACCAAGAGCCCACTCCCATGCTGAATCATGAATGAACTGTGATTAACCACAATTTTTTGGAAAGCTGAGTTAAATTTCACTTGTCACACCCAGGCCTGATTACTGCCCGACCTGTTGAATCAAGAAATCACATGAATAGAAGCTGTCTGACAAAGTGAAGCACACTAACAGATCACAAAAAGCCACACATCATGCCACAATCTAAAAAAAATCAAAAACAGATTAGAAACAAAGTAATGTACATGTAGGAAAGGTTTCAAAGCCATTTCTAAAGCTTTGGAACTCCAGTGAACCACGGGGGAGAACCATTATCCACAAATTGAGATAACTTGGAACAGTGGGGAACCTTCCCAGGACTGGCCGGCCTACAAAAATTACTCCAAGAACATAACGTTGACTTATCCAGGAGGTCATAAAAGAACCTAGAACAACATCTAAAGAACTGCAGGCCTCACTTGCCTCAGGTAAGATCAGTGTTCATGATTCAACAATAAGAAAGAGACAAAGGCTTATCTCACATTTAACAAAAAACATCCATGCCCAAGAGGGTTAAAGCTGTGCTGGAAAATAATGGTGGCCACACAAAATATAGACACTTTGGGCCCAATTTGGACATTTTCACTTAGGGGTGTGCTCACTTTTGTTGCTAGCAGTTTAGACATTAATGGCTGTGTGTTGAGTTATTTTGAGGGGACAGCAAATTTACACTGTTATACAAGCTGTACACTGACTACTTTACATTTTAGCAAAGTGTCATTTCTTCAGTGTTGTCACATGAAAAGAGGTAATAAAATATTTACAAAAATGTGAAGGGTGTACCCACTTTTGTCAGATACTGTATACAGTTGTGTGAAAAAGTATTTGCCCCTTCCTGACTTTTTATTTTTTTGCATATTTCTCACACTTAAATGATTCAGATCATCAAACTAATTTTATATTACACAAAGATAACCCGAGTAAAACCAAGAGCCCACTCCCATGCTGAATCATGAATGAACTGTGATTAACCACAATTTTTTGGAAAGCTGAGTTAAATTTCACTTGTCACACCCAGGCCTGATTACTGCCCGACCTGTTGAATCAAGAAATCACATGAATAGAAGCTGTCTGACAAAGTGAAGCACACTAACAGATCACAAAAAGCCACACATCATGCCACAATCTAAAAAAAATCAAAAACAGATTAGAGACAAAGTAATGTACATGTAGGAAAGGTTTCAAAGCCATTTCTAAAGCTTTGGAACTCCAGTAAACCACGGGGGAGAACCATTATCCACAAATTGAGATAACTTGGAACAGTGGGGAACCTTCCCAGGACTGGACGGCCTACAAAAATTACTCCAAGAACATAACGTTGACTTATCCAGGAGGTCATAAAAGAACCTAGAACAACATCTAAAGAACTGCAGGCCTCACTTGCCTCAGGTAAGATCAGTGTTCATGATTCAACAATAAGAAAGAGACAAAGGCTTATCTCACATTTACCAAAAAACATCTTGATTATCCCCAAGACTTTTAGGCAAATATTCTGTGGACTGATGAGACAAAAATGTTACTTTTTGGAAGGTGTGCGTCCCATTACATCTGGCATAAAACTAATGCTGTGTACACACGACCGAACTTTCGACGGACTGAATCACGTCAGACTTTTCGATGGACTTTCGACTGACTTTTTCGACGGACTTCCGTCAAATCGGACTTGTCTACACACAATCACACCAAAGTCCGACGGATTTGACCGCGATGACGCACGACCGGACTAGAATAAGGAAGTTCATAGCCAGTAGCCAATAGCTGCCCTAGCGTTGGTTTACATCCGTCCGACTAGCATACAGACGAATGGATTTTTCAACCAGACTTGAGTCCGTCGGAAAGATTTGAAACATGTTCTAAATCTAAAGTCCGTCACATTTTCAACAGAAAAGGTCCACTGCAGGTCCAATGAAGCCCACGCATGGTCGAATTGTCCGACGGATTTGTTCCGTCGGACAAGTTTGGTCGAAAAGTCCGGCCGTGTGTACATGGCATAACACAGCATTTCATAACAAGTACATCATACCAACAGTCAGACATGGTGGTGGTAGCAGCGTGATGGTCTGGGGCTGCTTTGCTTTGCAGCTCCGGGACCTAGACGACTTGCCATAATTGATGGAACCATGAATTCTGATCTCTACTAGAAAATCCTAAAGGAGATTGTCCGGCCATCAGTTCGTGACCTCAAGCTCAAATGCACTTGGGTTGTGCAGCAGGACAATGAACCGAAACACAACAGCAAGTCCACCTCCAAATGGATCTAACATAGCAAAATTTAGGTTTTGGAGTGGCCTAGTCAAAGCCCGGACTTAAATCCAATTGAGATGCTGTATCATGACCTTACACAGGCCGTTCATGCTGGAAAACCCTCCAATGTGGCTGAATTAAAACAATTCTGCTAAAAAGAGTGGGCAAAATTGCTCCCCAGCAATGTGAAAGACTCATTGCCTCATTGCCAGTTATCGCAAATGCTTGATTGCAGTTGTTGCCGCCAATGCATTTTGTATTTACTCGGGTTATCTTTGTGTAATACTTGTTTGATGATCTGAGTCATTTAATGGTGACAAATATGCAAAAAACTAAAAAATCAGAAAGGGGGCAAATACTTTTTCACACAACTGTATAAAGAAAAAAAAATACATTTAAATTGATTTTCCTGGCTGCTTTGTCCGAACCGCTTGCCAGGCACTAAGTACTAACATGATACAAGACTCCCTTAATGTACTTTTTAGCAAAGTTGTTAATAGCACCTTTTTTTAAGCACTTTAAGTAGATTATTTATTCACTTTTTTAAACTCGTGTCATGACCACTGCCCCAGGTTTCCTGTTTCAGAGTGGCTCCTTTCTCATGCAAAGTCTTATGGAGTCACTCTTACATGCAGTTTGTGTCTTCCTACGCTGTTTGCATTAACAGAAACACTCAGCCCTGAAGGCTGGGATGGTAAGGTTATCATTATATCATAGCTGCTCCTCCCCCCTTCCTCCTCCAAGCTTGAGGCTCGCTGCTCACAGTTACCTCTTTCCTGTTAAGACTGGAAATTCAGGGAGGCAGCACTGAGAGAGCTGGAGCCAACAGCATTGAAAGCTGTAAACTGCAAGTGCTGGGGTAAGAATTTCAACAAATAGATTACTGAGGAATGTTTATTTTATTGAGCTCTATGTGATAAGCTAAAAAATGCAGAGGGTTTAATACTACTTTTACATTTTTAGTATTAAGTATACGTTTATTTTAAGGCATCCTTTTGCTGTGCTGCGTTGTTACTAATACCTCTGTTAACTGAATCTTCTTCCTCCTCAGATTAGTTCAGTTTTACATACAGATAGGAAGTAAGAGCAGTGGCTCGACCTGTAGCAAGCCAAAGGCAAGAAATGAAGGTAAATGTAAACATAAAATTGTAAAAAATTTAAAATGTTTTATCACCAAATTTAACTATCCAGATACGCTGTTCAGTATATACACTATATTACCAAAAGTATTGGGACACCTGCCTTTACACGCACATGAACTTTATTGGCATCTGAGTCTTTGTCTGTAGGGTTTAATATTGAGTTGACCAACCCTTTGCAGCTATAACAGCTTCAACTCTTCTGGGAAGGCTGTCCACAAGGTTTAGGAGTGTGTCTACGGGAATGTTTGACCATTCTTCCAGAAATGCCTGGCTCGCAGTCTCCACTCTAATTCATCCCAAAGGTGTCCTGTCGGGTTGAGGTCAGTACTCTGTGTCGGCCAATCAAGTTCCTCCACCCCAAACTCGCTCATCCATGTCTTTATGTACCTTGCGTTGCCATTAAAGTTAATGTATGTGTAAAGGCAGGCGTCCCAATACTTTTGGTAATATAGTGTACATATACTAAATTAATGTATTTATTATTTTCATCAAATTCTGTATTCTAGTTTTTTTTTTGTTTTATCTTTTTAGTTTTGTTATCTTTCTCATAAAAATAAAATGTTTCCTAGTGAAAGTTAGACAGAGTTGTCTAGACATTTTTTATTTAGATAATCTTTTTTTTAACCACTTGAGCTCCAGAAGCATTTACCACTTTTGATAATTGGAACATTTTTTGCTATTCAACATTGCTCTACTTTAACTGTCAATTGTGCAGTCATGCAACACTGTACACAAATTACATTTTTATCTTTTTTACTCACACTAATAAAGCTTTCTTATGGTGTTATTTATTAAATAGAAAGTTTTTCTTGCAGTATGAGTATGAGTATGCAGCTATGACACTATACTGGTAACGGCGGTCATCAGTGCCGTATAAAGCACAACTACAGTGGTGACAGTACATTTGGTTAGATACATTCACATAAAAGATGTATATGGAGAGATAAAATAGAAAATTGTGGTCTCCCAAGAACCCCAATGGAGTTTATTCTGTGAGAGGGGAGTGGTAGCAAAGGCCCCCGGTCTTGTTGGAGCTCTTTGGGGATCCTCTAGTAGTGTAGGTGAGTTTGTAAAGTAGTGGGGGAAAATAATTAATTAGCTTGCACCTCTGTGATTAAGTAGGAGGAAGGGGTTGCTTCCAAATGAAATAAAATGTTTTTTTTGGCATAGAAGAACAGATTCCTGATTAGTTTTTTACGGTGAGCAGTAAACAGTAAGATCCTCCACTATCCCTGGTTTATAGCCTAAATCAGGGTCTCCAAACTTTTGAAACAAAGGGCCAGTTTACTGCCCTCCAGACATTGGGAATGCCAGACTCTGACCAGTGGAAGTGGAAAATGATGTCAGTGGAAGTTATAGTGCCTCATCTTTGGTGTCAGTGCGAAGAACAATGCCTGTTTGTTGGTATCAGCAGGATGAATTACCTCTCATTATTGGTGTCAGTGGGAGGAAGAATCCCTCATCGTTGGTGTCCGTGGGAGGAATAGTGCCCCATAGTTGGTGTTAGAGGGAGGAACAGTGCCCCATCATTTGTGTCAGTAAGAGAAATGGTGCCCCATCATTGGTGTCAGTAGGAGAAATAGTATCCCATCATTGGTGTCCAGTGGGAGCAATAGTGCCCCGAGGGCCAGATAAAGGCAAGCAAAGGGCCGCATGCCCCAGTTTGGAGACCACTGGCCTAAATGATCACAGGAGAAAAGCAAATGCCTACACGTGTGATGAGAAAATATGTACAAGAAGTCCTTTTTTCTTTTTCCAATAGCAAAAAGAAAAACAAAAAAAGAAAAGCGAAAGACCATCCAGGGGCCACTTCCTCATAATTTATTGTAAAAATAACACAGAAAAGCAGAAGAAATCCTACAATGCTCTCAATCCTCCCTCCCCCCCTAAGAACTGTCACCACCATCTCCCCAAAAGCCTATACCCTCCCAAACCGAACACCCTTTAAACCTTCTCCTAATACAGCAAACCCTATGGCCCTCCCTCTGGTAGCTGGGACAGAGGCGACTATATGAGCTGAAACCCCCCTTAAACTGATGGAACCACTGATGTATGCACCTGTATGCTAAATGAGCCTATATACAATGTAATCATGGGACTCAATCAAAACCAGAGAACCTGTATGTGGTAGCACTGCCCCCTGAAGCCACAGTGGGCGAATGCAGTGCATAACCATAATACAGATATACCTAAGGAGAACTCTGCAACTAGATAGTATATGGCATCTCTACATGAGAGTAAATGCAGTCCATCTAAAGTCATCAGGTGTAAATAATGCGACTCAAATAGAGGTTGTCGTCTCTGTAGGTTCCTTCAGTCTATAGGTACAATATTGGACCAAGCCACTCCCAAGATTACATAGTTCACTACCACACACTATAATCCTCAATATGCTAGGGACAGTGTGATGGAACCAAACAGCAGGACAAAGGTGAAAACACCTTAATGCAAGAGGCAGATCGTGACTCCCATATGCTGTAGCTGGTGTGGCCAGTGCTATACTTAAGGCCCAGTGGCTATGGGTACCGTACTGCACTTCTGATAGAACCAGTCTACCAGTGCTAGGGGTCGGGGTTATTCACAGTCCCACTGTAGTTGTCACACGGTTCCACTGTGTATCTCAGACTCTGAGCATCCAGGCTCTTGATATGATGACAAGTGGTGTGGAAGTGGTGATGGTAAACCACGTGCAATCTGCAGGTGGACTCAGTAGCCCCTTGGGTGAGTGGCATATAATGCGCTGATGATAGCTAGTATCCCATGGCTGTACAATGGCTGCAACGGTTCTCAATGCCTCTGAGGGATTCTGGTATAGGATCCAATGATAGATGATAGCGTGTATGAGGGGCCCGTCCTCGTGTTGTCTACATGTTTTGTTCCACCCCCGACATTCGTCAGGACGTATGTCAGTATGAGAAATAATGCCCCATCGTTGGTGTCAGTAGGAGAAATAGTACCCCATCATTGGTGTCCAGTGGTAGCAATAGTGCCTGCAGGCCCCAGTTTGGAGACCACTGGCCTAAATGATCACAGGAGAAAAGCAAATGCCTACATGTGTGATGAGAAAATATGTACTAGAAGCACTGTTTTCTTTTTCCCTCCAGAATTTTATCATGAATAGTGTTAAATATAAATTAATTCCGCATGGGGTCAAACTTAGTAGCTGAGCCACCTAGGGGATTTTGTTTAACTATATGTATCAATGTTATCAGATTTCTTTTTTTATCAGAATGTAGTCAAGTAATAAAGGCTTTTGGGTAGATCTCTCCCTAACAACATTGGGTGCAAAGACATCTTCCCATTGGGGTTGATTTACTAAAAGTAAATAGGCTGCTCACTTTGAAAGATCGTTTTCCCCAAAGCTTAGTGAATATGGTGAAAAATTCACTTTGCAAAGAATACCCAGTCATGTGCAAGGAAAATAAAAAACAGCATTTTTGCTTGCAAATGATGGGATGATGGAAGTCATCAGAACTTCAGCTCATTCACTAAGCTCTGGGGAAAATTCCAAGGTGAACAATCTATTTGCTTTTAGCATATTAACTGCTTTGTCTTTAGAACACGGGCAAGGTGCTGTTTCTGTGACTTTTCCTTCTGGCCTAAAGTAACCAATGTGTAACCAATCAGCATTCATTTTTATTAAGTCAGAACAGCAAAAGTTGAATGCTGGTATTATGCTAGTATTTTGCTCTTTTTGCAGTAAACCGATCTGTGTTACCCTGGTAAACAGATAGCCACTAAAGAGAGACTGTACAAATCTGTAAATTTGATATAATCATCATAGATGTGTAAAAATATAATCTTGATTGGTTGTAAATTACATTCAACATTATTACTGAATAAGAAGAAAACAATACTCAATGATAGCTGTAGTGGGTGCATTGTATATCAATTGCAAAATTTCACACGTTTTCAGTTCCATCCAAAGCCAAAATATACAGTACGATGTTTATATGACTTTTTGACATTTGTAACAAGTTAATATGAGATTTGGTCCTATACCTCATTTATTTTTTTAAACCAGGATGAAGAACAATTTTTCCTATATATATATATGAAAGTAGTCTCATATCTGTAAACAATCATGTATTTTGCTTTTTTTTAAGGTATTGTTGTTCAATACACAAATGACAATGGCATTAGCTGGAATTTATTGCGTGAGCTGGATTTCCTATCTTATCTGGAGCCACAAATAATCTCCATAGAATTACCACGCGATGCAAAGACTTCTACAACTGCGTTCCGATGGTGGCAGCCGCAGCATGGTGGGTCCTGTAAGAGGTTTTATCTTGGAAGCGTTCTCTTATGCCACCTCATTTATCTCTGTCAAAACATCAACTATTCCAATGTATAGTATGCAAATTACAAAATAGTGCATTGTGTGATTTTTTCCTTTAGCTATACAGTGAGAAAAAAAAGTATTTGATCCCCTGCTGATTTTTTAGGTTTGCCCACTGACGAAAAATGTATCAGTCTATAATTTTATTGGTAGGTTTATTTTAACAGTGTGAGACAGTATAATGACAAAAATATCCAGAAAAACGCATTTCAACAAAGTTATAAATTGATTTGCATTTTAATGAGTAAAATAAGTATTTTATCCTCTATCAATCAGCAATATTTCTGGCTTTCAGGTGTCTTCTATACAAGTAAAAAGCTGAGATTAGGAGCACTCTCTTAAAGGGAGTGCTGTAATCTCAGCTTGTTACCTGTATAAAAGACACCTGTCCACAGGAACAATCAATCAGATTCCAATATCTCCACCATGGCCAAGACCAAAGAGCTGTCCAAGGGGCTACAAGACCATCGCCAAGCAGCTTGATGAGAGGGTGACAACAGTTGGTGCAATTATTTGCAAATGAAAGAAACACAAAATAACCGTCAATCTCTCTCGGACTGGGGCTCAATGGAAGATCTCACCTCATGGAGTTTCAGTGATCATGAGAACAGTGAGGAATCAGCCCAAAACTACACGGGAGAATCTTGTTAAATTTTAAAGCAGCTGGGACCATAGTCACCAATAAAACAATTGGCAACACACTACATTGTGAAGGACTGAAATCCTGCAGCTCCCGCAAGGTCCCCTTGCTCAAGAAAGCACATGTACAGGCCTGTCTGAAGTTTGCTAATGAACATCTGAATGATTCAGAGGAGAACTGAGTGAAAGTGTTGTGGTCAGATGAGACCAAAATCAAGCTCTTTGGCATCAACTCAACTCACCGTGTTTGGAGGAGGTGAAATGCTGCCTATGACCCCAAGAACCCTATCCCCACTGTCAAACATGGAGGTGGAAGCATTATGCTTTGGGGGTGTTTTTTTGCTAAGGGGACAGGACAACCTCATCGAAGGAATGATGGACGGGGCGATGTACCATCAAATCTTGGGTGAGAACCTCCTTCACTCAGCCAGGGCATTGAAAATGGGTTGTGGATGGGTATTCCAGCATGACAATGACTAAAATCACATCGCCAAGGCAACAACGGAGTGGCTCAAGAAGAAACACATTAAAGTCCTGGAGTGGCCTAGCCAGTCTCCAGACATTAATCCCATAGAAAATATGTGGAGGGAGCTGAAGGTACGAGTTACCAAACGTCAGCTTCGAAACCTTAATTACATGGAGAAGATTTGCAAAGAGGAGTAGGACAAAATCCCTCCTGAGATGTGTGCAAACCTGGTGGCCAAATACAAGAAACATCGGACCTCTGTGATTGTCAACAAGGGTTTTGCCACCAAGTACTAAGTCATGTTTTGCGAAGGGGCCAAATATTTATTTCACTCATTAAAATGCAAATCAATTTAGAACTTTTTTGAAATGTGTTTTTCTGGATTTGTTTGTTATTCTGTCTCTCACTGTTAAAATAGCCCTACCAATAAAATTTTAGACTGATCATGTCTTTGTCAGTTGGAAACTTCCAACTACAACACTGAACACTGCATTATATATTTGTTTTGTATTGTGACTATGTTCCTGTATTAACTATAATAATTATTTCAGGGAGACAATCAGGCCAGTGGGCACTAGATGATGTCCTCATTGGAATGAATGACAGTTCCCGGACTGGGTTCCAGGACAGGTTTGATGGCTCTGTAGATTTGCAAGCAAACTGGTACCGAATCCAAGGAGGCCAAGTAGACATTGATTGTTTGTCTATGGATACTGCCCTTGTTTTTTCTGAGAACACAGGTACATGTCTTAAAATGTGGATTGTATAAGTAAATGTAAACTCTCTTCGTCAACAGCTTTATGCATGATGAATTACTTTAATGTATGCCTATACATCACCCCAAAATGCTGTTGCAAATACTTGTTGGAGAAAAATTTTGAATCCATTTTTTTGGATCCTTTCTAACAGCTAAAAAAAATGTAAAAACACCCCTAATTGGGTTATGTGTTCATTAAAGATTGCATATCTTTTGTATAGTAATAGAGAGAAGTGAGGAAATTTGAGATGTGTGAATCAAAAGACTATCTGAACAAAACATAAAATTTTGGCAGGTGAAATAATTCACATACTTTACCCAGTAGTGTTTTTATGAATATTTTACATATAATTCAGCATTTGCGTAATTCATTACATACAGAGTAAATCATTTGAGTACAAATGATTGTTGTTTGTTGTTTGCACCAGTTCTATATATACCTATGCCATGGTGTAATGCAACAGGGTTGTCAGGTAGCAAGCAGTCACATACACATCCTGTTGCTAACACTGTGTATAGTAAAAGGCTCCAGACTGCAGCTTTACCTGCACAGTTTGTTTGTTGTTTGGTGGAAAAATGACTTATTCCGCGTACACACCGCCGGGCTTCCCGACAGAAAAAGTCTGATGGGAGCTCTTGGTCAGATATTCCGACCGTGTGTATGCCCCATCGGACTTTTTCTGTCTGCATTTCTGACGGACTCAGATATAGAACATGTTCTAAATCTTTCCGTCGGAAATGCCGACGAAGTTTAGCCCGTTGGCAAGTCCGCGTGTGTGAATGCGGCATTACAGTTCACCCATTTTAGGTCCACAAACCTAGAACCAATTTGCTACCAGGACAGTGCAGTGGTTTTCCCTACTTTTCTGGTCATGCTGTTGTAAAGCTGGAAAATATCTCTTTCAGCCAATCCATCATAGCACAATGTGGTTTGTTATGGTGAAATTTAGGCTAGACAGTCAACTGCTGTAAGGGGCACAATGAAAAAATATGGCCCTGTGTACAAGTGTACCACTGTAGATCATGGAAAATAGTTTTTGCTAACTTTTTATTTTTTCAATTTTAATATAAATGTTTTCTTTGTTTGTACTTAGTTTAGAGCAGAGCAGATTACATGCTGTTTTTTAAAGATTACATTGAATATGACTCAGCTACAGGAACAATGAAAATTACAAGATGGTTTATAATGCATTATTTCATTTGTACTACAGGGAAACCTCGATATGTAGAGACATGGGATTTCCATGTGATGCCATCAAGTTCTCTACAGTTTGAATTGAGCATGGGCTGTAGTAAGCCATTTAGTGATTCTCACACAGTTCAGTTACAATATTCACTTAATAATGGAAGAGATTGGCACCAGGTTACTGAGGAGTGTGTGCCACCCAGCATTGGCTGCTTACATTATACAGAGAGCTCTGTATACTTATCTGAGAGGTTCCAGAGTTGGAAACGGATTACCGTATATCTTCCACCATCAACCATGTAAGTGTACGGATGCTTTATAACTCATTGAGCAGACTAGTACATTGCTAAAACAGAATGTCTGTTTATTATTTATATTTTTATAAATTATAATACATGGGGGCGGTCATATTTGCACATTACATGTGCAAGTTCTGCGTTCTAGCACTACATGATAATTGTGCTTCATTGCACCTTCCCATGATGCATGTCTATGGGTTGCCAAATATTTTTCAACAAATATATCTATTTTTAAAACAAAAAAAAATGAAAGTGTAAAAAAGCATAATGTGAAAGTCATGCAAAAATACTTTCTTGTATTGTATGGACACATCAGTACTTTAATTCACTCGTGAACACCCATTTTCAATTATTTCAATGTACATGATTATTTTAGTAAATTATCCACAATTCTATACACTTAACACTTTTTTTTTAGTTGGGCTGTAGATGTATCAATATACAGTAATAATGTTGCAGATAAACTACTACTACTATAAAATGTTCCTGGTTTTTTTTTCAAATGCTTTACATCTTCCAGTGAATATTGAAAGTGATAATACAGAAGATTGAAAAACACATTTGTACATAAACACTGTTAAACTCACTGTGCCTTTTCAGACTTATGAAAGCAGTTATTGTTAAATACTGTACATACAAGATCAAGAACGCTGTGGAGTTAAATTCATTTGGCTTTATACAAATTGAACGTACTTTGTTTCTACTGGAAAAACCTTAGCTTAATGTCTATGTATTAAATATGTACCAAACGCAAATAAATTATTGACCATTAACTCATACAGTATTGATTATAAACTGCAATATAATTGTGCACTGTAAAATGGATGTGCTTGGATTTTATCATAGCTCTCCAAGGACTCGCTTCAGATGGATACAGAGTAGCTATGGGCCTGGTACTGATGCATGGGCCATTGATAACATTATTCTTTCTTCTGGATGCCCTTGGATGTGTTCAGGACATGGTGTGTGTGATTCAGGGCACTGTGTGTAAGTATTAAAACATTTATGCAATCGATGTACAGAAAAAAATATATTTAAGATAGGATACATTTGGTAAATGTATTTATATTATGATTATAAGGGCTGCTACTAATGGTGCACATTTTATAAAACTATTCAGAGCACCAAAGCACAACAGCCTCAGACAGAAGTCTCTAAATATAGCTTAAAGCTGCACTCCAGGCAAAGATCACATTACATAGAGGAAAATACATATATGGGAGCTTTTTACCTGCCATGTGCACATCTGGAAGGATGACACCACTTTTTCTGTTAAATTTATGAATGTAGTGGTTTTTGTTCTCCATTCTTAGCCTGTTGTTAGTGATGGAGTGGCAGAAGACTGATGAGGTTATTTCCATGTTTAATATACTCCTCTCCAACCAGCTTGTTAATTGTCAAAATATTTGCATACAGTATGCGTGGGGTGGCTCCCACTGCTACCCTTCCCAGTCTCAGTGCTGCTGCATTGGTGATTACTGGAGGCTGATACTAATGTTTTTCCAAGTACTTACACTCGCACTAGCATTTATTATTGAATATAGAGCTACATTATATTATGTCATTCATATCAGCCTGGAATTCTTGCACTGCAACATTTTGAGGCGTGAAAAAGTAGTTTGAAGCTGTACAACTTACAGTGATAACATTGCTGTTGTGGTAATAGGTAGTTAATGATTAACTAAAGATAATAAGCGAATATGGAATAATAATAAAAACATAAAAAAATAAGCAAAAGTTTTTGTTTTTTTTAATTTAATATAATTTAATTTAATTATATATTGTATTATTCACTCGTGCAATGCTGGCTTTGTTCTTTTCTGCTAAAATCACCTTATAGATTAATTTACAATGTTCACAGGGACTTGGAAAGTTCAAGCTTCTCAAATTTTCCCGCTATTTCTGGTATAGATAGTTAATCAATGATAATTGAGAATCCAAAGAGTTTCCAAAATACATTTCCACTGGAAATCTTGTTTGAAAGTTAATATTTAAAGTATAACTTTAATGGCAAAACTTGGAGTGGAGATAGATAAGAACACCTCTTATGTTTTTATTGCTGCCTGTGTCACCATTAGGGATATTCACTAAAAAGTGAAACTTAAAGAAAATCACAAATCTTACAATTGGGGACACTAGTTCTGGTGACCTGGTGGGCCCAAATAATTCCTCTCATTTCCTGTGGCTATGGAACAGGAAGTGAGGGGAAATCTCCCCAATGGGGCACAAATGGCAAAAAAAACTGACAAGAGCTATCACCCTCCTTTATCCAAATTGAAAGGTTTTGTGTATAGTTCTACTTAAAGCATTAATCTATCTTTATTCACAAAATTCAAAGAGATTATACTCCAGGTAATGATCCCGCATTCACACCATCCTTGCACTCTGGAGATAAAGGGTGCCGGCTCAGCAATAACAATTAACGGAGAAAAGGAAAATGGATGGCCGCACTCCAATATAACACCTTTATTGATATGAATTGATCCATACACCAACAGAGGCACAGGTACAGATGATATGTGACATTTCGACCCCAATCTGTTTTATATACGTATAATCCATTGGTCACCTGACCAAACGTATCCTTTCCAGATTGCGATCAGGTGCAGTCCTCCAAAGCTTTCACACACATAAAAGAGGGAATAGGTGTGGAGGCGATCAGTGCAAATAGCATGTTGAAATTAACCCATGAAAAGGAGAATGAAAATTGTTCATAAATACGGGTCTATATAAATGAACTCCAAGTTTCACTTGATGCACTGGTATACCAAAGAATGACACACCATGCCCATGTGTCTAATAAACACTTAATAAAAACAATGAGTGAAAATTATACATAAATATGTGCACATACATATAAATGCATCATTTAAAAATGTGTGAATCTAAAAAACCTATACACACACATGTATATGTGGTCAAAGTCCACCAAATGGTGTCTAAAGGGGAATTCTTCCCAAATGGCAGAATGATGAGAAACATATACATATGCGCAACTTGTAGTTGGTGGGTAAGCGATCATTTGCAGCTCATTTATATAGACCCATATTTATGAACAATTTTCATTCTCCTTTTCATGAGTTAAATTCAACATGCTAATTGCACTGATCGCCTACACACCCATTCCCTCTTTCATGTGTGTGAAAGCTTTGGAGGACTGCACCTGATCGCAATCTGGAAAGGATATGTTTGGTCAGGTGATCAATGGATTATACGTATATATAAAACAGATTGGGGTCGGTGGTCCTACAGCTATGATTAAGCACCACTAACGGTGCGAAGCACGTCAGCTATCATCTGTACCTGTGCCTCTGTTGGTGTATTGATCAATTCATATCAATAAAGGTGTTATGTAGGAGTGCGGCCGTCCATTTTCCTTTTCTCCATTAATATCTTTATTCACAGCCACCTCTAGTTCTGTTTGTGTTTTGCACAGAACTAAAGTACCTTTTTATGCAAACACTCTGAAATTTCAAGTTACATTTTGCACATGCATACATACTTCATGTGCGTTCAGGGTTTTTAGCATCCATATGCCATCTTCCCTAATCTGCACACCTGCATAAGTGAGAGGTGATGAAGGGGTGCTACCATCTAGAGGAAGTGATGTAATAATTTCCAGGTTCTCTGTAGGAACTGGTCATGTTATAGGGCTGCTCTATACCCACCCTAATCCTCCTTCTCTCCTGCTCTTTTAGTAGACACCTGTTACTATTTTTACAAAATTCAGCTGTCAACAAATTAAAGAGAACACAGAGTGGGATTGGACAGAGCCACACTGTTCTGAGCAGTGATGTCTGTTATGCAAATATAGTAGCATAATACCATGTTATGAGGGAAACATTGTGAGCCTATGACATCTGGGCTGTTCTACCATCAGAGCTAAAGTCAACAGGCCATAAAGAATTCCAGATCCTCAACTGTACCTGAACAGCACCTGGGAGACTTTCTAGAAAATCCACATAGTTTTGATGCACTATATTTAACTTGGAATTCAGACTGTTCCCATTAAAAATAAAAACCTTTTGTTTGCTTTTAGTAGTGCGGTCAATAATATTAGTGTTTGCTTTATTCCAGGTGTGACAGAGGTTTTGGTGGTGCATACTGCGTCCCAATTGCACCTTTACCTTCAATTCTGAAAGATGACTTTAATAATAACCTGCATCCTGACTTGTGGCCTGAGGTGTATGGGATAGAGCGTGGAAACCTAAATGGAGAAACAATTAAATCTGGAACGGCACTTATATTTAAAGGGGTAAGGACCTACTTTAAATGCCATTGGTTGGCTGGGTATTTGTTTCATTATATTGATATACAGTATACATTATACATTATTTTATAGCCAAGACAAGACCAACTAAACAGGTTTTTATGTTCAATGAACGTAGATCATATTTGTTTAAAAGTTCTTTAAAAATTAAGGTAACTCCTGTTTGGGGTAGTATTACTGCATGGCAGCTCTTTACAGAAGCCACAAAAAACAATACATTCATCCTAAAATGTTTGCTTTCTCAATACTATTTAATACTATTTCAAGCCAACGCCTCATCTTACCTACAACCTAGTTATGTTAGTTGTCCAATGTGAACCTATCATTTTGTAAATTATTGTTATTTATTTTCAGGAAGGATCCAGAATGATCGTTTCAAGAGATCTTGACTGTATGCACACACTATACATCCAGTTTTCATATAAATTCATTACCAAAGGTAGGTTTTATAGAATAAACAGTGAGTGGTAATGAAATATAATTGGATATCTTTTTTTTTTATATAAAACTGCAGTATGGCTGATTTGTAAAACCTAAGCAAAGGAAAACATCTGTACTTCTCACTGGAGTCTCACAGATGTTACGGACAGATGGCAACCATTTCATTCATTTTGACATGTGTATGCTAATAAGTAAACCCCAGGCTCTCCAGGATACTATGGATCATAGAGGGAGCAGTTAATTTGTTGAAAGGGATGGCTATCAATGGCAGGGTAGTGTATCCCTATTTAAAGTAAAGCTATTCCTTTCTGAGAGTCATTTTAGTATTTCCAAGCATAGGCAATCTGTCTTACTAGAATACGGAGGCAGTTTATAGTAATATAAGTCTAATTTATTTGTTTGCATTCTTCTGTATTTTAAATTTTACATAAAAATTTTAAGCATCAAAGGGAGCCATTTGTGAGCGGCCAGACTGGAGCATAGTTCAGCCTGGAGCATGCCCAGAGATCTTCAAGTATATACAGCGTTTGATCCCTGAAGACCCAGTTGTCAGTTTTGGTCACAATCACAATGTATGTGATATATCCTGAACTAAGGACCTGTTTCCAGTGAACTTTCTGATTGTGACTAAATTTGGCATTGTGTCTTTGGAGACTTCATTCCATATGTTTGCTGTCCACAGAAAATTCATTCCATCCTAATGTGTTCTGAAAGTAGATGCAGGTATTTTTTTCTTGATGTATTTATAAAAGATATTTAATAATCTACAAAAACACATAGGGATTGATTTACTAAAACTGGAGAGTTCAAAATTTGGTGCAGCTGTGGATGGTAGCCAATCAGCCAACCAATTAAGCGTTGCCAAAAAAACCTGCAATCTGATTTCTACGCAGTGCTACACCAGATTTTGAATTCTACAGTTTTAGTAAATCAACCCCATGATGATTGAATTGACCTACTTTTCCATTGATAAGCCAAATAAATGTTGAACTAGGCATCTACAATTTTTTGGAGTACTTATGATTTTGTCCTTTGTATAGTCAATCTCTAGCCAAAACCTTTTTTTGATTAGAGTGGGGAAAGGTTAAACCCCCGACAGGTTTTTATTGCTGTCTTTGGTTGAGATTTACCATCTCTTCCAGTCCTGGTTACCACACAGGAAATGATGGGAAATCTCCCCACAGGGTCACACTTTCTACTCTTTCCTACTCCACTGTGGCAGTCTGTGCTTCACTTGGAGAGAGCAGTATAGCTTTGCAAAGGTTCTTACCCTTTCCCATGCTACCCAAAACCAAATAAGAAAAGTTTTGACTGTATTTCCATATTAAGCATTTTTAAAAAGTACTTTGTGATAATAAGCAAATAAATCCACCCATTTGTCTTTTTTATAATACCTTTTATGATCTATTCTATTTGTAATTTTTATTTTAGGAGTTCCAGAGAGGTCACACTCTGTTCTTCTTCAGTTCTCAGTCACAGGAGGCATCACCTGGCATCTCCTGGATGAATTTTATTTTACTCAAACTACTGATATCTTGTTTGTCAATGCTCCTCTGCCAGCAGCAGCTCAAACCAATGCCACTAGGTTTAGGCTTTGGCAGCCTTACCACAATGGTATATTATTTTTTTCACTGTATCAAAAGTATTCTTTGAAGAGGAACTTCACTCCTAACTTGATATTTTTTCACTTCCTCATAATTTTTCCTATATGTAAATATAAAATATGTACTTCCTAGTCTATCCAGTCCACCGCTGTCTTCCTTTCAACCCAGTGTTCTTCTGTATCTCTGTGCTCCCATACCACCATCTTAGCTTGATATCTCACACATGTGCAGATATACCCCAGATCTCCGTCAGTGTCTGTGCATGCATGGAATTTCATGAAGCTCTCCCAAGCATGTGCAGACATGCTGCTCACCTCTGCCAGATCCCATTGACCTGCTGCTTTCTTTGTGTGCACAGGGGTTTCATGTCATTATATGTGCAGGGCATCTGCACATGTGTGAGATCGCGCTGCGTACATCATGCTCGCCTTGGTGAGGATGCAGGAAGCTGATTTATTGTTAAAAAAACTGTTCCCAATTGTGTAAAACAGAGGAGGAGAAGCTAGAGGAGAGTGAGTCATATTTTTTGATGAAGGTCCACTTTAAAGCTGAACTCCAGGCACAAAAACTTGAATTTACATATAGTCTTCAATAGCCACAAAGGATATAAATCCACTTTGTATGTATGTCTGTAGCAAATGCCTTTGTAAAGACAATTATTACCTTGTAATAGTAGCGGTGACATCATCACTGTTCAGAGAGAAAAGATGTAAGTGGGGCCCAACAGGCACACTTATACAGGAAGTCTGCAGAAAGCTACAGGGCAGTGAATACAGGTCCAGTCACTCTGCATATGAAGAGAAAGCAGCAGTGGGAAGCTCCAGGACAAAGCAAAGTTTCATGCTGTATTACTTGTAATATGGAGAACCAAAGATCGCCAGCCCCTTGTAAAAGTCAACAGTCTTTCAAAAACAAGCAAACAAAAATAGCTTCAGCAATGGAACAGCAAACAGTCTATTCTTCTGGTGTAACAAAAACAGAATGGCTCACCGCCCATATACTAGTCCCACACAAAGGGGTTTGGGGTACCACAAAGGCCTCAGGAGCTCAGCAAAACAATATCTCAGTTGACAGAGTCCTTCCTGCTCCTTTTCAAGCCTCCCCTTGCAGGCGGGTTAACCCTTTTGGGACCAAAGTCCCATAATCAGTGTTTGGTGGCCCACCCAAAATCTCTGTGCCTCTGAATTCCAGGTCCCAAATAAGGACCTAACATTTCTGAGAGAACTGCTGTTAATCCTCTCCAACCAGACTACCCCAGAACCCCTCACCCTGCATGAATAAGACCCCTGAGTACACAAAATGCCTCTCATTGTCGCCCTTAAGGGACCACAACCCAAATAGTGTGGAAATATACTTGCCATCCAAGATCCATCCCTGGCATCCTGTACTCATTGTACAGATCTGAATGAAATACATCAATCACTTCACTTTAAGATTTAATAGGAAAACAAAAGCCTCTCATGTACAGGCAATTTGCTAATCTTGGAGTTCAGACAAAAGTTAATCTTCTGTCTGTTAAAAAAAAAAAACTGAAAACATTCCTCAAATGAAGACTATTTATAGAGCAAAGGCGAAAAATTGGGACTTTATATGAAGCACACAGTGGTAAACAATAAATGGATATAAAAAAATATTTATATATATATATATATATATATATATATATATATATATATATATATATATATATATATATATATATAATGTCAATATCAAATTTTAGGACAGTTTTCCATAATAGCAGTATTCTTATAACAATTTCAAAGGTATCACAACAATATTTCATGATCCAATTAAATGTCTATATACATACATGTATACATGTATATTACAAAACATCTATATAACCTATAACCTTGCTACTCTCTGTCACTGTTGATAAAAAGATATATATTGAACATGATGGCAAAAATTACATATATAATCATATGAACATGTATTGTATAAACTAAACGAATGACATAAAAATCGATTGTCAACAAAGGATTGGTGTAGAATACGGCAGCTAGTAGCTCAATGAGTTTCATGACTTTGGGTCACTCTTCAGGAGAAAGCACATATTATTTATCTATTATATATATATATATATATATATATATATATATATATATATATATATATATATATATATATATATATATATATATATATATATATATATATATATATATATAACCTTACGTGTGCTGAAGGTATAGTGCTGTTTACACAAGTGTTTGTATATCTGCACTTATTGCTAGCAGCTATATATGCCAATAAGCGCTGACATTTATTTTTCTATGTTTTCAATATGTATGCTTCAATACTAAAACAAGGAGTCCCATTACTCTGGTGGTCAGCAAAGGAGGACCCCCTACAGTTGGTGGTCAGTTGAAAAAAGGCCCCTTACATTGATGGTCAGTGGGAGAGATGTGCCCCTAGATCGGTACTTAGTGGTATAATGAAACCCTGTACACTAGGGGTCAGTGGGAAGAATGCCCTCTTACATTGTTGGGCATTGAGAAGAACATCTTATTATTGGTGGTCATTGGGAAGAATGCACCTCACATTGGTGGTCATTGATAAGAATGTTCTCTTACAAAAAGCTTAAAGGGTGTTCATAGCAAGCATGTTGCAAGGTGCCCTGTAGAATAGACTGAAGCCTAGGGGCTGGCATGTTCAGATACATTCTATGCCTAGGATTCCAGGTATTGGTTGTTATAGATAGACAGCATTTCCAGCAACCTTATCCATTGGACCTTTTCGACCTAATTATCATTTTTATGCATTCATTTATTTTACTCTCTTATATAATGTTGAATACTTTTTGCAGTGCTTTACAGGGGACATTGCTCATTCATATCAATACATGCCAATGAAAGAGATTGCCATCAAATGTTTTCACCACAGTTAACACGAACAAACACATTCATTAAGAGGAATTAGGTATGTGCTTGAATTGAAGAATCGGAAGTGCCCAGAGGAAACCCACACAAACATGGTGGACACAAAGTCCATGCAGATAATAGCCATAGTGGAACCTAAATTTGACATGGAAATATATGGCTAGCTTAAATTATGACAACAAAGACAAATACTTGCTCAGTATTGTACATATTTATTTCTGTCTACATCTATCAGTATTTACGCAGGCATATGAATAAATGTAATCATACACTTGAGACCACCCCCTTTTGAAATCTTATTACAAATTTTATTGTATTCAAAGGAATATTGAGGTAGATTGTGCAGCATGTGAGAATTATGAGATGAGCTGGCCGTTACATTTGTTGTTGTTCTGTACTGTCACAGGAAAGAGAGATGAAATATGGATCGTAGAAGACTTTGTCATTGATGGGAATAATGTACACAATCCTACCATCTTAATGGATACATTTGATTATGGCCCCAAGGAAGATAACTGGTTTTTCTACCCTGGTGGAAATATTGGTCTCTACTGTCCATACTCCTCCAAAGGCGCACCGTAAGTCAACACAGTTATTATTTATCACTTTTTATATGTCAGGTGTAATTTCTCATATTTTAATGTCAATCTTAAGTTTTTTTAAAAAAGTTTGCAGCTGAAAAAAATAAAGGACAAGGAATCATGTGATATGCCAGATACTAGATAGTTGTAAATGCTTAACCAAAGATTTGACCTCAAGCTTATCATGTGAGTCCACCATCTCTAATTTGTATGCTTTTGCAAAATAATGTATCACTTCTGCGTCCCTGTCAAGGTAACTATTTAGCTCAGTGCCAAGCTTTCCTTGCTCTTGTAGCATCTGGGCAGATGGAGGACCAGCAGGACCAGGCTAAGATCAAGATATCCACACAAATGGCAGATAAACAAAGAGTAAAATGTATCCGTTCTCTGTTCTGTTAGTCAGTAAAGGCTTACTAAATGTGGTTCTGTATAAATGTGTAAAAGGAGAGATCTCAGTGACATACATCTCCAAATATACTGTGTGTGCGTAAGCCTTTATGTGAATTGTGTTCTGCAGTACTAGTTTGATTTAAGCCAACAAAATGTTAACATTTTATTTGTCTTTACCTCCCATTGTAGGACTCTGCTTTATTTTTTTTGATTTGTTCTGTGCTATGAAAATGTAAAAAAAAATTTGAAAATAAAAATGAATCGTTATAAATTAAATAACAGAAAAGAAAGTTGGGGCTTTTCTACTACAATAATATGTCTACTATATCAATATAGATATTTAATAAAACAGCCAATATAAAATGTTAAATCCAAAATAGATTATTTTCTATTTTCCAACAGCAAAATTGTGGATTTTTGTTCGAAGGATGTTGGCTCCAACTTGTCTTGCATACACACGGTCACACAAATCTTGGCCAACAATTATGAATGTAGTGACGTACAAGACGTACGTGATATCTCCATTACGAACCCTAGTTAGATCTCCGGCTTGTACTTGATTCCGAGCATGCGTGGACTTTTGTCCTACGGACTTGTGTACACACGATCGGAAAGTCCTACAACAAACATTTGTTGGTGGAAAATTTGAGAACCTGCTAGCCAACATTTGTTGGTGGAAAGTCTGACAACAAATGTTTGATGGAGCATATACACGGTCGGACTTTCCGCCAACAAGCTCACATCCAACATTTGTTGTCAGAAAATCTGATCGTGTGTACAGGGCATAAGTCTTCTATGTATTTGTAATAATTAACATGCATCTGTTATGTGATAATGAATTGTATCTCTAGTTTTTAACTTTAGTTTGAAATGCAGTAACTCCAGTAATGAAGATGTTTGTTTGATGTTAGGGAGGAAGATTCTGCTATGGTTTTTGTTTCGAACGAAGTAGGAGAGCATTCCATTACTACAAGAGATTTAGATGTGGATGAAAGCACTATCATTCAGTTTGAGGTAAACTAATTCCCTCTAATTTTTTAATTTAGAAAAAGATTAATGAAAAGTACAGTTTATAAAATTCCAGAGTGTAAAGTTATCTATGAAAAACAGCATGACATTGTACAATACACAAGAATATGATTAAAGGCAATAAAAAATATTTTTAAATCAATAAAGTCTTTCAATATTGCAGCAGCGCTTCATGTCCAGATCGCCAGGACACACTTTCATATATAGTTCATTATATGAAACGAATATTGTGGTGAGGATCCTATAATGTTCTGTGAGAGAAGGTATTCCTTCCACCAAGTGTTACACCACGTGCGGGGAACCCCTAATGAAATTGCACTCACCAGAAATCCAGCAAACATCAGCTTTGAATGGTAATAATAGGTCTGCACCGATTCCTAAACGACCACCAGATGTAAGCATTACCCTTGGTAGCTCCAATAAAATATGTGGGAGAAATGGAATGTCCACATAGTGTGATATTGCTAAAACACTTTATTTAAAACATCCAAATATCCCCCCATAAGTAATAAGCGTACCAAAGAATATTAATAAAAGAGCAAATAAGAAAGTGCACTGTACCTGTTGCGTATTCCAATCGGGCAGGCGTTAGGAGCGTTCGCAGTATGGAGCTACAACTATACGCTTCCTAACACCTGCCCGATTGGAATACGCAAAAGGCACAGTGCACTTTCTTTTTTGCTCTTTTATTAACATTCTTTGGTACGCTTATTACTTATGGGGGGATATTTGGATGTTTTAAATAAAGCCCGGGGGTATTCCACAGAGCACTTCGCCCCAAACCACTTCCTGATAAACCCCCGCGTCATATAATAATGTTCATGAAAGATTTTCTCACTAAAGAAGATATCATGAGAGCATCCAGAAATATACCAAATATAGAGCTGGAAGGTATCAGAGTACAAATATACCCTGACATTTCCCCAGCCACCCTTGACCGAAGACGCAGGATGAAAGAGGTCACTACAATCCTTCAGACAGCGAGAATTAAATATCGCTGGGGTTTCCCATTCAGACTGTCTGTGATGCACAATGGCTCCACTTACACGGTCTACAACATCATAGAGGGGAAGGACCTACTAGTCAAGCTGGGCCTGCTGGAACCAGAACCCCCAAACCATCTCCCTGCAACACCCCGTTCATCCCCTATTTGGTCTACCCCCTCTTCTCGACGCAACCAAAGAGACCAAAGAAGATGGCATCAATCCTTCCAAGATCAGGCATAGGAATCTCTTTCAAATTTTCTAACCATATGCTCTGAGTCTGAGTGAAAAGAAGTACAGTAAATATAAAAAGAAGAGTTTCTGTTCTTTTTTCATTACTCAAGTATGTTTGACTGATGGTTCACTAACCTTTCATGTTATAAACTTTCTCAACGGCAAGATGGATCCTGACTAAGGGACCCTTTTTATTTTTGTCCCCCCCCCCCCCCCTTTTTTTTTTTTAAGATCTATACCCTTTTTTTAAAATCTGTACCCTTGTTTTACAGATTTCACTCAGATATGCTTTAAATCCTTTTCTGCAACAAACAGCGACTGAGTCACTAAATAACAAAAACTTTGCTCCGGATCCAGTTTACAACATATGATGGAACAGCACTTCTCCCCCAGACTTCACCATATTGCAGAACTCGATTTTATATTCCTGATTATATTAGAAACCACTGCAACGTTGGGCTGGATCCTTAAACCACCCTTATGACTTTAAAGTCATAGTTGCCTGGGGGTACCTGGACTTAATTTTTTATATATATTCTGGGACAGAAGAGAAGCAATTTATAATATTTAATGTTTTTTTTTTTGTTTTGTTTTTTAACGTTTTTCCCCTCCCTTCTCTTGAGGTTTAACTCTCTGCATTGAGATATAACATTGCTTTAACTTTGTACTCAAATGTTTGCACTTTGCATAGTACTTAAATTTTTTTGGTTATTCCTGAGGTTATGTTTAAATTGTTACTATAACCATGCACTTTAAGGTTTGATATGAATAATTCAACCTGGCACATCCGCCGTTTCTGGTTTGTCCCCATACTCACGTACCCCCCCACACACACACACACACACACACACACACACACCACCATTCTCACCATTCACACCACCAAGAGGTGGACAGAGGCTGCGGACATACCACAGGAGGTGGACAGAGGCTGCGGACATACCACAGGAGGTGGACAGAGGCTGCGGACATACCACAGGAGGTGGACAGATTCTGCGGACATACCACAGGAGGTGGACAGAGGCTGTGGACATACCACAGGAGGTGGACAGAGGCTGCGGACATGATAGTGTCCTCCTCGCCCCCTCACAGTAGCTTCTCTGTCTACCATCATATTACTTCTCCACATCATAAGTGTGCTGGGTCCTCCTGTGCCCCTTTCACCTCTCCACAGGTCAGGGCAGCACAGTGCTGCCCTGACCTGTGGAGAGGTGAAAGGGGCACAGAAGGACACAGCACACTGATGAATGATGTGGATTGAAGAAATACAATGATGGATGGTGGACAGAGCACATCAGTCTCTGTCCTGTGCATGGCATGGCCTCTGCCTCCCGCGGCTCTCAGTAACATCCTTCTCTCTCTCTCTCTGTCCCTCTGTCTCCAGTGAACATCTGTGCAATCAGTGCACATCTGTGCCGCCTCATCAGTGCCCATCTGCGCCACCTCATCAGTGCCCATCTGTGCTGCTCCATCTGTGCTGCTCCATCTGTGCTGCTCCATCTGTGCCGCCCCATCTGTGCCGTCTCATCAGTGCCCAGCTGTGCCACCTCATCAGGGCACATCTGTGCTACCTCATCAGTGCACATCTGTGCCATCTCAGTGCACATCTGTTCCACCTCATCAGTGCCCACCTGTGCCACCCTCATCAGTGCCCACCTGTGCTGCCTCATCAGTGCCCACCTGTGCCGCCTCATCAGTGCCACCTCATCACATCTGCACATCTGTTCCACCTCATAAGTGCACATCTGTTCCACCTCATCAGTGCACATCTGTTCCACCTCATCAGTGCCCCTCTGTGCCACCTCAGTGCCCATCTGTGCTCATCAGTGCCGCCTCATCAGTGTCCATCAGTGCAGGCTTAGCATTCATGTCCAAAAGAAGCTTTTCCACCGAGGAGGCATACCAAATACTGTCCCAGGCCGACGAGAGCAACGGGGAGCTCTCTTTTTCGGATTCCCTTTCCGACTCCCATTCTGAGTCGGACATAAATTATGAGCCAGTCCTCAGTAGTGGAACACTGAGTGACTCAGAGGAGGAAGATATTCGGCCTGCCAAACGAAGGCGTTCTGGTGAGGAGGCAGTGGCATCTACCAGCACCACAGTGCCATCCTCCAGCACGGCAGTCCCATCCACCAGCACCGCAGTGCCATCCACCAGCACCGCAGTGCCTCGGCAAGAAAGGCCAAGGACCCATGCCAGCCTTCCCTATGCCCTGCAGAACCCCTTGTGGCTTCCTCCTAATTCAGGAGAAGCCAACATTCCCCCTTTCACTGCCCAGCCAGGAGCCCAGGGGAACACGGAGAATTTTTCCCCAATAGATTTTTTTAATTTAATTTTTACCGAGGACATGCTGTCAAATATTGTGGCCCAGTGCAACCTTTATGCACAGCAATTTATTTTGAATAATCCAACGTCCTACTATGCCCGTCCCTATGAGTGGAGAGGCCTAACGGTGGAGGAGTTTGAAGGTTTTTTTAGGGCTCACATTTAACATGGGACTCACAAAAAAAAACACTTTGATGTCCTATTGGTCAACCCACCCCCTCCAACACATGCCAGTATTCTCCAAGGTAATGCCCAGAAACAGATACCTCATGATATTAAGGTTTCTTCATTTCAATGACAATACCCAGTGCCCTCCCCGAAATGACCCAAACTATGACAGACTTTTCAAAATTCGGCCACTTTTAAATTATTTTTCTGCACTATTCCCCCTGCTGTTTACCCCGGACCAAAACATATGTGTGGATGAGTCCCTTGTTAAGTTTAGTGGCAGGCTTAAAATAAAACAATATATTCCCAGTAAAAGGGCCCGCTATGGGGTGAAGGTATACAAATTATGTGACCGAGTCACAGGTTACATGTATGCCTTCAAAGTGTACGAAGGGAAGGACACCCAGCTGCAACCCCCTAATTGCCCAGACTACTTGGGATCAAGCGGGAAAATTGTTTGGGACCTCACATACCCCCTACTGGAGAAAGGCTACCACCTGTATGTAGACAACTTCTACACATCTCTGCCCCTGTTCCACAACTTTCATCAGAAGAAGACGCCTGCATGTGGTACCGTAAAAAAGAACCGGAAGGGCTTTCCTCAAAGTCTGGTCAATAAGAAATTGAGAAAAGGAGAAACGGCAAGTCTACGAAACAATGAGATTTTGGCAGTGAAGTGGAGAGACAAAAGAGATGTGTACATGTTGTCTTCAATCCACGATGATACCTTCATGGAAATCCCCAGAAGAAATGGCCCCATACAGAAACCTAAATGCATCTATGATTATAATTTGTTTATGGGGGGAGTCGACTTGAATGACCAGATGCTGGAAAAGTACCTTGCTACAAGATGGACATACCATTGGTATAAGAAAGTCGCAATTTATTTTTTTTCATTTGGCCATCTACAATTCATATGTCATTTATCGTAACTCCACCCAAAACCCCAAACGCTTCCTTGGCTACCAGGAGGAAGTTTACACTGCCCTTATATTCCCAAACGGCCCACCAGAAAATATCCGATCAGATGTTCTAAGTCGACTCTCCGAACGCCACTTTCCCGATAAAATCCCTCCCAAACCAACAGGCCAACAATGGCAAAAAAAATGTAAGGTGTGTACCAGAGCAGGATTCAGAAGAGACACATCTTTTTATTGTGCACAATGTCCTTCTGAACCAGGCCTCTGTGTAGGTGAATGTTTTCGCCGTTACCATACTTCACTAAATTATTAGTGAAGTATGGTAAACGTAAGCCTCCGTTCCTGCAATTTACCCTCACACCCCTTATGCCACTGCCTCCTCTGTAACTGACCCTGGCTTGTTATTTGACAACGCTTCTGCCTAATGATTCTGTACATACCTCTGCCTGATCTGGAACTGACCCTGGACTGTTATTCGACCATGCTTCTGCCTAACGATTCTGCACATACCTCTGCCTGATCTGGAACTGACCCTGGACTGTTATTCGACCATGCTTCTGCCTAACGATTCTGTACATACATCTGCCTGATCTGGAACTGACCTTGGACTGTTTGACCATGATATTTGCCTGCCTCTTGGACTGATCTTGTACCCTGATACTGGACTAGTGGGATTCAACACAGGGGTCTCACATATGTGAGGGGTTCCAGAATTATTTTTCTGGATGAAGAAAACAATTTTTTTTGTTTTCTCAATCCTAGATTAGGGTCTGGAGACTCGGAGGCTTCAAAGAGATTTGGGTGAGAGAAGCCTCTACCCCTGTCCCCATTCTGTCCTGAACGAGGCCCTACTTCTGCCTGTAGGACTTACTGCTGTCATGCCTCTGCCTGTCGCACTGACCACACCACATGGACCTGCCTACTACCAGGACCAATATTTTTGGCACTGCGGACAATATCTCTGCCTTCAATGACCCTGGACTTTATATGGACAGTAAACCTGCCTGCTGCCTGGACAATTGTGTTCGCCGTTGCTGACCAAGTCCCTGCCTGCTGCCTGGACCAGTGCTATCCTCCTGTGTATAACTGCGCTACTACAACCACAGGTAATCTTTTGTTTACGCTTTGCTCAGCATAATGTATTTTGGGGTGTAATTCTTGTTATGTGCATGCTATGTGTCCCTGGAACACCTGACGGTGTTCCTTGCATGTTGGATCTCTGTATGTGGCCAGGTTGCGTAGAAGTCTCACACATGTGGTATCGCCATACTCAGGAGGAGTAGCAGAATGTATTTTGGGGTGTCATTTTTGCTATCTAAATGCTATGTGTTGGAAATATCTTATAAACGGACAACTTTGTGTAAAAAAAAATGCGTTTTCATTTTTTTTCCACATTTTTCAAAAACTTCTGGAAAAAAACGAACCGTTCAAAAGACTCATTATGCCTCATAGATTATACGTTGGGGTGTTAGCTTTCCAAAATGGGGTCATTTTGTGGGTGTTTCCATTGTCCCGGTGCTCCAGGGCCTTCAAAAGTGTAATAGGTGGTTGAGAAATGTGATGTGTAATTTATGCTTCTAGAACACCTGATGGTGCTCCATGCATGTTGGGCCTCTGTATGTGGCCAGGCAGTGAAAAAGTCCCACACATGTGGTATCGTAATACTCAGGAGGAGTAGCTGAATGTATTTTGGGGTGTCATTTTTGCTATCTAAATGCTATGTGTTGGAAATATCTTATAAACGGACAACTTTGTGTAAAAAAAAATGCGTTTTCATTTTTTTCCACATTTTCCAGAAACTTGGGGTGTAAGCTTTGGGGTGTAAGCTTTCCAAAATGGGGTCATTTTGTGGGTGTTTCCATTGTCTCGGTGCTCCAGGGCCTTCAAAAGTGTAATAGGTGGTTGAGAAATGTGATGTGTAATTTATGCTCCTAGAACACCTGATGGTGCTCCATGCATGTTCGGCCATTGTATGTGGCCAGGCAGTGAAAAAGTCACACACATGTGGTATTGTAATACTCAGGAGGAGTAGCAGAATGTATTTTGGGGTGTCATTTGTGGTATACACATGCCATGTGAGAGAAATAAGCTATTACAATGACAATTTTGTGGGGGAGAAAAAAAAAAAACAGTTTTGCAAAGAATTGTGGGAAAAAAATACAACTTCAAATAATTCACCATGCCTCTAACTTAATACATTGAAATGTCTACTTTCCAAAAAGGGGTTATTTGGGGGGCATTTGTACTTTCCTGGCTTGTTAGGGTCTCAGGAAATGAGATAGGCCACTAGTACATCAGATGTGATAATTTTTTTATGATTTGCACCATAGCTTGTAGACTCTAAAACTTTCACACAGACCAAATAATTTCCACAAATGTTTGGTTATTTTTACCAAAGATATGTAGCAGTATAAATTGTGGCCAAAATTTATGAAGAAAAATTACTAATTTGCAAAATTTTATCACAGAAATTAAGAAATGTGTTTTTTTTCAAAATTTTTGGTCTTTTTTCATTTATAGCGCAAAAAATAAAAAACCCAGAGGTGATCAAATACCACCAAAATAAAGCTCTATTTGTATGAAAAAAAGGACAAAAAATCATTTGGGTACAGTGTTGCATGACTGAGTAATTGTCATTCAAAGTGTGAGAGCACCGAAAGCTGAAAATTGGTCTGGATAGGAGGGGGGTTTAAGTGCCTAGTAAGCAAGTGGTTAAACATCAAAGGCTATAATAAAGGTCCAAATGAATTCAAACTAAGTCCATACGCCGATGATGCTTTATTACAGACCCTCTAATTTCCATACCCAGCCTCATAACTGAACTAAACTCCTTTCATACCTTGTCAGGTCTAGAGGTCGACCGATATGGATTTTTCTCTGGCCGATGCCGATGCCGATATTTACAAATCGCGGTGGCCGATGGCCGATATGTGATGCCGATTTTTTTGGGCCGATATTTTAGGCTGTTTTTTTTTTCGTTTTTTTTTCTTTTTTTTTTTTACCTTCATCTCATAAAATCTAACAGTTAGACCCCTTTCACAATGGGGCGTTTTTCAGACACTTTTGGGCTAAAAATAGCACCTGTAAAGTGCCTGTCAAACGGCTCCCCTGCAGTCTCAGTGTGATATCCCCAGTGCTGTCACACTGAGGCGATGTGCTGGCAGGATGTTAAAAAAAAGTCCTGCAAGCAGCATCTTTGGAGCGGTGTATACCACCACTCCTGCCCATTGAAATGAATGCGCACCGCTGCCGAAGCGCCTGCAAAGCGTTTCGGCAGCGGCGCTTCAGGGGCGCATTTAACCCCTTCCTCGGCCACTAGCTGGGTTATAAGCACCCTGCTAGCAGCCGAATAGCGCTGCTAAAATGATGGTAAAGAGCCGCTAAAACTAGCAGCGTTTTACCGTCAACGCATGCCCGCTGCAGTGTGAAAGCAACCTTCAGTGATACGGAAAATTTTTTACATTTAAACATTTATTAAACAAAACAAACCTCCACTTGTATGTAGAATTTAGATTAAAAAAATATAAAAAAACACCTCTCTTAAATATTAAATACACAAAAACAGGTAATCAAAACTTCTGGATGAAAAAAAATGGGCTAACTTTACTGCTTAGTTTTTTTTTAAATTTATTAGTGTATTTTTTTTTTTTTAAATTGCATTTGAAAGACCGCTGCGCAAATACCGTGTGACATAAAATATTGCAACAACCGCTATTTTATTCCCTAAGGTCTCTGCTAAAAAATATATATATATAATGTTTGGGGGTTCTAAGTGATTTTCTAGCAGAAAATACGGGATTTTTACTTGTAAGCAACAAATGTCAGAAAAGATTTAGTCTTTAAATGGTTAAACTGAGAACTTCTACACACGGAGCTCAGTTCATTCATAATTGTAAACATTGTATCCTTCAGGTTCTTTTTATCAGATTTGGCAGACTGCCCAGAGAGGGGGGAGAAGTCGCTTCACACAGGCAACTTGCACTGACTTCTATTACAGAAGTCTTTTGCAAGTCGCGCTGAAGCTAGATCGGCTTTTTTTATTAGCAAAATCGGCCGATGCCGATTAAGTAAAAAACACCAAATATCGGCCGGCTGATATATCGGTCGACCTCTAGTCAGGTCTTGGTATTAACATTAATAAATGTCCTCCCTATCAATCTTTCCCCCAACTTGACCTCCAGTTTACAACAAAACTTCAATTTTATTTGGTTTTCCAATTCATTCAGATATCTTGGCATCCACATTACATCCCACCACAATTTATTATATAAAACTACCCCCACTTTTCGCACATATTAGTGCTCTACTAAAAGTATGGTCCTCCTATCATATCTCCCTCCTTGGTGGGATTTGCGCCTTCAAAATGACAATTCTCCCCAAACTCCTATACTATTTCCAAGCGCTACCTATTAATGTCTCCAAAACCAGAATAGAAGCTCTTCAGAGAGATCAACGGATTTATCTGGTCAAATAAAAAAACAAGATGTAGTTATTCTCTCATGTTTGGACCCCAAAAGAAAGTTGGACTTGGCCTACCAAACATCTGGCAATACTTCTTAGCAACCAAACTTACACAGATGGCCCAATGGTTTTCCCCCACTTCATACATCCCATGGCTCAACTTCAATTTCCCCACAATACCTACAAGGTTTATTATGTTCTAATCTAAATTCTCACCACAAAATCCCTAAATTAAACAACATAGTTGCCCAGTCTCTCCAATTATGGCTCAAAATCTATAAAACCTTTAAACTATCTTCAGATACCCCCCTCTAGCCTCCTTTTTAAGTGACTCTAAGTTGTCACAAAACTATAATGATAACAATGATCACAGTGGATTGCAAAATTCCACTGTGATCGATTCTCAAAGGCCTGGGCTGGCTTTAAGCCATCTGCTCGATTTGGCTTGCCATCTGGTAAGCATGATATCTATCAGTTGGGACTTTTAATTGTTTGGTTCAACTAACAAGTGATAACCATTGGACAGTCTAAGAATTTCCTTTCTTGCAGTTGAACTTTATACCACATAAGGAACCTTTTCAAAAAAATGTTCTCACACATTTATTTTTTATTTAATATGTATATATCAGTTTAATGCGCGGCTTTCCATTTTTATCTATTCAATGGATGATTGCCCTCAATTGGAAATCCAATAACCTACCATGGTCTCAGGTCTTGTCCAGGATGGAAATGCTTAAAATATTTGAAAGAATTCACCACACCTTACATGATAGTATGCATACTTTCAACAAAAAATGGATTTATTGGAACGGACAATAAATAAATAGGGTTATGTTTTGATTATACAATATAGAATTCTAGATAATTCTACCAATATTTGCATTACTCTCATGTGAGATTACTATTCATTTATACCCAACATTTTGATGTCTTTTTTTTCCCAAACGGTTGTATATTTTGTCTACATGAAGAATATCAAACTAATACTGCCTATTGATTCTAATGTACATCACTGTATATTCAAATGATATTGTCCTCACTGTTTTGTAACCTTTTATTAATCTTCCAAATAAATCTTTTGTAAACAAGAGAAATAAATCCCTTCATTGTGTTGGTATGCTGCATTAAATTAAAATTAGGCATAGGAGAGGGTTGCCAGGTGGTAGAGAACCCCCAGATAACGTAAATTACAGATAGTAGAAGTGCATATTGTGTGGGAGATTGTATTAAGACTCCAAAGTAGAGAAGGGTACCAGTGTACCTTTATCAAAACTGTGATGCAAGTGAGTGATAACCTTGTGTCTGCCATTTACCAATATACAGCAACTTGGCTAATTCAAGGTAAGTATTATTTAACTACCGTATTTTTTGGACTATAAGGCGCACTTAAAAGCCCTAACTTTTCTCACAAATCAACCGTGCGCCTTATAATGCGGTGCGCCTTATATATGACCTGTTGACATCGCTGGAGTTCTTTGGTTAATGCACCCGGAATGATGGCAAGCACCGTATTAGTTTTTTCACTTGGGTTTTGACAGTATCTGTCAGATGGGCGCGCATGGAGTCACAGATCAATAGGGATGGAGATTTGTGGAAAAAGCCACCCGGTCTCTTACCGTAAACAGACGTACCGTAAACCTCTCTCAGGTTGTTCTACTGCGTGACTGATAGCGATGAGTTTGAAATCCGCATCATAAGCATGTCTCTTAACAGGAGCCAATTTTGGGGCAGCTAGTACAGTATAGAAAATGAACGAATATATGTGCACGCCTCCTGACTACGATGGCCGTAATGCCCAATCCAAGCAGTGCAGCTTCCTAGCTTTGGTAATCCTACGAAGCTGCACTTCTTGGATTGGGCATTACGGCCATCGTATTCAGGAGGCGTGCACATATATTCGTTCATTTTCTATACTGTACTAGCTGCCCCAAAAATGGCTCCTGTTAAGAGACATGCTTATGATGCGGATTTCAAACTGAAGGCTATCAGTCATGCAGTAGAGCATGGAAATAGAGTAGCTGCGAGAGAATTCAACATTAATGAATCAATGGTACGGAAGTGGAGGAAGCAAGAAGATGCCCTGCGCCAGGTAAAGAAGACCAAACTGAGTTTCCGAGGAAACAAAGCAAGATGGCCACAGATGGAGGACAAAATTGAACAGTGGGTTATTGAACAGAGAACCGCAGGTAGAAGTGTCTCTACTGTCTCTATTCGACTCAAAGCAACAGCGATCGCACGTGACATGGAGATCAACGGCTTTCGAGGAGATCCCTCTTGGTGCTTCCGTTTCATGAAAAGGCGGAATCTCTCTATCCGCACAAGAACCACTATGTCACAGCAACTGCCAAAGGATTACGAAGAAAAGCTGGCCATTTTTCGTACCTACTGCAAGAACAAGATCAATGAACAGAAGATCCGGCCAGAGCACATCACCAACATGGACGAGGTCCCCCTTACCTTTGATATCCCTGTAAACCGTACTGTCGAGAGAACAGGGACCAGTACGGTATCTATACGCACTACAGAAAACGAGAAGTCATCCTTCACTGTAGTTCTCGGTTGCCAGGCTAATGGCCAGAAACTACCACCCATGGTAATTTTCAAGAGGAAGACTCTGCCAAAAGAAAGGTTCCCGGTTGGCATCATCATCAAGGCTAACCCGAAGGGCTGGATGGACGAGGAGAAGATGAGTGAGTGGCTGAGAGAGGTTTACGTCAAGAGACCGGGTGGCTTTTTCCACAAATCTCCATCCTTATTGGTCTGTGACTCCATGCGCGCCCATCTGACAGATACTGTCAAAGCCCAAGTGAAGAAAACTAATTCGGAGCTTGCCATCATTCCGGGTGGATTAACCAAAGAACTGCAGCCACTAGATATAGGTGTCAACAGGTCATTTAAAGTTAAATTGCGAGCTGCGTGGGAGCTTTAGATGACAGAAGGCAAACACACATTCACCAACACAGGGAGGCAACGCCGGGCGAGTTACGCCACTATCTGCCAGTGGATCGTGGATGCCTGGACGAAGGTATCAGTCACCAGTGTAATCCGAGCTTTCAAGAAGTCCGGAATTATCACTGAACAGCTAAGTACCGGTACCGATGACAGCAACGAGCCTGACTCGGATACTGATGAGAATTATGAGAGGGATACGGGCGTGCTTGATGCCGAAATGGCCCAATTGTTAAACTCAGACACTGAAGATGAAGAATTTGATGGATTTGCGGGAGAAGAATAAAGTGAAAAAGTGAGTGTCTGGTTTTGTACGGTATTCACCGGTAACTGAACAGTGTTAAGAGTTATTGAAGAATAAAGTGAAAAAGTTAGTGTCTGGTTTTGTATTTAACTGAACAGTGTTAAGAGTTATTGTTATAGACCATTTTATGGTTATTGCTGAAGAGTTGAATAAAATTTGACTTACGGTACCGCATCAGAGTTTTGTTTCATTAAATGCGCCTTATAGTCCGGTGCGCCTTATATATGGAAATATCCCCATTAACAGCCGATCATTGCTAGTGCGCCTTATAATCCGGTGCGCCTTATAGTCCGGAAAATACGGTATATGGTGCTGCATAAAGTAAAAACAGTTACTTTCTGCAACTGCTTGGCCTTATCCCATATTTTATGCATGAGCTTATATGTGGAAAGCATTTTGTTAGGTCTACACAGTAGCTGGGACTCCTGACATACTGTCTGGGTTGGGGATTTTGTGAAATGCATAATGACCACAAGAGTGGGGTCCAAAAGCTGGTTAGGTGCAGTCAAGGATGGTACCATGCCTTTAACCACATGTTGCAATTGAGCTGCTAGGGGTTTGGAAGAGCTACACCTCCCCATCCTTTGGGCATTGCAAATGTTCCAGCTTAATCCTGGGAGGGTTATCTAACCACAAGAGGGACCACAATATAGTAATAATAACACAGAATATCTTTAGGGGGATTACCACTTATTCCCTCTGTTTACCTGCGTGTACATCTCAGAATGAACAATATGAACAAATCAAATATAAATATTTTATTTCAGTGTGCACCTTTTTTGTTTTTGAACAAATAGCATTTATATTTAATGTAATGCTTTATTTACTAAGTTATGTCACCTTGCCATAGAATGTACACAATATTTTTTGTATACATTCATTTAATATACCTGGTTTAACTGTATTTTTTTACAACATGTCTTTATGGTCAAACCTGTGAATTGTTTACTTTCTTTAATATAATTGCTCTTATTTGATCCAGATTAATGTGGGCTGCACAACGGACAGTAATTCTGATGATCCAGTAAGACTGGAGTTCTCTCGGGATTTTGGTGCCACGTGGCACTTGCTTCTCCCGCTGTGCTACAGCAGTAGCAGCCACCTCAATTCACTGTGCACCACAGAGCATCATCCCAGTAGCACCTATTATGCTGGAACAATGCAAGGCTGGAGAAGAGAGGTCATCAACTTTGGTAAACTCCATCTTTGTGGGTAAGTTCCATAGCTGGCAAGCTTCGTATATATGTTTACTTTGCATTTGTGTGTATTTAAATAGTAAGCAAAATGTAAAAAAAATTGAACAAAGGCAAGCCCAGGCCACTCTAACAAGTTCTAATCCAATAGAATTGTTTTGTCTTTACAGTAGGAAAAAGATTAAAAGTACAGTAACAGGTGGCTAAAATGTTTCCAGGCATTCCAGTTTCTAGTTCTCTAAAACAACCAGGAGCTCTGATGGTGTGAGAATGGATTACTAGATACAAACATTTTATTAAGGTTCAGAAAAGATCGAAGTACCTTTGTCATACCTAGAATGATGGAAAAATTATTGCAAAGGTCACCTGCAGCAGCAAGTAAAAAAATTCAGCCACGTGTCCTTGGTTCAAGAGTCTAGCAACTCCTCTGACATTAGATGACATTTCTTATCTATGGGGTTTTGTCGAATCTTCTAGCCAGATATTGTTGTGGAGCATAGTTGGCATTTTTATTGTTTTGTTAGTAAAATATTTGTGACTTGTAGTGCAAACTGTTTGAGGTGCATTTTACCAGTAATATTTGAACAATATGCAACAGAAATAGTCAACTCATATTTTTTTTGTTCTTTTGAAGTACTATTCGGTTCCGGTGGTACCAAGGATTTTATCCAACTGCAATGAAGCCTGTGACATGGGCAATTGATAACATTTATATTGGTCCTCAGTGTGAGGAGATGTGCAATGGTCATGGAAGTTGCATCAATGGCACCAAATGTATCTGTGACCCTGGATACTCTGGCCCCACTTGTAAAGTCAGCACTAAGAATCCAGACTTCCTCAAGGATGATTTTGAAGGTGATCTTGTAGTTCTAAAAAATACCTGTTTCTGTAGTAGTTCTATAATGTCATCATGTGTTATTTGTTTACTTTAAGTGTAAGAAAATGAACAAAGCCCTTGTTTTGTGATAGCCACAAAAAAGGGTTAAGCTAGCAAAAAATTTAGTTTTCATATGACTATGCCACAAAGGTTGTAGTGCACACCACAAAGGTTATAACGATGAAGAAAAAATGCTGGATTTAATGTAGCTGATTTAATGTAGCTGATCTTACATTGTTTTCCATTATTGCTGAACAATTGGAAAACCTCTTCACCCCAGAAATCCTTTAGAGGTCATTGGATAGTAGACCATTAGATGATTGAAAAGATACTAATAGGAGTATTTACTCAATTTGCTTTATTAAAGAAAGGAGATGGAAAACATTACTTAAAAGTGTTACTAAACCCACAACAGTAAAAACAGTTTGAATAAACTGAGGGGCGGGTTTCCGCGCTAACGGACCAGAAGGTTTGCAGCCTCCCCTTACACTTACCCCATAAAGGGGCAAGTTTAGTGATATGAGAAAGGTTAATTAGGGGTGGGTGGCGCTACCTTTAACAGGGTACCTTAAACGATGTTAAATGTGAGTTCCAAAAAGTCTACAATACTCTTAACTGCAAGACCTCATACACTCAGAATACATAGGGGGTGGGTGTGAGTGTGCAACTCCTAAGTAGTGGACCTTGCTAACATAACAGTCATATATCATGCATAAGAGTGTATAACGTGTAGTTGACCAGCACAAAATTACAACTTAATAGTAAATAATAAATGACATTAACTCAAATCAATAAGCACCACACTCTGTGACATGGAAGGGAATCAGTCAAATAGGAGTACTCCCTATTTTTTAAAACCCAATGTGTGATCCACTTTCCAGTTGGCATTAGTCAGCATATACAGCTGGTATTATCCCATTCCTAAATCTTAAATTGTTCCACAAGTGTGTCCTAAATTACATAAGTGAAAAATATAAACCGGCCAGAAATTATATATATCATAAGTAGTCCCAACTGGGGCATACGGTACAGTGTGCACCCAAAAAATAGTGAAAAAATTAAGAAAAAATTAAGAAAAAAGTTTTTTTAGTGTGTCAAAGTCCAGCATAAGCAAAAAAAACAAAAAGCAAAAACGTCTGTGATAAGTGACTTTCGTGAAGGCAGCCGTTCAGATCCAGTGACTTGCGGTGCTCCCCCTCAAGGTTCCCCACTCACCAGCTCCCTGCACCCCTGCAGGGGTAGTAGGCATGTAAAACCAGGCAACGATATGGCATTTTGGGTCCTCAGGTGCTCCCGCTCCAGCTGTGAAGTATCCGTCAGTATATCCTCATATGGAAGAAACAGGGCTCCATAGTGTGATACGTTTTAAAGAATTTATTCAGCTATCATAAACAGCACATAAATAAAAATAACTAAAATGAATAAAATACAGGCTTATAGTGAAAGCCAAACAGGTACACTGCGTGTAACCTAATAGTAGGAGAGAGCTCGTGTGTTTAGAACCAACAGCTGAGCGGCATGCACCTCAGCTGCGTTCCACACTCTCCTACTTCCGCGTGTGACGTCAATGCGTAGCTCCGTCTTACGCGTTTCGTCATCAACATTATCAAAGGCGCCTTTCACTATAAGCCTGTATTTTATTCATTTTAGGTATTTTTATTTATGTGCTGTTTATGATAGCTGAATAAATTCTTTAAAATGTATCACACTATGGAGCCCTGTTTCTTCCATATGAGGATATACTGACGGATACTTCACAGCTGGAGCGGGAGCACCTGAGGACCCAAAACGCCATATCGTTGCCTGGTTTTACATGCCTACTACCCCTGCAGGGGTGCAGGGAGCTGGTGAGTGGGGAACCTTGAGGGGGAGCACCGCAAGTCACTGGATCTGAACGGCTGCCTTCACGAAAGTCACTTATCACAGACGTTTTTGCTTTTTGTTTTTTTTGCTTATGCTGGACTTTGACACACTAAAAAACTTTTTTCTTAATTTTTTCTTAATTTTTTCACTATTTTTAGGGTGCACACTGTACCGTATGCCCCAGTTGGGACTACTTATGATATATATAATTTCTGTCCGGTTTATATTTTTCACTTATGTAATTTAGGACACAATTTAGCAATTGAGGAACAATTTAAGATTTAGGCATGGGATAATACCAGCTGTATATGCTGACTAATACCAACTGGAAAGTGGATCACACATTGGGTTTTAAAAAATAGGGGGTACTCCTATTGGACTGATTCCCTTCCATGTCACAGAGTGTGGTGCTTATTGATTTGAGTTAGGTCATTTATTATTTACTATTAAGTTGTCATTTTGTGCTGGTCAACTACACGTTATACACTCTTATGCATGATATATGACTGTTATGTTAGCAAGGTCCACTACTTAGGAGTTGCACACTCACACCCACCCCCTATGTATTCTGAGTGTATGAGGTCTTGCAGTTAAGAGTATTGTAGACTTTTTGGAACTCACATTTAACATTGTTTAAGGTACCCTGTTAAAGGTAGCTCCACCCATCCCTAATTAACCTTTCTCATATCAGTAAAAACAGTTTGTATATGCAGTAAAGCATGCTTGTTATGCCGCGTATACACAAGCGGACTTTTCGAACGGACTGGTCCGACGGTCTATCAGACAGACTTTCGGCGGACTTCCCTAACAAACGGATTTGTCTACACACGATCACACCAAAGTCTGACGGATTCATACGTGATGACGTACGACTGGACTAAAATAAGGAAGTTGATAGTAGCCAATAGCTGCCCTAGCGTCGGTTTTAGTCCGTCGGACTAGCATACAGACAAGCGGATTTTTCGACCGGACTCGAGTCCGTCGGAAAGATTTGAAACATGTTTTATTTCTAGGTCCGTCAGACTTTTGGGAATAAAAAGTCTGCTGGAGCCCACACACGATCGAATTGTCCGACGGAGTCCGGTCCGCCGGACCAAGTCTGCCAGAAAGTCCGCTTGTGTGTACGCGCCATTATACTCACTGTGGAACCTAAGGGGTTAATCTTCTGTATTGTGTGAAAAGGGTGTTTGATCCTGTGTTCTCTGATCCTCCCCTTTTTCCACTGTCCCCAGTCCATCATATTTTCATTATTTTACCAGGTAGACACCATATTCACACTTGTGAGTTCCCGGAATGATCAGCAGTGGCTAGACCTGATTTTACACAAAACAAGTTATTAAATGAACGGGCTATGCAAACTGAATTCATCCATTTTCATTAATTACTAGTAGGAAATAGGAAATGGATTGAGATGTTTGGGAACTTGCATAGGGCAGATGTCTGTAAGAGGTCACTGGGGGCTTTAGGCTTCAGCCAGAGGGAACATATTTAGTTTTGTCAATGCAACATACTTTATTTATTATCACTGTCATTGACAAGTTGCAGCAGTATGGCAATGTACCTGGCCTAGAGCTGTTTGGGTATATTACAGTCATTAGTCAAATGGTCATCAATTTTTATTGTGCACGCTCATCGTAGCAATATATATATATATGTGTGTGTGTTTATTAAGGGTTACTTAGTAAATATATTTTATCTCCACAATTAAAACAGATGTTTTCAGAAAAAAAAAATATACCCCAGAATTCAGCCACACATTAAAATAGACTTCAGTTAAATTAATGGTCCAGTCAGAATACATACATAACATAAAAAGTCAGAAACTGCCCGTTTTCAGTTCTTATGAATGAATTTGAATGAGATGTCTGGGTGAATTGTGCATTGAATCTTTTTTTATTATTATGTCAACCAACCCAAAAACATCCAGTTCAAATCCTGATCAAAATCCGCTGCTGACAGCATATACAACCAATGCTCCATCTTCAAAGCTCATACCTACATGATCGTTGTGGAGGCTGCAAATCACTGTAGTAACTTGTGCTACTACAGGATAGCAGCCATCTTCTTGGGTCACTCGTTTGTCACCACCCCCATTCACAGTCACCCTTGTATGGCCGGGGAAGAGCTAATGGAACACGATCTGCATTCCATCAGCTTCATTGGAGGACAGGTGGGACATCAGGGGTCTTTTAGCACCCTGATGTCTCATTAAAGAAAACCTGTCACCAAAAAATACATCACATAGGGGACTTTGGTTTGGTAAAATAAATACATAAAAAAGTGTAAAAAATTACCATTCCACCTGAGCACTTAAAATTCTTCCCCCCAAAAATGTTTGAGCCCCCCTCCCCCATACATACACGCACTTATAAATGTAAATATATATAGTCTATAAACGTAAATGCACACTTTGCGGGTGCCAGTGCACGAAAATATCAATTGCTCAACACGTTACACATCGCCATGCATGCCAGAGTGAGAGCAATAATTCTAAACCCATTTTTTAATGATTAACTGTAAATTGATGGTGTCTAGAGGCTTTCAAAGCATCCCCTATGGATAATATAGGGTACCAAAGTTTTTCGCCGTTTAATGGGTACTTGTTTGGGTACCTGTTTGTACCATGTTGAGTATCTGTTTACTTGATGCAACATCTTTATATGTTGCCAAAAAATTGGGTCATTTATTGTGTTTGAGTGCCCTAAAATTGACTTTAGCATATTTTTACTGAAATTTTGAGTGAATTACACTGTTGCCCTAATATCGTGTGACATAAAAAAAATATTCTCTAGAATGTCTGCTTTCAGAAAATATATATTGTTATGGGAGTTTTATGTAATCTTCAGGCCTAAAATTTGTTTTTTTTTTAAATATGTATGAAAAAAAAAATGCAAAAACAACACTGACAGTTAAAGGGTTAGGGGTTCCTGCAATCGCAAATACACATCAGGATAAATACAACATGAGGAGAAAGGGCAGATTTATTAAGGGGGGTGGGATTTCTTGGAGACTGTAACAGGATTTACAAAGTGAGCCACGCTTTCAATAATCTCTATATTACTTCTGTAATGCTTTCTGTTGTTTTGCTCTCCCTACAGACACAGGAACAGATGCAAACCATGATAGTTGAATTTATTTTTATGGTATTCTGGGACCAATATGTGCCCAGCAAGTACTATTAAGGAACTATGTACAGTCTTAAGGAAAGAAAGGAAAGAGGAACCATTATTGAAACCTTTAAATAAATTAAGCATGCAAATAAGGTTTAGGAGGGCAGTATTTTTCATATGAAACTAGGATCAAGAACATGGGGACATGACCTCAAGCTAGCAGGTGGAAAGTGGAAAACTAACCTTAGAAAGTTTTTTAACCAAAAGAGCAGTTGATGCTTGGAGTAGACATCCAGCACGTAGCCAGTCAACAATGAGTGAATTTAAACATGCTTGGAGTGCACTCAAACGTCTAAGCAAAAAAAAAAAATGCTCAAACCAGATGGACCACTTGGACACTTTCTGCCAGCACTCTTTCTGTTGTTTCTATGTTTCCGTATATGACAACAGAGTATTCACTCTGTGAGATATATTTATTAGCCAACTATGACACACCCACAACAAAGATATAGAAATATTATAATTACCATTCTAAAGCAATTTTAACCACTTCAGCCCCGGAAGGATTTACCCCCTTCCTGACCAGAGCATTTTTTGCATTTCATCACTGCGTCGATTTAGCTGACAATTGCGCGGTCGTGCAACGTTGTACCCAAACAAAATTGACGTCCTTTTTTTCTCACAAATAGTGCTTTCTTTTGGTGGTATTTGATCACCTCTGCGGTTTTTATTTTTTTGCACTATAAACAAGAAAAGACCGACAATTTTGAAAAAAAAAAACAATATTTTTTACTTTTTGCTATAATAAATATCCCCAAAAAATATACAAAAAAGAAATTTCTTCCACAGTTTAGGCCGATATGTATTCTTCTACATATTTTTGGTAAAAAAAAAAACGCAATAAGTGTAAATTGAGTGGTTTGTGCAAAAGTTATAGCATCTACAAAATATGGGATAGATTTAAGGTATTTTTATTTATTTATTTATTTACTAGTAATGGCGGCAATCTGCGATTTTTATTGGGACTGCGACATTATGGCGGACAGATCGGACACTTTTGACACTATTTCGGAACCATTGACATTTATACAGCAATCAGAGCTACAAATAGCCACTGATCACTGTATAAATGACACTGGCAAGGAAGGGGTTAAACACTAGGAGGCGATCAAGGGGTTAAGTGTGTTCCCTGGATGTGTTCTAACTGTAAGGGGGATGGGCTCACTACAACATGACAAAGATCACTGCTCCCGATGACAGGGAGCAGTAGATCCCTGTCATGTTGCTGGGCAGAACAGGGAAATGCCTAGTTTACATAGGCATCTCCCCGTTCTGCCTCTCCTTGCCCCAACCGCGGGCCGCCGGCGAACATCGAGTTTATGGTACCCGCGGGCACGCTCCCGCTAGGCGGCAAATTCAAAGGGACATACAGGTACACCTTTTTGCCTGCCCGTGCCATTCTGTTGACATAAATTGGCCTGCGGTTGTCGGCAAGTGGTTAAGAGATAGATATCATCTCAGGCTTGACCAATAAATGTTTTATGAAATATACTAATAAGGCAAAGGCCAACCAGTCAGGCCTTTATTTTGTAGACACACAAACACACACATACTGCTGATTCATTATTACTTTATTAACAGACATGTTAAACTGCTTCCATTTTGCTATATGTGGTTAATAATGTATTTTGTACTGGAAAATAATTATTTAAAGTGTTTGACACAGCATGATTGTACTATGTAATAATACATTTAGTTAGCAAATTAGCATTGGCAGCTTAGAAATCTCTCTGCTCACATCTTCCTACTTGCATGAACATGAAGAGTGATTGATGAAGACTAATTTTTCCACAAACACAGAATGTAATTAGCACAAAGCTCTCAGCCCACTTCCCCTGCAGTTTCCTTCTTCTACCCTGCAGTGCTGCTCCTTAGGGAAGGTCACTGTGGGACTCTAGAAATGGACACACAATTCATCTGTGCTGAGAGAGAACATTGTACGGGTAAGGGTGATAAGTATGATGATGCTATTGCTCAGAATAACCTTTCTTTTTGAATATTAAATATGTCACAGCTGGTGCAAGCCAATAAACTTTGGAAACACATAATCAATCCCGTAGTGCTGGACAATGCCTGAGACAGCATAGATCCAGATATTGATAAACTACCAACCCATTGATGTTCTACTACTACATTCATCATGGATAATAGTTGGATACAGCAGTAGCCATGGGGACACTGACACATTTTTCACATCAGAGACCTTCTAGTTCTTGGCTCCCACAGATATGTATAATACATTTACTTGAAGATCTGCATTGGTTGTATGCTCTGTAAATGAGAGGGTGTCATCCTGGGGGTTTCAGACACCACTTGTGTCCAATTAAACATGCCATGTCAACAACCCTTGCCCTTGTTCTAGACCACAGTCCATTGAGCTAGCTCAGCTGCTGGCTAGAGACTGGGATTTAGCCAGCTCAGGTGATGAGGTTTTGTCTCCCATTTCATTATGCTTCCCTTTGATTTTTCCTTCTACTGACACCTACTTTGAAACTATAAGGTAAATAGAGATATGTGGCGCTAACTCAAAGTGCATAAGTGTGATGAAATAAATATAATCCAATTCTTCAAGTAAAGTGCATATGCGTAAAGAACAAAATCACATAAATAAAGTGACTAAACATCCATTAAATTCATAAAAAGTGACATTGGATAAATGGCAGTGAAAATTCATGAAATATGACATCAAATAAATAAACAAATCCAAATGAAGGTGAATAAATCCAAAAATAGTCTAAAAGTGCATCATAAAAAAAAATCACAAATTTAAAAAAAAATCAAAAAAAATCGCATGAGATAAAAAAAGTCGCATGCAATAACAAAAATCGCATAAGGTACAAAAAAGTGCAGAAACGCTATAAAAATAGCCACAAGTCGATCCAATTAATGTAATACAGTTCCAACGTGAACAAAGTGAGTCTTCATACAACAGTTTGTGCAAAAAAAAGATGAAAAAAGTGCAAGTGCAAACAATGATAGGTGACAGATTCCTCTTAATAACCATACTCTGTGGTGCACCACACGTTTCCCCCAGCCTCTCACCTCTAGCAAAGACCCCTAGGGTCAAGTCGAGCCTGCAATCAGGAAGTGGATGAAACACCATCAATCGATCAGTCTCCTCCGATCGTCACAGGTCTGGCAAATCTCCAAATGGAAGGCCTCAAGTTCGGCAAGTTGGGTGGAGGCATGCAATAGAAAGGAGTATCCCCATTGTGCAGTATTCAAAACAGGTTTATTCAAAACAACATAGTAATTTACATATACAGCATAAAATGAACAGCACAGATCCCAGTACTTCTGGTCTCGGTTGCGGCCAGAAGTGATGACTCTTGACTCTTCCCTGACGCGTATCATCACCGCCCACGTGACTTCTTTGATAAAGTAAAAAAGAAAAAAAAATGGCTTGTGGGATCTTCCTTAAAGTGGTTGCAAACCTCAGACATGAAAAGCACATCCGTCTTCACTGTATACTTGCCTTTCTATAAAGCACTGAGTGTCATTTCTCTCTGCTGCCTGGTTCTTCTCCGAGTCATTTCTGGCAGCTTTTCCCGACACCAAGAGTTAAAAAGGTGATGGGGAGGGAGCTGCAGCATAACCTATGACTGTTATCCACAGCTGTGCTTGTTCTCTGTACTGTGTGAAGGGGGGTATGTCCTTTCTCTCCAATCAGGGCTCAGAGCTGTCGGCTGTGGGAAGACTTTAGATCTCCACCCTCTCCCCCTAGATCAAGAAAAAATGCTTTCAGAGTGATCTACAAAAGAAATGGCTGCAGATACACAGCTACAACTCATGAAAAAGGATTTGTTTCATTTCTGTGTATCACCTAAAACAAGTCACTTCAATGGGTACATGTAAGGGTTTACAACCACTTTAACCTTCATACACAATTCATCTTACAGGAGCTCCAACTTCCCAATACAGACAAGGAAGTCTAAAGAACTGTGTTTTTATGACTGTATACAAGCCAAGCCAACAAATTCAGATAATATTGAAAATATAGTAAAATGAAAGGAAGTACATGATTAGGTCACAGGTACAAAAATATTTATGCATATATTGGGGTTGTTTTACTAAAACTGGAGAGTGCCAAATCTGGTGCAGCAGTGCATGGTAGCCATTCAGCTTATAACTTCAGCTTGTTCATTTAAGCTTTGAAAAAAAAAATTTGGAAGCTGATTGGTTTCTATGCAGAGCTGCACCAGATTTTGCATTCTCTAGTTTTGTAAAATCAATCCCATTATATATTTCAAAGTACTATAAAGTATTTCTCATTTTTGACTGTAATATACTTTAGATTGGCCTTTTTCTCATCCAGAGAATCCCTGAGAACTTTCAGGTCTCAGGGAACCTGTGCTAAAAAAAATATTAAATTTAAAACTCACAATGGTGGACAGTTGAATAATGTCTTTTACATTACTGATCAGCAGGGGCGTCGTTAGGGGGTGGTTATTGGGGCTATAGCCCCGAATCTGGGTGCCATAGCCCCGAGTCTCCTACCGCAGGGGTCCCTGCTTAACAACCAGGCCGCGAGTGCGGTGGACGGGCTGCATGACGGAGCCGAGCAGGCAGGTGAAAGAAGCGAGTGGGCGGGCGGGCGAGGAGAGATTATATCATCTCTCTCCGCCCGCCGCCCCGCATCAGTACACTTCCACCTTGCAAAGTGACTGTGTATACGGCGGGAGACAGGTAGCGCTGTATTATTAGCAGGGAGCAGGTGGGGCCAGGAGCAGGTGCTCTGACCCCGCCCAATGTAGGCCGCATGTTCGGGCCTCAGGAGGCCGCAGGATATGAGCTGAGATCGGAGCGGGAGGGAGCGGCAGTGGTGGTGAGAGCCAGAGGCTTTGGAGCTGGGATCCGAGTGGGAGAGAGCAGGTGCCCACTGTGCTGAAAGCCAGCTGATGGTGAGCCCAGCTGGGCAGGACCAGGTAGGTCCTTCTCCCCAAATACTCTGCCTGTGAGTGTGGACTAAATCCTGATCTGCACTAGCATGCACCACCACCAGTGGTACTGGCACATCTTCCACACAGACATGGTGAAATGCACCACTGCTTGTTGGGCTTCCTTTAGGCCTAGTTCCCATCTATGTGGGTTTGCGGCCTGTTTTTGCGCTGGGATGGCAGCACATTTATTTAATCGGGCCGCCATGCCTGAATTTCCTGCAGAGAAAAGGTGCATGCAGCATTTTAAGCGGCCTTGAAATCGCATGGTGCTTTTTGCATTGTGCAATTTCCATGCAGGTCCTGCACCCACAATCGCGCTGCATTTTTAGATGCGTGGGGGTGCCATTAGGAAATAATTTTTTAAACAGCAGCGTGTGCAGGAGTCTCAGCAATTCCAACACCCAGAGTCAAAACATGCTGCTGTTTAAAAACACACGACGCTGCCATTCATTCTTAATGGCACCCCCACACATCTAAAATTGAACTGCAGGGAAATCGCAAAGTGTAAAAGCTGCTGCGTTTTTCTAAAAATGCAGGCACAGCAGCCCATTCAAAGGAATGGTCTGCCATGCCTGCGCAAACATGCACTGTAAACCCGCATAGATGTGACCCAGGCCTAAAGCGTTAGTAAAGTCATTTTTTTTAAATGAAAAAGCTGGACCCCCTGCAGGTTTACCCGTTTGCCTACTGGCCACTTTTTTTCAGTGTGAGGAAAGGAATGCCGATAACCGGCAAGTGTGTTTACATCACGATCAGTTGTGATTTGACACAGCTGGTCACGTGGTAAAGAGCTGCTGTTATTGACTCTTTACCCCAATCTGTGATCAGCTGTGTTATAGAGTGAGCTGGGTGTGCACCGCAATAAGCACGGTTTTGGGAGGATGTCAATAGACGCCCTCCCAGAACTGGATCGCCCTGTTGAACCACTTCATTATATATAACAATAGAAATAATGCACTTCAATCACCCTGACACCATATCAACCATGGTGCCATGATGATTGAAGCGCCAACGCCAGCCACTGCACAAATTGCCCCGCAAAAAATTTCTTAACCCCCCCCCCGTGCCTGCAAAATGGTTGGTGACCACTGCTATGGGCTCTAGCCCCAGATCTTTTGCAGACCTAGCAACGCCCCTGCTGATCAGTGAAGAAGGTCCTCCTTTACATTGGTGATCAGTGCTCCTTATGTCGAAGGTCAATGGCCCCTTACATTTATTTTAGTATGGCAAGTGCCCTAACATTGCTGGGGATATTTAACAGTGTTTTTTTAATTTGCCAATTGCGACATCCCTAAAGCATAATTAGATACAACAATAAGCCCCCTTCACACCGATGTAATTTATCATGCAATTTGACAGGTTCAAATCGCATGACAAGTCGAAACCCTATTGTTTGTTAATGGAACTGTTCAAAACAGTGCTACGCCGACTTTGCGGTGCCGCAACGATTTGAAAAAAAGCACTACACTGTTTTTTGCAATTTCCCGGTGTGACTTGCATAGACATCTGTGCATGAAGTCGCACAGATGTCAGCTAAGTCACACCTGAAGTCGCACTGACCTGCAGATTTGAAATCGTGTGATTTGAAAGGCCACATTCAGTGTGAAACAAGGCTCAGAAATATACCGGGATTTAAGGTATTACAGAAACACCAATCGGATGAAAATGTACAGTAGATATCGGGTCATGATAGTCAAAAGGCACTTGTGGGCTTAGGCATAGTGCAGCATGATAACAATGCAGCTGTTGAGCGAGTGCATTTCAGCCATTTCCTGTTTCTCTTTAGGTGCATTTATTTACCTGCTGTCCAATGGCAGTCCCAATGTAGACCATACATAATGTACACAGTCTGCTGCCATCAATAATTGTTTTAATTTTCACAAGTAATAATTATGTAATATTATTGCTGCCAAATAACGTGGGACATGAACAGAAGAGCTTCTTCATTCATGTCTAAGACAGATTTGAAATAAGGTTATGTTCTGAATGTCTAGGATCCTGCCTTCCTAATGCTGGTATTTAGAGAAAGTTAATGATGTGGTAAAGTGTCTCCTATTGTTTTTATTTTACTAGTCAGAACACTTTTAATTATATGGTCTTTAACAGTGCCCTGTGCATCATTTAAGGTATCCAATTAGAGGAAATTGTAACAGAAGTGGTCTCAGATTGCACTTTAGGTTAATGGTCATATTGACGCTGGTATGTTAGATAGCCACAGGGAGTCATTAATCAGTGTAAGTATTTTGAAAACCCCGCACTTCATCAAGTTTTCTCTCTCTCCTCAGGTCAATTAGAATCAGATAGATTCCTTCTAGTAAGTGGTGGAAAACCTTCCAGGAAATGTGGAATTCTATCCAGCGGAAACAATCTCTTCTTCAGCGATGAAGGCCTTAGAATGCTCATGACGAGAGATCTAGATTTATCTTTAGCTCGGTAAGGGGAACATGTTCATTTATATTTACACATCACATTTCATCCATCCTCATGAATGACAGAAGGAAGCATTAAACCATTCTTTTATGTCATGGCAATTTTTTCTAGCTCTTTACATTCATTGATCAAAATAAATAATGTAATCCAAAGATAAGTGATAAAACCAGCTGTTATAATGGCAGCAAATATGAGTTACTAAACTGATTGTACCAGTTTGATTTTAAAATATACTGTATGCTGCCGATGAGTTTTTGAAACTGACATTGGGCAACAGAAATTTACACCACATGTGTGATTGTATGTAATGAACACTTTAAGAATTGTACCCAAAGGAGATTTTTCTGTTTTACAGAAAATTGGATAAAGTATAGTCCACTGCTGTGTCTATAGAGCTCTCTCAACAGAATATGTACCAAAAATCTGAAACTGATTTAGCAGACTAATCTTTGCTTTTTACGTACAGTACCAGGCTTTGAAGTACATTCTACATTTATTCTTGGATATAAGAGGGAGTATGATGCAGTATATGTGACCTCCCCATAATATTAAGTAGAGGATGTATTTCAACAGGTACTTCTGATTCTGCTAGGGAAGAGTATGGTTTGTCACAACCAAGCTCAATGGTGGTACATCTTGCTGCCAGGATCCCTGAAGGCTATAAATCAACAGTGGAGGAGTAAATCCTATTCAATCCCATCTATAAAAGAAAAATCAGTTTATTGTAAAGTTCCAGACTATGCATACACACACTCATACCTATACAAACTGTTATGATTTGTTTATTTTCCTCAATTCACAGCATGACATATTTCCTTTAACCACTTGCTTACTGGGCACCTAAACCCCCCTCCTGCCCAGGCCAATCTCAGCTTTTAGCGCTGTCACTATTTGAATGACAATTGCGCGGTCATACAACACTGTACCCTAATGAACTTTTTATAATTTTTTTCCCGCAAATAGAGCTTTCATTTGGTGGTATTTGATCACCTCTGGGTTTTTCATTTTTTGTTCAAAAAAATTAAAAAAGACAGATTTAAAAAAAAAAAATACAAAACCGTTTTATATTTTTTAAATAAATTTAGCAAACAGGTCATTTTTCCTCCTTCATTGATATACGCTGATGAGGCTACACTGATGGGCACTGATAGACTGCACTGAAGGGCACTGATAGGCTGCACTGATGGGCACCGATAGGCTGCACTGATAAGGCTGCACTGATGGGCACTGATAAGGTGGCACTGATGGGCACTAATAGGCGGCACTGGGGAGCACTGATAGGTGGCACTGGTGGGCACTGATAGGTGGTCTTGGTGGGCACTGATGGGTGGCACTGATGGGCGGCACTGAAGGGCATTGATAGGTGGCACTGAAGGGCACTAATAGCTGGCACTGATAGCTGGCACTGATGGGTGGCAGTGATGGGCACTGATTGGCACTGGTAGGTGACACTGATAGGCAGCACTGCGAGGTGGCACTGATTGGCACCACTGGTGGGCATTGATAGGTGGCACTTGTGGGCACTGATAGGTGGCACTGATGTACTGTGGGCACTGATTGGTGGGCACTGACTCGTGGCACTGATTGCTGGCAATGGCAGGCGGTACTGGTGGGCACAGAGGCTATTCCTCTTTAGGACCAATGTCTCTGCAAACGGAAGTCGGCGATCGGCTTTTTTTCTTCTCACGCTGTCAGCTAGTTTGTTAGGACTGCAAAGCACCTCCTCCTTTTCTGTTCTCCATGGCATAGTCCACAGAGAGAGCTGGGAGGCGTTCTAACTGATAAGTCAGCATAAGAAGCTCTCAGCTCCTCAGCATAGGAAGCTATGGCAGCAGTTGTGCGTGCTCGCTTATGAGCCGCCTCTGTGTGCCCATAAGACACACAGAGCGTGGCTCAGCCCTTCCCTCTGCTTCCTCCTCACTGGCCAATGGCTCCCATTGCTTTCTGTAAGCCAATGAGAAGTGAGAAAGCCTTGGTTCTTGCACATCACTAGATCGAGACCAGGCTCAGGTGAGTATAATTGGGGGAAGCTGCACAGATTGCTTGAATGTAAAAAACCTTCTGCCTTTACAACCAATTTAACAGTCCAAAGTTGAGAAAATAATAGAAGTTTATTGTTACAATTTATATACACTTTATCTTTTTTATATAGAAATTAGAAATAGAAATATATTGATTGAAATGCCTCCTATGTGAAAAAAAAACATGTTTTTTCATTCATGGCAAAGGGTACCCAGAACACTGTGGATTATATAGACAGCAGGCAAAACCACATCTGATAATGGAGTCACTGATGTGATGACTCATTGGAGTTCTGTGAAAAATTACCTTCTTTTAGCATAGCTACAAAGCAATTATGCTACACAATATTATGAAATATACAATCTTTACCTGACTAAAAAAAGAAAAATATTTTTTTAAATGTTGTATTTTTAGTTCTGGCATACTAAACCAAGAAAAAAAAATTGATGTACAAAATCACCGTACATTCCCATTAAAAGTGAAAAATGAGGCTGCTATTGCTAACCTCATTCTAAAAATGCTGGTTACTTGACCGTGGTACTTTTTGATTTATTGACCCAGAACATAGCATACAGCAAACAAAGTCAGAACATTTGTTCACAGTGAATGATCTAGAAAATCTTGAAGCATTGGGGCTGATTTACTATCAGATTGGCAGAAAAACTAATTAGGTCTTGGTGAAAAGTGCATGTGCGTGCAGTAGCGCAATGGCAGCAGACAAGCCAATGATAAATGTGGAAGTGTTTGAATTATATGTGTAGTTTCTCCTGTGGTGTGATGTTATGCATCAAATGTTTGTAAATCTCTTGTATGTGTTAACTGTCTGCATTTGTTGCAGAAATGTTGGCTGATTTAAGTGGATCTCTTGCGTGTCTTGTGTTGTGCTTTTGACATACACTTTAACAACTTTTCTCTCATTGGTAGAATAAAACATACTTTCTGAATTGTGTAGTTTGTCGAATGAATTTCACAGACCATGTGACTGGTCTTCCAAGTGTTTGGCAACTCTGAATGGTGCCTCAGTGTTCAAATTAGCTGCCACTGAATTCAATTGGTGTTACATTTTCCCCATTGAAATCTAAGGCCATATAATGCTCAATGGCATTTCATCACTCTGGATGGCCCACGTGTTTATATTTCTGCAGTGGAATGAATGCACCATTTACCAGAAGTGATATGCTGAGTACAGATTGGCATGCAGCAGAAAGCCATGAATTATGTGGCTTACATCACTGGACATCATGGATCCTGGATTTTAATGGCGACAATATTATTCATGTTGTTTTTTTTTTTTGTTTTGTTTTTTCCAATGTAAGAGTTCAATGTAAAGAAACAGAATCTTTAAAAAAAGATTCTGTTTCTTTACATTGAACACCTTCTTCAAATGCATAGTAAGAAGTACTAATGGGGGTGCTTAGCTTCTTGCAATATCCAAACAATGTTGACAGGCATGTATCCAGTTATTTTATAGGACACGGAAAGGAGTTGCATGCTCTTTTTGAGACAAGAAAAAAATACCCTTTTTACCTCCACACAACTGTAGCAGTCCTTGTTTATTAAAATAAATGCACAAGGCACTGTGTAAACATTTAATTTAAAAATGTAAACTTAAGAAGTACATTCAATGTCTGAAACCTGAAATAAATAAATAAATAAAAAAGACATACATATAGTTCAGCTTGTTATTTATGTTAAATAGTATTAAATAGTTCTCTAGGAGCAAAGTAAAAAATCCAGCCATACATCTCTATAGCTATGTAGCAGTAGAAGCAGAGGCACAAAGCAAACAAGAATAATCCGAAAGCAAGGTCAGAGAGGAATCCAAGTAACACGATCAAGATGTACAACAGGAACTCGGTAACCAGAACAAGACTGAAGACCATTCAGCAAAGGGCTAATGGAGAGTTTAGGTTTAAATAGTCCACTTGGTGGAAGTGGACGTGCACGCAAGCACACATGTGCTTGTATGTGTGTGCAATGATGTACATGCTGTTTTTCTTCTATGCACATAGGAATAAGCACTATGCGCAGGTGCATTAGCCAGACAGCATGTCCTAGCCTGAAGGTTGGCATCATGTTCCTGACAACATATCTGCAAATCAGTCAGAGAACAAATTGTCACAGTTTGTCCAGAGGAAACATGAATGAATGCAGTGCTTTATATACCAGGGCTGTGGGTTTCGCACAACATAGCATTCGCTATGGAATTGCCTTGCAATAAATGGTCTGACGCTAATTGGACTCAATCTTGCATAGCTCAGAGCATTCTATTGAACATGGGCTTGAAAATTCATCCTCAGGTTCACACCAAAACATGGTTGTATATCTGGTGTTCCAACACTGACCTGCTCTAGTGTTTTGACAACAGTCTTCCTCAGCTTCATAAATACAGAGCAACGTTTATTTTGGCGTTTGAAAATTAGCAAGTTGCTGCATCATTTGCGATAGCCAAAGTAAATAAGCCTAATTACATCAGTATTGTAGCCAAGGAACTTGCATTTTCATAAGGAAAGCTTAATCATTTTCCTCGTATAGGTAATCAGGCGGTGTACTGTACAGTACTGTAGTACTGTGGATAGGAGATTTTGTAACCATTTGAAATGTATAAAATGTATTCAATACTTTAAATAAAGTAATGACAGGTGTTACAAAACAAGTTCTGAATTTTTTAATGTAGTCAGGAATATTATTGATATGATGTAAATAATCATTCTCTTTTTAGGTTTGTTCAGTTTTTTATGCGGTTAGGCTGTGGAAAAGCAGTGCCAGACCCTCGGAGTCAGCCAGTACTCCTGCAGTATTCACGGGATGGTGGCTTATCATGGAGTCTTCTACAAGAATTTCTCTTCAGCAATTCCAGCAATGTAGGACGATATATTGCACTAGAGATCCCACTGAAGGCTCGCTCTACCTCCACCCGCCTACGTTTGTGGCAACCATCTGACAATGGGCATTTTTACAGCCCATGGGTTATAGATCAAGTAAGAGAGTGTTTATTTGAGTCAAATTGTGTAATTATGGCATCTTGTAGCCATTAGGTAATTATAAATCTTAAAGGCTAAGTTAACCTTTTTTTCATCTAAATTCCAGCTCCCCTATGTACTAATATGGCAATAATGTACTTATGTGTCAGACTTTAGGTCATGACACAGGAAGGAGTTGACTGGCTGAGGGCAAATGATGCAGAGTATGTGCTAATGAGGTCAGCTGGTCCAATCCTTCCTGTGTCATGACCTAAAGTCTGACCAGTGAGTAAGGCAGAAGTAATTGAGTAGTATGTTTAAACAGCTATGAAGAGAGTTAGGTAAGCAGGTGTAGAATTAATGGAAAGCTGTTTTATTTTTGCAAAATAAGTACAATAATGCTATATTGGTACATAGGGGAGCTGGAATTTAGAAAAAAACAAAGCAAAAAGGTGAACTTAGCCTTTAAAGCTGACATCCAGGGTAGATGATACTGCTATGCTAGCACTAAACTCCTCACCTTCACACCCATTGTGCAAAAATCAAATCTATTTTTTTATTTAGATTTTGACACCTTTCACATCCATTAGCTTTAAAAAAACACTTTATAGGGATATGGTCATGGGACCTTTCAGAAGCCATCTTCTTCACAACAAAAAGCACCCATTACTAAGCAGGCTGCCACCATGCAGACCACTGCTGGTAATGTTGACTAACAGGAATGATGCAGTGATGAAAAAGCCCTAGTAATGCTGGATACTTGCTTTTGACAGCCAGGCCACTGACAGGCATCTTAGGCAACACACAGCGTCACCTAGCCCAGAAAAAGAATGGCTACTTAAAGACAAGACATTCAATAGGATGACAATACTTATTGTATTGTCAAAAAGATATTTTAAAAAACACTTTTCATTAGATATTTAGCAGAGCAAATGTGGGGAGTAGGAGTGAGAAATCCATTGTTGAGGTTTACATACCATTAAACTTTTTATTATAGTGAACTTTATTTCCATCCTAGGCGACTGACATACCCTTTATGTAACAATACAGAAATAATGAAAGGTGCTCTTTATGGAGTTATTCGGAGTCTAAATATACCCCTGATGCCCCCTCTGCCTCTGATCTCGTCCAGCCAAGAGAAGTATTCTATGCTGGGTGTTCTGGTTTCAGGCAGGGGAACAATTTCAATAAATTTCTACTGCTTTTTTTCCTGATGTCCAGAGACATGGTCCCAAACTCACAAAGGGATCACAGTGGGGGATGTTGGGGAGGTTGAATCAATGACTTTGTTAGTCATGTTCTTGTCAACTGAATCATGCTAATGCTATTAAATGTATTACTTTGTAAGGAGAGTGAGTGCAAACAGTAGCCTTTATAATGACACTGGGTTGGAAACCAGTGGGTTACTGGTGATGTGCTTACGAAAAGTATCTGATAATCATTCATAAAAGTAATTCAAAATGTGGCATTACTTGTGTATTTTGTAGATTCTTATTGGTGGGAACATATCTGGAAACACAGTACTAGAGGATGACTTCACAAGTTTAGACAACAGAAAATGGCTTCTCCATCCCGGTGGCACTAAAATGTCAGTATGTGGTTCTGCTGGAGATGCCCTTGTGTTTATTGAGAAGGCCAGCACTCGTTATGTAGTCACCACAGACATTGTAGTCAATGAAGACTCTTTTCTGCAGATTGATTTTGCAGCTTCCTGCTCTGTTACAGACTCCTGTTATGGTAAGAAAATAAATGTAAGCATTTACATTTACAATTTTATAAATCACCAAGGCTCAGACATCTTGAGTTCTACAGCTCTCCAAACCAGCATTTGGAGTCTTTGCCTCAAGCATAGCACAAACATATTTTCTGTCCATTTCTTAAGAGATACATTTAAATATGTGACTCTATGCGACCCTTTACCACGTATTACTATAGATACCATATTATTGCTATACATTTTATTATAATGAGTTATTGGTTTTACCATTAATACTGTTGTCCATATGCATGTGCATCAGCATGGGTGTGCTAGTTAGTTTTGTCATTTCATTTGTTTGTTTCTTTGAAAAAAACAATTAAAATAGTAGGATACACCAGTTTGGAGTGCAGACAGGGGTTTCAAAATCTTTCAGGTTGTCCCTATTATACTGTAAATGTGGTAAATATGGTAGAATGTAATTATTTTTTAGGAAATATGATGGTTTTAGATGACCTTTTCTTCACTTAACATTCACTCTTAAGCACATTTTAGGTGATCTCCACATTACTGCCTGTGAAGCACTGTGTGTGGTAGGCTACTTCTACAAAAATGTGTGTTTTTTTCATGAGAAGATTGTTGGAAAAATGCAGTGAATTTAATTTCTATTTTTTACGCCATTTGTTACCACTGTTATTTTCTAAATAACACAACCTTTTTTCTACTTTCATTCTGTTTTTTTTCTTTTGCATGCTTTTCTTTTTTTCATCATGGTAACCTTAGAAAAATAATTTAAAATGAGTTTAAAAATTGGCACACATTTTAGGTATTTCAACAGTTCCAATTTACAAAAATAAACTCAGATGTATTAAAAAGTAGCACACTGCAGTTTTAAAGAAGAAAGACACAAAGTAATAAAAGCAGAATGCCAACATTTATATAGGATGGAAAACAAAAACATAGACCTGTATAGTGATTCAGAGTCTATTCTGTTTTACTGAAAATCATTAAAATGTAGATAAAGAAAACCTGAGTGAAAGCACCCTTAGACAGTCTATCTTTGGCATTTTATTTTCATTAAATCCATTGAAGTCAAACCTACCTTGTCAGAGTCAATGATCTAAACGCATCCTATATGCTGCTAAATTTAATTGGTGCTTTTACATAGCATTGCATTTTTCCTTATACATTGTGAGCACAAGAAGTTGCACTTGGCCTAATTTCCTCATTACATTTTACTAGCAATATGCAACCACAGTGAAAGAATAGCCATTAAAGCATATTTGACATAGCAGTCATTTTTTACAAACAGCATATTACAATGACAATGCAAGCACATATGCTGCTCATGTCTCAGAGCATAAAATAGTTGTGTTTCTTCCTTACATAGATAAATCATACTCCTTGGGTTATCATTGGCTTAATTTTTAGTAATACAGCAGTAGATTAACCTGCATTTGTTTTTTTTTGTATTTCTTATTCTTTTAGATCATTAGAAAGTCTAAAAAGTTGGCGCTAACTCAAATATAAATATGACTACCTCAAAGGTTACATAAGATTTTTCCCTTACACTCCTCACAATGTTGGCGCTGTACGGCTGATCCTGCTGGCTGATCCATCGTTCCTGCATGTGTTTTGGGAGTGTCCGGGCATAATATTATTCTGGTCAGCGTTTTCCCGATATTTCTGTATAGTCACCACTATCGTTAGTATAGTCACCATTATCTATTGACGTTTGTATTTTAGGTCTCGTTAATTTACTGGCTACCTCTAGGTCTATGAGAACTTTGATAGGCCTCTTATTGTTTTACGCACGTAAGTCTATACTTCTTAAATGGAAATCTACCCAGGCCCCTACTTTAGATTATTGGAAGAATATTGTCAACATAATGGTTCCACTGTATAAATTTACATTTGAATCCAGGGGATGTCCAAAAAAATTCTCCAAGGTATGGGTTATTTGGACAGAGTCCAGGGATACAGTTGGATCATCGGCAAAACCTCCATAGCTTCTTGATGACTTTGTTGATCACGAAATGCATTGAGGCTGCAGGCTTGCTTATGCTGATGTAATTTCCGGTACGGTTGGTTCCAGTTTTTGCCCAGGTGGAACGCACGCTGAGATGTGGGGAAATGGTGTCTCTGTCGCTGTACACATTAGCACCTTAAAATGATCTGAGCATATGAAGTCTCCCATGATTTAGCCATCTGGTGCGTCTGCATTTCTCCCGCACGAGTGAATGTGACGCACAGCTAATTAAGAGTACCTGTCAGTACAGAGACTTTTTTCTTTGGTGCTTGGTCTCCTGTTTGAGGAGTTTTTTTTATTTAAATTTGTATTTGTGTGGTTTTTGTTTATGCACTAAGATACTAAGTCATATTTATATTTGAGTTAGCACCAACTATTTATATTTTCTAATGATTTTCTAGGTGATTCATTCAGTTGTAAAAGGGGCAGCTCTACTCACTATTCACTATATTTATTGTTTGGCAACACTTCTTGATCATTCAAATCTCATTCATTCTTTTAGATGTCATGTCTCTTTACTGACATAACCACTTACCTGAAACATTCTGACTTTCAATAATATCATGCATAGTGTATAGCAGCCCATCACAAGTTAGCTCTTAGCAGTTTAGTATAGCCAGACTGATCAAGGCTAATTTCTAATTTCTCTAAATTGTACTTTGTTTTGTATTATTAATAATAAATAAATCCCACAGCAGAAAAGCTGCCTCTCACCTTTGGCTTCCTCTTGCTAAATTCAACATTGTCGCTGACATTTAGAGGAAAAATAGCTCCCTTTATTGTAAGATAATTGCTAGCAAATTAGATGTTTGTAATTTGTATTTATCATAATTATTGTCATTAAAACAACACCCTAAGTGTATTTTATGCAACACTTTTGTGGCACTGTCTCAGGTATGTATAGATTAACCTATGCTATGTTTTAATTAGAGATGAGTAAATCAGTTTGTCAGATTATTATACATGCATTTGCTCAGGTTCGATATAAGGCAAACTTTGGAAAATTAGCAGTAAATGTTCTTTTCTACTTTAACATGTTGATATTTGTTAGCCTCCCTCGTGCTGCTTTACACGCCTTATTATCACTTTCTGTGCTATCCCCCCTTTACCTCAATCATTTAATCCTCGGATACAATACCCATTAAAAATGCACTGCAGAATCATATTTCTTACTTTCTGAATGTATTGGAGTGTGCAAGTTCCTCTCAGTGCTGCTCGAAACCTTCCATTATCACCCTGATATAGAGGTCAGTGCATGTTCAATACAGCAGTTTGTCACTAAGGCCTCTTTCACACGGCTGTTTATTTTCAGCCGCTGAATTCCAGTGGCAAGAATCGGCTGATTATTGTGGCTAGAATGACTGGGACATGGGAATAACAATGGCCACTCAGCCTGCTTAAATGAATAGCAGGCTGACGGCTGTGACTGTTCACACGTAGCCATACACAGAGCAGATACCTGCAGCTAGGAACAGATGTCAAAGCCTGGGTACAGCTGACTGCTGCCTTAATATCTTACTAATTTTACTTACTAAGGTGAGATATCATAGGACATGCTGGGGCTGTTGGGGGCAGGGAGGCTAGAATGGACAGTTTGCATTGGCACAACTAGAAACAGATAAGTAGAAGAGTGTGGTTAACTGTCACCCTATCCTACTAGCAGTTTACTCATATGTGAAATGCAAGTATACAGATTTATACTGCACCAACATTAGTGTACAAACTGTGCAGGTCTTAGTTGGCTATGTTGGCAGTGTTGGCAACATTCTTGTAGGAGAGAGGTGAGCAAAGAATGCGAATGCTGCTGCTGCCTCGTTTTGTAATTAAAGGCTAAAGTGGGTACCAGGATGCATTTTTTAACTGCAGTGTAAAGTTAATAGGGGTGGCAGAACCTAGTTGTGCTGTCTGGCAGAGGTGCCAATTAGAAATCATTTTACAGATATTTGGCTGTTTGACTGGAGTTCAGCCTTAGGTGGTGTTGTTCATTCCAAGCAGACACTAATTGTTCTCAGCAGTTAGTCGTTATTGGCATGATCATGACACACAGGGAGCAGGAGTAGGTCAGAATTAACACTTGTAGCCCCCGGTACTTGGGACTTGGGACTCAAAGCTTATAAAACCATATTGTTTATTTAGAAACAATTATTTTTAAAAAAAGTGGAATGATCAGTAAAAACATGGTAACAGTCTGTACATAACAGTCATATATATATCACAGTTTGCATATAATCAATATTCTATGAATTTCCAAACTGAATCCAGATTTCTCCACAAGCCTAACATGTTTTAGGATGATGTCCCTTCTTCAGAGGTGTTTTTATAGGAGAGAAAAATGGGCAGACCGGTGCCTAACCAGATGAACAACGCCCTGGCCACTCTGTTCCTAAAGGTCCCTTACGGGTATGCTGTGGTGGCCGTCCTTCTACGGGACCTTTGTGTGGGCTCTTCTGGGCACAGACGGGGATCATCATCTTTTTGATGGATAGCTGGTAGCCAGGGGCGTTGCTAGGGGGTGGCTTTTGGGGCTATAGCCCCGAATCTGAGGCCAATAGCCCCGAGTCTCTGCAGGGGTCCCCAAGGGGAGGGTAGGCTCTCTGGGGACCCTTATGTAAGTGGGGGGGTTCTCTGGGGACCCTGATTTTAATTCCTAGGTTCTCTAGGGACCCAGATTTAAGGGGGAGGCTCTCTGGGGACCCAAATGTAAGGGGGCCTCTCTGGGAACCCTGATGTAAGTGGGGGGGGGCCCTCTGGGTACCCTGATGGAAGGGGAAGGCTCTCTGAGGACTCTGATGTAAGGAGCAGGCTCTTTGGGGACCCTGATGTAAGGTTATGTAAGGGGGGCTCTCTGGGGACCCTGATGTAAGCGGGAGGCTCTCTGGGGATTAATATACACCCACACATATGTTACTGTATATACATGTGTATGCCCGCCCAAGCATATGACTTTCTTTACTACGCTGCTATGGGCTATAGCCCCAGATCTTTTGTAGACCTAGCAACGCCCCTGCTGGTAGCTGAGATCTATTCAAAATCTTCAAGGAAAATATTTCTTGCACACATTCATATACACATTTCTTTACATTAATACTGAATATAGCCATTTTTCTCTCCTATAAAAACGCCTCTGAAGAAGGGACATCATCCTGAAACATGTTAGGCTTATGGAGAAATCTGGATTCAGTTTGGAAATTCATAGAATATTGATTATATGTAAACTGTGATATATATATGACTGTTATGTACAGATTGTTACCATGTTTTTACTGATCATTCCCCCTTTTTTTAAAAATATTTTTTTCTAAATAAACAATATGGTTTTATAATCTTTGACTGTTCACCTTTAAAGTCCCAAGTACCTGGGGGTACAAGTGTTCCCTCTTACCTTTTTTGAGGGTTCCTGCTATAAATATAATTCGGGATGTTGGCAACAACTTTGAGAATTTAATCTTTACTCTTTGTGGTTCATCACTTTATTCAAAGGTCAGAATTAGAGAACTGTGTCTGGGAGTTACAGGCACAGTTTAGGCACTTCAGTGATAGCTCCCTGCTTGTCCTCAGAGATTTATTAATTCTCTGTTTTCCTGGCTGCAAAATAAAATGTTTTGAGTTGTGGTTTTCCCACAGAAGTAAAATGTTCTATTCCACACATATATATATATATATATATATATATATATATATATATATATATATATATTCAGGCTGCAGCAACACAATTGATATTCTTTCAGTGTTTACTGTGCTGCAAGTTTCAATATTTCAGTCAGAGGCTCGATCTTGTAAATAATATAGGAGTGCAAATTACAAATCCCAGTAAAAACATATCAAGAAGATAGACACATGAAATAAAAAATGGCAGTTCAAAAAAGCATACGGTTTGAGAGGTGTGGCCATACAAAATGTAAGTAGAGCTATAGTGGGTATGGGAGGCAGAATGACCAGAAGGGATGTAAACTGGTTACTTTTTATGAATGACAAGGGTTACAGGTGACAGGAGGGAATTACTTAAATGGCCAAAACTAGGAAAGTGTATGGAGTGGTTTATGTAGTGGTGGCTTTGGGTATTAGAATGTCTCATCTGAGGAGTGACTCAAATGTAGCACAGAGGCTAAATAAAGAGGGGTTGGACTTTGTAGAGTGGAGAGTTATACTGATAGAGTTTTGCCTTGTAGTCAAGCAATAGTTGTTTGGGCAAGATCTGCATTCCAACGCTCATGCAGCTTATTTCGTGTTCTGTCTGACACTCATCTAGATATATAGGAAGTGAGGAGAAAGCTTCCACATGGGGACAGAGGCAGCAATAAAAATCTAACAGAGTTCCTTTCCCTTCCACACTCTTTTCACAAAAAAAAAAAAATAAGTTCTATGTTGACAGTGTGTATGGAGGCCCTAAATTCAGGTTTTACTGGAACTGAAAATCTCATGTTATTCTACCAGATTTTCTTAAATATACCTCTATCTCTGTTTTTCTACTTTAAAAAAAAACTCTATAAATCTCTACAAATCTTTTCTATTCTGTGACACAGTGGGGTTGATTTACTAAAACTGGAGAGTGCAAAATCTGGTGTAGCTCTGCATAAAAACCAATTGGCTTTCAGGTTTTTTTGTCAAAGCTTAATTGAACAAGCTGATGTTAGAAGCTGATAGGTTTCTGTGCACAGCTGCACCATAGTTTGCACTCTCCAGTTTTAGTAAATCAACCCCACTGCCTGTTTTAAAAAATATCTTTAAAAAAATGTATCTTACCTTATCTAATTTGACAGTATTTTGCTTTATTTCTTAGATACCATGCTGGCTTCATAAGTCAGTTGCCACCCTTGAAGATGCTGTGATTCTGCTGAATTTACCAGGGGGCATTTTTCTGATTACTTTCTTGACAAAATAACCATATAATGCCCAATTTTGTAATTGTTCAGTAATTGCAGCATCATTTTTTTCCACAAAGTAGATGTTGGGGTTGGATTGGCAAATCGCCAGCAGAGCAGGTTTAAGATTTATTTCTTAGAAAGTCTGCTGATGTTTGAGAATTTGGTCTAACAAGTAATAATCTAAAATATTTGCACTTATACAGTATCTATGTTTATGGGAAAAATTTGAACTGCATGAGATTCATATTTTATACTCCAATAATATGTTTTGTACTTTACCTTTAGCCATTGAACTGGAGTACTCTGTGGATCTGGGGCTCACGTGGAATTCTGTATTAAAAGATTGTTTGCCAACCAATGTGGAATGTAATAAGTACCAACTTCAGAGGGTGCTGGTATCTGACACATTTAACAAATGGACCAGATTTACTTTACCTCTGCCTCCATACACCAGGTAAAAATGCAAAGCTGTTCTTTGTAATTGCATTAGAAAGTGTAAATAAACTCCTGGCCTTTTTAATGCTTATATAGTAAGATCTCTAATATCAGTCAAAAGTTCTGATTCTGCAATAAAGATTTCTAACAGTTCAGTACTTTAATGTATGTCATTGAATTATTTATTTGTTTTAGTTTCAAAAAGAGGTGGTGTCATCGGTAACAGGGAGCTGCTGGTTTTGGTATGGTATTGGGGCTCAGGAACCTGATGACTGGATTATAGTGGAAATTTTAGGCAGTGCCGAAAGAGAAATCTGAGCACAGTGCAGACATACAGTAGAGCAGATACAGGATTAGGTAAGACAGACAGGAGTCTACTGCCAGCTGGTACTAATGGCTCTCACTGGGGTGCAGGAATCGGTAGCATCTAGTCCTTATTAGAACCATTAAAGGTACAGATGGAGTCGTGTGGCAGACTGATAGAACATCCCCGGCAGGAAAGACACAACATATTCAAGACATTAAAGTGGAAGATACAACAGTCTTTTGACAATGCTTACTGTTCTGACACCTCTCACAGAGAATGATAGCTAGTAAGACATCTACCAATGCTAAGTGAAATTTCATGCCGTCATATCGATAAAGGAAAATAGATGGCTCACTTTGCAAGGCAGATTGCACTTTGCAGTGGAATTTTCCTCAGAGTTTAGTGAGTGAGGTGAAGCTCTGCTGACTTCCATCATCCAATCATGTGCAAGCAAAAATGCTTTTTTTTTTTTCCTTGGTTTTCTTTGCAAAATTAAATTTCACCTCATTCAAAAAGCTCAGGGGAAGATTGGAAAATCAACCTTATATTGTACAGTAGGTACCACTATTCTATAGTGAAACGGAACAGCTGCATAGATGTTACAGTAATGTTAAAAATGTTGCACTCTTTCAACTTGACACATTTCCCATTTATACTCAGGCTATAACTAGTACACAGTGTATAACTAGTACACAGTGAGGTTGATTTAAAATAGGCTCTCTGCTTTGCAAGAGAAGTTACACTTTGCATATGAATTTTGCCTAGAGCTTTGTGAATGAAGTGAAGGACTGCTGACTTCCATCATCCAACCACCTACAAACAAAAATGCAGTTTTTTTTTTTTTCATTTTTACCTGCACACTTTTGGGAAATATAAGGCTATGGATGAACAATCAGAGAAACACCAGGGGTTTTTTATATCTCCAAAGTCATATTGTTTTTGCACATAATGCAAAAGTGGACTGTGGAAATGTGGATTTTGTGCAAGAATGGTCAATTGGAACAAGAACAGTAATCCTTTTTCTTCTAAAGAAATGTTTGACTAGAAACATGTGTCTTGTTTTGAAGAGGTTGTATTTTTGATTTAATAACAGACAGCGGGCTCCATTCACGAAGCGGTATCTACCACTTTAAGAAATGTGGTAAAATACTGCTTTGCGTTTTCCAAAAAAGTTTTTTGGCATTCACAAAAAAGCGTTTTTGAAATACCACATGCAGTATTTTTCTGAAATATGCAGTATTTTATCTTTTGCGATATCCAGTGGGACGGATACAGTGGAGATGAATTAGAATCCCTTTCAGTTTTTATTTCTAATAAAGAGGTAAAATGGTTTAAATCGTAGAAGTATGCCAACTCACGAAGTCAGTGCAGTCCCTGTAACATATGTATTGATACAAAAGAAAAAAGATGACTAGAATACCAGTCAAAGGGAAGCTGCTTTCACAGGACACACGTGGTGTATCAACAACAAATAAGTTAAATTAGATAAATGCAAAATATCGTTATAAATGTCAAATATTTATCGAAAATAGTATCAAAAATACAGTTCTACAACGCTGTCTTTTTTATGGGTGGAAGAAGGGTATTTATATATGCATGTGATTTTTAATACTATTTTCATTCCATATTTGACATTTATAAAGATATTTTGTTTTTACCTAAAATATAACTAAAGGAAAAACTTTTTTTTAAGTTTTGGATAGGGTGAAGACGTATAAAAAAAAAACCTATTAGGTTTTTATTGCTGTCTGTCCCCATTAGGGAGATTCACCTGCTCACCATTATCATTGAAAGTGAAAGTAAAAGAAAATGTCAAATTTTGGGTTGTTCCCAGAAAAGTAATAGAGGGGAAGTTTTTCATGGGGACACTAGTTCTGGTGACCTGGGGAACCACAAGAGATTCCCTTTATTTGCAGCGATTTCCTCTCACTTCCTGTTTTGGCAGTGGGACAGGAAGTGAAGGTAAATCTACCCAATGGGACCCAGATGGCGAAAAAAAACTTAAGAGATTACTTATTACTCTATCCAAAATTAAAAAAAGTTTTGCCTTTAGTTACACTTTCAAGCAGCCTTTCTAAACCCTTTCAACAAAAAGGAATCCTTGAAATAACTTTCCAGTCTCGGGAAACCCCCAGCTAAAAATTACTATATCTACAACTCATGATACATTGGTGTGATGGTCAGTGGGAAGAATGCTCCTTACACGTGTGGTCATTGGGAAGAATTACCCCCTTTTAGATAGCTAAAAAGATCAATGGTGTTAGTGGGAACTTGTCAGTGGGAAAATAATTGTGAAAATGTAAAGTATCCCCACTACATATAACATACTTTATGTTCTAACAATGGATTAGACCATTGTAATATGCATGTACATTGTATCATGTTTGGAGCAATTGGAACGTTTTTTACAACAGATGATGTATATGGTAAAAGGTAAGTCCGGATGGCTACACCCCAAGCTGAAGAAAACATGGTGGGGAAGAAAAACTGGCTTTGATAAAGCACAATTTGAGTGCAAAATATGTAAGCCATTCTTCCTTTGCTTGTACATGTAGTGCTCCTCATGTTCTTCATGGTTTTATGTGAATAAAAGCATTTGGATCTCAGTTTGTTGTGCAGCCATCTGGACTTTCCTTTCATTATTGCTTCAGCTGTGACTGGGTGAGCACCTTGCAGTGAGGAAATCATGCTGTTGGAGCCGGATCATCTGTAAGCAGCGTGGACCTTTTGTTTGTTGTACTGAAATTATGTAGATACCTGTATATTCACAAAAAAAAGTCTTCTAAAATCTGGAAAAATGACAAGAGAAAATAGATTTTACTACATGTAATGGGGTGGATTTACTAAAAGTAATGGGGTGGATTTAGACTGAGCACTTTACAAGTGAAGTTGCTCCAGAGCTTAGCTCCATTCCCTGTGAGCGTCGGACGGAGCCCGGCGCCAAATTAAAAAAGTGAAAAACACAGAACACATACAGTACACTGTAATCTTACAGATTACATTACTGTATCAAATTATTTCACGTCCCTTTTGTCCCTAATGCTTTGTCCAGTGCCCTGCATGCAGTTTTATATTATATATACTGTTCTTTCTGCCTGGAAACTTGAGAATGTCCATAGCAACCAAAAAGTGTCCCTTTACGTCAAAAGTGGCTTTAGATCAGCTAGAAAACAGTGATAATAAATTAGAATCACTTGCAGAATTGAGCGATAGTGATTTGTGGGGAAATTCGTCATCAAACACTGAAAGTAATGACAACGACAATTCTGCAACTGAGCAAATTTCAGTGTTTTTGATTTGATTACATTATTGAATACATTTTATTAACATTTTATTTGTTATAATTATTTATAGTTATTTATCATATTATAATGTATGATTTCGTGTTTAAAACGTAATCATACCTAGGATGTCTACTAGACTCTTGTTTGGACAGATTTAAGTGAGTTATTCCTAAGAATTACAGGCCTACAATATAAAACGCCAAATTTCCATGCAAAACATTGCACCTCTTTGAGCATCAAACCTCTGACATAATCATACCCCCCAGGGAGGTTAAGGAAACCTTGTCAATTTTTTTTTAACAGAAAAACCTTGTCAATTTTAAAGTGCCACTAAAGTCAAAACTTTTTTCTGGATAGAGAGGAATTAGAGCTCTTGTCAGATTTTTATTGCAGTCTGTACCCCCCGTAAGACACACAGAGTGAGGCTCGGCCCCGCCCCCTGCTCCATTCTCACTGGCAGTGATTGATAGCAGTGAAAGCCAATAGCTCCCACTGCTGGGCCTGAGCCATTGAGGAGGAAGAGAAAACAAGAGAAGGGCTCACCGACCTAGTGCAATTACATTATAAACATTTATTAAAAGATAAAAAGTGACACACATAATACAAACGCATGATGTATACGCGCTTGTCAACTCATAATGAAAACAAGTCACCTCCAGGACTGCTGGAATGCTTCAATGATGCAAGGAGACCAGATTGTGTCCATGATGGCTTGGCTGATGCGTTTCAAGGGAGAACCCTCTTCCTCAGAGCCACACTTTCTTTCCACGAACATAACACCTAAGCTCAGGAGTGTTACTTTCTTGGTTTCTTTCCCAAGTATAAGGGGGGGCTGGCAGGAGCTACATGCAGAAAGTTTTTAATCTTAATGCATTGACTGCATTAGGTAAAAATAAAACTTTCTGCCCTTAGAATACTTTAATGCAGAAGCGACATTACAAAACTGCTTGTTCACAAATGTTTTTCCTTTAAATTACAGTTCTATTTTAAGAGAACTTGCTACAGATGGAAATATTGGGGGGACCACCTTTCACTCCACAGATAGCTTAACTCTCTTTACCATACAGTTTGCAGTTAAATCACCAAAGGCTCCATTAATAGCTGGATAGTGTGAAAAAGCAGTGTAGCTATTGGAAGAGCAGAAACAATCCCAAGGTTGCTGATGACAGGTAGAATCAAGCCTGTGGATGAAGGAACACACTGTGCCAAATCTCTGAGGTGATCATCACAGGCTTGTTAAGTTCAAAAGAATGTGACAGGGTGGAAAAACAGCAGACCTGCATTTATGTGTAAATCTCCTAAAAGGTGCTTTTTGTAACTTAAATATGGATTGCTTTGGAAGAGTATGCTGCAAGGTCCACAAATACAGCTTGGGTTGTGTGTCAACCTGTAACAAGCATTAACTAAATATTCTGTTTTTGTGTGTTTTTTTCTTGAACTATTTGCTTTCTGCCTTTCATTTTTAGTAGCGATCATTGCCACTTTCAATGAACAGTAGGCAAAAAGACTTTCATTATGCAAATACACTTAGGAATATATTTTCTGATTTTGTACTGGGTTCATTTATTCAGTGCAGATGCCGCCACCTTGTGGCCATATCTTGCATTTAATGTTATATTTTGTGAATAACTAGCGAAGACTGTTAATACTGTATTTATTTATTACAGGTACTTATATTGTGCTGCCAATTTACGTATCTATATATATATATATTGTACATTCACATCAGTCCCTGTCTTTAAGGAGCTTACAATGTAAGGTCCCTAACTCACATTCATACATATATTAAGTCCTGTATTTGACACTTTTTTATACAGATATACTGCATAGATCACACTGAATACCAAAAAAGGATACAAAATGTAAGTTTAAGTAGAGACCAAAATAAATAGCCATAATATTTCATCATATTTATAATAATGCATAGTTCTGCATCGTAATTAATTCTCAATCAATTTATATTGTTGTGACTAAAATCATGTATCCCAGCACAGTATAGCAGGCCCGTAACCAAGAGAGTAGGTGGTTATTAAGTGTAAATATGCATCTAACTACAATATTATGTTACATTAATACCAGCATTTGATGTTTGATTTTCATTCTGGAAGATCTCAAGGGACACGATTCCGGTGGAACCAGCCATCGCCTTTTGACAAGCAGCAAACCTGGGCTATTGATAACGTCTATATTGGAGATGGGTGTGTTGACATGTGCAGTGGCCATGGCCGATGTGTACAAGGAAATTGTGTGTAAGTATGATGACATGTTTTTGTTATTGCATCCTACTCAACTTTAGACTGTTTTCCTGTGGCTCTGGGCATACTAGAATTATATTTTAATCCATTTTTAATAATCACATAGCTGAGCTAGGGCTAACTGTCACATTGGGGTTGATTTGCTAAAACTAGAGAGTCCAAAATCTGGTGCAGCTCTGCACAGAAACCAATCAGCTTCCAGTTTTTTTTTGTCAAAGCTTAATTAATAAGCTGAAGTTATAAGCTGATTGGCTACAATACATAGCTGCACCATGTTTACAATCTCCAGTTTTAGAAAATCAACCCCATTGTCTTTTATCTGTCATCCATGATAGAGTTAGCCATTGCTCCAGTCTCTCATTAGTTTTGGGACAGGTGCAATAGCATTCTCTAATGCTGGTTGGGAGGCATAGCTATAACTGATAATAGCTATCCTGATAGGTCCCCTTGGAATCCTAACATACCGTGCATAACAGACTATTGGATTTTCAAAGAAATTTATAGATAATCTATTTGCTTGCAAGATTTCTATCTCTAATAACACAGAGGTGCCCTGACCTCCAACAATATTCTGGACCCAGTCCAACCACAGTTTGCAATTTAAGTGACTGACATCCAACCATATACATAAATTTGCTTCCACAAAGAAATAATTTATTTTTTCATTGTACCACATTTTAAGGGACCCAAAGGCATCAGTACTAATATAAATATGTGACAGCGCTATTATTACTTTATCATAAAAAATATATAATTGTGCACCAAAATCATATGTGACATAAATATGTGTCAAAACATAAATATAACACTCCAAATTTATATAAAAATAATATGCAATAAAAACTAATCTATCTTCACAGATCATAAATAAAATGTATTAAAGCATCCAGTACATTAAAATGTGCCCAGTGCTTCAATAAAGTGAAAAATATTCACTTGCAGATATTCAGCTTGATTCAAAGTGTACACACCCCTGTGAATCCTCCACCTTCCACTCTAATAACTTATCAGAGGCAATGACGATATTGGTCTTATTTCACTCAAAATAAAATTCTACACAGGTCCAGCTCTCTTCCAAAGCAAAAGATCTCTTATGGTATTCTTAGTTCCCTTTAAAGCTCAAAAGGAGTCTGGTGGAAAGCAAAGAAGGGCTCCATAGCGTAAAACCATTTATTTATAAAAATGTTAAAAGCATTACATTGCACTTACATTGATCAAGTGCCTCTCCCGACACTAGCCGTGCCAGCTCCAGCAGCACAATCGGGCTGCGAGCGGACACTGCTGTACGGGATGACGTCACGTCCAATAAGTGTCAGACTGAGAGGCGAAGATGAGACTTGGAGTTAATAATTGGATGTGACTTTGGGAGGTGAAAGTCAAACTCAGTTTGTATAAACTCAGTATGTACACTACCCAATCAAAGCAGGCCCCTTTCAAATTTATGTGCAAAGCATTGCTTTATTTACAGTTTGTGTGTATGAATTAGATTTCCCCTGTTCAATAAATGACTAACTGTTGTTACTAGTACATGTATTCTCTAAATGTATGGCATGTTTTTAGATGTGATGACTACTGGGGAGGAATTTATTGTGATGAGCCAGAGGTATCTCTCCCAACACAACTGAAGGACACTTTTAACCGGGCTCCAGCAAGCCAGAATTGGTTGACTGTAAATGGTGGGAAGCTGAGCAGTGTCTGTGGTGCTGTGGCATCAGGAATGGCTCTCCACTTTAGCGGGGTCAGTATAAGGCTTTTTATCTTTATTGTATACTTATCTGGATATTGAGTGCTTTTGTGTGTTAGGTAGATCATGTGATTTTCAGAAAATCACATGAGTCTCCCATCAACACAGTTGGTGTTGTTTTAAAGATCCACTGGCTAAGAAGTTCTCATCTGCATATTGTTCTTGGTCAGAAAAAGTACTGAATTCATAGGGTCAGCATGACAACTAGTTAAATAGTTTTTTTTGTTTTTTTTTAAGAATAAGCTATGGCAGCCTCCTATGTTTCTGCATTCTTTGTGACTTTTTTACTGCCTAAATGAATTAAGTTTTTCTTTTATGTCAACAGGGCTGTAGTCGCCTTTTGGTCTCTGTGGATTTGAATCTGACCAGTGCTGAATTTATTCAGTTTTATTTCATGTATGGTTGTCTGATAACACCTCATAGTCGTAATCAAGGTGTGTTGCTAGAGTACTCAGTGAATGGAGGCATCACTTGGAACCTGCTCATGGAAATCTTCTATGACCAGTACAGTAAACCAGGGTGAGTATCTCCATAGAAAATACAATTTTTATAAGTGTAACATAGGTCTTCAAAATTGTGACTAAGATACTGTAAGTAGGGTGAATGTTTAATAACAGTCACATGCTTTATGCATGACATTTAGTAATTATATTTTAGTGATTTGACTGGGTTTAAATGCCAGGGAACTTGTGTCTATCCGATAAACTGAAGAAAACCTTTGGATGTACATTGAAACAGATTCAGCAATAATTGGTAAAGTCCAATTGTGTTTTACTTATTATCGCTAGATATCAGTTGAAGATATGACTCTGAGCCTTGAAGGAAAATGCCTGTTACATATAATGGAAATAAATTGTTATACTGCCTTTAAGACAAAGGACCTGTTCCTATGAAGTTTAGTAAAATCACTTTTTACTAACATACACCATAAACATGATGTAGCTATTTTTTGGACTTTTTTTTTTTCTAGACTACAGACTTCCATATAAGTTTATAACTTTACCGTTATTCAAAAACAACAATTACATACATGACCATCAACCCCTCCTTAGTTATTCAGTCTTTATCTTTTATATTTTATTCATACAAATGTCTTACATATGCTCTATCGGAGGCTTGTACTGAGAGAACTACATAGGCTGCCATTGCTAAACTCTTTTTGAAAAGGCTGGTTATTTGCACAACCATTGGTTTCACTCAGAGTTATGCAGACTAGAAGTTCTGACTTCACTCCATTCCATCTTGCTGGATATTTGTTCCAGGTCAATGACTTAAAGGGGTTGATGTAATAAAGGCAAACAGACTGTTATCTTTGCAAAGGAATTTTCACTAAGCAATGGCAATTTCCTTTAGCCTAGTGAATTTGGTGAAAATTTGCTTTGCTAAGAATACTCTCGTGCAAGGAAATGTAAACATAAAACAGTTATTTTGCTTGCACATGAATAAATGAGGGAAAGTAGCATTCACTAAACAAACAGCCTATATGCCTATTTTACACCAATCTGCAATTTATCAAAACCAGAGACAGCCTAAAATAATTGCAGTGGTGATAGCCTCATGTTCTCCTCAGTAAACTGGATCATGCAGTTTAATAAACCACAGCTTTAAATTTGTTAGTCCCTTATACACTTTAACGTCCAACCTGGTGTGAATGTGTAGACGTTCATCAGCTGGGGCCTGCATTGGGCAGCTGCAGAGAAACTTGCAGGCATTTACTTACAATAAAAACACTGAAGCATTGATTAAAAAACATGTGTAACTAACCCCTAAGGTACAAGTGATTTTCCATTAACTATAATGTGATCAGCCTTTATCTGCCACATCAGTACATTATTATAAATGAGAAATGAGATAGCAAATGTAGTGATTTGTCAGGCTCACAGTAATGCCCCTGGCATCAACCTACTCATGGAATGTAATTTCAGGCACAAGTTCATTTATCAAGCAATAGTCACTTCTGTTTATGAATGTAGTATGTTACTGTTGACCCTGTTGATGAAATATTGTTTTGTCTGCATAGATTCAACTGTTTTATATTCCACACACTGGTCACAGAAATGAAAAGTAAAGAAAAATACATGATATACTTGCACTATTGTACATGGCTGGACGTGGGTGACTAAACATAGTATTTTGCAGTGCCTTTTGGAACAGCCAGAATTGTTTTACATTCATGATATTATATTATTTTGTCTAATGTGCCTATAAGAAAATGCATTTGTTTTATTTAACCACTTCAGCCCCAGACCATTTGGCAGCTCAATGACTGGAGGACCTTTTACAATTTGGCACTGTGCTGCTTTAACTGGTAATTGCGCGGTCATACAATGTTGTACCCAAACAAAATTTTTGTCCTTTTGTTCACACAAATAGAGCTTTCTTTTGATGGTATTTGATTGCCTCTGCGATTTTTTTTTTTGCGATATAAATGGAAAAAGACCGAAAAAAAATTTTAAAAATTAAATTTTTGTTATAAGAAAAATCCAATAAACTTAATTTTAGTCATACATTTAGGCCAAAATGTATTCAGCCACATGTCTTTGGTAAAAAAAAAATGTCAATAAGCGTATATTTATTGGTTTGCACAAAAGTTATAGCGTCTACAAGCTAGGGTACATTTTCTGGAATTTATGCAGCATATAGTTTATGACTGCCTATCTCATTTCTTGAGGTGCTAAAATGGCAGGGTAGTACCCCCCCCCAAATGACCCCATTTTGGAAAGTAGACACCCTAAGGAAATTGCTAAGAAGCAGATGTTGAGCCCATTGAATATTTTATTTTTTGTCCCAAGTGATTGAATTTAAAAAAATTGTTTACAAAAAGTTTCCACTAAATGATATATTGCTCACACATGCCATGGTTATATGTGGAATTGCACCCCAAAATACATTTTGCTGCTTCTTCTGAGTACAGGGATACCACATGTGTGGGACTTTTTGGGAGCCTAGCCGCGTAGCACCGCCTTCAGGATTTCTAAGGGCATACATTTTTGATTGCACTCCTCACTACCTATCACAGTTTTGAAGGCCATAAAATGCCAAGATGGCACAAAAACCAACCAAATGACCCCATTTTGGAAAGTAGACACCCCAAGCTATTTGATGAGAGGCATGTTGAGTCCATGGAATATTTTATATTTTTGCCACAAGTTGCGGGAATATGACAAACTTTTTTTTTTTTGCACAAAGTTGTCACCAAATGATATATTGATCACACATGCCATGGGCATATGTGGAATTACACCCCAAAATAAATTCTACTGTGAAAACCAATCACCGTCTTCAGGTTTTCTAAGGGTGTACATTTTTGATTTTTTATGCAAAAAAAAAAAATTGTCTTGTGTCAAAATATAATATATTCCATGGACTCGACAAGCCTCTCAGCAAATAGCTTGGGGTGTCTACTTTCCAAAATGGGGTCATTTGGGGGGGTTTTGGACTGTCCTGGCATTTTATGCACAACATTAGCTTATGTCACACATCACCCACTCTTCTAACCACTTGAAGACAAAGCCCTTTCTGACACTTTGTTTACATAAAAAAATACACTTTTTTTGCAAGAAAATTACTTTGAACCCCCAAACATTATATATATTTTTTTCAAAGCAAAGGCCCTACAGATTAAAATGATAGGCGTTTCATTTTTTTTTCACACAGTATTTGCGCAGCGATTTTTCAAATGCATTTTTTTTTTTTAAACACACTTTTTTAATTTTAATGCACTAAAACACACTATATTACCCAAATGTTTGATGAAATAAAAAAGATGATCTTAGGCCGAGTACATGGATACCAAACATGACATGCTTTAAAATTGCGCACAAACGTGCAGTGGCGACAAACTACATACATTTTTAAAAGCCTTTAAAAGCCTTTACAGGTTACCACTTTAGATTTACGGAGGAGGTCTACTGCTAAAATTACTGCCTCGATCCGACCTTCACAGTGATACCTCACATGCATGGTGCAATTGCTGTTTACATATGATGCCAGACCGACGCTTGCATTCGCCTTTGCGTGAGAGCAGGGGGGGACAGGGGTGCTTTTTTTTTTTTTTTTTAATTATTTATTTTGATTTTTTTATTTTATTCTTAAACTGTTCCTTTCATTTTTTTTAAATCATTTTTATTGTTATCTCAGGGAATGTAAATATCCCCTATGATAGCAATAGGCAGTGACAGGCACTCTTTTTTGAAAAAATTGGGGTCTATTAGACCCTAGATTTCTCCTCTGCCCTCAAAGAATCTGACCACACCAAGATCGGTGTAATAAAATGCTTTCCCAATTTCCCAATGGCGCTGTTTATATCCAGCGAAATCTAAGTCATGAAATGCTCTTAGCTTCCGGTTTCTTAGGCCATACAGATGATTGGAGCCATTCTGGTCTCTGATCATCTCTATGGTCAGCTGGCGGAACCACCGGCTGCATTCTCAGGTTCCCTGTTGGGACAGGAGAGCCAGAGAAAACAATGGAAGACGGTGGGAGGGGGGGACATTCCCTCCCACTGCTCGTAAAAGCAGTCTAGAGGCTAATTAGCCACTAGGATTGCTTTTACATGAAAGCCGACTGCTGGCTGAAAAGAATGATACCAAGATACCTAAACCCACAGGCATCATTCTGGTATAACCACTCAAACCAGTACCAGTATAACTCAATCAATACCAGTATGTTGCTGGTCCTTGTTGGGCATATATTGTAATCTTTTTTTTCATCCAGCCTGTGGACTGAACAAAAAAAAAGAGATTGATCGTGGGTATGCCCACCATTAGAATACCTCCCTTCATCCACCCACTTCTAATGATGGGCATACATGCACCATTTTGTTTTTAACTGTGGTGGTGAAATCTCCTCTGACAGCGCTGGAGTCACAGCTTTATGTATTGTGGGAGCAAATGTTGTTGCTGTCAAGATAAATAAATCCATGCTGCAGCTGAATGGTGTACCTGCTAAGCAAATGATGGTTAACAATAAAACAAAGTAACATTACAGTACAACAGTAAGACATACCATACCTGCAAAGCAAATACAAAAAAAAAGTACAAAATAAAACATTTTTTAACGCAACCTGTGCCTAAAATATATATATGCCGAAGCATGGGGGCATCCTCCCCAAAAGTTAGGAGCAAATTGCTCCTCCACCCCTGCTGCCCCCATGCTTTGGCATATATGCTCTTTTTTTTAACTGTGGTGGTGAAATCACCTCTGACAGCGATGGAGTCACGGCTTTATGTATCATGGGAGCAAACGCTGTTGCTGTCAAGATAAATAAATTTGCGCTGCAGCTGACTGGCGTACCTGCTAAGCAAATGATGTTTAACAATAAAACAAAGTAACATTACAGTATAACAGTAAGACTTACCATACCTGCAAAGCAAATACAAAAAAAACATAGTAAAAAATAAAACATTTTTTACCGCAACCTGTGCCTATAATATATATATGCCGAAGCATGGGGGAACCCGCCCCAAAAGTTAGGAGCAAATTGCTCCTCCACCCCTGCTGCCCCCATGCTTTGGCATATATGCTCTTTTTTTTAACTGTGGTGGTGAAATCGCCTCCGACAGTGCTGGAGTCATGGCTTTATGTATCGTGGGAGCAAATGCTATTGCTGTCAAAATAAATAAATCCGTGCTGCAGCTGAATGGTGTACCTGAAAACAAAAAATGGTTAACAATAAAACACAATAAAACATTGCAGAATAGAATACAGTAAAAAAGAGCAGAACAATAGAGAGAGAATAGAGAGAGAGAGAACAATAAAACGACAACTATTTTTGTTTTTTTTTTATTTTATATTTTTTTGTTTTTTTTCTATTTTTTACTTTTTTTTTTTACACTTTTATTTGTAACTCTAACTGTAACGGTTCGGGTCTCTCAAAATGCGATGGCATCTTGGGAAACCCTGTGAATGTGTGTCCTAGTCTGTGCAGTGCTGTACCCTATGCTAATACTCAACTAGTGTATGGTAGCGTTCAAAACATTCACCAATGCAAAGACCAGGATTGTCAGGACAGGAGGGACAAAAATAGCAGGTGTCCCGCCTATATCCGCGCTTTCTACAGACACAAAATTTTCTTTGGGGGGCTCGTTGGGTAGGGGTACTCGGGAGGACATACGAAAAATGCCTCTCATGCAGCCGGCTTACTGCATTTGGATTGGAAGGTGAGGTGGAGCACCGTCTGGAAACAGAAGGGCTCTGACAATCTCTTCCTGGAATTTAAGGAAGGATCCAGTCCGTCCTGAAGCTCTGTATAGCACATGAGCATTCAGCAAAGCCAATTGAAATAAGTATACAGACACTTTCTTGTACCAGTGTCTGGCCTTGCGGGCAGTTAGGTACGGCGCCAACAACTGGTCGTTGAGGTCCACTCCTCCCATGTTAAGGTTGTATTTGTGGACACAGAGGGGTTTCTCCACAACACCAGTCACAGTAGGAATTTGGGCCGTCATGTCTGCATGAAGGGAGGAAAGAATGAAAACATTCTTAATATCCCTTCACTTCACAGCGAGCAAATGATTACACTTGAAAAAGGCGCTCTCCCCCAGCCTAAGACGGAAATCTACAAGCCTCTGGGGTAAGCCCCGGTGATTCGGTCGCACGGTGCCACATGCGCCAATTTGATGAACAAACAAGTGACTAAAAAGTGGCACACTTGTGTAATAATTGTCCACATACAAATGGTACCCCTTTCCGAATAAGGGTGACACAAAGTCCCACGCAATCTTGCCAGTGCTCCCTATGTAGTCAGGGCCGTTCTCCGGCTCTACGTGACTATCTCTTCCCTTGTAAACCATAAAACTATATGTATAGCCTGTGGCCCCGTCACATGGCTTATACATCTTGACCCTGTATCTGGCATGCTTGCTGGGAAGATACTGTTTAAAAGACAAGCAGCCAGAAAACTTAATCAGGGACAAATCAAGGCAGACAACTTGATGGGGAGTAAACAAGGCTGCCAAACGTTGGTTGAAGTGGTTTACGTGGGGCTGAATTTTGTAGAGCCGATCGTATCCAGGGTCTCCACGAGGACAACAGAGTTCATTGTTGTTGAAGTGCATGAACCGCAAGATCTGCTCGTATCGTGCCCTGGCCATGGAAGCAGACAACACGGGCATATGGTGAATAGGGTCAGTGGACCACTATGACCGCAACTCACTCTTTTTAGTTATGCCCATGTCGAAGGATAGGCCCAGAAAGGTCTTAGATTCGGAAACCGTAATTGGTTTCCAATCTCTGGCAAGGGAGGACTGGGGATTAGCGGTGATGTATTGACCAGCATACAAATTGCTTTGGTCCACAATAGATCTATAGAGATCTTCGGTGAAAAACAGCGAATAAAAATCAAGTGACATAAAATCAACTGTTTCCACCTGAATTCCAGGTTGGCCAGTGAATGGGGGAAGTGCGGGTGCTGCAGAAGTGGTGGGCTCCCAATTCGGATTGGTGAATTCTGCAGGAAGGACACTATGGGCGCGACAGGCCTGCCTTTGTCTTCTTGGTGGCAGCGGAACACTACTTGTGCTTGCCACCTCGCCAGCTTGAACTGCACTTATGGGACTCGCCACGTCACCATGTGTTACTGCAGTGCTGGTTTGACTATGACCAGGGTGTACTAGGCCGCTGGTCCTTGCCAGTTGACCAGAAGGAATAGCGGCGCTAGTACTTCTCTGCTCCAAACAAGAACCCTGCGGTTCTTGCACCTCAACAGCAGAAGAAGATTTGGGTCTGGTATGCCTGACCTTGGCAGGGACCACAAATCCATTGTCAGAGCTATCTGTCATGGAGCCGCTGTCATCTACAGGATCGTATTCTGAGCCTGAATCTGACAGATGAGTGACTTCCTCTTCACTATTTGTCATGCTCAGAAATGTGTAGGTCTCTTCACTAGTGTACCTTCGATTTGCCATTTTGGGCTCTAAATTTACTGGTACACTAGTGAGACTCACAGGTAAAAAAAGCTCCTAAGCTGTCAGCAACTGTATCAAAATGCTACCAAAAAAATTCCATGTTTGTAAATTCCCCCAAACTTTCTGTTCCTTTAGTAAATTGACTTATCCATAGCAAAATAATCTCCAGCGGCAATACTAACTGTGTTTGCTTTTTACTTACAGCTTTGTAAATATCCTCTTGCCACTCAGTGCTAAAACTGTTGGCACCCGTTTCCGCTGGTGGCAGCCCAAGCATGATGGATTGGATCAGAATGACTGGGCCATTGATAACGTGTTGATAGCAGGTTCTGTGGATCAAAGTACAGTGATGCTGGATACATTCAGCAGCGCTCCACTGCCACACCATGAACGTACTCCAGCTGATGCAGGCCCTACTGGAAGAATAGAATTTGATTTTTTCTCTGAAGACAAAACTGCAGGTAACATATCTGAAATAAATATCACTCTGGCTTAACAGCTTGATAGGCTGCATTAATTCTGTTTTCCATAATAACCTCCTGTGTTTTCCAAATCATAGTGGATGGCATTTACTGTGATCTCTAATTATTAATATGTACCTGGTACAATTATTTCTTGGTAATCAGTTGTAGTACTTCAAGCTCAATTGCTGCCAAAGTACTATTTGTAGGAAAGGTTTAGAACCTCTGTCATGTTTTAAGTACTCCTGTTTTTTTTCCTAACTCATTGACACCTATTCCCCTCTTTTTTTGTTCGGCAGTGGTTATACACCACAATAAAAACCTGATGTAAGTTCTAACTCTTTTGAAATTAAAAAAAGAGAAAATAGAAAAATTTGTCTATAATGAGTGCTAAAATGTATTTAAAGTGTATGCAAACTCAGGATAATGCTGTCTCTATATTTGTGTCCATACTAGTATTTTTGCTTGGGGACATTGTCAATCACCACAGCAGGACTGTGCATGGGCAGAGGCTGCAAAACTAACCATGGGAGACACAACGTCCTGTAACTTCTAGCAGAAATCCTATGTACACAAACTAACCAAGCCAGCATGAATCTGCTTTAATGCTTGGCAGGGTTGGATTAAAACAGGAATCAAGGGGAAGTGGTAAAATTAATAGCTATTGACAGCACTAGAAAAAAAAAGGCTAGAACTGTATGAAAACACATATATGGAATCTTAATTTTGGGGGTAACATCACTTTAAAGTAAACCTGACCTGGCCTAAAATGTGCCTAAGGTAACTGCAGAGCTAAAGTGCAGGTACTTCGATTGATAATTGTGTCCCTTTGGAGACCTTTGGATGTTAAAAGCAGGCTATAAACAAGATCTCAACTTCCCTCCAGGTCAAGATTAAGTTCCACTAAACCCCACTCCTTAAGCCCTGTTGGTCCAGGCACTAAGACAAACCCCCACTACTTTCGAACTGCACTTTAGTACTATTGTTTCCATGGCCACTTTTTTGGCTGGGTTCAGGTTAGTTTACTGATGTATGAACATTTACATTGACAATATATATACTTCACTAATAAATCTTGCCCACATTTTCATATTTTGGTATCTGTTTTGAAGTGAATGAGCATTGGCTTTTCCATGATGACTGCAGCATTGAGAGGTTCTGTGAATCACCCGATGGTGTTATGATCTGTGGAAGCCATGATGGAAGAGAAGTATATACAGTGACCCATGACTTAACTCCAGCAGAAAACTGGATCATGCAGTTTAAGGTAAATATGCAGACTCATTTATTACATATGTATTATATTCGTCCTCCTACCTTCATTTCTATAACATAAGAGAAAGGTGTTCTGTAGTTCAGCAGAGGAGAACTCATGCAGGGCTGACAGCACTGTTTAGGATTTCTGTCCAGTAGAGGCAGAACTGTCAGCTCACTACAGAAATTAGGAGCTCTTGGATTTCTGGCAGGGTCAACAGGTATGTTTTTGTAGATTTTTTATAGTG